>OW052182.1:95202251-96402251 GCA_932526625.1 Rhingia campestris | reverse complement strand
GTTTATTTAAGGTCTTTGATTGGTACATAAATTGCTCCTTATTGCCATAGCCTCTGGAGAGGTTGTTTGAAGTCTGATTCAGTTTCCTAGTATGGTAACCGATGATATTGACGAACTGGCGAGAAAAGGATCTACCTCCAGCATTGACCAAGCAGACCAGTCTGTCAAACCACCACTATGTGACCTCAAATCTCGGGTGGGACAACATCTGGATGGCTGGAAAGAGGCTAACAACAATGGACAGTAACGGGACAATGAATGAACCAACCACACAAGTGGACCTCCAACGGGCATTTTGACCTGAGTGCGATGAGGGAAGACGCACACCGTCTGCCTCATCAACCCACCAACCTAACCTAACCGATGATATTGTTGGTAGTGAGTATGCGTTACAGAGTAGTTAGGGATATCCTTATTCTCTGTAAGATTTTACTGGGTTTAAGCTTAGTAACGGGTGATCCAAGTAGAGATACTTTTTTCAATAGCTTTTTTGACAGATCACGTGAGAGTCGTGTCATGCTGTCATGTTATTTTTGTTTAGTATTGTTTGGCATTTCATAATGGAAAGACTTACGCGTGAACAACGTTTACAAATTGTTCAACTTTATTATGAAAATTCACGTTCTGTGAGGAATGTGTTTCGTGCACTTCGCTCAACTTATGGTCAACATAATCGGCCTACTGAGCATACTATTCGCAACACCATCACCCATTTTGAGACCCAGCATTCATTATTGGATAATATTCGACCGAATAGACCACGTCCAGCACGCTGTGAAGAAAATATAGCGGCCGTAGCTGAGAGTGTGTAAATTATGCCGGTGCGAACATAACCGTCAATGGCGACCGTTATCGTGCCATGATAACCGACTATTTGATGCCTGAAATTGAAGCTCGTGATCTCGGCGACATTTGGTTTCAGCAAGACGGCGCCACTTCCCACACATCGCATCAATCAATGGACTTATTGAGAGAACATTTCGGTGAGCACATAATTTCGCGTTTTGGGCCGGTCGATTGGCCACCAAGATCGTGTGATATCACACCGTTAGACTTTTTCCTGTGGGGATATGTAAAGTCAAAAGCTTATGCCGACAAACCCGCTTCGATTCAGGCCTTGGAGGAAAACATCACGCGTGTCATTCGCCAGTTACCAGTCGAAATGCTCGAACGAGTGATCGAAAATTGGACTCAACGGATGGACCATCTGCGACGTAGCAACGGCCAACATTTGATAGACATAATTTTCAAAAAATAAATGCCAAAGAATGTTCTTTCAAATGATAATAAACATTCTCCAATAAATTTGAATTTTCTGTGTTTTTTTCTTTAAAAAAGTAGGGAACCTCGAAATGGATCACCCTTTATAATGTTGCAATATATTACTGATTGTTACACAGGTTTTGAACTCACTACACCTAGAGCCTTATTTCCCATCTATTATTTAATGATATAATTTGGGGTCCTTACATTGCTGTCGGGAAGTTGAGAGTTTATCTAGTCCAGCTAGTTCCTCGGCTTGTTCGTTATCTGGCAAACTTGTCATATCGCCTGAATCGTGAATTTTGCATAAACTTCCGCCTGCAAAGTTAATTTTGTAGGGAAGTCTGATTGATTTTGAAAATCGAAGTGTTTTAGAGATGCACAGAATAGTGATTCCAGAAGTGCCAATGCCGGTCATTCTTTGTATCTTTGCTAAACTGTTTGATCTTGATCGTTGCTCGACACAAAAAAGGCTATCCATTGTCAGTACAATTACACTATCAATGTTGTTGGTATCCCAGGTCTAACCAAATATCTTATTCCATGAAAATAATGTCTGTTTTAATTGCTTAGTTCTTTCCCTTACGTTTATTCTTCAGTTTAGCTTTCTATCTACTACCATTCGGAAATAGTTATTTCTGTTCGTCCAATGGGCAATGTGAGGTGTACAAACAGACGTGATGTTCGTGAGGACTACTCATTTTCTCACCCTGCAGGCATGAAGCGCCTTACTGCGCTCGGATAAATTGTGTTTTGCCACAAACACTTCGTCGCTTTAAAAGCAAACTGTCAAAAAAAGTTATTTGAAGTTATCAAAACTATGGATGTTTTCTTAAATGTCAAACGAAACTTATGCCCTCACGCTGTCCATTTAAGAGCTACACATATGACGGTTTGAATTTTTTTTTGGAAAGGTCTGTATGCTTAACTTAAAATCGCCAAATTGTGACCTACGTCAGTTTGCTTTTCAAGCGACGACTTGTGTAAAAAGTATGATCGACTTTCCACAAAACTTACCATTGACCACATTTCCTTCCAACATGGACAGCATCATCGTGATCATGTCCTTTTGTAAATTCAGCAATTCCTTGAGAAGATCAACCTGACTGGAATGTTTTGATAGCTTCTCTTGCATGTGAGAAAACAAGAACAAGAAACCACCGACAGCGTCCCATAACCTGGAGTGAGCCAACGCCTGTTGATTCAATGTACACGGCCCCTGAATTACTTCAGTAAGAGTGTTGAACACTTGACTCGCCACTTCGATAGCCTTGAAGAAGTTTGCCTTTCCAGCAGGATCAATAATTTCCTATAAAAAATAAAAATTCCCCATTAGTCATGAATTGGGATATGCTCATTTCAACTTACCTTGCTTGAATAATGCCAGTAAAAGTCCATGATAGATTCCTGAAGTCGGAGCAGATAATCGACCGTACAAATGACAACGTTTACCGTAGTTGTGTTACCCGCCTGAGTCCTCAAATAGTTTTGCCATTCTAAATACAAATACAGGACATGAAGTCAACATTGTACTCCCCACTCGTAAGGAGTCTTACCCAAATTGTGACCCTCACAAGTCAATTGAATGAATCGAAACAGAGCACAAGTAAACTCAGCATCGTGCATATTCTTCTCTCCGGCAGCGCCCTCCGACCCGACACCTAGACCTGCACCCGCACTTGGAATATATTCTTTTTGTTTCGAACATTGCATAAAACAATTTAAAAAAAAATCGAACGGGGAAAGCAAGGAACGCATGGAGTGCCACAGGACACACGCATAAACATGTAATGGTGTATTGGATTTTTTTTTGAGTGTTATATATGTTTGAGGACATTCGTGCATTGGGTAGATCAGGGAAATTGTTGCCGATGGTGAATGAAAATAAGAATTAGAAAAAAAAATAATAATAAAAAATTTAGAGTTTGTTCTACTTAAAGGAAAACAACACAAAAGAGATAAAGAAAAGTAAATGCTTTGGGAATGTACAACAAGCAGTTAACCAAAAAACGACATTCATATCACTTGGAAGGACATTTTACCTTCGGCTTTTGTGTTACGCTCAAATGCATCTAAATCAAGAACACTGCACGAGTTCATGAGGCCAGCAATCGACGTGAAGAATCCAACGTCCTTTTTCTCCTTTAGGTGATTTAACATTCCCATCTGAATGTCAATGTTACCACCCCGCAAAATGGCAATTCCCAGATTTAGAGTTGTCATCACCATTTCCGAGGGGATACCCTTTGATGCGGATATATGCAGCAACACCATTTCGGCAACGCCACGATTGGAAAGGCGCGCTTGATGGAAGAGGAGTTTTTGTTTCTCCATTTCTTGTTCCTTTTGAAATAAAAATATTTTCATGTTATTGCTTTAATATTTCGAATATTATAAGATAAAAGTTAATAAAAAAAAAAGAGTAACATATAAGACGGATACAATCCGCTCTGCGGATCGTTGAATACCCTATCCCATCCCATCCTTAAAATGATTATCTCCAAAGTGTGGGCTTTTTTATGGCAATGAAATATAGAACATTTCATTGAACATTCATTCATACAGTTTATGAAAATCGTTTATCTTCGACAAAAAACAATTTTTTGTCCTGCATGTCCTATGGATGTCCGAACATTCCGAGGGGCGTACATCGACTCGGTCCACTACCTTGTTGTAGCCAAGGTAAGGATGCGGATATCCACCACGCCACAAAAAAACAGAAATACTGTAAAAAATTGAATGTCGAAAGACTGCAATCGCCAGAGACCACCAAGACCTTCGCGCAACGCGTATCCCTTAACCTCTCGACTCACAACACACCACCAGCATCTAATGTCGAAGAACAATGGCAACGATGCCAACAAGCCATTAGATCAGCCGCAACTGATGTGCTAGGTTTTTCGCGGCCACCAGCAAGAAACCCCTGGTTTGATGAGGAATGCCGACAGATGCTCCCAGCCAAGAACGAGGCCTACAAGGCTAAGCTGCAGGTGAAGACGAGAGCTGCCATTGAGCTCTATAGGCAAAGAAGAAGGGAAGAACATCGGCTTTTCAGAAAGAAGAAAAAAGAGCAAGAAAAGTGCGCGATCGAGGATATAGAGAGGTGCCACTCCAGGAACGATGTTCGCAAGTTTTACCAAAGTGTAAAAGATACAAGGCTCGAACAGAATCCTGTCGAGATGAACAAGGAAATATCGTAGTTGAGACACAGTCGATGCTGAGGATATGGAAAAACCACTTCTGCAGACTGTTAAACGCTGATGAAGAACAACATTCCGCTGTCAGGCAGAACGAACCATTTAATATTGGCAACGACAGCGAAAACTGCCAACCACCCGACCTAAGTGAAGTGAGGATAGCTATATCTAAACTCAAGCTTAATAAGGCCGCCGGAAATGGCTGCCTTCCCGCTGAGCTTTATAAAGCTGGCGGAGATGATTTGGAAAGCAACATCCACCAACTCATAAGCCAAATCTGCTCGGTTGAAAGCATGCCTGAAGAATGGAACCTCAGCATCGTTTGCCCGATCCACAAAAAAGGAGACCCTCTGAACTGCGCCAACTACATAGGCATAAGTCTACTCAACATCGACTACAAGATCCTATTTGCCGTAATATGTGAACGCCTGAAATCGTTTACCAACAACCTGATCGGCCCTTATCAGTGTGGTTTTAGGCCAGAAAAGTCCACAATCGATCAAATTTTCACATATCGGCAGATCCTGGAAAAAACCCAAGAAGTCCAAATCGATACCCACCACCTATTTATCGATTTCAAAGCCGCATACGACAGCATTTATAGAGACGAACTATACAGAGCCATGTCTAGTTTGTGTAGGATGACGATGGAGAATTCTCGCTGCACCATCAGGGTCGGAAACGACCTCACCGACACATTCGATACCAAAAAAGGATTTAGGCAAGGCGATGCGCTGTCATGTGACTTCTTCAATTTGATTTTTGAGAGGATTGTGCAAAACTCCAAAGCCAACACCAGAGGCACAATTTTCCAAAAGTCGGTGCAACTACTAGCATACGCTGACGATATTGACATCATTGATAGGACTCAACGTGATGTCATAGCCACGTTTGCTAGTATAGAGAAGGAAGCGGCGAATATGGGTTTGGCAGTAGTTGAGGGTAAGACTAAGTATATGCTGTCATCACGAAAGGACTCACAATATCGACGAATTGGACAGAACGTCACCATTGACGGATATAACTTTGAGGTAGTACGGGACTTTGTCTACCTCGGCTCCGCTATTAACTCTGAACACAACATCTCGTCAGAAATCAAACGAAGAATTACTTGCCAATCGCTGTTTCTTCGGGCTAAGAAGGCAATTTAGTAGTAAAGCCCTCACTCGAACTACCAAGGAGATCCTATACAAGACCGTGATCATCCCAGTCCTGCTCTACGGCGCTGAAGCATGGACCGTATCAAAAGCGGATGAAGAAATCCTTGGTCGATTCGAGAGAAAAATTCTTTGGAAAACCTTCGGTCCCGTTTGCGTTGACGGGCTATGGAGACGAAGATTCAATCACGAACTATACGAGCTGTACAGAGACATACCCCTAGTCAAAAAACTCCGCATTGGACGTTTAAGATGGCTAGGACATGTAGAAAGAATGGACACCAATACTCCGGCTCGCAGAGTCTTCGATTCCCAGCCAGACGTCGGACGCAGTAGAGGAAGACCTCAGCTTAAGTGGCGCGCACAAGTAGAAACCGACCTCAACCAACTTGGAGTGCGCAACTGGAGGCAGTTAGCTAAGGACCGGGCTAATTGGAGAGGCATGTTGGTTGTGGCCCAGGTTCATCCCGGACTGTAGCGCCACTTAAGTAAGTAAGTAAGTATGTCCTATGGGGTAGGGTATACAAATGGTTTTTGTAAATTTTTTTTTTTTTAAAGTGATCGTTTCAAAAACTTTGTATGGACGAAATATGGATATTAGGATTGTCTTGTTCACAAACTTTTTCAAAATTTTTGACCGTTTGACCGAAAATATTGTTTTTCTTAAAAGTGGGCGTGGCAGTGGACGGATTTGGAAATTGTGATATTCTCCAGTTTAATATAAAACGACAGGAATACCGGCATTACCGCATCTATATCCATTAAATTGTGTTCGCACTTCTTAAAACTGTATTTGAATTTGTTAACGTTTGGGTAACGTGTCGAGCAGTATAGAGAGGCAGGCATCCTTCTTCACAATCCCCCTTACTTTTAATTTTCTGAAAACCTGGAGTTCTCGCCTTCTCATTTACTTATAAATTACAACTTCTTCAGTAATTCTCAACGTGGACTGCATGCAGCGTTGCCTTGTAGAAATTATTATTATTGATCCCTCGGAGTTTTTTGTCAAAACTGGGGACTCTTCGGACAAAACTTAGTACATTAGTTGCGGCTGTTCTTATGGCTTATCAACAAGGTCGTTATCGGTCTTCAACATTTGATGCTGACGACTAACGGTATGAGCACATATAAGGCTTATGTTATTGAGATTGGCCTTGATTTTGGATTGTTGCTATGCTAATGTCAAAATAAAAACTTAAAACTGCTAACCAAAATATTTAACATATTTACAATCCCCGCCCAATATATTTGTTCCCCCGCGGAATTAAGCCCCATGGAGCTATTTCCTTTTATTTGGGAATTATCCCCCATGGGGCTTATTTCCTGCACCATCTGTTCACTGCAAAGGTTACAGTTTTGTATCCTCCGTTTCCCTGGCCCATCCAATCGTATTTTCTGGATGTCATACCCGTAGTAGTTTAGGACTTCCGCTAGTTGTTTAGCTGCACCCTTTCTGTTATGTGATCTAGGATTGCTGATGTAAATACAAACTTCGTTATCATCGATGTTTTTTTTTTTAAATATTTTAACATCCACGTGGTTTTCGCGTTGGAAGTAACTACATGCACTGACAGAGTACAGAGTATGATATCAAAAATAGTCTCGACGTTCTTAAATCCAAAGCTTGCACTTATATTAGACAATGTATCCCAAAGGAATGTTTATACAGGGTGTTCCATAATTTACGCAAAATTTGAATATTGCACCATTTAATAGTACAGTGTTGCCAAAGAAAAAAAAGATAAAAATGTGACGGCTGAATAATTTAAAAATTCAGGGAGACTGGATCAATTAGTGATCTAAGACACCATGGGTGTCCTGTTACAAGTCGTTCAATAGAAAATATCGAAGCAGTTAGCGAGAGTATTGCTGACAGTCCAGGAACAGCAATTCTTTACCGTAGTCAAAAATTTGCCATTTTGAGAAGTTTTCTACAGCGAATTCTCTGGAAAGACTTGAAACTTCATGCTTACAAAGTTCAATTGACTCAATTGATTGAGAACTGAAGACTACTGACCATGCAGCGTGAAGAGAGATCGTTGAATGGATTTTGGAACAACAGCAAGTGGATGCTGATTTTTCGAACAAAATCATCTTCAGTGATGAAGCTCATTTTCAACTTGATTAATATCTCTGAACCACAAATTCGACAATTTTGACGATTAACGAAGCCAATCGTCAAAATTGTCGAATTTGTGGTTCAGAGAACCCAAGTCAAAGTTCTATACAAACATGCCAACGACCACCAACGCCTGAATGAAATTCAGCCACATTTGTACGAAACGATCATAGAAAATTTCGGAAAAAATTTGCTTTAGAACAAACTCACTTTTTTTCTCTTTTTTTGGATTAATCGATTTATTTCTGCGTGCTGATCATTTAACTGTTTTTCAAAATTATCGCCCACGTTTAGAAGTTATGATTAAAAAAAATGCACTTTTTGGTTTAATTTCCATACAAATTGAGTGTCGTTTGACATATCTGTTTTTTTTCCTAAGCAGCATTGCCATGTTGAAAAAAAACATCAAATAAAAATATTTTAACTCAATAAACATGTTTCGCATCTCCAAAACAAGAATATTAAACAGTGCAATATGTGTTGGGGGCATGCTGCCCCCTTGCAACCCTCCTCCTGGGGCTCATTTTGGATGAGTGCGAGGTTGGGTGAACGTAAAATTTCTATAAATCCATTTTTCGCTACACTTACACCACAACAGTAGTCTAGCCTAGGCTGGGAGCTCACCGCTCGTTGTCGGTGCGAGAGTTTTACAGTTTTAATTCGGTGAATGTAGCGCGTAGATTATACAATATTCAAGGTTTTCGTCACATCAATGGTGCACTTAGTATACCTACATCTCATTCAAAAATGAGTCAACAAGTTTAAAAAGACGAGTATAACACTAACACTGAAAAAAGAAATAAAATAAAATCCGAACGTGTAAGAGCCTAAAAAACGGAAGAAAACTTGATGGTGTTCATCATTTTGTTCTCCATGATCGGTACATTTTAATTCGTAAGTCCGCACGTGGTTTAACTGTGCATAGATCATCATTAATCCGTATTTTACACAACGACCTTAAGCTTGACCCCTATAAAATTTAATTGTAGCTGGAATTTACGCCCCAGGATGCCAGTCAGAGGCTTGACATCCTTTACCAATGTTTACCAATATCCTATTTTCTTAAGAAGTTCATTTTCATCTTAATGGAGACGTGAGCAATCTCTCACCTAGACACATATCGCTTTCAATAGGAGTTACACCCTTTCTTCTGGGGTATACCAAAAAACGAAAAGAGTTGGAAATATTGTAGATCTTACTATACACGTTTGCATAAAAATCATAACCCTATCGGAAGATGCAATAATTTTTGCAGATGGCGGAAAATGTCAATTGTACTTTGAAATTTGTAAAATAAACAGATACAAAATAAAAGTCAACAAGGCACGATACTTCGTACATGTCAAAGTAGACATGACATTTGCCGACATCTGCAAAAATTATTTGCATCTTCCGATAGTGTGATGATGATGACTTTTGCTCCACATTGGAGATCTAAGCCCCTAATATACTCTAACAACTTAATATAAAAATTCTCTCTATAACTCAAACAAAAATTAAAATAGTTGTCAAATAACAAGTGGTTTTGAAAACACCTTACCATTAGTTTATACATCTGATGCTTAAATCGTTTCTAATCAAATTGTTAGTACATATCACAGACTCTTGCTCAACAATCAAACTTACATGAATGCTGGTTCCTTCGCCTTCTTCACCTCCTTCTGCACCACCTTCTTCGTCGCCGCCCTCCTCCTCTTCTTCACCACATGATTTGGCTGCGATTTGGGCATACGACATGTACAAGGGATCCTCTTGCAAAGCTCCACTTCGTTCCGTCATGGCACCACGACAGAATGTCGTCACCAATTGTGTCAATGGATCTGGTTTTCCCTCTTCCTCTTCAGCGTCCTTTTTCGATTTCTCTGATTCCTCGAAGGTCTGCGTCAAGTCTTCTATCATAACCTCTTGTCCGACATTTTCCTCCTGCAGCCATTGCTCGTAGTAGCTTCGTGCAAAAATATTGCAAGCACGATGTCTACACAAAGACAATAACAAAATGGTGGATTAAAAAAAAAAAAACAATATGGTAACATCACTCAGGTAAGACATTAGTAGATATTATTATTTAAACAAACAAATAGCAACAACAACAAGCCAAAAAAGCACCTGCTTAGACGGTAGAGATGTTTCGCTCTTAAACAGCATATTGCCAGTTGACGCCTTGCCAATGACAATTTTGAGTTCCAATTATTGCTTCTGCTCTTAGTACGACTAGCCTAAGGGTACAAAAGGCGTTCGTTAGGTTCAAGCCATAGATGTTAATAACGTTATGTTAGTTTCATAGGTAAATGCAAACAAGGTGTTGCCATACTCGAGATTTTGTAAAAAAAAAAGGATTTGCGGAGTTAAAAGAAAATCAAAGTGTGTCGTTGGTTAAAAATAGAAAAAACATTTAAAAAATATAAACAAATCAAGAAAAAAAAATTATAGAGAACCTGGGAAGAGAATGTAAAGATGTTTGTCGGAAGCAAGCAATAACTGCACGCTTGCGCTGTATCGATACAACACTCCTGTAAACGTTCTTACTCTGTTGTTGCGGATGATCGATCTGTTTTCCATAACAAAAAAGTGTGAAAATTTACGATGGACAAGAAAAAAAAAAACGAAATATAAGAAAAGGAACATAAGAAACGAAAAGTCACAGTTAAAAAAGTTCTTATAAAAATGAAACCTAAAATATACCTAAAGGTACCCTAAAAAAAGCTTCTAGAAGAAAAATTATAGAAAAAAAGTCGATAGAAAGAAGCTTTCAAGAGATCTCAACAAACATACCATATGCAGACCGAAGAGAACCTTAGCCATAGCAACAATCCTGTCGACAGTCTCCTGCGTCTTGTCTTTCTTCTCGTTTTGATTTGACTTCTCCACAAGGGCAGCGTCTTCGCTGATGTCATCTTTCTTTCCAAGCTTTGAGTAGAGATAGTGCTGCCATGACATCTCGTCAGATGGATCCAGCTTGTCAGGTAGGGTGAGTTGATTCCTTGCAAACTCAATGACATCATACTCTGGCATCTTCTTAAGATACCTGTCTTTGCAATGCTGCACCAGTTCTTGCTCTCGCCCAGCAAACAGATTCAGACCGACAGGAAGCAAACGTTTCAGACAAGCGACCATAAGACTGGCCTGTACTTCCTTATCCTTGTCGCGTTTCTTGTCACGGTTCTTCTTCTTCTTTTTAACCTTACCTCCAGTCACAGGAGCGCCGTCAGTAATCGCAGCCGATCTTCTAGTAGCTGTTGGCATAATCAATGCCATGTTGTCGATCTCGTTGGCAGAAATGAAATTCTGTTCCTCCTTGAGGAAGTACTGACTTTTTGACCAAATGTTGAAGATGTCAGCCACGTGATTGTATAGCTCCTCAGCCTCGGGAATGTTGTCCTTGAGCCAGTGGTTTCGCTGCAGATCAACGTATTTTATAAGCAGAGGGTAGAATGAGTAGATATCCCGGACGAGTAACTGCCAGTCCTCCTGCAATTGGGTCTCCACTTGGGAGGTATCATCAGTGGCAGATTTTATAAAGCCGCGCATGCTCTCCTCCTTGTGGAACATGTTTTCTGTGCGTTTTTTGACTCTTTCTGCTAACGGCAGGAAGGGATCCTTAAGCAGCTCCTCTGACGTGTTGATGATGATTTGCTGAGTGTAGGCAGCGATTCGTGTCATCCATGGGGCGTTCTCGTTGCCTATGTTCTTCTTGATCATTTTCAGGACATTTTTCAGCAGAGAATTCATGTGGTCGGCCGTAACCATGGTGACATGATTGCCGCTGGTTGGACTGACATTATCCGGACCTTGGGCCCACCAGAATGGCAGATACGAACACAATAGTGGAAGAATCACGTCGATGATGAATGGTGCATCGATGTATGTCTTATCCGACTCCACGAACTGATCGACTTCTTGCAGAATCGTCTCCAAATTTGGCATACTGCTTTCCATTCTGACCATGATGTCTTGAGCTTCTAGCGAATGATCGGCAATGCGGTTTAAGAGTGAGAACTGATTGTGCTTGTTGAGATGTGGCTCTAGGAATGCCACGGGGAAGCATGAGCTGTAGGCTCCCAAACATGAGCCCAACGCCGGTCGGTGTCGTTCAATTTCCGTTTTCAAATACTTCCGCTCATGCGTGAGTGTCGGATCCGTGCCCAAGTGGTAGAGACCTGCTAGGATCTTGTACGAAGCCACTTGGATTTCATCGAGCAAAAGATCACTGCCATAGTCGCATGCAGCGAGATGGTCAAACATTGCAGTGAGCACGGGTAGTATGACCTGATTCACATAAGCCAGGGATGTGGAGGTCTTCAAATGCGTGCCTCGCAAGTGACTATACTTGCCGTCTTGCAAGTTAACAATTGTATTGCCCAGATCGTCTGCGGTCTGGTTGAAGAACGTCAGCATAGATGTTCGTATAAACTCGGGGCAGTTCTTGACAAGTGACTTGGCATCGATGCCTTTAACCAACACCTGTAAGCATCGCACGGTAATCCTGACGTCCGGACCAAAGGCTGCCAGGCGATTTCTGAGCAGAGCCGCTAATTTACAAAATATTGACGCCACCATTTCCTTTTCCTTCAGCGAGGCAGCTCCGATGTTATTTGTGGCAGTGGCGACTGCTATGAAATAGTTCCTGTGGGTGGAGAAGTACTTCTCCATCAGGGGTAGGACAACCTTCGAGAAGAATTTAATATCACGTGAGGCGGTCTTGAAAGAGCTGCGCCTGCTAAAAGTGGTCGATGGTTTGAGTAGCTTCATGTTGATGGTTGCTCTATCAAGGTATTGGATGAGTTTCTCCAGCAATGAGTAGGAGAATCGTAATTCGACAGCTGCCTGGGTAGCACCACCTTCACCCTCAACAGCACCTCCCTTTGTGGGCCTAAAATTGGAAATGGGCTTAGCGCTTATTAGAATTTACAAAACTCAGCATACTTGTGCAATTTGTATCCTTGATACTGCATGTATTTTAGGAACTCTTGCGAACGCTCTCGGTCCTTCCTCTTCTCCTTGTCAGTGAGAAGGTCATACGGAACAAGCTGTGAATGAATAATACCACCGCATGTGTTTAGCTCTTCCTTCTTCTTCTTGGCCCAAATGTCGTGGGAGTTTTCAGCCAAACGTTCAGCCATATTCTGCATCTCTCTGCTAAGTGTCAGATTGGTCATGTCCACCGGATGTGGATTGTAGTTAAACGCATTTCCTTCGTTCTGAAAATCATTCTATTGTCAAGAATAATTGGACAAAGGAAAAATGGGAAACAGGTATAGGTATTGGGAGTGTTTAGCAGAAATACAGATATGTTTTGTTTTTGTTTAATATTAACGGACATCACTGGAAAATACAAAATGTTTGACATACGATTTGTGGCTTAGACTGACGTCTAGTTGATCCTCTATTGTTGAGTGGCACGTCAATCTCCGAGTGTTCAATGGTCCATCCAATTGATAGGAGAGCCTTTAAGCTTTCCCTAACCGGATCCCTGTATCTCTCCCGTTCCTACATCAAACAAATCATATTAAATTAAAATATTTTTAATTTTCCAAAAAAGTATCTCAAAATGAATGATAAGTATCGATACATATAAAAAGACATACATATTCGCTCAACATATTATAGGGCTTAAGCCTGGGATGTCTACGCTCGGAATCCGAACGTAAATCCCCGTGAACCCAACCACCTTCCAATCTGCGGCTTGCCCAAGCATCGTGGTAGTGTTCGCTGAACTTTTGCACCAGCGAATTCAAATCATTGTCCAAGTGAACTACGCTAGTATCGATCGGATTTGGATCGTATTGTGGTTGATCTGGAGCACCTGTTTGACGACCGTAGTAGTCTTCGTCGGTATTTTTCGATAAACTGTAGTCCGGCGGCAGGGCACAACCGATTGCAATCAAACATGGCAAAGCTTTTCCAAACAATTCCGGATCATAGTCCATGTTGCTGAGAGAGTCGAAGATATTCGAAAACAATAACATTGTTAGGCGTTTTTCCTCATCGGACGATGCTCCATAGGAGCCTTGTCCCTGAGTTGAGCCGTAATATTTCGCACATCGATCGAAGTGAAGTGTTAGGAGCTGAAAGTAGAAAGGGGATATTTTGTTAGTAAGAGCTTTCAAATTATTGAGGGAAATTTTCAAACAGATTAAGATGGTTCGCATATTTTCTAGTCATTTACAGTTACAGTTAAGAATGAGACCTTTAAGGCGTATTATAGTGAGGAAAAGATGAATACTGCGATTTATCTGAACGAAAGGAAGGGTGTGAGAAGATGAATATGGTATTGAGATATACCACTCTAGGAACTATGTTTGGAAGTTTATCCCAAAAGGCAAACCTTTGAAGGCAGTGATACAAAACATAAAATCCTATCGAGTTTTTCTAGGAAAAGTCAATATGAAAGAACCACTGGTAAATTTCGATGCTACCAATCTTCACCATTAAGGGTCCACAGTGAGGATAGAAATATCTTAACTTTAGCTTAATAAGGCTATACCGGAAATGATGGCCTAAATTTTAACTTACTCGCTTAAGTACCTAAAATGGGTTGGTTCATATTAAACTCGGGTGAGAACTGGTAAGAAACTCCTGAAAAAAAAGAAGCTTTCCAACTTCTGATTGATCCACGAAAAATGGAGTCCTCTGATATGCGCCAAATACAGAAGCATGACATACTGTCTGCGTAATATGTGAACACCTAAAACCGTCTATCAACAACCTAATCGACCCCTACTAAGGGAATCCTATATAAGACTCTCATAATCTTAGTCCTGCCCTACGGCGCTAATGCACGAACCGTATAAAAAGCGGTTAAAGAAATCCTTGGAAAATCGTTGATGTCATTTCGGTTGACAGGCTGTAAAGACTTTTCATATTGGGCATAGTTGGGCCCATTTGTGAATCTACATTAATATGACAAAATTGATAAGGAACAACGACAGGTCTGGAGATGGACCTATATGTTCTACTTTTTTAGGACTTCCATTGAGACTGAAGAGTGCTATAGAGATATCTCTCGAAGACGTGGCCTGAGGGATAGCCATTTCTACTTTTTTAGGACATGGGTTGAGACTGAAGAGTGTTATAGAGATATCTATAGAAGGCTTGATCTGAGGGATAGCCATCGTAAGTGTGGCATAATGTGGAATAGCGACAGGATAGAATAGGGAAGTTAGGGTACTAAGGTTAGGACTAGCATTACGATTTTATTTTTAGGATTTAAATTAGGTCAAATAATCAACTGCGCTGTAATCATATAAAGTAGGCATTTGATCGCGTGTTTTCCGCTTTACCTCAATCCTATTTTCCTTATTCAGCTGGAGTGTCTTGAGAGAGGGCAAGAACCACCGTCTGACAACCATGAGTGCACTTCCCACTTCAACTATCCAGTGAATTGTTGGTAGATTTCAGGCTAATTAATTGAATAAAACGTTAGTGCAAGGGCCTCTAAGTCATAACGGATTGCTACGAATCTTGACGAGTATTGAAGCGTTCCTCTTCTCATCTAAACTCACTTGCTATCTATCTATCCAAATATTTGCTCCCACACAAAGCTTGCTCACGTCTTACAAAATATCAGAGCAAAATCCGTGAATTTCGAGCAGCAATCCGCTTTAGCCCGCTCTAAAGTTTCTCTCAAACTTTCTACTAAAGTCATATTATACACTGGTTCGAAAAGAACTCAGCCAACCCGTTTTTTAATTAAAATATAACCCATGGCCATTTTGACTTTCAACAAGCAGCAAGAACTGACTTGGTAATCAGGATACATTCCTACGATGTTCGAGGGAGATTATAGAGTTCGCTTTGGAAGAGTCTCCTACAAGTCTCCTGACCATATGTGGGCATTGAACTCAAGTTTGGGGCGTATATACATTTTATATGGTAAGGCCACTGACATCATTGCATTTTGTAAGAATTAAATTCCACTCTATTGGACCTTTATGCTGTCGAGGTTGAGGTCGGAATTTAATTAATCTTACATATTTTGTCGTTTTTGTCCCACGTTCGAAGATGAAGGGCTTGGATTTCAGAACGAATATGAGAAGCTGAGTGAACTGTCATCAGCAAAGTTGCAGACAAGAGGTAATAAATAAAAATGAGAAAGAGAGTCGGGGACAAAATGGAGCCTTGGGGAGCACCACCATTTATTTGGTGAGAAGCAGACTTGAAGCCGTCCAAAACAACTTGCTTTTAACGTTTCGAAAAGTAGTTTCCATTGAAGAAGGTTGTAATCGATTACAAAAACACCAATTTTCGACAAAAGAGCTTTATGTCAAACTCTGAAACTTTTGAAATATCAACTGCAACAATCTTGTTGTCACCACCAAGGTGGTTTGATTGGTTCTACTTTTCAGTGAGATATGACATCAAATCACTAGCGAATCTGATGCTACGAAAACCGTATTATCGGTGATATGACCTTTCAAAAAAAGGTGCTAAGTGGAATTGGTTGTAAGTTGAAGAGAGATGATTTACCTTTTTTGGAGGGATGGGCTGGACGGTCTGTTTTCCATCTTCTCGTAAAGAGTCTGGATGAAATAGACAGATGGAAAAGCTTACGCAGTGGTTTTGCCAGCGTGGAAGAACATGTCTTCAGAGTTATATGGGAGATGCCATCTGGACCATCCGATTTGTGTACGTCAAGATCGATTAATACTCTTGCGACTGTAAATGTTCGAAACTGGATTGGTCCCATAAAATGTTCTACGGTCTACGGACTGGGCACAATCTGGCACTGTTTCTGCGAAATGAGCAGCAAGCAGATGGGCCTTATCTTAAAAGGTGACATCTGGAATATCATTGTAAATGAGCATTGGGATGGAAGATGAGGCCGAATTCCTCATGTATTTTACAAACTACCAAACGTTTTTGGTATCTTTGGGACATAATAGAATTTGTTGGCTCATCTTTTGGTTGTTGGAGGATTTGACACGGTTAATGTGGACATTGCAGTCATTTCTGGCTTGTTTGACCTTTATTCGGTTTTCCTCAGTAGGATTGGTCTTATATGACCGAAAACATAACTCTATCGCCCTAATAGCTTCTTCGAGTCACACCACCTGTTTGCCTTAGGTTTAATACTCTTTTCTCTGTGGAGGGATAAACTGGCTTCAGGAAGTTACCGATTACACTATCATAAGCTAAATAATGGGACCACATTGATGAGAAAAGGGTTCTCTCAAGAAGAACCTTGCCTATGACTTTCGAATACAAGTAAAAAGAATTGCAGGTATGCTAGAGACAATTGAGTTTTATAGTCAGGAATGGTAGACGTAACATGGACCAAATTAATACTACACACATGTCCTAGAATAGAGACAAACATATACATAAAATGAAATAAAATCTACTTACTCTTAAAGCCACAGTTGTGTACTCGGACAACTTGGAGACATCCACAGTCAACTTGCGTAGGAGTTTTAACAACATCGCAGGTTGCATCTGAGATGTCAGCGCAACAAGAAAATCTGACACAGCTTCTCGCTGGCCTTTCGTCAGCATACGGTTCTTCGAAAGTCTGTAGACCGTGTGCAGAGTAGCATCCAATAAGCTGGCATAGTTTTCAGCTTCATTATAAAATTTCGAGTGTTTAATAAGCAACGGCAGTATTGAATTGCCAATATAGCGGTTCATTGACAGCGCCATATCACTCTCGGATCCGTCGCTCTTGTCCAACATTGTTGCAGTACGCAGATCCGGTAAGAACGCATCCTCCAATAGCTTGTAGAATAGATCTTGCGTTTCAATGCCATACACTCGTTCGAGGAACAGAACTATGCTCTGCTTATTGTTGGGCAAAAGACCAGATGGCATGTCTGACTTGGGCTTCTCTTCTCCCGGCGACGTTTGCGAGAGGGTAAACTTCAAACTCAAGACTCCTTGAAGATCTTCAAGTGGCACTAGAGATCTCAAAATAGCTCTAGCTCTCAGCGATTCATTTTTCCCCTGTTCGATTACGGACGCATCTGGCGCACACCTGCCAAGAAGATCTACTAAAGTGCAATAGAAATTCAAGATAGCCGCACCAGTGTCAATGTAATCTTCGTCTTCTTCGCCTTCGGGCAGGGGATGAGTAAAGTTGAGGCCAGCAATTGTACCTTCAGCTTCATCTTGCGACTTACAACGATCGGCTATTTTCTCGGACATCTTATTGGCCTCAACAATTGCACGAAATAGACCTTCCCCTTCTCCTCTTAGAGCCGGCCCTAAACATTCTGGACGACGGATAAGAAGACGAATGACAAGGTTTGCATTTTCTTCGACACTTTCTCCATTTACCCATACACAATAGCGAAGGAAGTCTAAGTAGCGTTCACCCTCAACTGGGTCCCAACCCAAGTCTGGATATCCTTTTTCTACAAGTTCTGAGTTGCTTTGCAATCCACACCTGGACAGGTACACAGCAATTTTTTCGAGATAGTGTTCTCTAAGCGCCAGAGCTAATTCTGTGTTCTCCATCAAGCTCGAGTATGCCACGTCCAATGGGGTTGAGCCGCGCAGGCTCGGTCTGGCTAGCAAAATGTTTGCATTGTCTAATAGGAAATCGAAGTGATCGAACATGGCCTTTTGATTTTGACGCCCGGTGCGACAGAAGTAGCACAGGAATCGACAACAGGCTACCACCATTTCGTGGGATGTATCTTTTTCCTTTGGCGGTGCACCCTCCGCCCCATCGGTTTGTGCGGGTGCGTCACTTTGCGCCTGCGCACGACGCCCCAGTGTATTCATCATTACCGCCATGACGTTTTCGTGCACCCTCAAAATTCTGATCAGATCTGGATGTTGGAAGAATGTGGCATTGTTAACTAATTTCCAAAGCCTCTTCCTCATAAGTTCCTCCTCTTCTTGACTCATTTGCACAGGAAGTAAGGCCCGAATTTGGCTCAAGCCAACCCACATTTCTGCAACATCATCGCGTGCTTTAGCATTAATGACATAGGTCTTTTCCAAAGCCCGCACCAGTTCGCCCACGGTGTCGTACTGTCGTACAAGCAGGCTAAACATTTCCCTGACGAGCTTTGGATTCTCAATTTGTGACTCTTCTGCCCAGAAAACGATCGTTTTGATGAGAACCTTGCGGAAAACCTCTTCGGGTGTTTTCTTTTCTGGTTCCTCGGGCTCTTTGGGACCGTCTTCGAGTTCCTTAACTGCATTAATAAAATTGAAAATCTTTGTAATCGGACCGGTACGCACTTCTTCGATCGCATTGCCAGTCTCGGGCTCTTCTGGCTCCTGTAAGGCGTTCAGCGAAACTTTAGTCATCAGACTATCATGGAAGTCATACAGACTTCCACGAAGATCCAACCCACATGTACAGTTTTCTTGATCTTCTGGCTCCAGATTTTTAAAACACAAAATCTGATTCATTTGCTCTCGCGGAGGACACCGGAATTCTTTTGTCTTTTTGGCCGCCACAGCACTGGGCAGGTCGGACTGTTTTATTTCAATATACCGACGGAGCTGATCAGCTTGTAGTTCCCCAACAAAATCATGAGAGAATGCAATGATGCTTTCAACTCTATGTCTCAGTTGGATGTCGTACAAATGGTGAAGCAAATAGCACATTTGAAGCTTTGCACCCTCGGCCATTTTCATTGTCAACAACCCCTTTCGGTGTTCATCCTTGCCGTCTTAAAAAAAAAACGTAAAATTAAATTAATTCAAGTCTTGAGATGTTCTTAACTTACCCTTTTGGAATGAAGCATCCCATGTTTCGGGGTTCACCATGACAAGTAGTTTCTGGACGTCCTCATCGGTCAAAACACCAACCAGAAGAAGGCGATCCGTCAGCTTAATAAGAGGCCTGTATGGATGACATCTTTTTGTGACATTGTTACTTGAGATTCATTTCGCTTTTACTTACAAGAAGAGATTCTCATTTGACCAGCCAATAGGATCACGATTATGGACCTGATTCACTTCGACTGCCTCTTTCAGAGCTTCCATCACAAACTCTCTGACCACCTCCAATGGGAACTTCGGGGAGTACAGTTGCTCGATCGTCGGGATGGGTTCACTGGAAGCACTTGGCGCTAAACCAATTGTTTGAGGAGTTGTGGGGGGACTGGATATTGTTTGTTTTTTTTTTGTTTGAAAGGTGACACAGGTGCAGAATGTAGGGCATAAAAAGAGTCAATGCATCAACATATGAATAGAGTAAATGGTTGACGGTCATCGCATGATCGATACATGTCCAAAAATGAAAATTGTATAAAATAACAAAATATAAAGTGTTGTGTTGTAACCAAAGCAGTATAGGTGATGACATATTCTCAAATCAAATCAAACAAACAAAATAAAACTTCAATGTCATGTGGACAGGTTTTGACGTCTTGATGCCATTGAGTTTATTTACAGAAGGGATCAATAATAGTGATGGTAACATCGAACCTACATTGAATATGATCTTGGATCTTAATGGTGGACAGGCTATAGCTTTGTCAGGATGCTAATTTTTAGAGAATGTTCCATATGCAAATACCCATGTAGATAGACACTTTAAGGTTTAAAAAGCGGGTTTCTTCATGAACATCATATATGACATGATTGGACAATACGCTAATTAGGAATTTTCAGGCATCAGGACCTTTCAAAACTCAACCCTTAAGCCCTTAACTTGTGTAAATAAAGACTACAAGAACAAATTACATGGTCAGACTTCTTCAGACCCAAAGACTGTACGATGGCAAAAGGAAATGGATGCATTGGGTGGAATGGGTAGTCTGAGTAAGAGCTTTCTTAAACAAGACCGTGATCTGTACCAATGTACACGTGAAGTGGAGAAAGTATCCCAAAATCACCAACCAGGTTGCCGAATTTACCCTATATAGGTAATTAGAATGGTGATAGAAGGGACCTATATCCCAACAGAATAAAAAAAAACATAAAATTAAAATCTTGTATTGACAGCCCATATAGGACCCCAAACTTATCTTCTCCATTCATTTGTGTGTGCGAAGTTATATTGTTGCCACAAAAAATAGTACCTCCTGTCAAGCGATGACTCCGATCGACAAATTTTATAAGCCATGACAGTTTTGTTATTAAGTCAGGCTTTCGCAAGAGATGGGCCAGTGAAAAAAGGTAGGTGTTGTTACTTTCGGGGTTTGAATCAGGGATACCGCGCTCGAGTAGTAGTCCAATGCACTAACCACTAGGCACCTACTTGCATTAGACGAATATCCCGAATGGGAAAGGGAAACACAATCTTCCTGTTAGTTCAGGATAATGGAGGAGTCTAAGGACAAGAGAAACATCTGAAATTGTTGGCTAGCTCAAAGCTGTACAGGAAGCTTAACGGAATAGCGATCACAATCTTTTCACTAGCGCGCAGGGGGAGAGAGAGAGCGAGTAAAAAAAACAAATCCGTCCAGATGGTTCGATACCTTGACTATCTAAGAATCAGAATAAAAGGAAGGTTAGATATGAAGCTAATAGAAAAGACCTACTTCATCTAAAAATTATGCTACACAAAACCCTAAGGCCCAATGCACACGAAGCAACTGGAAAACAACTGAACCGATATGCAACTCGGGTTACAGACCAGTTACGGACTCAGCGTTGACTTAAGTCCACACACGAGGAAACTTATCACCAAACAAAGTATCAAGTTCGTTCAGTGTCGACATGGATACCGGGCGTGAAATGTCTTCGGAAGACTCGAGCGATGATGAAACTTTAATGTTGTATTACTATCTCAGGAGGAGTAGAAGAATAGAAAGAGGTTTTGCGTACACCCATACCTTGAAAACAATTTTCACAACAGCTTTCTGTTGCTGCTAAACAGTTAGAGCTTGCTGATTCGAAATTTTTAGCATTGTACAGAATGACTTAACCATCCACTTCGACACTTAACCATTCCATTTGGAACTTGTAAAAGTGGTAAAAAACATACCTGTCAATTTTAGGACATTTCCGACTTCTATCCACTCTGTTTCAATTTTTTTCGAATATCCGGGAAGGGGATCATTTTACAAAATAGAATGTTTTCAACCACCCTCCCCAGCAATAGGTTGGTCTGTTGTTCGGTCATCTTCGACAAACTAGAAACTGAAATCAATAGACAAGCCAACATGCAAATCAACAGGCGACTGGTTACAAACTGGTTTTTTTGAATGGCAAACGAGTTTCCAACCAGTAGATTCGTGTGCGATTTCACAGGGTATGACTCATCGCATCGCTGATTAGTTTTTTCCCAGTTGCTCCGTGTGAATTGGGCCTTAACCCATTTTTAAGCAAAAATCGTCAACAACTTCATCTTCATCAGGATGATTGAGTCCAGAACCTCATTTTTCGTTTTGAAAGAACGAAGTGGGAAAAATGACCTTAGTAACGGGTGATCCAAGTAGAGATACTTTTTTCAATAGCCTTTTTTGATAGGTCACGTGTGAGTCGTGTCATGCTGTCATGTTATTTTTGTTTAGTATTGTTTGGCATTTCATAATGGAAAGACTTACGCGTGAACAACGTTTACAAATTGTTCAACTTTATTATGAAAATTCACGTTCTGTGAGGAATGTGTTTCGTGCATTTCGCTCAACTTATGGTCAACATAATCGGCCTACTGAGCGTACTATTCGCAACACCATCACCCATTTTGAGAGCCAGCATTCATTATTGGATTTGACCGAATAGACCACGTCCAGCACGCTGTGAAGAAAATATAGCGGCCGTAGCTGAGAGTGTACACGAAGACCGTAGAGAGTCGATTCGGCGCCGTTTGCAGCAACTCGGACTGACGTATGGAACGACTTGGCGCATTTTACGTCAAGATCTTAAATTGAAAGCGTACAAAATACAGCTTGTGCAACAACTGAAGCCGCTCGACCTTCCCAAGCGACATCGCTTCGCTCTATGGGCTCTTGAAAAGTTCCAAGAAGATCCGACGTTTTCGAGGCAAATTTTGTTTAGCGATGAGGCCCACTTCTGGCTCAATGGGTATGTAAACAAACAAAATTGCCGCATTTGGGACGAAGAGCAACCTGAAGATATTGAAGAACTGCCACTTCATCCAGAAAAAACAACGGTTTGGTGTGGTTTGTGGGCCGGTGGAGTCATCGGTCCATATTTCTTTAAAAATTATGCCGGTGCGAACGTAACCGTCAATGGCGACCGTTATCGTGCCATGATAACCGACTATTTGATGCCTGAAATTGAAGCTCGTGATCTCGGCGACATTTGGTTTCAGCAAGACGGCGCCACTTCCCACACATCGCATCAATCAATGGACTTATTGAGAGAACCTTTCGGTGAGCACATAATTTCACGTTTTGGGCCGGTCGATTGGCCACCAAGATCGTGTGATATCACACCGTTAGACTTTTTCCTGTGGGGATATGTAAAGTCAAAAGCTTATGCCGACAAACCCGCTTCGATTCAGGCCTTGGAGGAAAACATCACGCGTGTCATTCGCCAGTTACCAGTCGAAATGCTCGAACGAGTGATCGAAAATTGGACTCAACGGATGGACCATCTGCGACGTAGCAACGGCCAACATTTGATAGACATAATCTTCAAAAAATAAATGTCAAAGAATGTTCTTTCAAATGATAATAAACATTCTCCATTAAATTAGAATTTTCTGTGTTTTTTTCTTTAAAAAAGTAGGGAACCTCGAAATGGATCACCCTTTATTTGAAAAAGTATCCTTCCAGGATTATGAATGCTGTCATTAATTGAAATTGAAATTGAATTGAAATTGAATTGAAATTGAATTAATAGTTCCCTTCCCAGTTCTTATTAAATTTCATATTAGGGATTTTGATATTGCTATCAGAGAGCTCGTAGTTTAAGGCTGAACAATGCTTAGCTAGTTCGTGAACTTGTTCGTTATCATAAAGACTTCTTGGACCTGAAGCACTGCATATAAAAATAAAAATCATTGTCACAACAGGCTAATTATTACGTAGGGCCTAGCGTTTTTCACAACCATAAATGTGTGCGTGTGTACTTTTGCATGATTGCGGGACCTCCGAATCCGAACGGCTAAGTTGACAGTTGATGTTACTCGGACGAGATTTGTCAGATCATAACGGGAGAGGGCCAGTGAAAAATCATTAAGATGTTGCATTGGCTGGGAATCGAACCCAGACCTTTCCCGCGGTAGTCATGTCAAACACTGCATTTGGTGGCAAGAATATTTAGCTTTTTGGGTTAGCGCTTAAAAAGCAGGGTGGAAGAAATGTCTTTTCATGTCACCTGAGTGTCAACGTAAAGGGTTTTTGTTTTGCACAGAGAGATCTGGAGGTAAAAAATCAATTATTATGAGAAGTCCTGCCAGTATTTGTACCTTCATAAATATCTCGAGATTGTCATTCCTATATTTCATAAACTTAAATTATTTCAGATGTGAAAGCGGCCATCACTGTCTTCATAAGATTCCGATTCGATCAATTACAAAATTTTTGACCCAATAATTCTCGTTAGCACCCAGTACCTTACTATTTTCTCACCATATATATACCTGTACGAAAATATACTTTTTACACAAAGGGCGGGACATAACATTTAATCCAGGATCCAAACGGCTGAGTTGAGATAACATATCACAGCCAGGCCTTGTCGAGGTAAAACGTGTCAATAATATACATTGGTGTTGCTAATGTTGGTATTGGAATCCAGAGCTCGTGTCCGGCAGCTACCATCCACTTCGACACTTAACCATTCCATTCCTTTTAGTAAAAATCGATCTTGAATCATTTGACTTTGATTGACTTTGATTGATGTTTCTATGAATCCGCATGACAACGCTACAATGTTCACTTGATACTTGGAGACCTTCCCCAGAGGGCTCTAATTAATTTCGAGAAAATAGCCTTGTGACGGATTGATGGAAAAAAATGTAATTTATTACCACATAGAAGGCCGATCTTCTACTTACAAAATGGACTACATACAAACTTTGCGTTCTGCTTACAAGAGATTGGAAACAGCGCGAAGTCAAACACCGCGAATCTTCATCCATCTTTACAGACGAAGGAGTTGGCAATGGCGCTCTGGGGTTTACTTTATCGACTTAAAAATCAGTAGCTCGTTTATTCTGGTTATCCAATTCAGCATATTTCAAGCCGGAGTAGTCATCATATTATCGTCACTGTAAAGTTCCTTCAACTCGGATCCCAGCGGTGTGATGTACTCGTTCTTGCACACTTCCATAGTCGTGGCATGGGACTCCAAATGCAAAGCTATCAGAAGATCGTAGAATCCCTGACGCAAAGGTCCGCTCATATATTCCGAACGATCCGATGCTTGGTTGAAAAAATCTGATATTACATCTGGATATTGTGATGTATATCGACAGCCAAGCTGTGAACAGTTCCCTAGTATCCTAGGCACGCCTAAAAATCTAGGGAATTAAAATGCTGCTTCACATCTTCAAACGGGAGTGTGGCCAGAAGAAAATGGTACACTAAGTAAGATTCCATGTCAATCGAACATTCCAAAAATTTCAGGACTCATGGCAAGACTCGGCTATCAAGTCCAGAAAAGTGGTGAAATACAGGGTGTCATCTGTACATCTATTGTGCAGGCATGTTAAAATTGAAAACATTTGACATTTATCAACCGATTGACTTGAGCAGACATGTCTTTGAAAAGTCAATGCAGTACAAGGAAACGCTTTACACCGAAATAAGCTTCACACCGTTGCCAACAAGCACATTCTGACAACAATTTTGTCGAATTTTGTTGATCACAAAACAGTGGGTGATAATCAAAATGTGGTTTATCAACTCCCAAGACGTTGCCGAGAACCCACATGTGTCATATTGGATTGGCGTTAGTGGAACCACTTCGCATCGCATTTTGAAGGATGATTTGCATTTGTTTCGTATAAAGTGCAATGGACTGGAAGACGACTTGAAATATGGCCAAACGTTTGCTCAAATGATTGACACTGAAGCCGATTATTGGAAGAACATGTTGACGAACGACGAACCTCATTTCACACTGTCTGGCGACGTTAATAAGCAAAATAGCTGCATTTGACGAACGCAGAACCACACGAGATCCATGAAACACCATTGCATGTCTAAAAGTGACTGTATGGGACGGTGTTTGCGCCAAAATCATCGTTGGCTCATTTTTCTTCAGAGAAGGCGAAACAAGTGATGGGATTCGATATTGGTAGATGTTTGTACTTTATGTCTGCAGTTTCTGCAACGAAAATGGTGTGGACATGGGCTGTAACAAAATGGCGACCATTGACTGGCCACCCAGATCTCCCGATTTGACCAGTTTAAAAGCCAACAGTATGCCAGGAAACCTTAGATCATTGACGAGCTCGCGCTAAAAATTATCTTGTCGATTATTTCGACAACAAAAAGGACACATTTCGCTTTGGCTTTGGCTTGATTGATGTTGCATTCAGAAGCTAGTCCAAATAAACTGTTAAGAATCAAATTAAATAAAAATACTTCATATATGGAATTCGGTTTTTTTTAGTTATACAATATTCACATACCGAGATAAAAGATGGCGCACCCTATCGATGAATCGTGGGGCTATTTTTTTGGTTTTACTCCTATTCACACAATTTGTGAGATCTAACGGTATAGAATAGACAAACTATCCTTGCGATTTTTCTTAAAAAGCTTTCCTATCTAGGCTTGTTTGCATTCCTGCCTTGAAATTGAAGACCTTCAAGAAATATTGCTTCTTTTGAAGTTTCGAATCCTGCGATTCTCCTATTCAAACATTTCTTAAGTTGGCATTGACAGGATCATGTGCACCCCCCGTCCCTTTTAAAAATAAACTCAATGGCATTACCAACATTCAGCACCAAAAGTTTGCATTCGATTTCAGCTAGGATGCTAAAAATTTGTATTAGTAAGGTTCATCGGTTCAAATCTACAGCTGGATACACATTTTCAAGGAACGATGAACGTGTTCGTTTGTAGTTCTATGAACGTTGATTCAATGTCACCATAGTCTGGATGTTTTCCGCATTTTACGACGTCTTACCATGTGGGGCTTATTTCAGTGATAACGGTTAAAAGGTCAAAACATAACACAACTGACAGAAGCACGCTAATGCCAAAGCAAGTTTTGTATCCAAACGTAGCACATCCTCCCGATTATTGAGGATAAACAGAAACCGTCCACCAACCTGCCATCCTACCTTCCGACGTACCAACGAACACATCCATCAGTCCAAGAAAAGCTGTGCAGCCAGCTTAAAGGTCACGCATCTATGCCGGAGCTCTACATTTATTTACATATATACACACAATCAATTTGAGAATAAATCCTTACGACACTTAATACATACGAACATACTATTCACTCATAGACGAGCAATCAATTTGTTTCTGTTTCTGAAGCCAGGAAAATGAAATGATTTTCTTCGGACTTACGTTATTTCGGTCATGCGCAGCTGAGGACGCACAGACTCAGTGATGAGCGAGCGTAGCGAGTGGCACATCTCATCGTCACTGTAAAGTTCCTTCAACTCGGATCCCAGCGGTGTGATGTACTCGTTCTTGCACACTTCCATGGTCGTGGCATGGGACTCCAAATGCAAAGCTATCAGAAGATCGTAGAATCCCTGACGCAAAGGTCCGCTCATATATTCCGATCGAATCGCATAGAGTAACTGCTTTTGGTCGACATGTTGACATAGAGCATGCGCAGCTCGATAATTGGATTGGTAGCACAAGGCAGCGTAAAGTGTCAGCGTATGGGAGTGGAATGACAAAAGTTTATCCATCTCGATGAGCTCCAAAATATCTATACAGCGGTCCTCCTCGGGTATATGCAGGGCAAGCATTGACACCGGATCTTCACAGAGCATTGACCAACCACGGATATCTGAGAGTTTGAGTGCGTGCACTTGCAGCGCTGTATTTGGAACTCTGGCCCACTGATGGGGCTTTAGGCACTGCACCTTAAGACGTGGCGGTGATTGTGGATTGACATGCTTGTCGCTGGTTGGTAGAACTGCTGCGGAGAGCGGTAATGTTGTTGGGGTGCGGCCAAGTTCGATTTGAAGGATTTCCTTGCTGGTAGCTTCAACGAAAATTGCTGGGAACAGTTTTGTATCAGGTTCCATTAACCATCGATGTGAGGTTTCCTTGCCTTCACACGTGAATTTGATTATTCCCGTTGCAGTATCAACAAAGCAGCCAATAAACATTCCCTGTGATGCACCCTTTCCAGATGCGTCTTGTGTCACCTCATTGAAGAGCTCATCGGCTCTAACCACATAGCAACTCTGACGATCAATATGCTCGATGGCTTGTTCGTAGTAGTCTTCGATTATAACGGAAGCACATCGGACTTTTGATTTGTTAAACTCCTTGCTGTGCAAGTGGTATTGTGTTGTCACCCAGCCGACATAGACATGCGTTGGGTCCTGACCAGGGAAGATACGCACTCCATAGAAGTACTCGTTGATAAGTCTCAAGCACTCGCTGTCAAACATTTCGTTGCCGGACGACTCAACTGAGGGATTTCCTAAGTTTCCGCCACTCATGGCTTTTGGGCCTGTTTGTCGGTCAGGCACAGAAGGTGGTTGAATACTCATATCATTCGTCTGTAAATGGGAATGCGTTAGATTTAAACTTTTGTGTCAAATTTAAAAAAAAAAACCGGCTTACATTCGAAATCCGAACTGTTGGGGTTCGAGTTGTCATCTGGGAGTTCACTACATTTCTTCCATGGGCTTAAAAAAAAAATAGTACGAGTGTGGTTCCGTATAGCCACTTGGTATAACAATATACTTACCGACAGTATTCCGTCTTTCCATTGGCGAAATGTCTCGACTTCTACTTGGATACTTTTCCTTGCTCTGATCTCGTGACTTTTTCGAAAAGAACTTGAAAGGGCTGCGACCACGCTTTTTCTTGTCATCGACTTCTTCCATTCCGTTCATATCGAGGGCAGATGTTGATCTTTGCATTTGATCGGAGGTCAACATGTCCGATTCGAATGTGATGTTCCTTGTAAGCGAACCCCTTCTAGGCGGTCGTGATGGACCACTTATATTTTCATCAACCTCACCATCGCCATAGTTTCTGTTTAAGCCCTTGATGTCGTTCATTGTAAAGCCACTCTTGAGCATATGATCAACATGGGCAGCTGGTGATGGGTGCATCTGAATAGTTTCTTGGTTGTCCTTCAAGAGCCTATATTGACGAATTTTGATTTCTTCCCAGCGACGAGCCTTTTCATTCTCACTAAAAAAAAAACAGTTATCTGCGTGTTTGGCAACGAGGTTATCCTACCTTATAAATTCACTCATGCAGGTCACTGGTAGGGATAAACGCAAAAACTCCCAGTTGGCCTTTTCCATTGTTTCAAAGGTGTTATGGGAGATTTTCAAGTGAGGAGGTGTGTCTGCTCCACCCGGTATACGGGTCACATCAATGCGACAGTCTGGCATTTCTTCGGTGTTTTCAAAGATGGGTTGATCCTTCGTATACCAATGTGTTACAGGACGGCGCATGTTACTGAAAAGAAGTTCACAGAAAATTTAAGCATCATGGACTTATGTTGTTAAAATGTTAAAAAAAATCTTTTTTTTTTTATAAAAAATGGAGTAAAAACAAGTGAGATGGTATAATTCTATACTTGTTGTTTCCATGGAATCTACAAGGATCAGTCAACACAGCCATTTTTAGATAACGAACTTTTAAAAGTAGGGCCACAGCGCAAACCAAAGTTCGCAGTAAAAAGAAAAAAAAACGTCCTGCTCAAGAAAATGGCGGCCTTGGAGTTGGAGTATACCTTAAATATCCAGAACTTCTAGAAGAAGGACAAGAAACCTGCTTTTTGAAATAATTAAGTCACCTTGTCACTGACGCCCGGGAACGTTATAACGACCTCGTCCAGTCAACGAAAAAGAAATAATATTCCGTCAATATAGAAGAAATCGGCACAGCTCTAAAAAAAAACTGTAAAAGAATAAGGCAACCGGTCTGTTTCGAATACCAGTCTTCAAATTTGTTAGGAACCAAATCATTAACCAAAGGGTGGACTATTATTAAAATAGGTATCAGGTTTATATATCCCATCTGCAAAAAGGTGATCCAAGGTCTTCTTATTTTTTAAAAACTTTTCTCAGTTGAGATGCGAACCTATAAACTCTAAGAGCGCTCTTAGATGATGCTTGGCGATTTTTTACTCTCTTCTTAAACTTTGATGGAGATACAGCTTCTGGAAGTTCGTCCCATTGGCTGCTTGTGTTTTGGTTTTGCCCCGTTCGTGTCGTTGTTAGATGTACTGTGTGCCTATGAGCTGATACTAATTGTCTTGTATTGTAGGTTGAAATCGTTGAAATGCGACAGTTATTGAGATGATTTTTCAAAAGTCTTCAAGCTCTTCTAAACATCCTTAGATATGTGTCTCCAGTTGAGCACTCCAACTTGGTTGAGGTCGGTTTCTACTTGAGCGCGACACTTAAGGCAAGGTCTTCCACTACTGCGTCTTACGTCTAGCTGGGAATCGAAGACTCTGCGAGCCGGAGTATTGGTGTCCATTCGTTTTACATGTCCTAGCCATCCTAAACGTCCAATGCAGGGCTTTTTGATTAGGGGCATGCCGCTGTACAGCTCTTATATTTCTTGTTTGAATCTTCGTCTCCATAGCCTGTCAACGCAAACGCGACCGAAGTTTTTTCTAAGAATTTTCCTCTCAAATCGACCAAGGATTTCTTCTTTCACTTTTAATACCGTCCACGCTTCAGCGCCGTAGAGCAGGACTGGGATGATCAGGGTCTTATAAGGATCTCCTTAGTAGTTCGAGTGAGGGCTTTACTACTGAATTTCCTTCTTAGCCCTAAGAAGCAGCGGTTGGCAAGAGTAATTCTTCGTTTAATTTCTGCCGAGATGTTGTCAGAGTTAATAGCGGAGCTGAGTTTTATCTGTCAATGGTGACGTTCTGACGTTCGAATTAAAGAAATCACATGACAGTGCATCCCCTTGCCTAAATCCTTTTATGGTATCGAATGTGTCATTAAAGTCGTTTTCGACAATAATGGAGCAGCGAGAATTCTCCATCGTCAACCTGCACAGACGGACGAGTTTGGGAAGTATACCAAAACTGGACATGGCTCTGTATAGTTCGTCTCTATAAATGCTGTCGTATGCGGCTTTGAAATCGATGAATAGGTGGTGGGTATCGATTTGGACTTCTCATGTTTTTTTAACGGGTCTGTCGAAGTGTGAAGATTTGATCAGTTGTGGACTTTCCCGTCCTAAAACCACACTGAAAAGGGCTGATCAGGTTGTTGGCAAACGGTTTCAGGCGTTTCCTTCCTCTCTTCTCTGCCTATAGAACTCAATGGCAGCTCTCGCCTTCACCTGCAGCTTAGCCTTGTAGACCTCGTTCTTGGCTGCGAGCATCTGTCGGCATTCCTTATCAAACCAGAGGTTTCAGGCTGGTGGGCGCGAGAAACCTAGCACATCAGTTGCGGCTGATCTAATGGCCTGTTGGCATCGTTGCCATTGCTCTTCGACAGTCGATGCTGGCATGGTATGGTGTTAACCGAGAGGTTAAGGGATACGCGTTACGGAAAGCCTTGGCGGTCTCTTGCGATTGCATTAATTTTTTTTATATTATTTCTGGTTTATTGTGGCGTGGTGGATATCCACATTCTTACCTTGGTTGCAACAAGGTAGTAGTATGTGTTAGTCGCTATCACAGTACTGTCATCAGAAAATTAAAAATTCAATTATAAGTTGTCCCCAAAAGATCATTAATGCAGAAATAGAGTGGGTTAGAGAAGACTTGCAAAGATCTGTCTTAAAAAAAAGTGTTCCATCCAGCCGCAAAGTAGTGAGCAGTCAATTTGGCCAGTAAAGCCCTCGAGCCCGATCGAAATCCTTAGAAATATATCTCGCTCTCGATTATCTATTATTTTCCATGGATGATGTCCATAGATGGGTTACACAGCTTAGCAGGTCTTCAGTTGAGTTTTTCTTTCGTAGCCCATATCGCCGATCGCTTATAAATCCATTCTTTTCAAGGTAATCGACAATCTCGGTGTTTACTTTTTGTTCCATTACCTCCGAAAGTATGGGTAGTGAATGGTTCTGTAGAGGCATGCATTTTCTTCCTTTTCTGGGAATCGCTTGTTTTCGGGACTTTTTTTTCCGGATTTGGGGAAAACCTGTTGATCATATGAAATATTAAATATCTGCAAAGAACGGGTGCAAGTTCTGCTGCCCATATTTTAAGTTTGATTTGATGGAAATTTATCTTTTCTTTTCAGTTGGATCTGCGCTCCATTGTCTAAACGGTTTCCTTGCCCGCATTGCTTATTGAACTTTTATTTGTGGTATCCTGTTTCCATGCCTATAAGAATTATCACTGTTCCTGTATCTGCTTAATTATTGGGATCACTTTGCCTAAAACTAAGAGAAACACAATAGTTACGCAGATTAACCCAGTTAGTTGGTTTATAGTTAAATAAATCTCGTTGATTGTCTCCTTGATATCGATATTGGTTCTCACCCGTTTTGGACCGGCCCATCTGTCAAACTTCGAAACGTAGTTCCAACTACTTCATGGAGCCTATAGCATGATGTGTTCCTTATCTCACAGGGCGACAAGGGCTCTTCTGCCAACCGTGTCGTTGTAGGGGGTTTTACGGCAATTGATGGTTCGTGCAATTAACTGCTACGCAAAAGGGTTGTATTCGATTCCCAAGCCCTAAATGATTTTTCACTGGCCCTCCTCTCGCGGTTATCTGTCAAACCGTCCGAGTAGTATCAATTGTCTTTTGCGGTAAAAATGTTTACTTGTATTTTAAGAGACCTTCGCAAGAAACGTTCACTTAATTCTGATCAACAGTCTTGGGTAAAACTTGACAGTTGAGGATTTGAGATTCTTTTTCTTTGAAAAGCGTGTTTAATGTTTTGTTTGTGCAGTCTCCTAGTTGTTAGTGTGTTGGACTACTAAACGCGGTGTCGCTGGTCACACGAATGTAGGGAGAAGCTAGCTTTGCGTCTACTTTAATTTTCTTTTCTTTTAGGGCTGCGATCACTACCCAGCATTTCTAGTTGCACTTCTAAAAAGCTTTATACGATACCATGTGTTAGACTGATCTCTAGCTAACATCCTCCAGTTGAAGTCGAGGCAGACATTGTCGGTTACTACCTCAAAGTTGTAGCAGTTCATTCTAATTTGTCGATATTGTGTGTCTTCTGTTGGCAGGATGTTTTTGGTTTTACAGACGGTACACCAAAACTTGGCATTGCTCTGTATAGATCGTCTCTATACATGCGATCGTGCTATCGTATTCGACGTTAAAATCAATGAATATATGTTGGGTATTGATTTGGACTTCTTAGTTTTTTCCCGGGTCTATCGAAGTGTGAAGATTTGATCAATTGTGGACTTTCATAGCATAAAACCACACTGAAATAGACCGATCAGGTTGTTGGTAAACGGTTTCAGGCGTTCACATAATACGGCAGATAGGATCTTGTAGGCAATATTGAGGAGACTTATGCCTCTGTAGTTGGCGCAGCTCAGAGGGTCTCCTTTATTGTGGATCGGGCAAACTATACTGAGGTTCCATTCTTCAGACATACATTCATCCGACCAAATATGGGTTATGGGTTGGTATATGTTACTTAATAAGTCATCTTCGCCGGCTTTGTAAAACTCGGCGGGAAGGCCGTAATTTCCGGCAGGTTCCATTCTTCAGACATACATTCATCCGACCAAATATGGGTTATGGGTTGGTATATGTTACTTAATAAGTCATCTTCGCCGGCTTTGTAAAACTCGGCGGGAAGGCCGTAATTTCCGGCAGAATTATTCAGCTAGAGTTCAGATATTGCTTTCCTCACTTCACTTAGGTTGGTAGTTTTCGTTGGCGTCTGCAGAAGTTGTTCTTCCATACCCTCAGCATCGACTGTGTATCAACTACGATATTTCCTTGTTCATCTTGACAGGATTCTGTTCGAGATTTTTATCCCTGGCTTTGACGTCTTACACTTTCATAAAACGTGCGAACATCAATCCTGGAGTGGCACCTCTCTATATCCTCGATAGTGCTCTTTTCTTCTTTTTTTTTCGTTTTTCTGAAAAGCCGGTGTTTTTCCCTACTTATGTCCCTTTCTTTGTATTAGGTGCAATAAATTTCTTTCATCCAAATTTTGTAGGAATGTATTTTTATAGTGGAGCGATGGCTAGTGCGGTGAACTGTCGCGTCGTGCAGAAAATCTGGGGTCGAATCTCAGCCAACTTAATATTTTTCATATTTAAGAACACTTCCTTGCGATACGCTGTCCGTGCTTTCTTTAAGGTCCCAGTATTCCTCTTCATGTCTAATACAAAAGAGCCAATTCCCAATATATGACAAATTTATAAATTATGTTAAAGGAATCGAAGAGACCTAATAAAAAAAAAGCCTAAATTTCGAATAGTTTGCCAGGGTTTCCAGACACTTTAAGCCTAAAGAAGTCACCATTCCAAAATATACAAACGACGTAGGTAGTTCCATTCGAACCATCTTACCCTCTTTTAGCGAATATCTATCCTCTATAAAAAAAAAATTCTTACACGCAAAACGGTTCATAGCCTTCCTGCAGTCCACAAGTGGTGAAAAATTTCAAAGAATCCACATCCTGTCCATAAATAAGACGAGCTTTCTGTCCAACCTAAAAATTTAAACCACAAATAGATAAGTTCAATGAAATACAAGTTACGTTCATAATTGATCATGAATCTTACACCAAGCGTACATCCGGGAACAAATCCAACTCCTTCAGCTGTAACATCCGCAAATGTCGTCTCACCGCCCAAAGCATCCATCAGGAGTTCGCCATTAAGTGAGAAGCCTATCATTTAAAAAGGATTTTTGGTTCAGGCATTTCCATTGACAACCATTCCAAAGTAATGACAAAGTAACAAGTATTGGTAAGCAAAGAAAAAAAATGCAGCATGCTCTGCAGACTTCAGAAGCGTATTATTGTCTTAGTATCCATGAATTCAAAAAAATGGACGAGTATTCTATAATATTAGTGCAGTAAAACATTTGCTAGGTTAGATTAATGAACACACACACACAGTTTGTAGTAAGGCGGTTGTGTTTTATTTTTCTCCATATTTTGTTGTAATGGTATTTGTGTAGGTACGGAGAAATCCGGTGTATAAAAACTGCACACACACATGCATTTAGGTTGACATGCGTAGATTTGGCGTCCTCTTGTCAAATTAGGACTCTAGAATAGGACAGATACACCAACTAACTTGAAATGTAAGATAGCAGTAGTAAAAAGCGCAGCAGTAATTTTTCGATTGTAAACATTACGCGAGGATATTTTGTTTTTTTCTTTGTGATTTTGTGCTGTTATTGATGGACCTGTAGATGTACCTTCAATAGTTTTATTATAACTGGTACTGAGATTTATCGAAACATCTGGATAAACTCGCTTAGCTAGGCTACAAACTTAATTCTTAGTTTTGAAAGTTCTTTCATAAAAATCGTTCTATGAATTGATGTTTTCATAAAAATTTTTAAGAATAATTCTAACAACGAAATATCTACCATTAACGGTCTCCAACCCAGCTTTTTCATTCATTGTGTGTGCAAAGTTTTATTTTTGCCGCAAAGAATGTGTACCACTGTACCTCCTGTTTAACTTTGACTACGAAGGGCAAAGTTGAGAAGCTTGTTTTTGGTTTTAAACTCTTAGATGTTTGTCAAACTTTTGCAAGAAGCGGAGCAGTGAAAAAACGTTAGAGTTATCACTTTCGGGAGTTGAACCAGTAGCCCCGCGCTTAATAGTCCAACGCACTTAACTCTAGGATACTGCACCCATTAAAACAGTAAAAACGGAAAAATAGAGCCCGTTGGTCAGATATACTCACTTCCTCTGACTAATCGGCAGGAACTATTTTTTCAAACTTCGTACTAATTACAATTTTTTAATTCCTCATATGAGCAACTATTACATATTAGTTCTATAAAATTGATGGACCTCGAGATTTTAATATAACCTTACATTACGATGATGTCCGAAAACGATTCTAAAGGGTCTTCCAATAGGACCTTCTGAACTTTGGCATTTGATAGCGGCCATAATGGCCGCGTTCCGGTTTTCAGATTAAGTAATATATCTTAGATGAAGCTTTGTTCTCATTGGTCAAAATGTTCGATTGACCAATGAGAACAGAGCTTTATATAAGATATCTTAACACAGCCAATGTTGAAGCTTCATCTGCCAAATTGGCCTTTCAAACGAATAAAAAATTCGATGATATCTCACACACTTCTGTCAAACTAAATGCCAAAATGACGAAAATTGATTGCAATTAGCAGTTCCAACTGAACTAGTCGAAAACGTTAAAGCAATTCTGTGGATATAGTATGCATAAAAATATTAATAAATTGGAAGATATGGAAACAATATCCCTTCTTGAAAATCAAAACTCGATAAAAAGCTGTCCCTAAAAAATCACAGTTACTATAAACATAAAAAACCTAAAAATCTTGGTATGGATTGCCAAAGGTCTCGAAAAAAGCTAGGAAAACATGGAAATTACTCTCAACATGAACAAACTTTATATATGTCTTGTGTCAGAGACACATTTCAAACTTGAAACAAATTTTTAGATGTACGGATACAAAATATACAGCAACCCTACATCCTCATATTCAAGCAAGAACAGGGAATGCAAAAAAAAAAAATAATCAACACGAAGAGGATTCTTTCGTATACGGTTTTGGCACAATCGCCGGTCCAAACAGTCACATCAATTATACTAAATTGACGTTTAAAAAAAATGCCAAGTCAAGTCAATCGGTTGATAAATGTGGGACGCAAAAGCGTGCACTCCAGAAATGATGTTCGCAAGTTTTACCAAAGTGTAATACGTCAAAGCCAAGGTTACAAGGCTCAAAATCCTATCTGTCGTAATATGTGAACGCCTAAAAACGGTTACGAACAACCTGATCAGCCCTTGTCAGTGTGGTTTCAGGCCGGGAAGGTCCACAACTGATAAAATCTTCACACTTCGGTAGATCCTGGAATCCAGGAAGTCCAAATCGATACCCATCACATATTCACCGATTTCAAAGTCGCATATGAAACCATTATAGAGACGAACTACACAGAGCCATATCTAGTTTTGGTATACCGCCCAAACTCGTCCGTCTGTACAGGATGACGATAGAAAATGCTCGCTGCTCCATCAGGGTCGTAAACGACCTCACCGACACATTCATTACCAAAAAATAAATTAGGCAAGGCGATGCAGTGTCATGTGACTTCTTTAATTTGATTCTTGAGAGGATTATGCAAAACTCCCGAGCCAAAACCAGAGGCAAAATCTTCCAAAAATCGATTCAACTACAAGGTGGCGCAAAAGTAATCCTCCCATCAGAAAATGCTATAAATTTTGCGATTGGCCCCTAATGTCAGTTCTGTTTTGACATTTGTGTAGTAAACACATGCGAAATACACGTTAATAAACAATGTTACGCTACACTGCGCCAGAACGCGTAATATTGGTGACTATTTATTTGAGCAATAATCGGTCGGTGACTTAGGCACAACGTGAATTTCGTCGCAGATTTCCTAGCCGTCCAACGCCTACTGTAGAAACACTGCGACGTTTAGCCGCTCGCCTTGAAGAGACTGGCACAACACGAGATGCTGCCAGGCGTGGCAGACCCCGGAGTAGCCGTTCTGCTGAAAATATTGCTGCTGTAGCCGAAGATGTCATGGAAGCGCCGTCGACATCGACCAGACGACGTGCCACGCAAATGGGTATCAGTCGACGGTCTTTACAGCGAATTTTGGTACAAGATTTGAAGCTGTTTACGTACAAAGTCCAGACGGTGTATCAGCTGTTAGCTGCTGACCGCCAATCGCGTCTAACATACGCTTAAGCCATCCTTAATCACCACCAAGAGGAAGATGATTTTTCATCAAAAATAATCATGAGTGATGAGGCCCATTTCCATCTTAGCGGGTACGTAAGCAAAAGCAAAATTTACGCTTCTTGGGCACTGAAAATCCGCGTATAACCCACGAAGAGCCATTACACCCGCTCAAAGTCACTGTATGGTGTGCTGCTTTCGCTGGAGGAGTCATCGGACCTTTTTTCTTCGAAGACGTCGCGGGCCAAACGGTTACTGTGAATGGTGAGCGCTACAGAGCAATGATCAACGAGTTCTTTTTGCCGCAACTTGATGAATTGGGATTGGAAAACATGTGGTTCCAACAGGACGGTGCAACGGCACACACTGGACGTGCCACAACCGATATGCTGAAGGATGCATTTCCCGGGCGCCTAATCTCCCGTTTTGGCGATTTGCACTGGCCAGCAAGGTCGCCTGATTTGACCGCTCCAGACTTCTTTTTGTGGGGCTTTTTGAAGTCGCGGGTTTATGTCAACAAGCCTCAGACTCTTGCAGCTCTTAAAGACAATATCTGTCAAGAATGTGAGGACCTATCGCCGGAAGTTTTGGCCAAAGTGATGGAAAATGCCATAAAAAGAGCTCAAATGACAATCAACTGTGGCGGCGGCCATTTACATGACATCATATTCTCGACTTGATGTTAAAAAAATTAAAAGACCAAATAAAAATAATCCACAAGAAGAATAAAAGTTTTTAATTTTTTTTTAAATTACAGCCAAAAAACATCGGAAGGTTATTTTTGCGCCACCTTGTACTAGCATACGCCGATGATATTGACATCATTGGTCGGACTCTACGTGATGAAGTCACGTCAGTTCTGCTCTACGGCGCTGAAGCATGGACTGTATCAAAAGTGGATGAAAAAATCCTTGGTCGGTTTGAGAGGAAAATTCTTCGGCGTTTTCGGGATATGGATACGAAGATTCAAACAAAAACTATACAAGCTGTATAGCGACTTTCCCATTGTCAAAAACTCCGCTTTGGACGTTGAAGACGACTTAGACGTCGGACGCAATAGAGGAATACCTCGCCTTAAGTGAAGCGCACAAGAAGAACCCAACCTTAGTTGAGGTTGAAGTGCGTAACTGGAGGCAATTAGCTAAGGACCTGGCTAATTGGTGAGGCATGTTAATTAGGTCAGGTTCATTCCGGACTGTAGCGCTACTTAAGTAAGTAAGTAAGACTTGGAAACGAATAGTACATTAAGGCGGTTATTATTCAGCCTTTCTGAATGTTTTTAATTTTATGCTCTCCTTTCCCAGATGAGGCTGGTTGCCACTTACGTTTCATCCCATTTGCCATATCATTCATGTCAGATGTCACTGAAAATTGTGAAAATAAGTTTGAAGGAACACCTTATTGAGTTTGATGTATTCACATTTCCTTATCGAAGGGATTAAAATCCGGATAGCAAAATTATAACCCTCCCATTTTGCTGCTGGTCTGTCGAGTTAAATTTTCAAATTTATTGAATGCCTCCAATTGGTTTCAATTTTAATGAAAATTATATGAGATTGCTACAATCCGCTGTGCGAATCGTTTAATACCCTATCCCGTTCTATCCGTCAACTAATCGTCCTCAAAAAGTGGGCTTAGCTAAAAACTTTATATGGATGTAATAAAGCCACGTGAGATTGTCTAAATATCACCTGGATTAGACATAGACACCTTATCAAAATTCCTTCTCGTTTGACCAAAACTATTTTTTTTGTTTCTAAAAGTGGTCGTGGCAGGGAGCGGATTTTGAATAGATGTATTCCTGTACATAAGCTCACGAACAAAGACCTTACATACCAAATTTCATTATCCTTACTCAAAATATTCGGACGGACTAATATACCCTGACAAATGCTACAAAAATTTGAAAACGCCCCCCGAAATGGACATGCTATAATGATCTGTAGACGAATTGCGGATACAAATATAATCAATGAACTTGACCGAAGTTTTTTTTTTGGAATTTCCTTAAAGTTTTACTGAAAATCGTGCTTCTTGACTGAAAATCTTTTTTTTTTACTGACAACGCGTTCAAAAAGTTGGCGTGGTAAATTAAATTTATGAAGACGAAATACAGGTATCGAAATTATCTAAATATCTTGTTTAGACACTTCCTTACGGTTTGACAAAAAGCTACGTGTTTCTGAAAAGTGAGCGTGGCAGTGGGCAGATTTTAGAAATTTGTAGGTATACTTTTTGTGCAGCAAAGAGTTCGTGTATGAAAAGACTAAAAACTAGTGACGGGTGGATAGACGGACGTACGGCCAGACATGGCTAAATTTACTCAGCTAACGATTCTTAAGGCTGAACTAATAGTCGGAAGCTAATGTCAAAATTCTACGTTAAGTTTTCTTTAGTACTGTCAATTACTCAATAGACTTTTGTGAATTAAATGTAGGCTGAACTATAATAGAAAATCGTTGCGGACGACCACTGTAACTGTGCGAACACATGCAATTTGTATTGTCCGACCATAATAGCTTTTCGCTTCGATTCGTTCAGTTTTCGTTCACTTTTGCTGACTTGCGCAAAAGCGAATTCATTCGTTCTTTCTCCTTCTTTTGTTCTTTCATAAAAAAAATTGACATTTCACTTCAACAGCTGTGTACATTTAAATTTGTAAGTTCTAGCTTCCGATTATTATAGCCTTTAGTCGATCCATATATTTTACGATATATTTATCGAAATTATTTCTCTATGATACAATTTACAAATTATGTATCAAAACTAATATACCCCTATGGGATAGGGTAAACAAATTGTTGTGAAATTTGACATTAGGTCCGTTCGGGTACTCATGTACAAGAGTTAATTAAAAAAAAAACTTTGATATGTAACTCCACGAAGCCGTACGCGTACTAAGAACTAATTGTAAAGGTTAGGTTAGGTTTATGGGTTGGTGAAGTAGAGGATCCTCTATTCCGCCACACTTAGGTCCATGTGGACCCATTGTAATACCCTTGGTGGGATTTCGTCCTTCCTTATCGTTACTACGGGTTACTCCACTCTATCCAGACATCCTGATGTTCGTAGGAACCTGTATAGTTAGGGTAATGGAATATCGGAAAGCTATTGGATGTCTTGGAAGTAGTAGCTTCCTAGTGTTCCTTTCCTCAGGTGACAGAGACTTGGGCATTGACAGAGGAAATGAGGTGTATCCTCGTGTGTTTCCTCATCACCGCAGCCTCTTCAGATATCGTCATCCTTGAGATTTAATTTCATTGTATGGATTCTGAGAAAGTTGTGACCAGTGAGAGCCCCTACCAGTTTAGATAAGAGAGATTCTGTCGTACCGCAAAAGTTTTTTGGTCCGGTTCACGTTGTATTCTGGCCAGAGCTTCCGAGATATTTCGCAGGCAGTCAATAACTTCAACCTGGTATTGGCTTTCATTCGGGTCTTGTATTCCACTCTTTCTCTGAGGTTACAGAGTGGTGGTTCGACCGATTGTAGTGCCTGGTCATGCCGTCTATATCCTGTGACATAGACGGCAAGGAGATGGCCGACGAACTGGCAAGAAATGTAAAAAGATTAACGAAGAAAAAAATTAGTTTCGTTAATTATTTTTTCTTAATTTTTTCACGCAAAATGTCCGCTGATAAGAAAATGAAAACTTTCAAAAGGATAACACCCCAGTAGTTTGACAGAAACCTACAAAATATTTTTTTTTCATTTTCTTCCAAATATATGTAACTCCACAAAGCCGTACGCGTACTAAGAGCTAATTGTAAAAAGATTAACGAAAAAGAAATTTAGTTTCGTTAAATTTTTCTCAATTTTTTTCACGCAAAATTTCCGCTGGTTCGACCGTTTGTAGTGGCTGGTCATGATCTGTAGCAGATCCATTTCTTGCATGTAAAAAGATTAACCAAGAAAAAATTTAGTTTCGTTAATTTTTTCTCAATTTTTTTCACGCAAAATGTCCGCTGATAAGAAAATGAAAACTGTCAAAAGGATGACACCTCAGTAGTTTGACAGAAACCTACAAAATATTTTTCATTTCTTCCAAATATATGTAATTCCATAAAGCCGTACGCGTATTTAGAAAATTGTAAAAAGATTAACGAAAAAAAACTGTACTTTCGGTATTTGTTTCCTCAATTTTTCCCTCAACTATCAAAAGGAAGACAATCTAGGAGTTTGACAGAAACCAACTTCCAAATATAGGCAGAAATGTTGATGTTTTGTAGATTTATAGTAATATTTGAGTTCCTAAAAATAATCTTTGAAGTTTTTATCGTCAAAATTGGTTGGAAGTTTTTGTTTGTCGCCTCTTTCAAAACACTTCCCAATTTGACGTTTTTAATTTTTCTTTGCGAAAGCAAACGGGTACTTTTCGTTGAAATGAGAGAATTCTCTCTTGATATTGGAGATTTAAAATTTATTTAATTTTTCTGTACACAATAGTACCCGAACGGACCTATAAGCTTAGTCACTGATTGGATTAGTGTTGCCATTGTTGTTATCAAGCAAAATACCTATTTTAATAATTTCATTAAATTTTATTGAATTTCTCTATCCTTAAAATATCCTTTTGCTACTAAAAATGCGTGCTGTTTACATGGTGTAAATTTACCGCTTTACTTCAAGCTGTTTTGGGTGCAATCATATGGGATTTTCTTGTGTGCAGTTTACATTAATACTCACATAAGCACAAGTGGTATTAATGGAATAATTAAAGTGGTTCGGTGAAGAGAAGCAAACTTATGCTATATTTAATATAAAAAAAAAACGAAGAAATATTTAAAATTACGATTTTGTTGTTAAATTAAAAAATAAAAAGTTTTTTGTTTTTTTTTTAATACGAATGCATATTTCACCTTGTGGGATAACAATGAATGCTTGGTTCACTATATTTATCAAACAATTAAACAAAATTAAATCGTATGTATTGCTTTTTTTTATTGTAAACGATGTGGAAAGTTGTCGTATTTTGCTATATGTATATCAAATAAGTATCTAAAAGCAAAATAATACGTATTGTGGCAAAATGAGGGGTTGCAAGAACTATATTTATATAAAACTGTTGGTTTGAAGGATATATGCTAAGCACAAGGATACAAAACATGACTCATAACTAAATATTGATGTAAAATGTTTGTTCTTACTGATCGTGTGATCGGCGAGATCAAGAAAAACGCCGACGATATCACCAGGTCCACATTGTTTACCAAAGGACTCACTTGTCCCGCCGAAGACTTTCTCTTCCTATTTTTTGTGTTTATGTTTTTTTTTGTGCGGAAGAAAATATGCACATTTAATAAAATTTTAAATATTTTATTCTCCTATATGTATTCAAAATAATCATACGCATATTGTGATTCCTACGTTGTCGGATATTCAAAAATCATTTGCATTATGTTTTTTTTTTTTTTTGTTGCTAAGTTAAACACAAAAATTACATTTCGCGATAGATCAATTAAATTAATAATAAGAAAAAAAAAACCAATCCAGTTACAAAAAAAATTCGCAAAATAATTAATTATTGAAACACAAATCAGATAGATAAAAAAAATACACGCCGATCTTTCAGTTATTCTTACTTATAGTTTGTTCCTTGACGTCGATAAAACAACCAATAACATCTCCCGCTTCGTACCGAACGCCGAAATGTTCAATTGAACCTCCGTGCAATTTAGTGACCTGTTTTTATTACGTTGATATTCATTAAGTTTCGAAATAATTAACAAAAAATAATTCGACACCAACATACATCAAGGTAAATGTATGCATTTCGTTAATGGTCGTTGAATTTTATAAAAATCTTTTTTTTTTTTTAAATATCAGCTGCCTTATAGATTATATTCGAAACGGCAAGTATTTCAAAGAAAAAAAAATATTCAAAACTTACATTGTGTCCATCAAATGCCCAGCCGCTGTCATCGCTGCCCAACATAGCACCTGGGTGGCAGTCAGCACGTGCCCAGCCAACTCGCATTGGACCTGACGTTAGCACCTCGAACTCGAAATACCATTTGCCCGATGTGACGGCGTAATTTTTCTCAACCCGATACGTCCTAAATGCGGCAAATTTCAAACGTAGAGCTTCGGCCAGGAGGGCTTCATTTCCCTCACCGGTTGGTGGATCCAAAACATAGCCGTACACTAGAAGTGTACGAACTGTTTCTGAGGCAGTATCGCGATTGGCTTTTTTGATGGCCTCATCGACCTTGGAATATGGCACCAAGTGAGGACTTCTATGGTTTTCCGCGTCCTCATTAAGTCCATAAGTCCAACCTTGTTGGATGCGCTCCTTGGCCCATAGGTTGTGCGTATTTTCTGCCAACTGATCGACCAACTCCTCCAGTTTCGGAGTAAGGGTGACAGCACTCAAGTCCAATGGAGCTGGCTTGTAGCCATTCGCCTGCATGAAGATTTCATTGGGCAAGCGGATAGGGCGAATTCTAGCCGGTGGTCTGTCCATAGTGATGTAATATCCAAGGGAGATGATCGTCCTTAAAATAAAACAAGATTTGTGCTGATACTGTGCGAGGAGCTTTGCAAAATTTGTAAATATTCTTTGATAATAATCCGCCTAAATGTATGCAGCAACATTTTAAAATCATCAAAATTATTGACGTTTCTATATGTCAACATCTTGAGTTGAGTTTTTGAAATTCTACAGGAAAGCTTTTTGTAAGGAAAAGTACACGTTAAGAAGGCTTTTATGTTCTAAATTTGTAAAAAGCCAGTGGATATGCCTGAGCTAGCTGTAAAATTGTTTAAACATGGAATTTTGATTGATAAATGTGTGCCTATGTATACATTAGAGCACAGATATCTCAGAATTCAAAAAAAAAAAACGATTTCAGACATTGGCATCTTGAAATCGAGAATCGAACTCTTAAAAGAAACATTTTTGACCAATTTGTTCACCGAAATAATAAACTCACTTTAAAGTCTGCACAGCCAATTGACTATCATAGCGCTTCTCAGCGGGAGGAAGTTTTTCAAACTGCGTCAGGCACGGATGTATCCGGTGATAGTCGTCTCTGTGTTCGCCCCACGACCATCCGGACTCAATTTTATTGAGTGCCCACATTTCGTGAATGTTTTCCGCTAATTTTTCCTTAATTGAGTCAACAGACGAGGGCAGCGATACACCCGATGTATCTACAGGGTTAGGCACAAACGCATTATCGTCCTCAATCATCCATGGCCCAGCAAGGACGTTCTTATTGAGGTTTCCAAAGTAGAAGCATGGATCCAGACTCAGAATTTGATGCGGCATCAGGCATTGTACCAGCGGAGAGAAGCCATTTGGAGGTGGGTACTTGAGACGTCCGTGATCTCCACCAAACAAAAACCGACAACTGAAATAAAAAAAAAACATTTATTAGGAATAAGATTGAAATCAATTTTTCATTTTCTGATTTTTATTTATAAAATGTATGTTTGAGTGTCGAAACCAAGTACCAGGCTATTAAATGTTTGCAAATGATGATTCTGAAATGGCAGAGCACGCACGCAACGATGATTGGTATACGTAAATATGATTTCAGCAGGTCTTTTAAAAATCAGAGATCCTACGTATGGTTTCTGAAACGATTATGGCAAAGTGTTTCAGCTCAGTCTTACTTTTACCTTTTTTTTACTATTGCTGGGATATTTGCTCGGACACCTTTTACTATTGCTGGTTTATTTTCTCGGACACCTTAGTACCGAATGTATTGCGTTTGCGAAAACATCCCTCTATGCAGCTTAAGAACAATAGTCCACTACGAAGTGAGCTAATATTTGCCAATAGTCACCCGCTGAAGTAACCAACTGCCCGATGAGGTGCCCAGAGAGAAAGGACTCGTTTAACAAAAACCTTTCATTCATTCATTCACAAATCCAATAAGGGTGTCATCATTGCGTGACCCAATACGGATGTAATAAGTTGCGAATCCAAGGCCGACATTTTCCAGTTTTAAGCCGCAGTGGAATCAAATTATCAGTCCGCAGCTTTAATAACACTCCGAACCGCATGTCCTGCCGTAACCACTACATATTCGCAAGGGTTAACATTGCGTCGCCTGAGCATATACTTTCGGAGGACATGTCATCGCTAGACTCGATCTCGAAACATAGTTTCGACGAAGATGATGACTTCAAACATGGCTTTGAAGGGATGATCACTTTTTAGAGTTGGATACCCTGCCAAACCGCCAGGCCACAGATCCGATTGCGATCTGGTAAGTAAGAAGATGAACGGCGTGAGTCGCGAAACTGGCAAAAATAAGGCTAACGGGTAAGACGATTCGGATTTACTCAGCCGAAGCTGAATATCGCGATTGGGAAAACGCTGCTGGATGGATGTACAAGAGAGATAGACGTCATGCTCCGTGCTTGCCATTTGCCAAACATGTGTCGTGCTGACTACCACTATGGAATGGACAACACACCACTTCAGGATATAGGTACGTGGTGAAAATCCTACGTACGTTGAAGAGTACGTGCTGAATTAGTTGCATGGTAATTCAAGTTGTCGCAGGGTTTCACCTTTTCCATGGCTCAAGAAGTGCAATCGGGTTTCATACCGACGATTAAGAAAAGGTTGAAGAACTTGTACTTGGTACTCCAACATTTTGGTTAAAATCGATCATGTGGATGTCAATGCCATTTGTGATTTCGAAATTATGGCAAAAACTCATCTATGTGCCTCAACCAACTCTCCAATATGCACGGTCCTTGGTCTACTTGCTCACTTCAAGTTGGTTGAGTCCGGGATGAAGATTTTCCAAAGAATTTTTCGCTCAAAACGACCAAGGATTTCTTCATCCACTTTTGATACGGTCCATGGTTCATGCGAGCGTATAGCAGTACTGGGTTGATCAATGTTTTATATAGGATCTACCTAGTAGTTCAGGTGATGGCTTAACTACGTAATTGTATTTTTAGCCTGAGGAAGAGTAATTCTTTGTTTAAGTTTTGACGAGATGTTGTTGTCCGAGTTAATAGCGGAGCCTAACTCAAACTGTCAATGGTGACGTTTTGCCCAATTCGTCATTGTTGTGTTGACACCATGCAATTGGTTTTATCCTCATTTGGCACTGGCAAGCCCATTTTTGCCGCTCCCTCTAGCAAACTTGACTTTGACATCACGTTGATTCCGACCAATCCTGCTAAAATCGTCGGAGTATGATAGTAGTTGCACAGATTTATGGAAGATTGTGACTCTGATGTTAGGTCAGAATTTTGCATAATGCTCTCAAGGATTATGTTAAAGAAGTCACTTGACAGGCTGTAACCTTGATTAAAAACTTTTTTGGAATCGAATGAATCTGTGAAGTCGTCGCCGACCCTGATGAAACAGTGAGAATCCTCCATCGTTATTCTGCACAGACGGACGAGTTTGGTATACCAAATACGGCTTTCAAATTGATAAATTGCTTGTGGACAAGCGTTTGGGTTCTTTTTTCAGGATCTTTGAGATTTGACCAGTTGTGGAATTTTCTTGTCTTAAATTAAACTGAAAATGACCAAGCATTCACGTACTACGGCAGATAAAGTTTTATAGGCAAAGTCGAGGGGACTAATACCTCTTTAGTTGGGGCAGTTCAGAGGGTTTATATCCGACCAATTTTTTCTTATGAGTTCGTGTATGTTGATTACCAAATCATCTCCACCGTCTTTATATAGTTTGGCAGGAATGCCGTAATTTCCAGCAGTTTGGTTGAGCTTTAGTTTAGATTTTGCTGTCCTTACTTCGTTAAGGTCGGGTGGCTGGTAATTTTCGGAGTCGTCGCCAATATTGAATGGTCTTTTTCTGCCTGACAACAGGTGATTGTTCGTCGTCAACTGCTTACAGTCTGCCGATGTCGACTGTGCACAACTACAAATTTTCGTTGTTGTGTCTCGGCCTTGTATCCCTGGCTTTGACGTTTTACACTTACGGGTATTATTTATGCAGTGGTAAATCTTTATATCTTCGTTCGCTTTTCTTGCTCTTTTTTCTACTTTCCGAAAAGCTCAAAAATGCTCAATGTCAGCATTTGTTTTTACCTACAGCAGTGCCTTGCAGTCCTCGTTTTCGGCTGCGAGCATATGTTGGGATTCTTCGTCAAACTTTATTGATTTGAAATCACCTACCGAAATTTCAAGTCAAAAAGAAAAGGCAATCTTCTGTCAATAAAGCGAAATTAAAATCATTATTGACACTTTCATTGTCGAAAGCTTATCCTTCCTTCCTTAAGTGGCGCTACAGACTCCAAGTTGGTTGAGGTCGGTTTCTACTTGTCCGCGCCACTTAAGGCGAGGTCTTCCTCTACTGCGTCCAACGTCTGGCTGGGAATCGAAGACTCTGCGAGCCGGAGTATTGGTGTCCATTCTTTCTACATGTCCTAGCCATCTTAAACGTCCAATGCGGAGTTTTTTTTGACTATGGGTATGTCGCTTTACAGCTCGTATAGTTCGTGGTTGAATCTTCATCTCCATAGCCCGTCAACGCAAACGGGACCGAAGATTTTCCGAAGAAATTTTCTCTCGAATCGACCAAGGATTTCTTCATCCGCTTTTGATACGGTCCATGCTTCAGCGCCGTAGAGCAGGACTGCGGTGATCAGGGCCTTATATAGGATCTCCTTAGAAATTCGAGTGAGGGCTTTACTTCTAAATTGCCTTCTTAGCCCGAAGAAACAGCGATTGGCAAGAGTAATTCTTCGTTTGATTTCTGACGAAATGTTGTTGTCAGAGTTAATAGCGGAGCCGAGGTAAACAAAGTCCCGTACTACCTCAAAGTTATATCTGTCAATGGTGACGTTCTGTCCAATTCGTCGATGTTGTGCGTCCTTTCGTGTTGACAGCATATACTTAGTCTTACCCTCATTTACTGCTAAACCCATTTTTGCCGCTTCCTTCTCTATACTAGCAAACGTGGCTATGACATCACGTTGAGTCCTACCAATGATGTCAATATCGTCGGTGTATGCAAGTAGTTGCACCGATTTTTGGAGAATTGTGCCTCTGGTGTTGGCTCGGGAGTTTTGCACAATCCTAATCAAATTGAAGAAGTCACATGACAGCGCATCGCCTTGCCTAAATCCTTTTTTGGTATCGAATGTGTCGGTGAGGTCGTTTCCGACCCTGATGGTGCAGCGAGAATTCTCCATCGTCATCCTACACAAACGGACGAGTTTGGGCGGTATACCAAAACTAGACATGGCTCTGTATAGTTCGTCTCTACAAATGCTGTCGTATGCGGCTTTGAAATCGATAAATAGGTAGTGGGTATCGATTTGGACTTCTGGGGTTTTTTCCAGGATCTGCCGATATGTGAAAATTTGATCGATTGTGGACTTTCCTGGCCTAAAACCACACTGGCCGATCAGGTTGTTGGTAAACGGTTTCAGGTGTTCACATATTACGGCAGATAGGATCTTGTAGGCGATGTTGAGTTGACTTATGCCTCTGTAGTTGGCGCAGTTCAGAGGGTCTCCTTTTTTGTGGATCGGGCAAACGATGCTGAGGTTCCATTCTTCAGGCATGCTTTCAACCGACCAGATTTGGCTTATGAGTTGGTGGTTGTTACTCACCAAGTCATCTCCGCCAGCTTTATAAAGCTCAGCGGGAAGGCCGTCATATCCGGCGGCCTTATTAAGCTTGAGTTTAGATATAGCTATCCTCACTTCACTTAGATCGGGTGGTTGGCAGTTTTCGCTGTCGTTGCCAATATTAAATAGTTCGTTCTGCCTAACAGCGGAATGTTGTTCGTCATCGCCGTTTAACAGTCTGCAGAAGTGGTTCTTCCATATCCTCAGCATCCACTGTGTCTCAACTACGATATTTCCTTGTTCGTCTCGACAGGATTCTGTTCGAGCCTTCTATCCTTGGCTTTGACGTTTTACACTTTGGTAAAACTTGCGAACATCGTTCCTGGAGTGGCACCTCTCTATATACTCGATCGCGCGCTTATAGAGCTCATTGGCAGCTCTCGTCTTCACCTGCAGATTAGCCTTGTAGGCCTCGTTCTTGGCGGCGATCATCTGTCGGCATTCCTCATCAAACCAGGGGTTTCTTGCTGAGGGCCGCGAGAAACCTAGCACATCAGTTGCGGCTGATATAATGGCTTGTTGGCATCGCTGCCATTATTCTTCGACATAAGATGCTGGTGGTGTGTTGGTAGTCGAGAGGTTAAGGGATAAGCGTTGCGCGAAGGTCTTGGCGGTCTCTGGCGATTGCAGTCTTTCGACATTAAATTTTTTCACAGTATTTCTGTTTTTTTTTGTGGAGTGGCGGATATCCGCATCCTTACCTTGGTTACAACAAGGTAGTGGCCCGAGTCGATGTTAGTCCCTCGGAATGTTCGGACATCCAAAATACTGGATGCGTGCATCTTGTCTATCGCAATGTGATCAATTTGGTTGACTGTTCGTTGATCTGGAGACCGCCATGTCCCCTTATGGATATGGAGGTGAGGAAACCGTGTGCTGGCTATAGTGGCATTTCGTTCCGTAGCGAAGTCAATTAGCCTAAGCCCGTTACCAGACGTGGTGTCGTGTAGGCTTTATTTTCGACAGTACTGCTAAAGATGTCTTCTCTTCCTACCTTTGCTTTAAAATCTCCCAGCACGATTTTAACATCGTACTTTGGTAGTCGCTCATATGTTTTGTCGAGGAGCTCGTAGAAGCAATCCTTAGTTGTATCATCTTTTTCCTCCGTCGGAGCATGAGCGCATATAAGGCCTATGTTGGCGAGTTTGGCCTTGATGCGGATTGTTACAATACGTTCGCTAATGTCTTGAAAACATAAGACTTCTTGCCTAAGTCTGGCACTTATAACAAATCCGCATCCAAATAGTCGCTGTTTCTGCTCACTATAACACGGTCCATAGTAGATGTCACAGTTTTTCATCCTCTTTTTGCCCGGCCCATCCCAACGTATTTCCTGGATGGCATGTCGGAAGCTTATCCATGATATTATTATCTATGAGTTAAAAACTATATTAGTTGAAAACACCACATATTCGAAAACGCCAAAAACTGGAAAAAGTCTAGGTTCCTTAATAGATAGAAGAAATATTTCACCCCTTTGATCCTAAAGGATCTTAAATTATGTACAACAAAACTTCATTACACAAATTATACAAAAGCGTACAAAAAATGTGATAGTAGACACAATCGTTTCAAACTCTAAAGTCCCGCTCGAAAAGCATATATCATGACATAATTTCTCCATTACGTGCCTTTCCTTTTTGCCAATTCGGCTGTTATGCTCTGCTAGCCTTGTTTTGATTTGTATCACTATCGGCGGATAGAAAGTCTGTAGTGTGCTGGGGCTCTTATACAAGACATAACCAATGTGTTAAAAGAAGCTAAAACCCCATGCACAAATTGGTAAAAGCTTTCGTAAATTTGTTTTGACCTGTGACCTGTTACCTTCTAGGGTCTTAAATCATAAAAAAAAGTCAATGGAAGTGACATTGAAAGTTTAATGTGTCTTCTTGCACCTCTTCGTCGCCACAGTCTCTGCAGATGTTGTTTGAATCCATATTCAGTATACCTACTGTGGTAGCTGGGCCAGTGATTATATCTACAGGAAACGCTTGGGAACTCCTACTTCTATTTTTCTGGCAATAGACTTGATATAATATGGCCATAGTTTTCCGGTTATTATAAATATCTAGAGCACGCTACGTAATTCCAATCTCTCATAAATTAGTTTCGACTAAATTCAAACTTACCTTAATTTTGATGAGCAGCTCATTACAGGGAAGAACATTCCGTCTAAATTGAATCCCCTAAAGCTTCCCCTGACCTTCATGCCATTGAAGGAAAATGTGATAATAGGAATGGCCAAATCCAGTGCAACACCGATAACGTCACCCTTTTTTATAAACGGTTCCTCTGGTAGGCTATCTAGCACTTGTGTTTTTCTGCCACCGGTCCAAAAATGTGCGCCGTCAAAACCAAATGAATATAGATCATCACCAACTCCATTGCCACCCCACTTTTTGCCACCACCTGGGTAAGGTACATAACTGAGGGAACAGAAAAGGCGTTTTTTTTGTTTTTTATTTGGTTGCAAAATGTCAAAATTTCTTTACCCAGATGTATTCGCCCAACCAATCCGCAGATGTGGCATCATATGTGTAGTTTGTTCGATATGATCCATGGTAACTTCAAAGTACCACTTTTGATACATGGAAGAGCCTTCCACGCGCCCAACAAAAATATTTGGACGGATGCTGAAATTTTCAAAAAAAAAAATATAAAAAAAATTTAAAAATCCACAAATTTTTCAGTACCTTGCAACATGATCCACCAACTGACTCTGAAGGAGTAGATTTTTTCCCGGCAGCAAGTAATCACAGATATTATTCTGTGACGATCGAACTGCCACGCCATTACCAACGCACAGTGAGCAGAGGACATCCAAAACCTTGGGATCTCGACCGTGCTTCTCTAGAAGTGATATAATCACTTTGATGTGCTCGTCGCGCATCATATTCAGCGCCTCCGGAGAATCAATCAACACGCAATGGAGTACATCCAACATACCGGAACCCTCGCTGGATGCTTGCGAACCCAAACGAGAGAACAGCCAATTGAGACGGTTGCTGTTCGCAAACTGAGCGCAATTGGTGTGGTTTCCTTTAATGATAGCAGCCAACAGCTGATAGAGATAGGTTGATATCAAATCCCAGCTCTGTCCAATTTCGTCGCCAGCGAGGAAACTCGCCAGAAAACCCTGCGACGTGATAATGTTAATTTTGTCGATGGCTTCCAAAATGAGATTCAGAACGCCCTCTTCTTGGAACAGATCTTGCCGGTTGCGCAGCGCACGGAATCGATTCTGTTTCTCTTCGTGCTCCATGTCATCCTCTGGTTGCGAGAAGTAATTTATCAAATCCTCCAGACACATGACCATCTCACTCAGATTGACTTTTTGGAAAAATATCGAGTGTCGTCTGTTTGATTGGAGAGTCTCCAAGCCACTAAGAACAAAAAAAAAAAACGGAAAGCCTTAGCCAAAGTACCCTATTCACGTACCGGTGAGGACTTACTTAATGAACTGGGTAAACAGACTGCTGCACTTTCGGATAACTCGTGCAGTCTTCGATTCCTCTTCTTGGGACCGGGAAAAGTCCAAGCAATCGTCCATTTTACCTTCTTCGTGTAGAATGGCTTGTTTCTCTTCCACTTTGCCGACGCCCTTTTTCTTGGTTTCGTAGCTCTTATAACTCAGCCATAGACTGGACTCACAATGCTGAACAATCACGGTTGTGTCACCATACTTGATAATTGGCGCTCCAATGATTTCCAAATCTTTGTCTTCCAACACAACCTTTTGATCGTCCTTCTCCTGCCTCAGGCAGAAAGTTGTCGATGAAATGGTGGCATCCTCCTTCTTAACCTATTTAAGGATGCAAACAAATCGATAAACATTTTGGATAAGGGACACTTGGACATTTTCCATTTACCAAATTCAATTCGTTGTTTTCGTTCACACCCAAGTATCTGCCGGTAGTTATGTGTCGTATACGCATCGGATGGTACCAGTTAATAAAACCGCCTGTCCATTTAGTCCTTGCCAACTCCAATCGCCAGAGGGATCGCGCTTGTGACATCACCGAACCTCCCTCATAGACGACAATACTTAAAAAAAAATGTTAGAGATTTATTTTCCCCTTATATTGCTGAGTCTTACTTCTGCCCGGTGTCCCGACTCCAGGTACTAGGTATCGTTAGACATTCGTCACCGCCATGGAAGAATCGCAGGACATCACCACCGAATACATAACCTACATACTTCATTCGGGAAATTCCAGTTCCGTAAGGTTGAACCGACCAATGGGTGACATGGAAGCTTGCATTTACAATTGATTGATCGTTTTCCTTAGTTGTGTGCTATAAGGAATTCAAAAAATGCACCGTCTTAACAGTTCCATTGAAAAATGTTGAATCCTTACCAAATATCTCTCTGTAGCAACAGACACCAAAATAAGGTCGTCACCTACACGGACCTTCTCACCCTCAGAGCGCTGTTTGCTTGCTGGATGTACTGTCCACCAGCATGCCTCACCTTGGCTATGCTCCTGCAAACCAACGTCAAATGACAGCTTGTCGTTTGACGAAGATGTCGAAAGGCACGCTAAATACTAAATTTCGATGGGAAAAAGAAGGTTTTTATAAATGATTGAAGGTTGCATAAAGTACGCTTTCACCAAGGCCCAAATGAGAAAAACAACAACGCGGATCTTGTAAAATTTTCTAAAAAAAAGTTCTCGAAAAAGTCTCTAACGAAGACAAACTTGTTTTGAAAAAGATTTCTATCCGGTTTATCGTTACTTACATAATTAGGAGTGCAGTCGTCATAACAGTAGCGCTTTACAATTTCAAAGAATAAATCTCCTTTACTTCAACAACAGCCATTGAATGCCGATTCCACCTAAACAAGACGTTAGATTTAGTATTTGTGATTGCCGGAACATATAGATATTCAGGTCCTTGGAATAAGGCTAATGACTTGCTGTACATAACCACATTCTTACCATTCTAAGTAGAAAGGTTAGAAATGTTCCTTGCTGCATGCGACTTATAACTCAGATTGTGTGCGATCAAGAAAAAAGCCAACTGTTGATGGATAAACGAGATAATGTCTCAAAATTAAAAAAAAAAATCTGACCCAACTTTAACCTGAAACGCTCTAGCGTGCCTCACTTGTCTCATCAGAAATGACTTCTGTAAAGGCTGTCTTTAACTTCTCAGTACATGTCCGGAAGATAACTCCACATCTTGTGACTTACAAAATCTGTCATCAGCTTGCCATACAGGGCGCGGATATCTTGCATCCACTATAACCTAACCTTCCCATACAGTGACTAATGCAAAGTTTTTATTTTTGGCACATAGATTGGGACCTCCTATTTAACGCCCACTCTGAACAGCAATTTTGAAAAGCTTATTAAGACAGTTTTGTACGCCTGCCACCCTAACCTAACGTAATCTTTCCAAACCCAGGGTCAAGCTGGGGTTTAATCAATATGCCTCTAAAGTAAGACCGTTCCGGAATTAACTGCTTAAGTTGCACACTCTAAGTTAGTTGACGTCGGTTTCTATTCGACCACCTTTGTCGCTGTATATCTCGTACATCTTGTCGTTATTTTTTTCCTTCTAAAGTTGCAAACCGGAATAACTTACTTTACTACAAGAAGCGTTACAGTCTGGAATGAACCTGGGCTCCAATGAACAAGCCTCTCCAATTAGCCCGGTCGAATTGCCTCCAGTTGCCCACTTCATGTTGATTGACATAGCTCGTCAACACAAACGTGTAAGAATATCTTTCGAAGAATTTTTTGCGACCACTTTTGATACGGTCTATGCTTCGAAGCCGTATATCAGGACTGGGATCATCGGGGTAGTTCGAGTGAAGTCTTAACTGTCGTATGCGGCTTTGAAATCGATGAATAGGTGGTGGATGTTGATTTGGACTTTCTGACTTATTTCCAGCATCTATATCATAGTGTCCAGATTTGATTAGTTGTGCACCAAATTTTCCTTTTAAGCTGGTGATTGTTACTTACCAAATCATCTCCAATGGATAAATAAAATCTTGACAGGAAGACCGTCAATATTGGAAACATATTTTGCTCTCAATTAAACCAAGTATGTCTTCTGTCCTTTTTTCAATCATACATGCTCCAGTGCCGTATCACGGTCTTATACAGAAAGTGTCGGCTAGAGTTAGGGTTTCTAGTATGCTACCTCTTAGTATGCTATTGGAAGTCGCTCCTATATCTAACAAGGAGGGTAAGGTGTAGTCTTTGTAATGTCGGATTTCCACACTTCCTTAGGGAAACCTTACCGAAACTCAAAACCAACAAAGAAAATCACTTCTTTATGTACCCTTATATTTTTGGTTAGGTATACTTAATTATTTATGTTTAGTATGTTATATTATATTTAACCAAATAAATTAGGTTCTAACTAGGAATAGAACTCTGGTCCCTTGGACGTCCACCCACCCACTACAAGCAAAACCATTCATTGAAAGACGAAGAAACATGCTGTCAGATTTTTTCGGCAACAGTGTGAAGATTTGATTTTCGTCAATTAAAATAAAATGTTGTATGAGTGCATTTTAGCCACTGCAATGTAGTCTATTAGATTGACCCCCATGTGGAATCGAGCAGATCCGTTCGAAAGAACATTTTCTCTAATTTTTCGGAATCTAAGAATTCTCTGCCGTGGTTTCCGTTCCGATTATTATTTCGGGCAGATCTTCCGACTTAATTTATCGCACTTGATGGCGCAGCGGCATAATGCGGTGAGTCAATCATTTTTGACAGCTACGCTTTGAATTTCTTCCTACGTTCTTGCGGAATTCCTAGAACGTTATTATTATTAATGGATTGAATGGTCTTCCTGGCGTATAATTCGCATTTCAACTATCGAATTTTCGTTGCAGAAACTGATTTGTTTGATTTACAGTGTGGCATGGACCTTCTTGTTAAAACCATCCAGATTTTACTCACACATTTGTAGGAAATCGATTCCCATTGACTGTTTCGCCTTCCCTGAAGAAAAATGATCCAACTATAGTTTTGGCCCAAACAGTCACTTTTTGGTCATGCAATGGTGTTTCATTGATCTCTTGTAGATTCTCCGTTCCCTAAATGCGGCAATTTTACTTTAACGACACCAGAGAGTGTGAAATGGGCCTCTTCGGTAATCCAACTTTTCTTCCAAAAATCGGGCTTAGTATCAACCATTCGAGCAACTGTTTTGACGTATTTCAGGCGACTTAGACGCTAACTCAATATTCTGAGAGTCAATTGAATTTATACGCAAACAGTGCAGTAAACAAAAATACTGTGCAACACACGTGGATTTTCAGGGTGTTGCCGAAAACCCACGTGTGGGTTTCCGACAGGTGCTCGCAGCGAAGAATGAGTCTTATGTTTCCAAGACATTAGCGAACGCATTGTAACAATCCGCATCAAGGCCAAATTCGCCAACATAAGCCTTATATGCGCTCATGCTCTGGCGGAAGAAAAAGATGATATAACTAAGGATTGCTTCTACGAGCTCCTTGACAAAACCTATGAGCGACTACCGAAGTACGATGTTAAAATCGTGCTGGGAGATTTTAACGCAAAGGTAGGAAGAGCAGTATTGTCGGAATATATAGCCGACACGACAACACGTCTTGTAACGGACTTAGGCTAATTGACTGCGCTACGGAACGAAATGCCACAATAGCCAGCACACGGTTTCCTCACCTCGATATCCATAAGGGGACATGGCGGTCTCCAGATCAACGAATAGTAAACCAAATTGATCACATTGCGATAGAGAAGAGACACGCATCCAGTATCTTGGATGTCCGAACATTCCGAAGGGCTAACATCGACTCGGACCACTACCTAGTTGCAGCCAAGGTAAGGATGCGGATATCCACCACGCCACAACAAACCAAAAATACTGTGAAAAAATTTAATGTCGAAAGACTGCAATCGCCAGAGACCGCCAAGACCTTTGCGCAACGCGTATTCCTTAACCTCTCGATTCACACCATACCACCAGCATCTTATGTCGAAGAACAATGGCAACGATGCCAACAAGCCATTAGATCAGCCGCAACTGTTGTGCTAGGTTTCTCGCGGCCACCAGCAAGAAACCCCTGGTTTGATGAGGAATGCCGACAGATGCTCTCAGTCAAGAACGAGGCCTACGAAAGCTGCCATTGAGCTCTATAGGCAAAAAAGAAGGGAAGAACACCGGCTTTTCAGAAAGAAGAAAAAAGAGCAAGAAAAGCGCGCGATCGAGGATATAGAGAGGTGCCACTCCAGGAACGATGTTCGCATGTTTTACCAAAGTGTAAAACGTCAAAGCAAAGGATACACGGCTCAAACAGAATCCTGTCGATATGAACAAGGAAATATCGTAGTTGAGACACAGTCGATGCTGAGGATATGGAAGAACCACTTCTGCAGACTGTAAAACGGCGATGACGACAACATTCCGCTGTCAGGCAGAACGAACCATTTAATATTGGCAACGACAGCGAAAACTGCCAACCACCCGACCTAAGTGAAGTGAGGATAGCAATATCTAAACTCAAGCTTAGAGGGCCCGATATGACAACCTTCCCGCTGAGCTTTATAAAGCTGGCGGAGATGACTTGATAAGTAACATCCACCAACTCATAAGCCAAATCTGATCCGATGAACGTATGCTTGAAGAATGGACCTCAGCGTCGTTTGCCCAATCCACAAAAAAGAAGACCCTCTGAACTGCGCCAACTACAGAGGCATAAGTCTCCTCAACATCGCCTACAAGATCCTATCTGCCGTAATATGCGAAAGCCTGAAACCGTTTATCAACAACCTGATCGGCCAGTGTGGTTTTAGGCCAGGGAAAGTCCACAACCGATCAAATTTTCACACATCGGCAGATCCTGGAAAAAACCCAAGAAGTCCAAATCGATACCCACCACCTATTATTCGATTTCAAAGCCGCATATGACAGCATTTATAGAGACGAACTATACAGAGCCATGTCTAGTTTTGGTATACCGCCCAAACTCGTCCGTTTGTGTAGGATGACGATGGAGAATTCTCGCTGCACCATCTGGGTCGGAAACGACCTCACCGACACATTCGATACCAAAAAAGGGTTTTAGGCAAGGCGATGGGCTGTCATGTGACTTCTTCAATTTGATTCTTGAGAGGATTGTGCAAAACTCCCGAGCCAACACCAGAGGCACAATTTTCCAAAAATCGGTGTAACTACTAGCATACGCCGACGATATTGACATCATTGGTAGGACTCGATGTGATGTCATAGACACGTTTGCAAGTATAGAGAAGGAAGCGGCAAAAATGGGTTTAGCAGTAAATGAGGAAGTATATGCTGTCAACACAAAAGGACACACAACATCGACGAATGGACAGAACGTCACCATTGACAGATATAAGTTTGAGGTAGTACGGGACTTTGTCTACCTCGTCTCCGCTATTAACACTGACAACAACATCTCGTCAGAAATCAAACGAAGAATTACTCTTGCCAATCGCTGTTTCTTCGGGCTAGTAAGGCAATTTAGTAGTAAAGCCCTCACTCGAACTACTAAGGAGATCCTATATAAGACCCTGGTCATCCCAGTCCTGCTCTACGGCGCTGAAACATGGAAAATCGTCGGTCCCGTTTGCGTTGACGGGCTATGGAGACGAAGATTCAACCACGAACTATACGAGCTGTCCACCGACATACCCCTTATTAAAAAAACTCCGCATTGGACGTTTGAGATGGCTAGGACATGTAGATCGAATGGACACCAATACTCCGGCTCGCAGAGTCTTCGATTCCCAGCCAGACGTCGGACGCAGTAGAGGAAGAAGTAGAAACCGACCTCAACCAACTTGGAGTGCGCAACTGGGGCCTATTTCATAAAACCACAAGTGTTGTACTTGTAGACTTGTAACTACAAGCGCAAATAAAGTATGGAGTTGTAATATTGTGTTCCATAAACATTTTTCCTCGCTTGTAGTTCGGCAAATTCAAATTATATGTGCAGCGGTCTAAATTCTACAAGTCTACAAGTGTGTAACTACAAGTTAACAATTAATTGCGGGGAACTACAAGTCCGCAGCATTTCTCATTCTTCTTCTTTCTTTCTTTCATTCTTTGTTACAATTACTTTAGCCATAGTAAAAAAAAAATTGTGCCGTTTATTAAATGCCGTTATTACATGTAAAATCATGTTTTGGTGCACTTATTGAAGCTCATTTCTATTAATTTTATCATCCGGTCGGTCACTAAAATATAAGAGTTTAAAATGTGCTCAAAAGAAATAAAATTGTTACTTCTAGAAGAAATCGAGAAAAATAAAATAATTTTGTTTGGTTCTTTTTCCGATAAAATCACGAAAAATATCAAGCGGTGTACTATGGTAAGTACCTACATATGCTAATATTCCAATAAAATGTTTGTTAATTATTTACTTTATGAAAAGGTCAAGGTCGATAACAGAAAAAAGACGGGCTCTGGCGGTGGACTTGACGCACGGTTGAATGAAATTGACAACAAAGTTTTGGACATATTGGAGAAAGATGCTCCCGATATTATTGGCCTGCCAGTTCCCGAATCGCTTCATGATGATGTGACTAATGAGTCTTCTGGTATTTTTGAAGAAACTGAACTTGATATGGAAAATCAAAGATTTCCTTCGCAGAACACAAGTTGCAGTAGAAAGAGTAAAAAAAATCCATCAACTTCGTCTGGTAAAAAGAATTGTGTACACAAATGTACTAATATTTTAAATTGCCTTTATATTTAGAACCCAAAAGGAAATATATCCTTGACGACGAAATTGCACAATTGAAGAAAGAGAAGTAAGTGTTGGAGATCGAAAATTTAAAGAAACAAAACAAAAAACTAGATATGGAAATTGAAAAGCTGGATTTGGAAAAAAAGATGCTAAGCAATAATTTGATAGAAAAAGAGTGTAGTATTTTGACAATAAAAGAGTATTGATGCATATAATATGGATTTTTATTTTTCAAAACTATTGCCTAAACGAATTTATTATTTCCTGTCTACGTGTTATCCCACCTTGTGTGTTAAGTGTAGTGTTTTCTATTAATTGGTCTGCTTCATCTTCATCTTCTTCGTAATTTTCATCTTCATTTAAAGTATGTGAAGTTAGATTACAAAGCGTTACACAAACTTTTATTATATTGCAGGCGTATATGGGATTAACTCTTAACTGTTGTAGACACGGAAATTTTTTTTTCAACACACCAATTGCATTTTCGATGAGTCGCCTTGTTGACTTATGTGCACGGTTGAACCTTTGAACTGCGTCATCATCTAAGTTGTTATTTTGTGGTGTTATTAGCCAATCTGTACAACCATATCCGGAATCCCCTAGTAAAATCGATCGTGAATGCGGCCTCCAACCAGAATCCATCTTAGAACATAGCACACTGTTCCGCAGTACCCTTGCATCATGAACTTTTCCTGGCCATCTGGCACTGACATAGTAAAAGCGCAAGTCCGGGCCACATACAAGCATACAATTAATTGAGTGGTTTCCATGTCGATCAACGAAACGATCTTCATACTCATTTGGAGCGTCTATTTTTATCAAAGTTCCATCAATGCATCCAGCAACATTTGGCATTCCAGCAATAGAATAAAATTTTTCTATCACTTCCGAAGTATTTGTTGGCCAATTTACCTGATTAGCGAATACACTTTGGTTGATAGCATTGACAACTCTTTTAATTACACGACAAACCGTTGCCTTTGAAACTCCATGCATATCAGCTACACCATGATATTGAGACCCGTTACCTAGCCAATGCAAGGCTAGTAAAAGTTGCTGTTTAACTGACAGAGCATGATTACGATTAGTTTCATGTTGTATTAACGGTCCAATGCTTCTTAGCAATGTCTCGAAAGCGGAGAAGTTAATTCTAAATTTTTCATTAAATGTATGATATGTTAAAATATCAAAATTTATACGCTCTTTAAAAATTCGCGGTTCTCGTGTCTGATTACTTTCGTAGTCACTATCGTCACTGCTTGATATCATTTTTATTTTAAACTTCTTGACCACACGTTTTGTAAGCACTAATTTTTAACCACGAATAAACAAAATTGTTGCAGCACGTGATTTTATAGTCCCTCTACTCTTGTAAGAAATTCACTTGTAGTTACAAGTTTGTCACTAATAATTTTTTGCACAAATACTTTTATGAAACAGAAAAGTTCGCCGCAGTTGTAAATTCACTTGTAGTTACAAGCCTGGCACACTTGTAGTTATTAGTGAATCGGAATTCTTTATGAAACAAAAATGTGCACATAATTTACAAGTTACAAGTGAATTCACAAATAATTATTAGTGTTGTAGTTTTATGAAATAGGCCCCTGGAGGCAGTTAGTTAAGGACCGGGCTAATTGGAGAGGCATGTTGGTTGAGGCCGAACCCTGTTGTACTCTATCAAATGTATTAAAAACGCATTATTTCTTAAATAACTTTTGATTAAACGCGTGATGTTTGCCAAAGGTGAAAACGTAATATTTAAAAAAAATAACAAAATGCTTACCATATCACTGTTATGATGCCGAAGGAGTATGGCATTTCCGTATAAAAGTGTTCTGTGTCCTGAACCAGTCCCTTTACCCTACATTTCGTGACGAGAAAAGACATTATATTTGATTGTATTATTAAAAAAATATAATCAATCAACAGTTATGTTTAAAGAAAAAAAGTTGGTAAAAATGGTAATAACATGAAAAAAATGAAAACGTAATATGGCGGGATCTACAACGACTCAGACTCGGGAAACATAAAATTAACCAATTCTTTGTTCGAATTTAGCAACTTTGGTGTGTTTAGTTAAAGCAGAAAACCGTTATTTAATTTTTTTCAACACATGAAGTTAGGGTAAAACTTGTTTATTTTTTGGCTTTATGATTTAATTTTGAAATTTCCAACTACATACAGAAATTAGTCATCCACAATTTGTTGTTCAATCAATTTTATTTTTGTTTTTTTTTTTTTGTTTTATTGTAGATAGATAGAAATTTATTTATACTTACAAAAGTCTTGTCCTTTTTTTGCGTAAACATTTTGTTTGATTTTATGTTTTTTTTTTTTAATTTATGATGAATAAAATGTTTGAAAATACAATGTCATTTAGTTCCGAAAAGAGGATAAATTTTGACGTTATGTTCAGGTATACCGCGTAGGGATGAGTTTGGAAATAAAAAATTTGGTAAAAGCAACCGGAAATTGGAACATAAACATAAAAATAGATATAGAATCAAACAAAAGATTGTATGTCAATGTATTTTCAGAATGTGGCTTAAACTAAATTGTACAGTATTAAAAAAAAGGCAATTTTTGAAAATTGAAACTAAATCAAATTGAAATCATCAATTATGAAACAAAAAACTTCAGTTACACTCAATTATTGAAAAATTGAATCGAGCGAGGTTTCAAGTCGAATAATTGATCCTAGTCTTAGATAAGTTTAATTTTTTTGGATAAAATTAAAAATTTAAAATGAAAACTTACGGTTTCTGATCCAGCTGCTGTCACCAACTCCTGTAAGGCACGAACTGACAATGCTTGCTCAATAACAAACACACATTGCGATAGATCAGGAGGTATATTCTTATCCGCTATATTTTCCAAGAAACAGTGTCTGTTTCCGAATCCCTCAGCCGCAAGACAGACACGTTCACCAGTTGCTGTGCACGACAGACATACCATGTCTTCCTGTAAGTGTCAAGGAGGTGAGTTGAGATGGCGGAATATTTTGTAAATAATTACATACCGTGCGCAAGAATGAAACATCATCCTGCTCCGAACTTCCCTCTGCCTCAGCCATCGTCGCTGTCAATCACGGCGATGTTCTGTACTAGATGAGCGAAGTTATATTCGATAACTTTTCAAGTGAATTTTAGTACCAGGCATAACCTGATTGTATCTTTCGTAACAACTTTTTTTTTACAAGTTGTATTTTTATCCTGGAATGATAGGAAATGCGGTTACTGATTAAATTGAAAGGCTTGAAAATATTTTTGAGAGGGAAAACCCTTTTTTTTTGTGAACTGATCAGTGTACAAGTTCTATTTATAAAGGGTGTTTTTTTTAGAGTTATAGAACTTTGAAATGGAATAAAACAAAGATACATTTTACATTAAATTTACTTTATTCGAAAGATAATCTTCTGGCATTATAATTTAAATATGATTTCTGGCATATGACCGCCCCGCCTGACTCGAACGTAGTCTAATCTGGAGGTCCAATTTTCGATGACTTTTTCCAACATTATATCCCTCATCCCTTTACCTCTCGATTCACACCATACCACCAGCATCAAATGTCGAAGAACAATGGCAACGATGCCAACAAGCCATTAGATCAGCCGCAACTGATGTGCTAGGTTTCTCACGGCCACCAGCAAGAAACCCCTGGTTTGATGAGGAATGCCGACAGGTACTCGCAGCCAAGAACGAGGCCTACAAGGATATGCTGCAGGTGAAGACAATAGCTGCCAGAGCTGCTGAATAGAATTGACAATTTCCTTACATAGGCTGCCTCTCGATGACTTTTTCCAACATTTGTGGCCGTATATCGGCAATAACGTGGCAAATGTTGTCCTCCAAGTGGTCAATCGCTTCGGGCTCATCGGCGTAGACTGCCGACTTCACATATCCCCACAGAATATAGTCAAGCGGCGTTAAATCGCACGATCTCGGAAGCCAATTCAAAGGACAAAAAACGCAAAATTATCGGGTTTTTCAATAAGAGCGCTAGAAAAGTTTTTTTTTTTAAATAAAACAAAAACGGCTTTGGATATCAATGAAATTCTTTATTCCTGTGAAAGTACGTTCGATGCCATTATGTATGAAACTCGATTTCTTTTGCATGGCCACCACGGGCACGCTTGCAGAAGTCCAGACGCTGAACCCAATTTTCGACGGTTTTCAAGCATAAATCGGCCGATACTGCTGCAATTTCACGTTCGATATTCGTACGAAGTTCATCAATCGTCGCCAGCTTGTTGGCATGGACCATAAACTTGACGCAGCCCCACAGGAAATAGTCTAACGGCGTCAAATCGCACGACCGAGGCGGCCAAGCGACTGGACCATTTCGTGAGATAACACGTTCTCCAAACTTGGTTTCCAATAAATTGATTGTGACATTCGCTGTGTGGCTTGTGGCGCCGCGCCGTCCTGTTGGAACCACTTGTCCTCCAAATCCATATCATCCAATTGCGGCCAAAAATATTCAGTTATCATTGAACGGTAGCGATTCCCATTCCCAGTAACGTGCCGGTCTTGATCATCACGGAAGAAATACGGCCCAATGACGCCGCCGGCCCATAAACCACACCAAACCGTATTTTTTTCGGGATGCAATGATGACTCATGGAGTACGTGTGGATTGCTGCCTGACCAATACCGCATATTTTGTTTATTGACGAAGACATTCAGCCAGAAATGAGCCTCATCGCTGAAGATGATTTTTCGATGAAAATCCGAATCATTTTCAAGTTGTTGCTCAGCCCAATTCACGAACATACGACTCTTCTGGTGGTCAAGCGGCTTCAGTTCTTGCGTCAATTTAATCTTGTAAGGATGTAGGCCAAGATCTTTTCGCAAAATTCGCCACAACAACGTCACAGAGATGCAAAACGCTTGAGAACGACGTGTGAGAGACATATTTTTGGGCTTTCTTCAACTGAAGCCTCAGCGGCAGCAATATTCCCGACACTACGGGCGCTTCCTTGTCTCACTGGCACGGGAACATTTTGTACTGTGCCTGTGGATTCAAATTTTTCCACTAGACGCTCAATTGTTGATCTGCTAGGATGATTATGACGACCATAAACTGGACGTAGCGCTCTTAACGTTGAGACCACTGACTCCGAATTTCGGTAGTAAATTTTAATAATTTCGACTCGTTGTTGACTCGTATATCTTTCCATCATGAAATGGCAAATCTTACTGAAGAGAAATGTCAAAAGAGCGGGAAGAAATACAGCGTCGTTTGCTGTCCCTGTCGCTCTACTTTTGTAGCATTCCTGTTGAAAAACCGTTTATAAGCTCACCGAACGTTTCCTTTGACAAATCAATTGTGGCACGAGCTGTGTGACATGTTACGGACTAATTATTGCACCAACCAACTAAGCACACTAAACAGTCATATTTTGTTAATTAACGCATCCATTCAACCAAAAGTGAGCTTCATCGCTCATAAAAATTGGTATCAACGGCAATCTTGTTGTGGGCCCATTTACCGAATCTACGCCTTGCTAGGTGATCCTGTGGCTTCAATTCTTGCACCAGTTGGATTTCGTAAGCACGCAAACCAAGATCTTTGCGCAAAATCTTCCATAAAGTGGATGGACTGGATGGCTGATAGACTGATTCGGGTCTTCCTCTATGCTGATGAACGAAATACCATGATTTTCATGTTGAAATGCCAAACCAAACTAAAAATAAATCACTTGACAGCTGACAAAATGGCCGCCAATTAAAATACTGTTACCAACTTAAAGTTGTATACCTCTAAATAAAAACCCTTTAGCTGTGTTTTTGTACAGCCGTTGGTGGTGAGAAGTCAAGTTAAATATCTTGGCATCTGGCTTGACATGTTTCTGTATTTTAACAAAAATTTAGATGCTTGTCTGGCCAGGGCTAAGGGGGCTTATGCTCTTCTTGTTAGAGTAAATATTTAACTTGATTCAAAGGTGTATGTCATATGTTACATGACCCTTATAAGGCCAATCATCGCTAATGGTTGTCCCGTGTGGTTCAATGTACCACCATCCGATATGGAAAAGATACTGCTATCTCCAATCCTGCTGAGGATTGTACCAAACGCCAGACTCTGAGTTCATAAAATAACATCACAACAAGGTCCTATACGATGCGGCTCAGCTGAATAGAATTGACAATTTCCTTATTAAGGTGATTCGAAGGCACGTCTTGTGGGCGATGACTATAGATAACAGCCTGATCATCAGGGCTTATTACCCCAATGATACATACATTGAGATTACCTTTATGTCGGGCTTCTACCCCCCCGGAGGCATTTGTTTACATTGACTCCTTAGAGTTAGTCCAAGAAAATGGATGGTATCCCAGTATCATACCACTGGAACCGTGGCGCACGAAACAAGAAGTTTATCCGCGACGGGTACGTCGACAATGCTCAGGACATTTTGGATGTGTGACATCCAGAAAAGTCGCCTTATGGCTTGTTAGTATGAACAAACATTCCCATTGTTTATGGACCACAAGCTGTGCATTCTGTCACTCCAGTTTTCCAAGACCTTGTTAATGGTTTCGAGCTGTAGCTCACGGATTGCTTGGATGATATTGGACGTAAGTACTTGAATCGTTTCCGGATTATTAGCATAACATCGGTCCTTCACGTTTTAACACAAAAAAAAATTCAAAGGGGTCAAATCGCAGCTCCGAAGCGATAATTGACCGACAGCTGATAACACGATTTGGGAATTCGGTGCACAAAAGATTGATTGTGGCATGGGTGGTGTGGCATGGCGCGTCATCCTACATGAACCAGATGTCGTCCTAATTCATGTCTTCTTTTTCAGTGGCCGTGATGAATTTGTACCTTGTTTGGACACTTAGCCGATACCTCTTCGCGGTAAGTGGTTGTTGAAGTGGCAACTCCACAACTAAGGAGTGCAAGATCACCCGAGCGAATGAGGTTTATTGAGAGTAAATCGTTGGCGGAACTCTCACTCCAGATTCCACGTAGGTTGATGGTGACCGTGTGTACTTCTACCTCTCGGACTGTAGCGTTTTCGAGGAAATAGGTCTTGATTCCCTGTGTGTTGTAATGATCTTTTTTCCTCTGGTGTGCTTCGTCTAGGCTCCTACCGTCCGTTACTACCTGCACGTCAATTACCACACACTTTTCTCCGAGTGTTGCGACGAGGTCAGTCTTGCGAAGGCCTTCGCTCGTTGCAACGTGGGGCTCCAGCTGTGTGGCGAACCCCTTCCCGTCCAATGTCCTTTTGAGGAACTTCACAATGCTGTTATGACGTTCAATTCTGTTGCCGAAGTTGCGGTGGCATTGCTGGAGGATGTGATTTGTTGTTTCCGGTACGTTACATCGAGCTCTGCAGAAACGGTCCATGTTGTTGCGTCCTCTGGTGGTCCTGGATTTGTAGGGAAGGGCATTTATGAGCAGGCGTAGGCCTTAAAGGTCACGACCACTCAGCAATTTCGATGGTTCACGGATCAAGCGATGGGCTTTCTTGACATTCGACGCTACTTGTAGACCTCTGCCGTCGACTGATTGGTGGAGCTTGCGCGCCCAGAATCTATCAATATCACCTTTGGTTTCTAGTGTGGTCCCGTCAGCCTGGAGTCGTCTTCTCGCCTTGTTGATTTCGTTCGCCAGGTGTTCTCCTGAACGCTTTTGTCTAGGTTGGGGAGCTGGATCTTAGAGAGTCGTTGGGTTGCTTAGCTAAGCTCATCGGACGGGGTAGCTCTTACCTTGCTTCATTTCGCCAAAACTTCTTTTCAAATAGAACACTGTTTGGCTACTGAGCATTCACTTTGGAAATAAGTTTTCAATATTTCCAACATTGTTCAAGCGTAAAGCGACTCATTTTGTTTCGCGGTGGTATTATACTGACTTTCTGTCAAGATTTCGATCGGGGAGCAGTTGTCAGTGTTAAAATAGCCTATGATTTAAAAAGAAACCAATAGATGGCACACCATTGCCGCGAGGCGGCGCAAAAGTAATCCTCCTATCAGAAAATGCTATAAATTTTGCGATTGGACCCTAATGTCAGTTTTGTTTTGACATTTGTGTAGTAAACACATGCGAAATACACGTTAATAAACAATGTTACGCTACACTGCTCCAGAACGCGGAATATTGGTGACTATTTATTTGAGCAATAATCGGTCGGTGACTTAGGCACAACGTGAATTTCGTCGCAGATTTCCTAGCCGTCCAACGCCTACTGGTGAAACACTGCGACGTTTAGCCGCTCGCCTCGAAGAGACTGGCACAACACGAGATGCTGCCAGGCGTGGCAGACCCCGGAGTAGCCGTTCTGCAGAGAATATTGCTGCTGTAGCCGAAGATGTCATGGAAGCGCCGTCGACATCGACCAGACGACGTGCCACGCGAATGGGTATCAGTCGACGGTCTTCACAGCGAATTTTGGTACAAGATTTGAAGATGTTTCCGTACAAGGTCCAGACGGTGCATCAGCTGTTAGCTGCTGACCGCCAATCGCGTCTAACATACGCTCAAACCATCCTTAATCACCACCAAGAGGAAGATGATTTTTCATCAAAAATAATCATGAGTTATGAGGCCCATTTCCATCTTAGCGGGTACGTAAATAAGCAAAATTTGGGCTTCTGGGGCACTGAAAATCCGCGTGTAACCCACGAAAAGCGATTACACCCGCTCAAAGTCACTGTATGGTGTGCTGTTTTCGCTGGAGGAGTCATCGGACCTTTTTTCTTCGAAGACGTCGCGGGCCAAACGGTTACTGTGAATGGTGAGCGCTACAGAGCAATGATCAACGAGTTCTTTTTGCCGCAACTTGATGAATTGGGATTGGAAAACATGTGGTTCCAACAGGACGGTGCAACGGCACACACTGCACGTGCCACAACCGATATGCTGAAGGATGCATTTCCCGGGCGCCTAATCTCCCGTTTTGGCGATTTGCACTGGCCAGCAAGATCGCCTGATTTGACCGCTCCAGACTGCTTTTTGTGGGGCTTTTTGAAGTCGCGGGTTTATGTCAACAAGCCTCAGACTCTTGCAGCTCTTAAAGACAATATCCGTCAAGAATGTGAGGACCTATCGCCAGAAGTTTTGGCCAAAGTGATGGAAAATGCCATAAAAAGGGCTCAAATGACAATCAACTGTGGCGGCGGCCATTTACATGACATCATATTCTCGACTTGATGTAAAAAAAATTAAAAGACCAAATAAAAATAATCCACAAGAAGAATCAAAGTTTTTCATTTTTTTAAATTAAGCCAAAAAACATCGGAAGGTTATTTTTGCGCCACCTTGTATATAGGAGTGCAACTAAGACCTACGAATTATAGACGCGTAGCACAATTCACCAAACAAATTTACTCAAACATTTAACTGCAAAAGCACAGAACTACGAAAACAGCTAAAGATTCAGCAAAATCAACTAATAAAATCATTAACCGAATCTAATTTTAATAAACGAATTTTTGTCTGAAATGGAGTAATAAAGATGAAAAAAAATAATAAAATCGTATACTTCATGTATTGTAATTTTATGAATGAAATTTCTCAAAAAATGCTCAAACGAATTAAAAAAAAAATGTTTTGTGATTTAATTAAAATGAAGACCCACTGCACACAAAAGGCGCCATAATTTTGAGCACCGATTGTTAAAAAAATCTCTCCACAGACAAAACAAATAAATTCTCTTGTGAGATTTTAAAAAAGAGCGACACGCTGGCGTATGCGTATTCTTTTGTGTATAAACCAGGGATGTATCACGTGTATTCCTCTCCTAAAACCTCCCAATGTAGACGCCGGTACCAACTAAACTGTCTGTCAGTTTGACACCTTACTCTCTAAATTGCTCTCTTTGTATACATTTTTTTTCAAACTCATTTTCGAATTCGAAATTGTTGTTCTAAGAGATACTTTTTGAGAGAGTACAGCAACTGCACATGTGCAATGTGCAAACGCACAAGTCGTATAAGAGTTTGTTTGGATTGTGTTGTTCTTGACAGGCCCCGTCACTCTATTTTTGAATCCCTCTTCCGATTCGGGAAAGTACCACATGCTATGAATAATTAAATTTAAGAACACAAATTGCTTTGATTTTTGTAGAAAAGATTTTTTTTTTACGATGCAGTTGTTGTATGTTTTTTCAACTGGCGTAGAAATTTAAAAAAGCATTTAGCTTGAGCTAAACTAATATTTCAAAGGCCCCTAAAAAAATATGAAGATAGTGAAATTAAAAATTTCTATTTCAAACTTACAATTTCTAGAGGAACGTCAAGAAACCAATTAATTAAATAATATTCTTTTAACACATAATGTTAACTTTACTAATTAATTTTATTACAAGTTTCTAAAACTGAAATAATAAATCGAAAAAAAAGTTTTCTTTTCAAGTCTGGTGCAAACTAGGTCAAAGAGGAAATAGCGCCTATTACTGAAGGGTCTTTTAAAAGGTGCGCCGTTATGTTGGAGTAAATTGTTTCCGAACACGTGCTTCTTTATGTCTTTTGGCATTTGTGAATAGTTGTAATTATAATTAATCCCAACACGTGAAAATAAGGGATTTCAATTTTTACAGGGTTTTCTTTATTTACGATGTAAATGGCATTTATGGACAGTGGCGTTGGGGAATGGGTTCGATTTGAAGACAGAAGTCTGATTCTAATCTGATTAAGTTTTGGCCTAGTCCGCGCAGTATTCATGCAGCTTTTATAATCTTATTCATAAAACATTTTCCTTCCATATTAGTAATACCGGGTTTGTATCAAATAAAGTACAAAACGAGTGGTGGGTGCACGACTGGGTCGTACGCAACTTTCTCTTTCACAGCGAGTTGGGTGTTAGATCAAATAGTAAGTATGCATTTTGATTATTGATGCTAAAAATGATATAAAAAATGTCGAAATGTGATTATACGAACGTTTACTCTGAAATTCGAAGGAATCGGTGTCTATGTGAAAAATAATGATTTTCCGTTATTGGCCAAAACTGAAAATTCCGTTTAGTGATAGTTGGGCTAAAACTAATTGTGTGGAATTGTTTCAAACTATAATAGAAGTATACATATTAAATTTCATTCAATTTGGCATAGCAGTTTGCGAGAAATTAACAATTTTCTTTATATGGCCTAAATGACAAAATCCGTTATATGGATTTTCTCGTAAAAACTGGGTATGCAGTTTTGTTGGAACTAATATGCTTATAGTATACATAAAGTTTAATCAAAATCGTTAGAGCCGTTTTCGAGAAAATTGAGGTTGTGTGTAATTTTTATATGGCAGGTACCGTTAATAACATGGCTAAAAGCAAACAAAAAAAAATGGCCTAGAATTATGACCAAAACAAACTTGGATACGAAGTTTGAAGAAGATCGGTCAAGCCGTTTAGGCTGGGGAGACCATTACGGACAGACGGACCGACGGACGGAATTCCAAAAACCACTTTTTTAGGCTCCGCTATCATCGTAATGTTAGAATCAATCAAAATCTCGAGGTCGAAAATTTTCACGAAAACAATATCTTTCTCTTTGTAAGAGGAAGTTAAAAATTGAAAAATCTACTACAATTTTCTGCTACAAACGTGGAATAGCCTCTCTTATTAGCGTGAGAGCAAAAATCGCAATCTGTGATCACGTTATTGATTGTAAGTACATTCCATTTACTGACTAACTAGCATGATCTAGCCAACTATCCTACTAGCGTTACCCACTTCCAATACGCCGCCAACGTCAGTTTAAGTTTTAGGTACGTAAATCTTACTTACTTGCCAAACAAACTTGGCCTAAACTGAATTTGAGAAGATTAAAGGGACTGATTTCTCTAGATAGATCATACATTAGCGCCACCATAGGTGTCATCACTGGACACTGTTTAATAGGCAGGCACGCAGAAAGACTAGGCCTCCACTCAAACGACTTCTGTAGGAGCTGCATGCACGAAGAGCAAGAAGAAACAATACTTCATCTCCTTTGTAACATCCCGGCCCCATCAAACAAAAGGAAGCTCCATCTTGGAGCGTACTATTTTCAAAATCTCAGCGATTTGACAAAAACGGAAGCGAAAAGTATCCTCGATTTGATTAAAAGCTCAGAAAGGTTTTCTCACAGATAACAAGGAGAATGGACAGTATCCACAATGGACCAAAAAATGGTCTTAGTGTGCTGGCGAACTCGCTGGCAGCCACTCTTATCTAGCCTAAACTAACCTACTTAATTACTCAAGTGGTGCTGCAGTCCGAAAAGAACCTGGGCTTCAACCAACATGCCTCTCAAATTAACCCGGTCCTTAGCTTACTGCCTCCAGTTGAGCACTCCAAGCTGGTTGAAGTCGGTTTCTACTTGTGCGAGGTCTTCCCAGCCAGATGTCGGACGCAGACGTCTGGCTGGGCATCGAAGACTGGAGCTGGAGTATTGGTGTCCATTCGTTTTATATGCCACAGCCATCTCAAACGTCAAATGCGAAGATAATATTGCCATCCTCACTTCACTTAGGTCGGGTGGTTGGCAGTTTTCGCTGCCGTTACCAATATTAAATGGTTCGTTCTGCCTGATAGCGAAATGTTGTTCGTCATCGCCGTATAACAGTCTGCACAAGTGGTTCCGCCATATCCTCAAACTCAACTACGATATTTCCTTGTTCATCTCGACAGGCTTCTGTTCGAGCCTGGTATCCTTGGCTTTGAAGTTTTACACTTTGGTTCCTGGAGTGGCACCTCTCTATAATCTCGACCGCGCGCTTTGCTATTTTTTTAATTTCTGAAAAGCCGGTGTTCTTCCCGTCTTTGTTACCTATAGAGCTCAATGGCAGCATTCGTCACCTGCAGCTTAGCTTTGTAGGCCTCGTTCTTGGCTGCGAGCATCTGTCGACATTCCTCCACCAGGGGTTTCTTGCTGGTGGGCGCGAGAAACCTAGCACATTAGTTGCGGCTGATCTAATGGCTTGTTGGCATCGTTGCCATTGTTTTTCGACATTAGATGCTGGTGGTATGGTGTTAATCGATAAATTAAGGGATACACGTTGCGCGAAAGCCTTGGCGGTCTCTTGCTATTGTAGTCTTTCGGCATTCATTTTTTTCACATTATATCTGGTTTATTGTGGCGCGGTGGATATCCGAATTCTTACCTTGGCTGCAACAAGGTAGTGGTCCGAGTCAATGTTAGCCCCTCGGAATGTTCGGACATCCAAAATACTGGATGCATGCCTCTTGTCTATCGCAATGTGATCAATTTGATTGACCATTCGTTGATCTGGGGATCGCGATATCCTCTTATGGATATGGAGGTAAGGTTACCGTGTGCTGAATTTAGTGGCATTTCGTTCCTCAGCGAAGTCAATTAGCCTAAGTCAGTTGCCAGACGTGTTGTCGTGTAGGCTGTGTTTTCCGACAATACTGCTAAAGATGTCTTATCTTCCTACCTTTGCGTATAAATCTCCTAGCGGGATTTTAACATCGTACTTCGGTAGTCGCTCATAGGTTTTGTCAAGGATCTCATGGAAGTAGTCTTTCGCTATATCATCTTTTTCCTCCGTTGGAGATTGAGCTCATATAAAGTTTATATTGGCAAATTTGGCCTTGATGCGGATATTTTCAAAGCTTTCGCTTATGTCTTGAATACATAAAACTTCTTGCCTAAGTCTGGCACTTGTAACAAATCTTCATCCGAATAGGCTCTTTTTCTGCTCACTATAATACAGTCCGTAGTAGATGTCGCAGCTTTTCTATAAATTACTATAAAACAATGATGACGGGATAAGAACTAAGCATTCAACGTTCGAAGTCATCATCTATGGGGATTTTAACTTTTATAAATCGAATTGGTTACCGTATTCGAACCGAACGGATGACACCGAAATACGGGCTAATAATTTTGCCATTACTCGGAGAGGAATAAAAAAAAAGGTTTAAGACTAGGTGACGCATTGTGATGTGACCGACCCAACACCAGAGGTACAATCTTCCATTAACCTGTGCATTTACTATAGCTTACGCAGCCGATATAGACATCATTGGTTGGACTTAACGAGATGTTATAGCCACGTTTGCTAGTATAGAGAAGACAAAGACTCAGCAAACAACATTGACGAATTGGACAGAACGTCACTTTCGTCAGATACACTTTGAGTTAGTAATGTACTCTGACAACGAAATGTAGTCAGAAATCAAACGAAGAATTGCTTTTGCCAGCTGCTGTTTCATTGAGAAGGCAATTTCGCAATAAAACCCTCAATTGGACCACTAAGTCCTGCTCTGCGCCTTCCAAAGCATGGATCGTATCAAAATCCTTGGTTCATTTGAACGTAAAATTCTTTGGAAAATCATCGGTCCCGTTTGCTTTGACTCTCTATGACAACGAAAATTCTACCAAGAATTTTAGACTTCTATCAGCGTTATAGACCTGTTTAAAATTCTCCAAATTCTCTGTCGCGTAAAAGTAGAAACGGACGTCGACCAAATTGATGTGATCGCTGGAGGCAATAAGCGATTAAAGCGATCTTGCTGAAGAGAAAATATTGATTTCAATGAATTAGCAAAATAAAGCTAACCAAACCATAGAAGCTGCAAAGAATGCTTAAAATGCAAGAGTGTAACCAACAAACCTCTGACATGATCGGAATTTCCACGGAAATTTTGGTCGAAGCTAAAGTAATTTGTAAACTCCTAGGCGAATCGCATGCTGCAACAAGAAGACGAAATCTCCGTTTTCAGTAAAACTGAACTGAAAATACGAGTTACTGCTGATTTTATAACATATAAATCTATGAATGGTGTATTAAAGTTCGACCTCGGTCTATAAACGCTTGAGTACCTTAAGGTTCAATTCTCACACCTACTCTGTTTTTTTCATCAAATAAAAGTGATATTCGACTTTTGCTGGCCCAATTTGAAACAAACAGTTCGGTAAAAAATCAGCAAATACGTCACGAAACACGAAAATAAAATACCAATACGAAATGCTGAAAAACTATCTTGTTTGAACAACAAAATTGTTGGATTTGGTACAATACCAATCACGTGAGAAACCAAGACCAAAAGTAACCCTAAAAAGTAACTGTCTGGTGCGAATTTGACAGAGTCGTCAGAATTATCGGTCTGTACTTCTTTTAAAACGAAACTGAATGCCGTCAACGCTGATTGGTGTGATCGGTGTGAATAAATAAATTGTTGGTAGGTATATATTCAAAAAATTTGGAATTTTTTTTTTTTTTTTAAATATCTGTTTCAATATTTGTTTTTGTAGGTTCAGGTTCAAGTGATATTTTTATTACGATGAGAACATTATTCGATTATATAAGGCAATCAGGCGATGTCATGTCAACAACTCAGTCTTGAAATTTGAAGGAATTCATTAAAAGTCGAACTAAATATCCAAATCTTTGTAAGCCTATGTTGCAAAGCGGATTTCATTTTTCATGTCCAATACAAAAAAAAAATGGCAAAAGTGCTATAGAAAAGAAGATAGGTTTCTGATTTTTAATTAGTCTTGGTTGGATTTTGCAATCAGTTTCAAGAATTAATTATATAGACTGATAAAAAATGTGGTCGTCCAAGAAAAGCTTTGAAAAGGAACCAGCACCAAAAGACTGAGGAATTGACACAGAAAGATTCGTCTAAAGAAATAGTTTTTGCTGCCAAAATGAGTTTACCATCTTCAAGCCAACTGCAAGCATCTAAAGTTGTGAGGGAAGTGACCACAAATTCACCCAAAAGAACTTCAAAATACAGGTTGGCATAGAAGAAATTCCAAGGCGCAAAAAAACAAAGTTCTGTCAGAGAAGCACTATTGATGTATTGCAAGTAACGGGTGATTTTTTAAGCGTATTTATTTTTAAAAATCGAATAAAACACTCAAATTTGCATCAAATATTCAAAATTTGTATTGTAATCGATAAATAGGCTTTTGTCATTTACGTTTTAAAGACAACTTCATGTAAATGTTGTCTGCGGCTCCGTTCGGAAGGTCCAATTTTGCGTCACTTTTTTGAGCATTTCGGCCTGTATTCCACGAATTACGCGTGTTTTGTTATCCTGTAAGGCTTCAATTGTGTTCGGCTAACTAACGACTTTACATAACCCCACAAGAAATATTCAAGAGGCGTTAAATCGCATGATCTTGGCGGCCAACTCACAGGGCCATTTCGAGAGATAAGCTGCTGACCAAATTCATCCTTCAACATTTCCAGTGTTCCACGAGCTGTGTGGCATGTGACACCGTCTTGATGAAACCACATGTCAACCAAGTTCAACTCAGCTAACTGGGGCAAAAAAAAGTCGCGTATCATGGCTCGATATCGTTAGCCGTTGACGGTAACGTTTCTTCCACGGTCATCTTTTAAGAAAAATGGACCGATGATGCCACCAGCCCATAAACCATTTTTCGGGATGCATCGGTTATTCTTGTATGGCATGTGGCATGTGACATCACTCCAGATGCGACAGTTTTGCTTATTTACGTATCTGTTGAGCCAGAAATAAGCCTCATCGCTGAACTCAATTTTTCGACACAACAGCGGATTTTAATTTTTTTTCACAGAGCACGAATTTTGATAATAAATTTCAATAATTTGCAATAATTTCCATGATTAAATGGGAGGGTATACTGAAAACGTTTCACTTTGACAGATGGCATTTGGATGCCATTACTAACCAGCGCTGCCAACATGAAAAGCTTAGCTCTTAAAAAGCACTATGCAATTAATGTGGATAAGTTCCAATAGTAGGCTATTGCGACTGAAATTTGCTTTTAATTCTAATGGGTCCGCCAAATAACTTTTTTTTGAAAATGCTATAAAAAAAAACAACTGAATATTTTCTCAAATAATGGAATAATCCGGTTAATAATGGAAAATAATTTCATTCATATGGCTGCCTCGGCTGGCCATGCAGTAGCCTACACGATCGGTCCAATTTTTAAGCACATTATCGATAGTGTGCAGCTGTATTTCACCAATGGCTTCACGAATATTTTCCTTTAAAGCGTCAATTGTCTCTGGCTTGTCGGCGTAACACTTATCTTTTACTGCACCCCACAAATAATAGTCCAACGGTGTCAAATCGCAGATCCGAGGTGGCCAAACGATATCAGCTCTGCGGCTGATAATGCGATCTTCAAAAACAGGGCGCAAAACATAGCTGAAGCTTCGGCTGTGTTGCACGTAGCACCGTCCTGTTGAAACCAAATGTTGCCAATATTATCCTCTTCAATTTTTGTGAACAAAATTCGTTCAACACGGCCCGATAACGATCGCCATTGACAGTAACGGCCACTCCTTGCTCATTTTCGAAGAAAAATGGCCCAATTATGCCTCTGGACCAAAATCCGCACCAAACAGTGACTCGTTTTGGGTGTATCGGCTTTTCAATGTATGCGTGCGGGTTTTCTGTGCCCCGACAATTTTGCTTGTTAACATACCCGCCAAGATCAAAATGAGCTTCATCTGAAAAGATGTTTTTTTTTGGCAAAATCGGCATCTTCTCTAAGTCGATCGCAGGCCCACTTAGCGAAGCGAAAACGCATTGTATGGTCAGTTGCTTCAACTCCTGAACCAATTGGACTTTGTATGGCGTCATACCAAGGTCTTTATGCAAAATTCGTCTCAATGATGTCTCCGAAATGTTCAATTGTTGAGAACGACAGTGAATTGATGTTGATGGCGCTTCACGCACACTTTCTGCCACAGCAGCAATGTTCTCGGGTGTACGCACTGTTTTTGGCTTTTCACGCTTTGGTTTATCGATGAGGATGCCAGTTTCTTTCACTTTTTTCACAAGATAACGAACATACGGAGCTGACGGCGCTTCTCTTCCTCCAAAATCCGTACGCAATTTTCGCACACATTCTGCAACATTACCATGATTTTCAAAGTAATGTCGCAATATTTCCCAGCGTTGTTCAAGCGTATATACAACCATATTCAGCGGAAGGATAAAACTAATTATCTGTCAAACCAGACATGAGCTAAGTGTTACCATTCACGAAATAAGCACTAGTTGAAAAAAAAACGTTAGATGGCGGACCCGTTATAACGGTTAAATGCCTAAAAAATAATTCCAGCCAAGAATTTATGCATTTGGCCGACGACGCGACGTGGACTTGCAAACGAGAAGTTCGCTAAACACTCTCCCTGTTGGGCTATGATAAATAGTAGGTCTATGCGAAACCTTATTAATACCATCAAAGTTACCATAAGGAATCCCATCCAGCAAATTAAGGCAGATTTATGCTACAAAGAGATTCAAGAGAGAAAGAGCTTCTAGTAGCTAACGAGTGGATAGTGGGATGAAGAATACATGGGCAGACCCACGGGTTTATACCTCTATAAACGTCGGTATAACACAAAAACCTTCTAATTTACGGAGGCAATTTAAAAATATAGTCTGCTATTCATAAACTAAAATCTTAACAGATCGGTCTCAACAAATTAAGCTAAATTTATAATCAAAATTATTGTTAAAAGTATTTTAATTTATTTAAATAAAACTTTTACCAAGCATTTATAATCGGTTTGAACAAAAAAATTAAGTTAAGAAAAAACATATTACGAACTGCCTATTAGACTTATGAATAAAACCAAAATGTTCCCAATAGAATAAAATGGTATTCAAAAAAGCACCCCTGAATTATTTTCCATTAAAATTATTATTATCTAAATAATTCCCAATTATCGACGGTTCAGAAAATATCCAACATATTTACACACAAAATTAAAGAATAAAAATAAACTTAATAGCGTTCGATAAAACTAGCATTAAACGATTAATTTGTGTGAATTTACACACACAAAATACTCAACATACCGGCACAAGAAATCGTAAAATGAATCCAAATAATTGCTGTTTACTTAAATAGCACAGTTTTTTTATGATCAAGCATGAAATTTTCTATTTTTAAAATAGGAGCACATTTCAAAATAGCAGCATTTAATATTTGCTAGCCTGAAGAAAATATAACCAAACCAACACACTTAAAGTTTTCACTTTCAATTCTAGTAGAATAAACTGAATCCTTGTTTTTATTTCCAATTTTCAATGTTAAATAATTATTTCACAAAATGCGATTTTAACGATTCCCGTTTCACTTGAAAATGTATAATTATTTCAAAAACCAACTTAGAAATGTGCTGGCACTTTTCCCACCTCCGGACGTGGAGCCAAAAATAACACAAATCCCATTGCCAGAGAGGATATTTTAAAAATTTTTACTTGGGGGTAAAATTTTATTTGGAAAATAAAAACATTAGATGTAGTCAAAGAGTTAAGAAAAAAACTAAGGAAAGTATCCTGTGCGTTTTTCACTTCATTGACATGAATGATAATATTTAATTATATGTACACACATATTTTTCGAATACCACACATTAACTGAATTTCTCAACTACCCGACTTATCTACTTTTCGAGGCAAAATCTCTCCGAAGACTAATTCAGAATTTCAGAATCAAGAGGATTTCGAAAATATACAAATTTTTATGGAAGACTGTGACTGTGAGTGAATGCTTTTGTTATTGTTGTCGTCGTGGTTGGAATTTCTTGAGAGAGTATTTTCTTCTTGTTTGCACATGCGTTTTAAGTTCTTAGCAGAGGGTCCAGGGATGTTATATATTTCCTTTGCAAGTTTTTTGTTGACAATGTGCTTAATCAACAAGAATCCTTTGCAAGTCCTTAAGCAACTATTATATTGTATTATTTTTTTTATGCACTAAATGAAGGTGTATATTAATGAAATATCAATCCTTTTTTTTTTTAGAATGAATGCAGTTTTACTGACTGGAATGGTTAACGAGTGTGAAACATCAACAGGTGCTATTGCAATTTGCAAAGTGTTCATAGAATCTCCAATATTTACTAATTTAGAGTAAGACTATAAGAATCAGAGTCTTAAAAATATTGGTTGTCTTTTTGAGTCGTCATACAAAAAATAGGCGGGAGCCTGAGAATTGGTTTGACGTATACGCAAAAATGCAGTCTTTTGTTTTCGAGTATGCTCTTTCCAAATATTTTATCTAACGGGTGATCCAAGTAGAGATATTTTTTCAATAGCCTTTTTTGACAGATCACGTGTGAGTCGTGTCATGCTGTCATGTTATTTTTGTTTAGTATTGTTTGGCATTTCATAATGGAAAGACTTACGCGTGAACAACGTTTACAAATTGTTCGACTTTATTATGAAAATTCACGTTCTGTGAGGAATGTGTTTCGTGCACTTCGCTCAACTTATGGTCAACATAATCGGCCTACTGAGCGTACTATTCGCAACACCATCACCCATTTTGAGACCCAGCATTCATTATTGGATAATATTCGACCGAATAGACCACGTCCAGCATGCTGTGAAGAAAATATAGCGGCCGTAGCTGAGTGTGTACACGAAGACCATGGAGAGTCGATTCGGCGCCGTTCGCAGCAACTCGGACCATGATAACCGACTATTTGATGCCTGAAATTGAAGCTCGTGATCTCGGCGACATTTGGTTTCAGCAAGACGGCGCCACTTCCCACACATCGCATCAATCAATGGACTTATTGAGAGAACATTTCGGTAAGCACATAATTTCCCGTTTTGGGCCGGTCGATTGGCCACCAAGATCGTGTGATATCACACCGTTAGACTTTTTCCTGTGGGGATATGTAAAGTCAAAAGCTTATGCCGACAAACCCGCTTCGATTCAGGCCTTGGAGGAAAACATCACGCGTGTCATTCGCCAGTCGAAATGCTCGAACGAGTGATCGAAAATTGGACTCAACGGATGGACCATCTGCGACGTAGCAACGGCCAACATTTGATAGACATAATCTTCAAAAAATAAATGCCAAAGAATGTTCTTTCAAATGATAATAAACATTCTCCATTAAATTTGAATTTTCTGTGTTTTTTTCTTTAAAAAAGTAAGGAATCTCGAAATGGATCACCCTTTACTAAGTCTTGTCATCATTTACTTCAAGGACAACGGATTTCGCCTGTTCTTCAATCGCCGTGAACACTTTTATCACGGCACGTTGGAAGCGATTGATGATGTCAATATCGTCCGTATTGCCCAGCACCTGTTAACACCTGCCCTGCTCATTATCTCCAGTACTCCAGTACTAGATTGAAGAAGTCACATAATAGCGCACACAAGATTTAGTAAGACAAAAAAGAAAAGCTCGTAAAAGATGGCACCAAACTCGTGCCCCGCAAGATAAAACACATCTCAATCGGTTGAGTAATTTGCTATCGAATTCGATTAAAAATTTTAAAAACCATGCAGTAGAAACTAATCTGCAAAGCCTAACCGCTGGAAAGGAATCGAATTATTCGCTCTGGAAAGCAATTAGAGTCATAAAACGGTCAAAAATCGCTGTGCCGCCAATAAGGGTAACTCAAGACGTTTGGGCAAAAAGCGATAAGGAAAAAGCTGCCGTTTTTGCCTCACATCTTGAGGAAACATTTAAGCCATTTGATGGTCCAGCGCAAAATGAAAACATTAATATATTCGAGAGTACAACCGATAATAACATAGTAAGATATGCAAGTATTGCCGAGCTTAAACGGGAAATACAGAAACTAAAGCCTAAAAAAAAAAGGAGACCCTCTGAACTGCGCCAACTACAGAGGCATAAGTCTCCTCAACATCGCCTACAAGATCCTATCTGCCGTAATATGTGAACGCCTGAAAACGTTTACCAACAACCTGATTGGCCCTTATCAGTGTGGTTTTAGGCCAGGAAAGTCCACAACCGATCAAATTATCACACTTCGGCAGATCCTGGAAAAAACTCAAGAAGTCCAAATCGATACCCACCACCTATTCATCGATTTCAAAGCCGCATATGACAGCATTTATAGAGACGAACTGTACAGAGTCATGTCTAGTTTTGGTATATCGCCCAAACTCGTCCGTTTGTGTAGGATGACGATGGAGAATTCTCGCTGCTCCATCAGGGTCGGAAACGACCTCACCGACACATTCGATACCAAAAAAGGATTTAGGCAAGGCGATGCGCTGTCATGTGACTTCTTTAATCTGATTCTTGAGAGAATTGTGCAAAACTCCGAAGCCAACACCAGAGGCACAATTTTCCAAAAGTCGGTGCAACTACTAGCATACGCTGACGATATTGACATCATTGGTAGGACTCAACGTGATGTCATAGCCACGTTTGCTAGTATAGAGAAAGAAGCGGCGAAAATGGGTTTAGCAGTAAATGAGGGTAAGACTAAGTATATGCTGTCAACACGAAAGGACACACAACATCGACGAATTGGACAGAACGTCACCATTGACAGATATAACTTTGAGGTAGTACGGGACTTTGTCTACCTCGGCTCCGCTATTAACTCTGACAACAACATCTCGTCAGAAATTAAACGAAGAATTACTCTTGCCAACCGCTGTTTCTTCGGGCTAAGAAGGCAATTTAGTAGTAAAGCCCTCACTCGAACTACTAAGGAGTCCTGCTCTACAGCGCTGAAGCATGGACCGCATCAAAAGCGGATGAAGAAATCCTTGGTAGATTCGAGAGGAAAATTCTTCGAAAAATCTTCGGTCCCGTTTGCGTTGACGGGCTATGGAGACGAAGATTCAACCAAGAACTATACGAGCTGTACAGCGACATACCCCTGGTCAAAAAACTCCGCATTGGACGTTTAAGATGGCTAGGACATGTAGAACGAATGGACACCAATACTCCGGCTCGCAGAGTCTTCGATTCCCAGCCAGACGTCGGACGCAGTAGAGGAAGACCTCGCCTTAAGTGGCGCGCACAAGTGGAAACCGACCTCAACCAACTTGGAGTGCGCAACTGGAGGCAGTTAGCTAAGGACCGGGCTAATTGGAGAGGCATGTTGGTTGAGGCCCAGGTTCATTCCGGACTGTAGCACCACTTAAGTAAGTAAGTACGTAAGTAAAGCCTAAAAAAGCTCCGGGTTATGACCTGATTACAGGAGAACTTCTTAAAATGTTGCCTCGGAAGGCATTAGCTAAGCTTCTTTTTATTATAAATGCAGCAATCAGATTAGAATACATACCAAGACAGTGGAAAGTCGCGGAAGTGATTATGGTTCACTTCTTCCAATCATTTCAAAAGTTTTTGAACGGATATTACTCGGTCGCTTACACCCCATAATTGAACAGAAACGTCTTTAACCTGACCATCAATTTGGGTTTAGAAGTAAACATTCAACGGATGTAATTGAGAAAGCTTTCGAAGAAAGGGAAATTTGTTCAGCCGTATTTCTTGACGTGTCCCAAGCTTTTGACAAGGTGTGGCACAAAGGCCTTACTTATAAACTAAGTCAAGTTCTGCCAGAACAATTATATAAAATCCTCGTGTCGTATCTTGAGCATAGACTCTTCCGTGTGAAACTTGGAAGCGAATATTCCGAGTTCAAAGAAATAATGGCAGGTGTACCGCAAGGAAGCGTCCTTGGACCAATCCTGTACCTCCTATTCACTCGTGACATCCCACAAGCAAGCGATACAATAGTTGCAACGATTGCTGACGATACTGCTATATTAGCAGTTGGCACAACAATAGAGGAAACAAATATCAAGTTCCAAAACGCTCTTAACGAGGTTAATGAATGGACTAAATCCTAAATGGCGGATTGCACTTAATGAGAGCAAATTGATCCATGTAGATTTTTCGTAGAAACGGACAAACAATTCGCCTGTATTTCTAAATACGGTTCGAGTCCCGTTTCTAAATGTAGCGAAATATCTCGGTATGACGCTCGATGCATGTAAAAAAGAAATGCGTAGAACTAAAAAATAAATACAGAGAACTGTACTGGTTGTTCGGAAAATATTCGAAGCTTAACCTTGATAACAAGCTGCTATTATACAAGCAAGTGCTAAAACCGGTTTGGACATATGGTTACAACTATGGGGTTGTACCAGTGAAACGAATCTAAACATTCTACAAACTTTTGAAAACAAAATGTAAAGATCATTCGTCAATGCGCCGTGGTACGTAAGGAACGAAGATCTACGCAGAGATCTGGGTATTCCCGCGGTTAAAGATGAAACAAAAAATTTTGCACGAAAACATAAAAAAACGTTTATTAGGACACGTTAACACAACAGTCCTCCAAATTCTTGACGAAACAAATATATTGCGGCGTCTTCAGAGAACTAAACCCTTAGATTTGGCCCGATAATAACAAACCGCGCTATAAATTGCGGAAAAAGCAGGAACTCTCAAAGGAAAGTTACCTGCCAAACATATTATATACTCGTGATAAAAAAATTGCTGGATAAGTCGAATACTTAGTTGCAATAGAAATACAAAATGGGTGGTGGTTTTAGTGAGTAAAAATCTCACACTACTTTGGGCACGTGCTCATCGTGTCTATGAAGACTTCCACCAGCCCACGGAAAAAAAAAACATAATAGCGCGTCTCCTTGCCGAAATCCGGTGCATGTTTGGAATAGTTCGGAGGAGCTACTTCCAAACTGCACGTTTCAGCGCGTGTCTTCCAGCGTCACGCGACACAGCTGAATCAGTTTTGCCGGGATTCTGAATTCGGCCATCGCAATACAGAGCTCCTGATGATGTATGCGATCATATGCGGCTTTAAAATCGATGAATAGGTGGTGAGTTTCGAATTTAAATTTGTTGGATTTGCCTCAGTGTGAAAATTTGGTCTGTAGTCGATCTGCCGGGCTGGAAACCACACTGATACGTGCCGATTAGTGTGTTGCGTTGCTGAATGGTTTTAGACGTTTACACAGTACTTTAGATAGGATCTTGTATGCTATACATTAAGCAGGGATATGCCTCGATAATTTTTGCAAGACATAGGATCGCCTTTTTTGTAGATGGGGCATATGAAGCTGATAGTCCAGTCATTCTGCAAGTTTTCTTCCACCCATACTAAGTTGATGACTCGGTGCATGCTCCCTACCAAAACATCGCCACGGTATTTAAAAAAAACTCCGTTGGTAAGCCATCAGAGCCTGCGGCCTTGTTGTTCTTAAGCTTTTTTATAGGTAGGCCAACTTCTTCTATACTAGATGGTGGAACTAGTTCTTTATTGACTAGACGTGGGTTCTCTTCTTGGCCTATTACCCTCGTTCATGGTATTATTCTTAAAATTGTTTCATCAACATTTTTTTTCGATTGTTATAAAAATTTTACGAAAAACCGTTTTTTTTTTTACGGAAAACGCCCCCAAAAAGAGAAGATATCGGCCAAATGTACATATTAAGATTGTCTTAATATCTTATTCGGACGCTTTTTCAAAATCATTAACAGTTTGAACAAAAAACGTGTTTCTTAAAAGTGGGCGGATTTAAAAAAAAATCGTACACTTGTTCTAACAAGGATCCCATATACCAAATTTCATTCGTAGTTCAAAATGTAAGGCCTAAAATTAAAAATTCATTAAAAATTCATGAATTGCTTACCCAGATGATTGCCAAATTTCTAAATTTTCATATAAAAAAGTGTGAATCCCATTCGCAAAGAATGAAGAATGAGATGTGAGCCGGCCGGCATATTATATTATGCAACGCTTGCCAGTTGTTCTTAAATTTGGCAAGCTTTCAAATTAACTTGGTAATTGGTTTGTCTTTTGCTTTTCAGGTTTTTTTGTTCAAATATTATAGGAATATTTTTATTTTTTTTTTAAAGAAAATTACATAAATATAAATATTATGTATAGCGCTACAATTAGCTTCCAAAATTGAATGCTAAGAGAGAAAATCTTTTTGGGTATAATTTATTGGAAATCTGCCAAATAAATGAATAGATGCTAACATGCCAAAAAAAAAGTTCATTTTCAAGAAGCAATTACTTCTTAGGATCTTTTATAGGTGCGGAAGTTTTAAATTCGGACGTTTAGGTAACTCGTAGCTTGATTTAGATATTTTTTTAGATAAAACCATAGACTTTGTATAGTTGTTATGTTGCTATAATATTTAAACAGAGTTTCCGAAAAATTGGTGTGTTAATGTACTAGAAGCCATAGTTTCGATAAAGCTTTGAGTTTAAAATTATATTAAAAGAAGTATCGGAAAACCTTATTTTCTTTAAATATAATTTAAAGTGTTTAAGGATAGTGATGCGATTACATGAGAACACAAGCGTTCTCACTCTAACTTCTCACTATCAACTCCTACTCTTACATCCACGCTGGTGACTTATGGGTGCCTAGTACCTCGTCTGGAGATGGGGTAATAAACCCCTGTGGAAGATCGTTGGTGGCAGCAAACGAGAGAGGGGGGAGGAGTGTCCTCTCACAAAGGCACTCACTCTCAGGCGGCAGCGTAGGAATTCCCTAGATGGAGTCAACGGTGGCGCCAACAGCTCCAGTTTGATCGAACTGGAATGAAATCCCTATATGAGCTGCTTCGACATATTTAAACACCAGGTCTATAGGGATTTCCAATTCTGAGCCAGGGTGTTGGAAAAGAGTTGGTGGCGGAGGAGCCCTCAATGGGTCAACGGCAGCACTCATATCCCTAAATGGGATACTGACATCGGTATTTTTCCGGCCCGCTGTCCTAGGATCAAAACAAGGGCATGGCCCTCCAGGTTGGGGGTTGTGCTTTGGGCTACCTACCCACCCACGGAGAAAAGCTTATGTTACGAAGCAACCAATAGCCTCGGAAAGGACGGATATTATTGTTGACGACCATGCTAAACGAAATAAGGACAACGACGTTCGTATCTGCACCTGAAATGTGACAACATTAAACAGGAGAGGTGCAGGCGAACAACTAGCGGAAGCCCTAAACTGCTACAAAGCAGACATCATTGCCATCTAGGAAATACGATGGGATGGGCCGGGCAAAAAGAGGATGAAAAACTGTGACATCTCCTATGGACCGTGTTATAGTGAGCAGAAACAGCGACTATTCGGATGCGGATTTGTTATAAGTGCCAGACTTAGGCAAGAAATCTTGTGTTTCCAAGACATTAGCGAACGCATTGTAACAATCCGCATCAAGGCCAAATTCGCCAACTTAAGCCTTATATGTGCTCACGCTCCAACAGAGGAAAAAGATGATGCAACGATGCCAACAAGCCATTAGATGAACAAGGAAATATCGTAGTTGAGACACAGTCGGTGCTGAGGATATGGAAGAACCACTCCTGTAGACTGTTAAACGGCGATGACGAACAACATTCCGCTGTCAGGCAGAACGATCCATTCAATATTGGCAACGACAGCGAAAACTGCCAACCACCCGACCTAAGTGAAGTGAGGATAGCAATATCTAAACTCAAGCTTAATAAGGCCGCCGGATATGAAGGCCCTCCCGCTGAGCTTTATAAAGCTGGCGGAGATGACTTGGTAAGTAACAACAACATCTCGTCAGAAATCAAACGAAGAATTACTCTTGCCAATCGCTGTTTCTTCGGGCTATGAAGGCAATTTAGTAGTAAAGCCCTCACTCGAGCTACTAAGGAGATCCTATATAAGACATTGATTATCCCTGATTATCCTGCTCTACGGCGCTGAAGCATGGACCGTATCAAAAGCGGATGAAGAAATCCTTGGTCGATTAGAGAGAAAAATTCTTCGAAAAATCTTGTCCCGTTTGCGTTGACAGGCTATGGAGACGAAGATTCAACCAAGAACTATACGAGCTGTACAGCGACATACCCCTGGCCAAAAAACTCCGCATTGGACGTTAAAGATGGCTAGGACATGTCGAACGAATGAACACCAATACTCCGGCTCACAGAGTCTTCGTTTCCCAGCCAGACAAGTAGAAACCGACCTCAACCAACTTGGAGTGCGCAGCTGATTGAACAACCATGATGTTCAGGAGCTGTGGTTTCAGCAAGACGGCGCAATATGTCCACACCTCGTGCCAAAATTGATTGAAGGAAACTTTCGGTGAGTACATAATTTTGCGTTTTGATCTTGTGAATTGGCCTCGTGCGATTTAACGCCGCTTGACTATTTTCTGTGGGGATATGTAAAGTCGGTAGTCTACGTCAATAAGCCCGAAACGATTGACCACTTGGAGGACAACATTCACCGCGTTAATGCTGATATACGGCCACAAATGTTGGAAAAAGTCATCGAATATTAGACCTCCAGATTAGATTGCGTCCGATCCAGCCGTGGGCAGAAAATTATCCTTCGAATGAAGTAAATTTCATGTCAATTTAAAAAAATCATCTTCGTTTTATTTCATTTCAAAGTTCTATAACTCTAAAAAAAAAAATCGCACGGCAAAACCATGCAGGGCAACTAGTTATAACGGGTGATTTTTTAGCTGGTTTGGTTTTGGCAACACTGGTTTTGACAGCTGACGTGTGTTTAGTACCTTGTGTCACTGTCAAACAGCTTCAGTTTGGTTTGCAATTTAACCATGGATCGTCTTACAAATGAACAACGCTTGCAAATTATTGAATTTTACTATCAAAATTCGTGATCGGTTCGAAATGTTCATCGCGCGCTGCTTCCATTTTATGATCGGCATTCTCGACCTTCTGAGCAGTCTATTCGGAAGATTGTGACCAAATTTCGCACCAAATTTACTTTGTTGGACATTAAACCACCAACAGGTTTACGTACTGTGCGTAGTGAAGAAAATATTGCGGCCGTATCAGCTAGTGTGACAGAAGACCGCGAAATGTCGATTCGGCGCCGTTCCCAGCAGTTAGGCCTTTGTTACAGCACTACGTGGAAAATTTTGCGGAAGGATTTGGGCGTAAAGCCTTTTAAGATACAGCTGGTGCAAGAACTAAAGCCAGCCGACCTACCACAACGCCGAATTTTTGGTGAATGGGCTCTTGGAAAGCTGGCCGAGGATCCGCTTTTTTATCGAAAAATTGTGTTCAGCGATGAGGCTCATTTTTGGTTGAATGGGTACGTAAATAAGCAAAATTGCCGCATTTGGAGTGAAGATCAGCCAGAAGCATTGCAACAGCTACCAATGCATCCCGAAAAAGCCACTGTTTGGTGCGGTTTATGGGCCGGCGGCATTATTGGGCCATATTTCTTCAAAGATGATGCGAATCGCAGCGTTACTGTCAATGGTGAACGCTACCGAGCGATGATAACAAACTTTTTTTTGCCCGAAATGGAAGTTCTTGACTTGCATGATATGTGGTTTCAACAAGACGGTGCCACATGCCACACAGCACGCGAAACAATGGCGCAATTGCGAGGCGAGTTTGGTGAACAGTTAATTTCACGTTTCGGGCCGGTCAATTGGCCGCCTAGATCGTGCGATTTGACACCATTAGATTATTTTTTGTGGGGGTATGTCAAGGCTAATGTCTATAGGGACAAGCCCGCTTCGATTGACGCACTGGAAGCCAACATCCATGCATTCATTCGTGAGATACCGGCCGATATGTGTGAAAGAGTATGCCAAAATTGGACTCAGCGGATGGGCTACCTGAGACGCAGCCGCGGTCAACATTTGCATGAAATTATCTTTATCGTTCAAACTATCGATTCAAATAAATATTTCATTCATTTTTTCGAATTTTTTTTTTAAAAAAAGTTCTAAACCTCTTAAAAAATTACCCGTTACAATAAACCTTGACTCGTTTCCTCAACTTGAGTGCGATTTATTTAAATTTCCGTTACTTTATTGTGCCAAGTTTTGATTCCATATATGACTAGAACGTCATGTTTCTTGAACGAAAATTAATATAATTTCTACATCTATATATAGATAATTTTAAAACCTCGCAAGACACGTGTCTGTTTAGTCGATCTATTGTTTTGTCATCCGCTATTTCTATGGTATCCCTAAAGTCCATCTAAACCACTGCAATGTGATATACCAACCTACGCAACGAAATATTATTCATCGATAAATACGTCCAACATATACTTTCACATATTTTAGGAGACATCACTGCAAAGCCTACGTCCATTTTCATTTTAAATGACAAATTGTGCATGTAGTAATATTTTATTGTAGCATTTGTCTAAGTAGAACCCGAAGAAATAGACGAAAACCGGAAACAGGCCACTTTACTTTTCATCGTAACCTCATAGTACACACACATACATAAGTGCACAACTGAAAGGTGTATCAAGAAAAACCAAATTTTTAAAATACCACAAACTTAAAGACAACTAACACTTAACATTATTGTCTATTTATAACACCAGTAGCACATTTTAAAATGATGAACAAGAAAGAAATATTGACATTACTTTCAACAAACGATCAATATGCCCTCATCTTAACATTATGACATTTGCTTAGAAAATTTCGAATGTCCTTAAATTTATATATTCACTGCGGATCATATTTTTGGTTTCCTTAAAAGCAATTTTAAATTAAAACGAAGGAACCGTAATCCATGGTCGGTCTTCGTTGTCATTTAAAACTAAATCCAGCTGTCATCGGGAACATATTTTTTGCATTATTGCAGTTTCTTCACCAGAAATCACTTTTTTTAATTATTTTTTTTTAATATTTCTTTTTACACTTTTTATCATGACAAACTACACTATACATTAGATACAATTTTCTTTTGAAAACTAGGCATCACTTCTTGTTGAACAAAAATGTGCTCACACTTTTCGGACACTCCGCACTCAAAGCCAAAAATAAAACATTCCCATTGCCTGGGAGGAAATTATATGAATTTTTCACTTGGATAAAATTCGATGAAAAAATCAAGGAAAATTGATTGCTTAGACTAGGGAAAACTGGGAAAAACTTGGAGAAACTTTTGGAAATATTCGGAAATCTGCGAAATACCGAGGTTTTGTTATTTTTTTAGCAGGATATACGCTTTGAAATATTTACATATATATTTTATATATGTAAAATAGAAAATCACTGACAATATTTAACTCGAGTGCGGAACTTACTATTCGTATCGCAATCTCTCCGAAGACTGAACTGAAAAGTTCGAAAGAAATTGGAAAGAAGTACTAACGCGCATGAGGGTTGCCAAAGTGTCCGAATTATCGGTGGATGTCATAGAATTTATGCTTAGGCAAATAACTTGGGGCTTTTAAAATGCGGATACATATATAATTTTTATACGGGATTTCAGGTTTCATCAAATTATTATTATTATCATATATTTTTTTTTTCTTTTGACTTTTTCTTTAAGAAAAAACTTTTTTTTTTAATACAGAACCTGCAAACTTTATGGGGAGATTTTGTTTGTTTCAACAACATGCGCACTCAATCAAGTATGTATAGGGTGTTTTTTTTTTAGAGATTGGTTTTTCGAAAAGAGTTCGAAAACGGTTTTAAGATTAAATTAAAATGTTTTTACAATTACAATTAATTTACAAAAATTGTTACGTTGACCTAAAAATTACTAAAATTATCTACTAACCAGTTGATGAATTTGTAAATATTTTTAAATTGCTTATAGACGTGGTATGTACTAAAAAAAAAATAAGAAGAGGAAAACCCCCTCTAACGCCAGCTGTTTGTGCATAAAAATATAATACAAATATAATAAAAATGTCGTCTCCAAGTTAACGATGGTTTGTCCACTTAATTTGTTTTACCTAATTTTGGTGGACGGTTTAAGGCATTGAATATAAATTAAAATAAAATAAGCGTTGTATTTTTCAATACCTGAGTGGTTTTTAGTAAAACTTCAAAAATGAACATGAAAATATGTATGCAACTTAAATTTAATTCTAAGATCTAAGTTTATGGATTAAAATTACTGAAAAAAAAATAATTACATAAAACTCAATTAAATTGAAAATAAAATGTGTTAATATTGACTATATACCGATTGATTTATTGATATCTTTACAAAGAAAACAAAAACGAATTGAAAATAAACTTGATTTATACATCAGATTGGTTGTTGTTGGTTAGTGGTTTGAAAAAAGTATATAAGGAGGGTGAAGGACTACTCAAACTATTGTGTCGGGCTTCTAAAGGTTGTTTTTTAGAGGTTGGTTTTTCGAATAGAGATAAAACTGAAATTTTGTGGCCAAATCGGGCAACTCTAATGTCATTTATGGTCGGTTTGGTTTGCCATTTCATCATGAACAGGTTGACAAAAGAACAACGCTTGCAAATCGTGCAAATTTATTTGGAAAATAATGGTTCGGTTCGCGAAGTTTACCGGAAGCTCCGTCCATTTTATGGTCGACATAATCGCCCATCAGAGCAATTAATTCGGTTAACGATGGATCGTTTTCGCACTACGTTTACTCTGTGATAATACGCATCCGCAGAGACGTCGAACAGTGCGCACCGAAGAATCAATTGCCGCTGTAAAGCAAAGTGTTGAAGAGGACCCGAATAATTTGATTCGCCACCGTGCACAGCAATTGGAGCTTTGTCTATCAACTTTCTGGAAGATTTTGCGAAAAGATCTTGGCTTACGACCTTACAAGATCCAGCTTGTGCAAGAATTAAAGCCGCGAGACCATGCAATGCGCCGTGATTTTGGTGTATGGGCCGAAAATGAGATTAATCTCGATGCTGATTTTCATCGCAAAATTTTGTTGAGTGATGAGCCTCATTTTTTGGTTGAAAGGCTACGTCAACTAGCAAAATTGCCGCATTTGAAGTGAAGAGAATCCACGTGAGACCCTTGAGACGCCATTACATCCACAAAAACTGACTGTTTGGTTTGCTCTATGGGCTGGTGAAGTCATTGGGCCATACTTCTTCCGAAATGATGCTGGAGAGTCAGTTACCGTCAATGGAGACCGGTATAGAGTAATGATAACCGACTATTTTGTTCCCGAATTGGATGGCATGAATGTGGATGAGATGTGGTCACAATCGATTTATTGAAGTAAACATTCGATGAGTGCATAATTTCGAATGGAATGGACCTGTCAATTGGCCACTAAAATCGTGTGATTTGACACCATTGGATTATGTTCTAGGGGTATATGTGACGTCGCTCGTCTACGCCAACAAACCAGAAATATTAGGGGACTTGGAAGCCAACATTCCTGGCGTTATTGCCGACAAAATGCTCCAAATGCTCGAAAAAGTGGTTGAAAATTGGACCTCTAGACTTGGCTTAATTCAAACAAGCCGCGGCGGATACATGCCCTAAATCATATTTAAACATTAATCGCATAAAATTATCCTTTGAATGAAGCCAATTCGATGGACATTAAAACGATTTTCTTGTGTTTTATTTCAATTCGAAGTTCTATACCTCTAAAAAAAAACACTTACAAGGCTCTGTTTTAGGTCCAACTTTGTATTCGGTTTATATTAATTCAATCTTTGCTCGTAAATGCAAGCGCTCGGTACCTGTTTTGATGATGACCTTGGGCTCATACAGTCCTTTAGACCTGATTTCTGAGGTAAATTGGGATCTTATATTACTGAGAATCTGGTTTGCTGGCTATTAGTTCCAAAACTAAGATCATTTTTATTTATCTTATCTTCCTCTTATAATTTGAAAACCAAATTTTTACTTTTACGCACCTCAGTGTCGTCGAATTAAACTGTTCACTTGACATTGTTCTCCTGGCCTATCCTCTCTATCTTTCTGTTCGAATCTAACCCTAACGTGCTTCCTAACTAAGAGTGTAGACGAATTTAAATACTTACCCTTGATTCTAGGACAAGTTTTGCGAATCAGGCTGTTATTCTGTTCTGTGCCATTTGACTGTGTTTGTCATTTATATTGTTATAAGGTGCTAAAAACATTCTTTATAAAGATGAGAATGAGTTCAGAAAAATTTCACGAGATATGCATTCCGTAAATAATTTACGTTTTAAGAATTGCATAGTTATGATAACAGATGTGAACAAATAGGCTTGTAAACTTAAAATTTCAGGCGTAGAGCATATTTTTACTTTTTAAGTCCCCAGTATGAGCGACTACCAAAGTACGATGTTAAAATCGTGCTGGGACATTTTAACGCAAAGGAAGGAAGAGAAGACATCTTTAGCAGTATTGTCGTAAAATGTAGCCTACACGACAACACGTCTGGTAACGGACTTAGGCTAATTGACTTTGCTACGGAACGAAATGCCACTATAGCCAGCACACGGTTTCCTCATCTCGATATCCATAAGGGGACATGGCGGTCTCCAGATCAACGAACAGTCAATCAAATTGATCACATTGCGATAGACAAGAGGCACGCATCCAGTATTTTGGATGTCCGAACATTCCGAGGGGCTAACATCGACTCGGACCACTACCTTGTTGCAGCCAAGGTAATGATGCGGATATCCATCACGCCACAACAAACCAGAAATACTGTGAAAAAAATTTGATGTCGAAAGACTGCAATCGCAAGAGACCGTCAAGGCAACGCGTATCCCTTAACCTCTCGAATCACACCATACCACTAGCATCTAATGTCGAAGAACAATGGCAACGATGCCAACAAGCCATTAGATCAGCCGCAACTGATGTTCTAGGTTTCTCGCGGCAACCAGCAAGAAACCCCTGGTTTGATAAGGGATGCCGACAGATGCTCGCAGCCAAGAACGAGGCCCACAAGGCTAAGCTGCAGGTGAAGACGAGAGCTGCCAATGAGCTCTATAGGCAAAGAAAAAGAGCAAGAAAAGCGCGCGATCGAGTATGTAGAGAGGTGGCACTCCAGGAACGATGTTCGCAAGTTTTTACCAAAGTGTAAAACGTCAAAGCCAAGGATACAAGGCTCGAACAGAATCCTGTCGAGATGAACAAGGAAATATCGTAGTTGAGACACAGTCGATGCTGAGGATATGGAAGAACCACTTCTGCGGACTGTTAAACGGCGATGACGAACAACATTCCGCTGTCAGGCAGAACGAACCATTTAATATTGGCAACAACAGCGAAAACTGCCAACCACCCGACCTAAGTGAAGTGAGGATAGCAATATCTAAACTCAAGCTTAATAAGGCCGCCCGCAATGACGTCCTTCCAGCTGAGCTTTATAAAGCTGGCGGAGATGACTTGGTAAGTAACATCCACCATCTCATAAGCCAACTTTGGTCGGATGAAAGTATGCCTGAAGAATGGAACCTCAGCATCGTTTGCCCAATCCACAAAAAAGGAGACCTTCTGAACTGAGCCAACTACAGAGGCATAAGTCTCTTCAACATCGCCTACAAGATCCTATCTGCCGTAATATGTGAACGCGTGAAACCGTTTACCAACAACCTGATCGGCCATTATCAGAGTGGTTTTAGGCCAGGAAAGTCCACAACCGATCAAATTTTAACACTTCGGCAGATCCTGGAAAAAACCCAAGAAGTCCAAATCGATACCCACAACTTATTTATCGATTTCAAAGCCGCATACGACAGCATTTATAGAGACGAACTATACAGAGCCGTGTCTAGTTTTGGTATACCGCCCAAACTCGTCTGTTTGTGTAGGATGACGATGGGGAATTCTCGCTGCTCCATTAGGGTCGGAAACGTCATCACCGAAACATTCGATACCAAAAAAGGATTTAGGCAAGGCGATGCGCTGTAATGTGACTTCTTTAATTTGATTCTTGAGAGGATTGTGCAAAACCCCCGAGCCAACACTAGAGGCACAATTTTCCAAAAAATCGGTGCAACTACTAGCATACGCCGACGATATTGACATCATTGGTAGGACTCAACGTGATGTCATAGCTGAGTTTGCTAGTATAGAGAAGGAAGCGGCAAAAATGGGTTAAGCAGTAAATGAGAGTAAGACTTAGTCATGCTGCCAACAGTAAAGGACACACAAAATCGACGAATTGGACAGAACGTTACCATTGACAGATATAACTTTGAGGTAGTGCGGGACTTTGTCTACCTCGGCTCCGCTTACAACTCTGACAACAACAGCTCGTCAGAATCAAACGAAGAATTACTCTTGCCAATCACTGTTTCCTATGGCTAAGAAGGCAATTTGGTAGTAAAGCCCTCGCTCGAACTACTAAGGAGATCCTATATAAGACCCTGATCATCACAGTCCTGCTCTACGGCGCTGAAGCATGGACCGTATCAAAAGCGGATGAAGAAATCCTTGGTCGATTCGAGAGAAAAATTCTTCGAAAAATCTTCGGTCCCGTTTGTATTGACGGGCTATGGAGACGAAGATTCAACCACGAACTATACGAGCCGTACATACCCCTAGTCAAAAAAAACTCCGCATTGGACGTTTAAGATGGCTTGGACATGTAGAACGAATGAACTGGAAGTCGTCGATTCCCAGCCAGACGTCGGACGCAGTAGAGGAAGACCTCGCCTTAAGTGGCGCGCACAAGTAGAAACCGACCTCAACCAACTTGAAGTGCGCAACTGGAGGCAGCTAGCTAAGGACCGGGCTATTTCGAGGGGCATGTTGGTTGAGGCCCAGGTTCATCCCGGACTGTAGCGCCACTTAAGTAAGTAATTCCCCAGTATACATAGTATTGGCAAATTATGTGATTTGGACTCGCGGTACTTCAAAACGTAAGAATATCTAAGGCCTAGTTTTTCAGTGCTAAGTTAACTTTGCGTTAACTCAGAGTCAATTAACCCAGGATTAAATTTAATCCAGAGCTAACTTAAGAAGCGTAAATTTGTTTGAAAATAGTTGGTCGCTTGCTTTTTTATCATCTGTCAAAAACATTTGCTTATTTTATCCAGGGTGAACTCACCAAACTTGCTGAGTTAACTCGAAGCTAACTCTGAATTTAAATTTATTGATAAATTACTTTCTCGAGTTAACTTGAGTTTAATCCCGAAACTTGTATGATCTCGCACTTAAAAACTTGGCCTCAAAATCTCAAAATTGAATTTTAGCGACATTATAAAACAGGGTGGCGAATCTGCACGCCCCTGAGCAGATGACCCATTTTGAGACTGGTAAATATGTTTGTCGAATCTGGAAGCATCGCACGAAGACCGTACCATCGAGATCCCTATATTTGGGTTCAGGACTCAATCTCGGCTATAGCCTCGTCAATACATGCAAACCTAAGCATTTCAACTCCAGACTTATCCGCAAAAAAGGGGGAAATATCCAAAGTAGACAACATTTTGATATATAGCTTGTTTATGGCTGATGAGGCTCATTTTGATCTAAACGGCAATGGAAACAAGCAAAATTGCAGTATATAGAGTGACTGGAATCCAGAAATGCTCCATGAAACGGAACTGCACCCACAGCGAGTCACTGAGTATGAAGTTTTATCAGATGCATTGTCGGGAAATATTTCTTTGAAGAAAACTGTGTAACAGTAACTGTCACTGGGGACCGTTATTTAAAGATAATGAAGGAGTTTTTTTACCCAGGTCTGTGCCGAAGATGTATCCCTTTCATCAGGATTTGCTTTCAGCAGGATAGAGCAACACACATTTATGCGATGAAGCAGAACAAATGTGAACATTTTCAAAATCCCCACTGCCACGCCCACTTTTTAAATAAAAGTTGTTTTTGGTCAAACACTAAAGGAATTTAAGAAGGGTGTGAGCAAAATATTGAGACATTCTTAAAACTATATTTTGTCACTCCTAGTTTTTTGGGGGCGTTTTCTTAAAAAAACATTTGTAGGTTAAGAAAATTCGAAAAAAAAACTTTCAGTGAATATATTTCGAGAATATTACTATGAACGTTTCGCCTATAGACCATTTTATATAAAACAAGAGGTTTACAAAATTTAATCAAGCAATTTGGCTGGATTGAAGCAGTCGATTAAAACGATAGGTGATCGCGACTTCAACCCTTCAGGACGCGTTGAATAATTGTATGGTCAGGTGTCACATATGCGTGAATGAGCCATTTACGCTCTATCATCTTCAAAAACAATTAGATATGTCAGACAAAATTAAATTTTCTATACAATAAAACAAAAATAAATGAAATAAAAAATTTATTAAAAAAAATATATTTCAATCCCTTATTGTAGCACGATTCGTGCGCCACCCTGTACTTCCCAAAAATTTGTTCGTTTCTTTTTGGAATGAAAACATAATGAGAAAGCTACAATCCGCTGTGCGGATCGTTGAATACCCTATCCCATCCCATCCTTAAAGTAAATATCCGCGAAATGTGGGCTTTATGGGGTTAAAATATAGAAAATAACGTTGTCACAACATATTGTTCAGACAGTTTATCAAAATATTTTATGGTTCGACAAAAAAACAACGTTTTTCTCTTCCATATGCTAAGGGGTAGGGTATACAAATGGTTTTTGAAGGAAAACGCCCCCAAAAAGTGGGCGTGGGTGAATATGATCTATGGACAAAATGTTAAGATTACCATTACGGAAATTCATATTTGCATCAATTTTTTGGAACTTTTTTAAAATTTGGACAAAAAGGGTTTTTTTACGAAATACGCACCCAAAAAGTAGACATGACAAACAACTTTATATGAACGAAATATAGATATTCAGATTGTCTAAATATCTTGTTTAGAAAGTTTTTTTTTAAATTCTTTACCGTTTAACAAAAAAGAACGTTTTTCTAAAAAGTGGTCGTGGCAGTGGGCGCATTTTGAAATTTTGTACACTTGTTCTGTAGCCTCACACAAGGATCCTATATACCAAATATCATCATCCTAGCTCAAATTCTAAGGCCTAAAAATCGGTGACATACAGACAGACGAACGGACGGACGAACAGACAGACATGCTAGCGATTCTGAGTCGATCCATATACTTTGAGGTATATCTAGCTAAATCATTTCTCTATGTTACAAACTATGTATCAAAACTCACTCTCACGTTATGAAAATGCACAATTTACAATTCAAATCTTTCGTCTATATCTAGTCGTCTAGGTCTGCCCCATCGACTGGGAACAACAGCTCCATATATTCATTTTCCCCCATGGACATCTGGCAACCCTGATGTTGGGATTTTATAAGAGAAATATAGAATGCGTCTGCGCTTTCTATGCAACCCAGAGATGTTCCACATATTATACAATTTTAGTACTCGTTAACAATTGGCCTGTGCATTGTAGTTGTAAATTACTTGAGGGAATTTATTTATAAACCTACACACAGGGCAGGGATTTTCTAGGATCTGGCAATACGAACAAATTGAGCACGCAGCAATGGCTGTGCAGTGGTTCACTTAAGATTGTTTTAGGTGTGGGAATGGACGGCATAAAAACGTTAATAAACCTCTTCAATTGTATTTCAAAATCCACGTGTGTTCATGTTCATATAGCACGCACATGCAGGTTATTGTATACTTACGTGTTGATACAAAATACACATCGGTGTGTGTGCTCTTCGTGTGGTTTGTTTTGGCTCCTCGAGCAATAATGAATAAATGAATAGCAGGGGAATTGAATTGAATATCTGCATCATCTATTCGATGTATTCCTCTATCACAAATACCTGAAATAGGCTGAAGACGTTTGTTTATTACTGATCACATTGGTTTTAAATGACTGTAAGCTATAATAGGAAGGAAAAAATAAGTTGATAGAGCATTCCACATTCGTTTTTTTTTTTTAAATTCATTTTTATTTTTAATTCAACTAAGAACTAGCATACTTGCTGGACAAAATTTAATGAAAATCTAGCCTACTTATCTACTAACTTAACTAACTTACTGGTCCTCTGCGTGCGCCCTAAATCAAACAATAACAGCTTAAATCGAATGCCTTTCGGAAGCCCGAAACTGCTACAAAGCAGACATTACTGCCATCCAGGAAATACGATGGGATGGGCCGAGCAAAAAGAGGATGAAAAACTGTGACATCTACTACGGACCGTGTTATAGTGAGCAGAAACAGCGACTATTCGGATGCGGATTTGTTATAAGTGCCAGACTTAGGCAAGAAGTCTTATGTTTCCAAGACATTAGCGAACGCATAGTAACAATCCACATCAAGGCCAAATTTGCCAACATAAGCCTTATATGCGTTCACGCTCCGACGGAAGAAAAAGATGATATAGCTAACGATTGCTTCTACGAGCTCCTCGACAAAACCTATGAGCGACTACCGAAGTACGATGTTAAAATCGTGCTGGGAGATTTTAATGCAAAGGTAGGAAGAGAAGACATCTTTAGAAGTATTGTCGGAAAACATAGCCTACACGACAACACGTCTGGTAACGGACTTAGGCTAATTGATTTCGCTACGGAACGAAATGCCACTATAGCCAGCACACGGTTTCCTCACCACGATATCCATAAGGGGACATGGCGGTCTCCAGATCAACGAACGGTCAACCAAATTGATCACATCCAGTATTTTGGATGTCCGAACATTCCGAAGAGCTAACATCGACTCGGATCACTACCTTGTAGCAGCCAAGGTAAGAATGCGGATATCCACCACGCCACAACAATCCAGAAATACTGTAAAAAAATTTAATGTCGGAAGACTTCAATCGCAAGAGACCGCCAAGACCTTCGCACAACGCGTATCCCTTAACCTCTCGATTAATACCATACCACCAGCATCGAATGTCGAAGAGCAATGGCAACGATGCCAACAGGCCATTAGATTAGCTGCAACTGATGTGCTAGGTTTCTCGCGCCCACCAGCAAGAAACCCCTGGTTTGATGAGGAATGCCGACAGATGCTCGCAGCCAAGAACGAGGCCTTCAAAGCTAAGTTGCAGGTGAAGACGAGAGCTGCCATTGAGCTCTATAGGCAAAGAAGAAGGGAAGCCACTCCAGGAACGATGTTCGCAAGTTTTACCAAAGTGTAAAACGTCAAAGCCAAGGATACAAGGCTCGAACAGAAGCCTGTCGAGATGAACAAGGAAATATTGTAGATGAGACACAGTCGATGCTGAGGATATGGAAGAACCACTTCTGCAGACTTTTAAACGGCGATGACGAACAACGCTCCGCTGTCAGGCAGAACGAACCATTCAATATTGGCAACGACAGTGAAAACTGCCAACCACCCGACCTGAGTGAAGTGAGGATAGCAATATCTTAACTCAAGCTTAATAAGGCTGCCGCAAATGACGGCCTTCCCGCTGAGCTTTATAAGGCCGGCGGATATTACTTGGTTAGTAACATCCACCAACTCATAAGTCAAATCTGGTCGGATGAAAATATGCCTGAAGAATGGAACCTCAGCATCGTTTGCCCGATCCACAAAAAAGGAGACCCTCTGAACTGCGCTAACTACAGAGGCATAAGACAGCTCAACATCGCCTACAAGATCCTATCTGCCGTAATATGTGAACGCCTGAAACCGTTTACCAACAACCTGATTGGCCCTTATCAGTGTGGTTTTAGGCCAGGAAAGTCCACAACCGATCAAATTTTCACACTTCGGCAGATCCTGGAAAAAACTCAAGAATTCCAAATCGATACCCACCACGTATTCATCGATTTCAAAGCCGCATATGACAGCATTTATAGAGACGAACTGTACAGAGCCATGTCTAGTTTTGGTATACCGCCCAAACTCGTCCGTTTGTGTAGGATGACGATAGAGAATTCTCGCTGCTCCATCAGGGTCGGAAACGACCTCACCGACACATTCGATACCAAAAAAGGATTTAGGCAAGGCGATGCGATGTAATGTGAATTCTTTAATTTGATTCTTGAGAGGATTGTGCAAAACTCCCGAGCCAACACCAGAGGCACAATTTTCCAAAAATCGGTGAAACTACTAGCATACGCCGACGATATTGACATCATTGGTAGGACTCAACGTGATGTCATAGCCACGCTAGTATTGAGAAGGAAGCGGCAAAAATGGGTTTAGCAGTAAATGAGGGTAAGACTAATTATATGCTGTCAACACGAAAGGACACACAACATCGACGAATTGGACAGAACGTCACCATTGACAGATATAACTTTGAGGTAGTACCGAACTTTGTCTACCTCGGCTGCGCTTTTAACTCTGACAACAACATCTCGTCAGAAATCAAACGAAGAATTACTCTTGCCAACCGCTGTTTCTTCGGGCTAAGAAGGAAATTTGGTAGTAAAGCCCTCACTCGAACTACTAAGGAGATCCTATATAAGACCCTGATCATCCCTGTCCTGCTCTACGGTGCCGAAACATGGGCCGTATCAAAAGCGGATGAAGAAATCCTTGGTCGATTCGAGAGAAAAAATCTTCGAAAAATTCTTCGGTCCCTTCGGTCTTTGCGTTGACGGGCTATGGAAACGAAGATTCAACCACGAACTATACGAGCTGTACAGCGACATACACCTTTCAAAAAAACTCCGCATTGGACGTTTAAGATGGCTAGGACATGTAGAATGAATGGACACTAATACTCCGGCTCGCAGAGTCTTCGATTCCCAGCCAGACGGCGGACGCAGTAGAGGAAGATTTCGGCTTAAGTGGAGCGCACAAGTAGAAACCGACCTCAACCAGCTTAGAGTGCCCAACTGGACTAATTGGAGAGTCATGTTGGTTGAGGCCCAGGTTCATCTCGGACTGTAGCGCCGCTTATGTAAGTAGGTAAGTATTATCACGGGCCCTATAGTGATGAAGTAGAAGTGCATGAGGCCTCGTTTTCAAGTCATTTTTACGATAGATCCTTGCGTATATTTTTGCTGAATGTTTTTCTGCGTAGAAACATGAGGTCTAATTAATCGCTCTTCTATATTCGTTTTGCACCTAAATTAAGTATCCAGGGTGATTATAGATATCTATCACTAGATGGTAAAAACCATCATTTCTATTCACCTTAGGTGGTCGCAAGCTGAGAATAGGAATGATCGCACTTATAGGAAACTAGGTATATCACACATTGTTATCCAGGTTCTGTTGAAGCATGGCCAATTTCACCAACGCATTTTTATCAACTTACCATTGGCTAGCTGTTAAAATCTACCACAAAATAACTGGGTAGTTGAATAAATACGTCGATCCAAGTCTCTTTTAGAAGGTTTTGTAGCAAGGATGGCAAAGTACAATACCAGGTATTTTTAAATATTCCCTGCGAGGTACAGATACTCTTGATATGTATACTTATCTTGAGTACGAAAAATATAAAAACAAAGTACTCGACTTAAACCCCGAGGCAAAAAAAAAAAAATGATGAAAACACCTGTAAATTTAGTGATCACTATCAATCCGGAAAGTTTGTCAGACTAAAGAAAATTAATAGTTTTATTAAATTTCGAAATTCACACACCAAAATTTAAAAAAAAATTAAATTAAAAAAATGCAATCCGTACCAACAACGGCTCGAAACCGTATTCATTCAATAATGGATACAGTTGACGCAAAACTTTCGTTGATGGAAAATTCAGATGGTACCTACAACTCCAGTCAGTCTTTCGAAAAGGAGTCAAAGATGTACAGCGCTTACAGGCGACGTGCTGCGGCTGCTTATGAACACAAGAAGATATTTACTATCTACGGCAACTATACCACCATTCGAAAAGCCCTAATACGACGAGGATGGGTGGAGAAATTTGCACCAGGAAGACTGCAAAATCTGGACAAACTTTCCATTGGTCGCCTTCTTAGGGAAGCTCGTACGAACAATTCTTTTGAAATGACTATACTCTCAAAGCTGGTTCAATCGCATCCGCCAAATTTTATCTGGCAGCCAAAGTATGCGTGCGATCAACACCTTAACCTCACTCCATATCGAAATCGTGTCCGTCGTACTAAATGCCTGGATTTTTCAACGAAAATCGGATTAATTGCATGTCTTGACAATGCCCACTGGAATACTATAAAAGACGTGTCCGAAATCGTCTGCATCCCTTCCTACAATCTATGTTCGAAGGAAGATGAATTTTATTTCGTGCACAATTTTAGAATAACACAATGCATCAGCTTCTTAGTGTTTTTTATCGAGCACAGAGAACCTCGAGATTTATTCGATAATCTAGGATCGGTCTCTTGTTCTGTAATCGAATTTCCCATCAACGAATTGCGAAACAATTTCGAAACCATAGAACAGGAGGATGTCGAAATGTATGCGACCGACGATAGGTCAAAGCAATGTGAAACCTTTAACACGAACACCCAGTTGGTGCTAAAAAATGGCCAACAAATAAATGGTTCCCAGACGCAGTGCTCGACATTCCTATCAAAAGCAAGGGAAGTCATTGAAAAAGCGAAAGAAATCAGACCGTTTCTGTTCACTTATGGGTTCAAAAATCTTTGGATACTAAAACCTGGATTTCAATGTCGTGGACAGGGAATTCAAATCATGGATGATTGTGCAAATATTCTAACTTATGCGGCAAGCAGATTAAAATCCAACTATGTTGTACAGAAATATATAGGTGAGGGGTACTTTACTTGTCAGTTCACTTGTATGACTTTTTATTTTCTTGTAGAACGACCATTTCTTATCCACAACACGAAGTTCGACATCCGCCAGTACATGCTTCTGACTGTTTTTGATGTCATCTCAATCTGGATGTACAAAGACTGTTATCTGCGCTTTAGTTCCCAGGAATTCAACTTGTCAGATCTGAGGGAATCAATACACCTTACGAACAATAGCATTCAAAAAAAGTACAAAACTACACGACAAGATGAAAGGATTCCCGCATATAATATGTGGAGTCTATCAGAGTTTCAAACATTTTTAGGTACAAATGCAGATGTTTGGAATCAAAAAATCTACCCAGGGTTTAAGAAAAACCTTATATCTGTGGTTCTGTCGAGTTTGGAAGAAACAGAATTGACAACGAACTCATTTGAATTGTACGGATGTGATTTTATGTTGGACGAACAGCTAGATCCGTTTTTGATAGAAATTAATTCTACTCCTGACTTGTCGCCATCAACACCGGTGACGGCTAGAATGTGTCCATTAGCGCAGCAGGATCTTCTCAAAGTTGTACTAGATTACACGAAAAATAGAAACACGTCAACGGGAGGATTTGAGCTGATTTATCAAATTGAATGTCCAAGGGATTGTAATGAATCGTCGGAGCTAGTTGTGATGGGTAGTGCAAAAAAGCTACATAAACCCGTAATTCAGAGGAAGAGGAAAATTCGAAAGGTCTTGAAAAACAAAATAGGCAAAAATAAAAATTAGTGCTGGAATCAAATTATACATAGTTTCAGAAAAATTTTACAAGATTTTTTTTATATTGGAAGACCATATTTTGTTGTTCAAATCTTATTTCTTTCTCTTTTAAGAGATTGTCTTGGATTGTGTTGGATTTAATCACATTCTAGCTACTCATATGCTTTTTATTGGATGTGACAGGAAGTTACAACTTTGACCCCATCACGATAATGATAGTTGGAGGATCACTGGATTGGAGTTTCAAACAGCGCACTAAAAACAGCAGTTATTTTCAGACCCGACATTCTCATGGACTTAATAAAGAGCTATCCAAAGAAAGGGGCACACACAGACCACTGGGTGTGCCCAAAAGAAATAAACCTCTAGGAGTCCCTTCGTCCTATTGCCTCATTTGGCTTCTAAAAAAAAAAATGGATTTTTTTGGCTTCAAAACTAGCTTCTCCCTTCATTTGTGTATGCGAAGTTGTTACTTCGTTCCATAAAGGAGGACCTTTTCAACGCCGAATTCAAAAGGCAAATAAGCTTCTCATGACAGTGCCACTCTTGGATGTTTTATCAGACTTTCAAAAGATGTGGAGCAGTGAAAAAACGTAGGTATTGTAACTCTCAGGACACTTTCAAACCCGCGCTTAGTATTCCAAAAGCACTAACCACTAGACCACTACACCCACCATGGGACACTATGGACAAAATCGCGAAGAGGTCTATAATAGGCAAATAGCAATAGTAGAAGAAAGGGGCCAGTTTGGATTCCGAAAATCTCACACTACAGTAGACGCCGTTAAACTGGTTTTCAATAAAGCTGCTGGGTACTGCTCTATTTTCACCCTAGAATCACAACGCGACGCCCTTTAATTCTGTAAACTGGTCCTGCGTCATGAACTCTTTACTCAAAATGAACGTGTCCACTGTCCAGCTATATACTCAAGGTACTCTCTAGCTTCTTCAGGAATAGAAGGCTAAGCTACGACAGCGACAAAGACACAGAGTACTACAACATGGCAGCAGCGTTCCACAAGGATCTGTGCTATGACCTCTTCAGTTGATTATTATTATTTACGATGCTGCTACAAGACTGCCAATTCCACAAAGGGTGAAGGTTTTTTAGGCCTTGCGGATGATATGGCCATTGTAACCGTGGCAAAGGATATCCACGAGATCGAATAGAGAATACAAGATCCTTACCTAGAAGTAACAGACTTAACTTCAGGACACACCTAGATTTCGTTGGAAACGAAGAAGCGATTCTCTGATCATCGCTTGCAAGAGTTCTGCCGCACAATGGTGTACCTATAAGGTGTCGCAGATTACTTTTGTGTAGAGTATGTTGGGGTAAACTTACCACTTAAAGCTTACTTTCTTATCCACTTAAAGCGTGCCTTCTACTTTGTGGTCGCAAGGTGGTGGACAGCCGTTTTTCCAACAGCCAGAGTTCCACGATCTTAAGATCCGGAGTATGCAAACAAAATCATGTACAGCGAGTGAGTTTTATATCCTTGCGGTGTAGCTCTTGAAGAGTGTGGCGAATCACGACGGAGGCAATTAAACGTGCGACAGGGTATCCACTGGAATATACCATCGTCGAAGCTCACCGACGTACGGTTGGAGAATATCGACGGGCTGCATCAGACGGGGCGTTCTGAATGGATCAATGGGTGAGGGGGACGATCACTCGTCGACCCTACCAAGATGATGCCGGGTGAAGGGGGCCAATCCCTGGAACCTACAACCAAGCGGAACGTTTACACCATCCTTATATGGGCGTAAACGCAAAATGTTCGTGGCAAGTAGCATACGTTCTCCTTTTTCACCCAAAGAGCTAGCGACAGGGTAGCAGTTGAGGCGTGGGCGGTCATGCCAAATGATACCCCTCCAACAAAGCTGTAACTTTGGAAGCCAATATCAATTGCCAAGGTAAGACGCTCTCTTCCCCCAATGCAGCGGAGGAGCAAACGTGGTGTTAAAACGGACAGCCATGTAACGGGTGATTTTTTAGCTGATTTGGTTTTGGCAACACTGGTTTTGATAGCTGACGTGTGTTTAGTACCTTGTGTCACTGTCAAACAGCTTCAGTTTGGTTTGCAATTTAACCATGGATCGTCTTACAAATGAACAACGCTTGCAAATTATTCAAAATTCGTGCTCGGTTCGAAATGTTCATCGCGCGCTGCTTCCATTTTATGATCGGCATTCTCGACCTTCTGAGCAGTCTATTCGGAAGATTGTGACCAAATTTCGCACCAAATTTACTTTGTTGGACATTAAACCACCAACACGTTTACGTACTGTGCGTAGTGAAGAAAATATTGCGGCCGTATCAGCTAGTGTAACAGAAGACCGCGAAATGTCGATTCGGCGCCGTTCCCAGCAGTTAGGCCTTTGTTACAGCACTACGTGGAAAATTGTGCGGAAGGATTTGGGCGTAAAGCCTTTTAAGATACAGCTGGTGCAAGAACTAAAGCCAGCCGACCTACCACAACGCCGAATTTTTGGTGAATGGGCTCTTGGAAAGCTGGCCGAGGATCCGCTTTTTTATCGAAAAATTGTGTTCAGCGATGAGGCTCATTTTTGGTTGAATGGGTACGTAAATAAGCAAAATTGCCGCATTTGGAGTGAAAATCAGCCGGAAGCATTGCAACAGCTACCAATGCATCCCGAAAAAGCCACTGTTTGGTACGGTTTATGGGCCGGCGGCATTATTGGGCCATATTTCTTCAAAGATGATGCGAATCGCAGCGTTACTGTCAATGGTGAACGCTACCGAGCGATGATAACAAACTTTTTTTTGCCCGAAATGGAAGTTCTTGACTTGCATGATATGTGGTTTCAACAAGACGGTGCCACATGCCACACAGCACGCGAAACAATGGCGCAATTGCGAGGCGAGTTTGGTGAACAGTTAATTTCACGTTTCGGGCCGGTCAATTGGCCGCCTAGATCGTGCGATTTGACACCATTAGATTATTTTTTGTGGGGGTATGTCAAGGCTAATGTCTATAGGGACAAGCCCGCTTCGATTGACGCACTGGAAGCCAACATCCATGCATTCATTCGTGAGATACCGGCCGATATGTGTGAAAGAGTATGCCAAAATTGGACTCAGCGGATGGGCTACCTGAGACGCAGCCGCGGTCAACATTTGCATGAAATTATCTTTAAATATTAAATTGCAAGGTTCAAACTATCGATTCAAATAAATATTTCATTCATTTTTTCGAATCTTTTGTGTTTTTTTTTTTTTTAAAAAGTTCTAAACCTCTTAAAAAATCACCCGTTATAATAACTCGCGCCACAAGAAAAACACAAACATTGGCACCAGACACCAACACTAAACACACGGGACATTACCAAAATATGTCTGTAACATGTCCCTGAGGCAATTGTGGAAGTCCAACTGTCGATTTGTCCAAAGGCATTTGTCATACCATCCGACATACGTCAAACCGGACAACAGCGGTCGAAGGGGACAACATGTGTCCCAAGCATCAGAGGTAGCAACAGGAAAAATCCGAGCCCAACCTAAAACTATAAAAGGATGGCACACGAATGGAAACCCCTTTCCTCAAAATCTGCACTCGGAACCACCAACATAGTTCGCGGAAAATTGTTTGTTACATGTCATCTTCTACTTCTTCCTCAAAGCTTACCTTGTATCGGGTTTTTTTTTTGGATTGGACGCGGTCAATCAAACACAATATATAAGATGTCAGGCAGCGTCGGAACGTTGGAAAGTGATAGTGCCACATGTCAAAGCGGGTATAAAAAGCGAGTAAGCCTAAGCCAAAGGACAGAAACAGAAAGTAGTGAGAATTCGCAGTGGAGTTTGAATGTATACATGTGTATGATTGGGAAACGGGATCAATTCTGGACAACGGAATCGTTTCAACAAAGAAAATCCACATCGTGATTACGGATAGACATACATTTTTAGTGATCGTGGTTTCTGAATAACATAGTTAGACCATCTCAATATCTATATGTCATAACCGCGGCCTAAAGCTCAATGCTAGCCCTTTCCTTCACATGCAGGTTTGCATTGTAGGTCCCGGTTTTGGGTGCGAACATTTGTATCCACATGAGTTGCGGCTGACCTAAGGGCTTTGTAACGGGTCCGCCATCAAACGTTTTTTTTTCAACTAGTGCTTATTTCGTGAATGGTAACACTTAGCTCATGTCTGATATGACAGATAATTAGTTTTATCCTTCCGCTGAATATGGTTGTGTATACGCTTGAACAACGCTGGGAAATATTGCGACATTACTTTGAAAATCATGGTAATGTTGCAGAATGTGTGCGAAAATTGCGTACGGATTTTCAAAGAAGAGAAGCACCGTCAGCTCCGTATGTTCCTTATCTTGGGAAAAAAGTGAAAGAAACTGGCATCCTCATCGAAAAACCAAAAGGCGTGAAAAGCCAAAAACAGTGCGTACACCCGAGAATATTGCTGCTGTGGCAGAAAGTGTGCGTGAAGCGCCATCAACATCAATTCACCGTCGTTCTCAACAATTGAACATTTCGGAGACATCATTGAGACGAATTTTGCATAAAGACCTTGGTATGACGCCATACAAAGTCCAATTGGTTCAGAAGTTGAAGCCAACTGACCATCCAATGCGTTTTCGTTTAGCAAAGTGGGCCTGCGATCGACTTAGAGAAGATGCTGATTATGCCAAAAAAATCATCTTTTCAGGTGAAGCTCATTTTGATCTTGGCATTTGGGGCACAGAAAACCCGCACGCATACATTGAAAAGCCGATACACCCAAAACGAGTCACTGTTTGGTGCGGATTTTGGTCCAGAGGCATAATTGGGCCATTTTTCTTCGAAAATGAGCAAGGAGTGGCCGTTACAGTCAATGGTTATCGTTATCCGGCCATGTTGAACGAATTTTTGTTCACAAAAATTGAAGAGGAGGATATTGGCAACATTTGGTTTCAACAGGACGGCGCTACGTGCCACACAGCCTTGATGTTTTGCGCCCTGTTTTTGAAGATCGCATTATCAGCCGCAGAGCTGATATCGTTTGGCCACCTCGGAGCTGCGATTTGACACCGTTGGACTATTATTTGTGGGGTGCCGTAAAATATAAGTGTTACGCCGACAAGCCAGAGACAATTGACGCTTTAAAGGACAATATTCGTAAAGCCATTGGTGAAATACAGCTGCACACAATCGATAATGTGCCTACAAATTGGACCGATCGTGTAGGCTACTGCATGGCCAGCAGAGGCAGCCATTTGAATGAAATTATTTTCCATTATTAACCGGAAGGATTGTACTATCAAATAAAAAAAGAAATTTGAGAAAATATTCAGTAGTTTTTTTATAGCATTTTCAAAAAGTTATTTGGCGGACGCTTTAGTAGTTTAGGGCTTCCGCTAGTTGTTCGCCTGCACCTCTCCTGTTTAATGTTTTCACATTCCAGGTGCAGATACGAACGTCGTTGTACTTTTTCGTTTAGCAGGGTCTTCAACAGTAATATCAGTTCTTTCCGAGGCTATAGGTTGCTTCGTAACGATAGGTTTTTTTCCATAGGTGGGTAGTTAACCCAAAGCACAACCCCAGCCTGGAGGGCCAGTTCCAATTTATTAGATACCCTTAGGACATGGGGCCATCAGTATCCACTACGGGATTGAGCGCTGCCGTTGATCTTTCGATTCATCTACCACCATCTCTGTTCAAGGGGCCTCAGTTACCCTTGAAATTCCTAGATAACCTGTGGTCCGAATATGTCGAAGCAGCTTAAATAGGTTCGCCTGGGATCTGCATATCGAATACTCTTACTCGTTTTATCCTTGTTGGTGGCGGATTGACAGGTCCATTCCGCGAAATTATGCGCTCATCGAATGTTTCCTTCAATAAATCGATTGTGACTTGCGCTGTGTGGCATGTAGCGTCGTCTTGTTGGAACCACATCTCATCCACATTCATGCCATCCAATTCGGGAACAAAAAAGTTGGTTATCATGGCTCTATTGACGGTAACTGACTCTCCAGCATCATTTCGGAAGAAGTATGGGTCAATGACTCCACCAGCCCATAGAGCACACCAAGCAGGCAGTTTTTGTGGATGTCAATTCTGAATTCTCTTTTCTCTTCACACCAAATGCGGCAATTTTGCTTGTTGACATATCCCCTCAACCAAAAATCAGCCTCATCACTGAACAAATTTTGGCGATGAAAATCAGCATCTAGATCAATCTCATTTTCGGTCCATACATTATTTTCCAAATAAATTTGCACGATTTGCAAGCGTTGTTCATTTGTCAACCTGTTCATGATGAAATGGCAAACGAAACTGACCATAAATGACATTAGAGTTGCCCGATTTGACCACAAAATGTCAGTTTTATCTCTATTCGAATAACCATCCTATAAAAAAACACCCTTTAGAAGCCCGACACAATAGTTTGAGTAGTCCTTCACCCTCCTTATAAAGGGTGATCCATTTCGAGGTTCCCTACTTTTTTAAAGAAAAAAACACAGAAAATTCAAATTTAATGGAAAATGTTTATTATCATTTGAAAGAACATTCTTTGGCATTTATTTTTTGAAGATTATGTCTATCAAATGTTGGCCGTTGCTACATCGCAGATGGTCCATCAGTTGAGTCCAATTTTCGATCACTCGTTCGAGTAACTGGCGAATGACAATGACACGCGTGATGTTTTCCTCCAAGGCCTGAATCGAAGCGGGTTTGTCGGCATAAGCTTTTGACTTTACATATCCCCACAGGAAAAAGTCTAACGGTGTGATATCACACGATCTTGGTAGCCAATCGACCGGCCCAAAACGGGAAATTATGTGCTTACCGAAATGTTCTCTCAATAAGTCCATTGATTGATGCGATGTGTGGGAAGTGGCGCCGTCTTGCTGAAACCAAATGTCGCCGAGATCACGAGCTTCAATTTCAGGCATCAAATAGTCGGTTATCATGGCACGATAACAGTCGCCATTGACGGTTACGTTCGCACCGGCATAATTTTTAAAGAAATATGGACCGATGATTCCCTCGGCCCACAAACCACACCAAACCGTTGTTTTTTCTGGATGAAGTGGCAGTTCGTCAATCTCTTCAGGTTGCTCTTCGTCCCAAATGCGGCAATTTTGTTTGTTTACATACCCATTGAGCCAAAAATGGGCCTTATCGCTAAACAAAATTTGCCTCGAAAACGTCTGATCTTCTTAGAACTTTTCAAGAGCCCATAGAGCGAAGCGATGTCGCTTGGGAAGGTCGAGCGGCTTCAGTTTTTGCACAAGCTGTATTTTGTACGCTATCAATTGAAGATCTTGACGTAAAATGCGCCAAGTCGTTCCATACGTCAGTCCGAGTTGCTGCGAACGGCGCCGAATCGACTCTCTACGGTCTTCGTGTACACTCTCAGCTACGGCCGCTATATTTTCTTCTTAGCGTGCTGGACGTAGTCTATTCGGTCGAATATTATCCAATTATGAATGCTGGGTCTCAAAATGGGTGATGGTGTTGCGAATAGTACGCTCAGTAGGCCGATTATTTTGACCATAAGTTGAGCGAAGTGCACGAAACACATTCCTCACAGAACGTGAATTTTCATAATAAAGTCGAACAATTTGTAAACGTTGTTCACGCGTAAGTCTTTCCATTATGAAATGCCAAACAATACTAAACAAAAATAACATGACAGCATGACACGACTCACATGTGATCTGTCAAAAAAGGCTATTGAAAAAAGTATCTCCTCTTGGATCACCCGTTATACTTTTTCAAACCACTAACTAACAACAACCAATCTGATGTATAAATCAAGTTTATTTTCAATTCGTTTTTGTTTTCTTTGTAAAGATATCAATAAATCAATCGGTATATAGTCAATATTAACACATTTTATTTTCAATTTAATTGAGTTTTATGTAATTTTTTTTTCAGTAATTTTAATCCATAAACTTAGATCTTAGAATTAAATTTAAGTTGCATACATATTTTCATGTTCATTTTTTAAGTTTTACTAAAAACCACTCAGGTATTGAAAAATACAACGCTTATTTTATTTTAATTTATATTCAATGCCTTAAACCGTCCACCAAAATTAGGTAAAAAAAAAAATTAAGTGAACAAACCATCGTTAACTTGGAGACGACATTTTTATTATAGGTATTGCCAGAGTTCTGCACAACCAGCTGGCGTTAGAGGGGGTTTTCATCTTCTTGTTTTTTTTTTAGTACACACCACGTCTATAAGCAATTTGAAAATATTTACAAATTCATCAACTGGTTAGTAGATAATTTTAGTAATTTTTAGGTCAACGTAACAGTTTTTGTAAATTAATTGTAATTGTAAAAACATTTGAATTTAATCTTAAAACCGTTTGTTTTTTTTGTTTGTTTTGTTAATAAATGTTATCTTTCTGAGTTATTGTCTTGTACCTTTAAATTGGGATGTTAATGCAAATCAAATATGATAATAGCGTTGGGTGTTACGACAATATAGTAACGTTATCAAACAAATGCTAGTACTTATCCTATAATACTTTAAATTGTCATTAAAATATTTTTTTTATTTTTTTGAGTTTTTTTCATTTTTTATTTTAATCGATTTGCTTAAGCTACTTAACTACGTAACCTGATTTAGTATTTTTTTGTTTGTTTTTATATTTAACAACATTTGCACAGAAATAAATATATATATAATAAATAATATATGTATATATATATATTTCAACTTATATCTGTAACATATATGCACGGAGGTACATGTATGTGGTGCTGTTAAAATAAAATCAAAAAAAAAATTAAATTACATTATCATATATTACATGTACATACATATACAATTCTATAAACTATTCACAGCATTTTGATTTTACATATTCTAAAATCTGTGGATAACATTTTTTTTTTCTTTTAATTAAAATGAATTTCTCATACATACGTAAGTACCCGCACAGCACCCACCGCACCCCCCTAAACAGTAACTCAGCAACTTTTAGTAACTTTATTAACACAACTGAGGCCAGAAGAAGAGTGGGTGATTAACTTGCAAAACCTATAAGAGTTTTAAAGCTTTGGCTATTTATGATGTCCATGGGACTTGCTTAGAACTCGGATAGTTATCAGTTTTTGTTTTTTTTTTTTTGATGAAGGTACAACTTTTGAGCATTTATTCGTTCAACTATCAGCAAATTTTTGTAAAAAAAAAAAAATCTCACACTTAAGCAAATTTTAATAAGTTTTAAAAAAAATTCTAATCGATAAAACGCCCCTTTATAAATACAAATGTGTAACAAAAAAAGGAACATATTCTGTGTAAAATAATAAAAATAATTTTGTACAAGCAACTGTTTTTTTTTTTTTTGTTTACAAAATATTTTTTTAAAAAGCTTCTGTCAGCCAGGCTGATTTTAAAATCAAACTATTTTTTTAGTACTTTCCTGTTTATTTTTTAATTTACATATCTAGGCATTAGTCAACAATCTCCATTTTAAATGGTTTTTTACTTGTTGGCACTACTAAATGTTTTCCGGTGGTGGGAGACTTAAGGAGAGATATATTTCTCATAGTGACTGGCTGATCCTCGTCGTCATCTGAATCATCGCTGCGGGTACTAACGCGACCACCCATTGCTGGCCCACTGAAATCATCGTCATCGTCCTATTGAAAAAAAACGTAATTTAGTAAATTGTTTAAGGTATATGAGTATACGTCAAGCATGAAATTAAGAAAAATTATAATATATGGTGGGGTGTCAAAGAAAAATACTTTCTAGGTGTATATACAAAAATGAAAGAAATATTTAACTGGCCTATTAAAAAAAGCGATTTTTCTATAGCAAAAAGGAATAACATCATCAGTCGTTTTTATGTATTTAATTGACTTTTTTTTGCATTATTAAAGCCAAGTACTGGAGGCTCATTCTGACTCACTTACTTAAGTGGCGCTACAGTCCGCTACAGTAGCTAACTGCCTCCAGTTGCGCACTCCAATTTTTTGAGGTCGGTTTCTACTTGTGCGCGCCACTTAAGGCGAGGGTTTCCTCTACTGCGTCCGACGTCTGGCTGGGAATCGAAGACTCTGCGAGCCGGAGTATTGGTGTCCATTCGTTCAACATGTCCAAGCCATCTCAAACGTCCAATGCGGAGTTTTTTTTTGACTAGGGGTATGTCGCTGTACAGCTCGTATATTTCGTGGTTGAAACTTCGTCTCCATAGCCCGTCAATGCAAACGGGACCAACGATTTTTTGAATAATTTTTCTCTCGAATCGAGAAAGGATTTCTTCATCCGCTTTTGATACGGTCCATGCTTCAGCGCCGTAGAGCAGGACTGGGATAATCAGTGCCTTATATAGGATCTCCTTAGTAGTTCGAGTGAGGGCTTTACTACTTAACTGCCTTCTTAGCCCGAAGAAACATCGATTGACAAGAGTAATTCTTCGTTTGATTTCTGACGAGATGTTTTTGTCAGTGTTAATAGCGAAGCCGAGGTAGATTAAGTCCCGTACTACCTCAAAGTTGTATCTATCAATGGTGACGTTCTGTCCAATTCGTCGACGTTGTGTGTCCTTTCGTGTTGACTTAGTCTTACCCTCATTTACTGCTAAACCCATTTTTGCTGCTTTCTTTTCTATACTAGCAAACGTGGCTATGACATCACTTTGAGTCCTACCAATGATGTCAATATCGTCAGCGTATGCTAGTAGTTGTACCGATTTTTGGAAAATTGTGCCTCTGGTGTTGGCTCGGGAGTTTTGCACAATCCTCTCAAGAATCAAATTAAAGAAGTCGCATGACAGCGCAACGCCTTGCCTAAATCCTTTTTTGGTATCGAAGGTGTCGGCGAGGTCATTTCTGACCCTGATGGAGCAGCGAGAATTCTCCATCGTCATCCTACACAAACGGACGAGTTTGGGCGGTATCCAAAAACTAGACATGGCTCTATAAATGATGCCGTATGTGGCTTTGAAATCGATAAATAGGTGGTTCGTATCGATTTGGACTTCTTGGGTTCTTTCCAGGATCTGCCGAAGTGTGAAAATTTAATCGGTTGTGGACTTTGCTGGTCTGGTTGTTGGTAAACGGTTTCAGTCGTTCACATATTCCGGCAGATAGGACCTTGTAGGCGATGTTGAGGACACGTATTCCCCAGTAGTTGGCTCAGTTCAGAGGGTTTCTTTTTTTATTTGGATTTGGCTTATGAGTTGGTGGATGTTCCTTACCAAGTCGTCTCCGCCAGCTTTATAAAGCTCAGCGGGAAGGCCGTCATTTCCGGCGGCCTTATTAAGCTTGAGTTTAGATAGTGCTATCCTCACTTCACTTAGGTCGGGTGGTTGGCAGTTTTCGCTGTCGTTGCCAATATTGAATGGTTCGTTCTGCCTGACAGCGGAATGTTCGTTAGCGCCGTTTAACGGTCTGCAGAAGTGGTTCTTCCAAATCCTCAGCATCGACTGTGTCTCAACTACGATATTTCCTCGTTCATCTCGACAGGATTCTGTTCGAGCCTTGTATCATTTTCTTTGACGTTTTACACTTTGGTAAAACTTGCGAACATCGTTCCTGGAGTGGCACCTCTCTATATCCTCGATCGCGCGCTTTTCTTGCTCTTTTTTCTTCTTTCTGAAAAGCCGATGTTCTTCCCTTGTTGTTGCTGCTGATCTAATGGCTTGTTGGCATCGTTGCCATTGTTAATCGACATTAGATGCTGGTGGTGTGTTGTGAGTCCAGAGGGTAAGGGATACGCGTTGCGCGAAGGTCTTGGCGGTCTCTGGCGATTGCAGTCTTTCGACATTAATTTTTTTCAGAGGCTCATTACGTAACTTTGAAAACGGTAATCACTAAAACGATAGTCGTGGGCGAGATCGTCATCAATTTAACACCTACAGTATCCTTGATTCAAGGTACTCTCAAACTGTAGTAAGCAGTTCTCAAACCATAGTAAGTAATTCTCAAACTTTTCATTAGATGTCAAATAAATTGTCATTAATGATAATCATACATTTTAAAGCAGCATATCTATTAGCCAAGAAGCAATTGAGTGTTCTTATGTGCTGGTCACACAATTTTTGCTTTTTGTACATAATTATAGAATCTAAGTTACCATACTAATGCCCTATGGCAAAATCTTCAACTTCTTTTAAAATACTAAAATGATTGACTACTGTTGTTATTCCTTTTGCTCATTTTTTGTGTTAACGATGTGCAACCAAAAATATTTAAATTTTTTTACAAACCTTCTTTGTGAATTAATACGTGCAATGTATCTTATAACATAAACAGAACAAAAACAATAGATAATGAACACATTAAAAAAATACAAATTATGAAAAATATATTTTACAAATTTACAATAAATATATAAATACAAAGAAATTGTTACAATTACGAAAAAGAATACCATGTGATCTTAATATTTATATGCAGATGCGTACACTCAGAGAATTTTACCAGGTACCAGGTTATAAGAATTTTTATAAATCGCGATTTTTAAAAAAAAAAATCAGAAATTACCTATAACCTTGCATAAGCTGAAGGCCAGTGCTTAGTTTCTGAACTTAAACCTGATGCTCAGCCGTCTGTGTATACAGAAATAAAAAAATATTATATACCCTTATACAGGCACTATTCAACCATCTATTCAACGTTGTATAAGTTTTATGAATAAGGTTTTTGCGTTCAGAGGCATTTTAAGGAGTGCATAACTTTATACACTCCTTATAATGAGTTTATGAATAAGGCTGAACATCTCCAAAAGAGGACGTTGCCAAAAGTTTGTATGGGTGAAATATACAGCCCTATCGAGGTATCCGTCGGAGCGGACAATTTTCCGCAATGCATACTTCGTCGGAGGTTAAAATTCCATTCGAGGTATGTGTCATCGGAAAAAAAATCTTCCCAAATGCGACGGGTTCACTTCACTACAATTCGTAAATAAATTCCGCGAAGAATTTGTGTCGGAGGAAATCGGAGAAAGAATGGCACTTAGTTGTCAAAAATCGCATGAAAAATGCTCCTCAACGCAATTCGCCGGGGTGCGTTACAAAATGTCGGAGAAATATTCCGAACAGCTTTTCGGAGGAATACCTCGAAGCAAAAATCCTCCGAATCGTACGAAATCAGAGACTTTTCCGCTCCGACGGATACCTCGATAGGGCCGATAACAAATAATTGAATATGTGGATTAGACACCTTGTCAAAATCCCTCATCGTTTAATCAAAAAAGTGTTATTTTCTAAAAGTGGGCATGGCAGTGGGCGGATTTTATAAATAAATATTATTTCTGTACTGAATTCATGAAAAAAGAGCGTATATACCAAATTTAATTATCCAAACTAAAAATGTTCTGCTGGACTAGTATACCTTTATGAATATGTGTATCAGAATAAATGGCTATAAAAATCGTTTTTTTATAAAAACGCCCTCCAAAATGGGCATGGCCTAAAATGATCTATAGTCGAAATTTCATATCAATATTATCAAAGTTTTATCGTTAAACTTTCTTTTCGAAATTTCTTAACATTTCACCGTAAAACGTTTTTTAATGAAAACTACTGACTCACGGAAAAAAAGGATTGTTACGAAGAAACGAAGAGCCTCGAGAGGACTGATTTTATTGTTGACGACCAAGCTAAATGAAAAACGGACAACAACGTTTATATCCGCACCTGGAATGTGAGAACATTTAAAAGGATAGGTGCAGCCGAAAAAACTAGCGGAAGCCCTAAGCTGCTTAAAAGCGGTCATTACTGCCATCCAGAAAATACGAAACACTGCCATGACTTTGTAAAAGCAAAATAACGCCCAATTTTGGAATTCGTCATGAAATAAAGTCGCATTCAGAGAGAGGGTGATTCATACTATGCACACATTCGGATGCTAGTTTAAGAATATGAAAAGTTTGAATATGTGTGGGCGACATGCTTCCCCACTACAACCCCCCTGCTTGGGCTCAATGTTGGATTTGGTTTGCGTGAGTTATATGACTCCAAAAAAATCGATGATAATATCATTTATGAAAGAATAATCCAATTTTATTTATCCGTTTTAAACAAACATTTTATTTTAATTAAACACAAAAATATTCTGCTTAAAGCTGTTGCTGGTTTCACGGTATAAGGCAGACTGAGTTAGCTGCAGACACTCAATGGTTATGGCCTTACAGCTTCACCTAACATTGTAGCACATTCGTGGTGAGTGCTTATTGTTTACAAGTCTAATTTATATAACTGGTCTGCTGTTCATAAGTCATCTTATTTTCTTGTTGTTGCCGAATTTATGTGGCTGGTCTGTAACTGCTGTCATGTAACTCGCTCGAGATTGGATGTATGCTAAGTTTGAAAATAAATGCAATCATCCTACTTCGCCTCTCTGTTGGCGGGGGCTTGTGAGTGAGCCCAAGCATGGGGGTTGCAGGCGGGCAGCAGATGTATTTAAAGTTATCACACACCCAAACTCGCACTCGGATGTATGCAAAGTATAAACCCCCCTGTTTGGGCTCGCACTTGGATTTGGGAAAGTGAAATAAGGCCGACGAAGTCGTCGTTAATTCGCTCGAAGTTGTTGCACCGCACAGCCACAACAAATTAGAAATACTGTAAAAAACCGAATTGATGTGAGGATACCAACATCTTAACTTAAGTTAAACAAGGCTGCCGAAAAAGGCGGCCTTCCCGCCGAGCTTTTTGAAACCGGCGGAGATGATTAGGTAAGTAACACTCACCAACTAAACAAAAAATGGTCGGATGAAAGTATGCCTTAAGAATGGAACCTAAGCATAGTTTGCCTGATCTACAAAATGGGGACCCCCTGAACTGCGACAACAACAGAGGCATAAGTCTCTTCAACATCGCCTACAAGATCCAATCTGCCGTAATATGTGAACGCCTCAAATCGCTTACCAACAACCTAATCGGTCCTTATTGTTGTGGTTTTAGGCAAGGAAAGCACAATTCCAAATCGATACCCACCACCTATTCATCGATTTCAAAGCCGCATACGACAGTATTGATATAGGCCAACTGGTTAACCGCTCAAACTCCTCCGTCTGTGAAGGATGACGAAGGAGAATTCTCGCTGCTCCATTAGGGTCGGAAACTACCTCACCGATACATTCGATACCAAAAAAGGATTTAGGCAAGGTGATGCACTGTCATGTGACTTCTTTAATTTGATTCTTGAGAGGATTGTGCAAAACTCCCGAGCCAACACCAGAGGCAAAATTTTCCAAAAATCGGTGCAACTTCTAGCATCCTCTGACGATATTGAAATCATTGGTAGGACTCAACGTGATGTCATAGCCACGTTCGCTTGTATAAAAAAGGAAGCGAAGTGGGCTTAGCAGTAAATGAGGGTAAGACTAAGTTTATGCTTCCAACACGAAAGGACACACAACTTCGACGAATCGGACAAAACGTCACCATTGACAGATATAGCTTTGAGGTAGTACGGGACTTTGTCTACCTCGGCTCCGCAATTAGCTCTGACAACAACATCTCGTCAGAAATCAAACGAAGAATTACTCTTGCCATTCGCTGTTTCTTCAGGCAAAGAAGGCAATTTAGTAGTAAAGAACTCACTCGAACTACTAAGGAGATCCTATGTAAGACCCTGATCATCCCAGTCCTGCTCTACGGCGCTGAAGCATGGACCGTATCAAAAGCGGATGAAGAAATCCTCGGTCGATTCGAGAGAAAAATCCTCCGGTCCCGTTTGCGTTGACGGGCTATGGAGACGAAAATTCATACAAGAACTATACGAGCTGTACAGCGACATTTTTTTTTTAAATTCTGACCTGCCTAAGCAGTAATATACACATCGAGCTAAAAGATCTATTGTGCTTGCCGTCAGATGTTTTTTAGGTTAGTAGCGCTTCTACTTTCCTAATGTAGCTGATAATACTTTCAGCCGAAGATTTCCTCACTTCTTCGGGACTTAAAAATTCCCTGAAGAAAGATTCCCTTCTCATACTGTAAAGGGCCGGGCATTCGCATATGATATGCTCGGCTGTTTCGTCTTCTTCTAGACATAGTCTGCACACCGGTGAGTCAACTAGATGCATTTTATTTAGGTGATATCGCAGACCGTGATGACCAGTTAGGTAGCCTACTAAGTTTTTGATATCGTGCCTGCGAAGATTTAGTATCTTGTTGGCATCTGATTTGAAGGGCTGAATAGCTCTTTTGGCCTGCCTTAGGCCTGGGATGTTTCCCCAGTACGAAAAACATTTGTTTTGTTCGCAGTTTTTTATGACCAGATTTACGGCTGATTTGGGGATTGCACAGAAGGGTTCAGGTCCAATGAAGGGGGTTTCCGAATCTTTTCTGGCTAGTTCATCAGCTTTTTCGTTACCTTCAATTCCCTTATGTCCGGGGACCCACCATAGTCTGGTTTTGTTCCTGGAACTGAGTGTTTGGAGGGAGTTGAAGCAGTGTAGTACTGATTTGGAGTCAATGATGTGTGAGCTAAGGGCTTATATACAAAGCTGCTTGACTGTCCGTGAATATATGGATGTTTGCGCCTTTAATACCTGAGTTGAGTATTAGGTTTGCGCATTCTTTTATGGCATGGAGCTCAGCTTGGAATACACTTGAGATGTTTTTATTTGGTCCATGTATGCCAGCTCCTACCCCTGAGTCCATTTTAGAACCATACGTATACCACTTTAGGCCGTTTAGGCAGTTTGGTGGGTTGTTGCTACACCATGCTTCTCTGGTTGTGATCTCCGTTGAGAATTTTTTGTCGAAGCATAGTGTCTTTGGAAAGCGGTCTGTAACCGCACAGATCATGTCAAGTTCTGGAAGTTCGGTCAGAAGTTCAATTAGTTTAAGGTGTTCACTAATGTTTAACTCTTCCGCTTGTGTCAAACTTTCTGAACTGCGAATTGCCACTTTTTTTTATATAAATGTGGAGGGGTGTTAGTCCTATTAAGGCTTCTATAGCCGCTGTGGGACAGGTACGCATAGCTCCGGTAATGCCCAGACAGGCAAGCCGTTGTACCTTGTTTAATTTATTTATAGTTGTTTTTTTGGGTGACTTTGTTCCACCATACTATTGAAGCGTATGTTATAATGGGCCTGACCATGATCGTGTAGATCCAGTGTGTGGTCTTTGGAGAGATTCCCCAGGTTTTACCATACATGCAAGCCCAGAAAGCTTTGGTTGCTTTTTGAATTTTGTTGTTAATGTGGGAGTTCCAGCTTAGTTTATTGTCGAGGATCACTCCAAGATATTTTACTTCGTTGGAATACTCAATGTATGTACCATTAATTGAAATTTGGGTAAGATTTAATTTTCTCCTTTTTGTAAAAGGGACGATGATAGCCTTGCTGGGGTTTATAGAAGGACTTTCTTTATTACACCAGTCTATGACTATCTTAAGGGCGTTTCGCAAACGTGTTGTAACCTCGTTTGGTTCTTTGCCCTTTATTATGATGACTAGGTCATCGGCGTATCCAATTATATTGAAACCTGCATTACTTAGGTCTTGAAGTAGGTTATCGACTATAGTAGGAGTGAGAGTACTCCTCCCTGAGGGCAGCCTTTAACGGCTGTAACTGATACTGAGGTCAGTGTTGATGAAGCAGTTATTTTCAGACTTTCAAGCATCGCTTTGATCCATTTGATGGTGGGGTGATCTATTCTTCTATGAGTCAAAGCATTTGATATGGAGTCATATCCAGTGTTGTCAAAAGCACCCTCTATGTCTAGGAAGGAACATAAAGCTACTTCTTTGTTTTCGTATGCACTTTTTATTTGTGATGTTATGTACAGCGACATACCTCTGGTCAAAAAACTCCGCATTGGACGTTTAAGATGGCTAGGACATGTAGAACGAATGGACACCAATACTTCGGCTCGCAGAGTTTTCGATTCCCAGCCATACGTCGGACGCATTATAGTAAGACTTTGTCTTGAGTAGAAACCGACCTCAACCAACTTGAAGTGCCAACTGAAGGCAGTTAGCGAAGGACGGGGCTAATTGGAGAGACATGATGGTTGAGGTCCAGGTTCATTCTGGACTGTAGCTCCACTTTTTTTTTATATATAATTTGCGCGCACTCAAGGGGTTATGAATACCCTTTATATGTTTTAGCACAGTGCGGACGTTAAGGAAATTCGGGATAAGAAGAAAGGAGTTACCGATGCACGTTGATTTTAAATGCCTGTAGGTTATAAGGAAAGGGAATAGCGAAACTAAAGAGTTCGCTATTCTAATGTCTCCTATAAGTTTTTTCGCACGCGTTTGAATCCTATCTAGGAGGTGCAATGTTGTTTTTGGTGCACCCGACCAGACGTGGGCGTTGAACTCAAGTTTAGGGCGTATAAACGCTTTGTATATTGTGGCCAGATCAGAAGGGGTGAAATATTTCTTACACCGGTTAAGGAAACCTAGACATTTCGCTGCGTTTTTAGCGATTTGAAATATGTGGTCGTTCCAACGTAAGTCGTTACTAACACACATACCTAGCATGGAAAGTTTTTCGGTTTCTTCGATGTAAGTGCCATTCATGGATAATGGCTCTAGATTTTGGTTTCGCTTTAACGACAGAAGACAGCATTATATTTTGGAAGCATTGAATTCTACTCTGAGGGTTTTACACCATTTGATGATGCTGTCAAGGTCGGAATTCAATGAGCTTAACATATTTTGTCGTTTGGAGTCCACGTTCGAAGATGAGGGACGTGAACCTAAAAACGAGTATGAGAAGCTGAGAGTACTGTCATCAGCGAAAGAATGAATTGGATTAGAAGTTGCAGACAGGAGATCATTTATAAAAATGAGAAAGAGAGTCGGAGACAAAACTGAGCCTTGAGGGACACCAGCATTTATTTGGTGAGTTGCAGACTTGAAACCATCCAAAACAACTTGAATTGAACGTTTCGAAAGATAATGTCTAATACATAGAAGAAGTTTTTCGTCGATTCCAAATGCACGCATTTTCGACAAAAGGGCTTGGTCCCAAACCCTGTCAAATGCCTTTGAAATATCAAGCGCAACAATCTTGCTTTCGCCACCATGGTGGATTGATTGGTTCCACTTTTCGGTGAGATATGTCATCAAATCACCAGTAGACCTGTTGCTGCGAAAACCATACTGCCGGTCATTGAGAAGTTTTCGTGTTACGAGATATTTCATAAGCTGACGATTTATCAGCGTTTCCATGACTGTTTGAGAATGAATTACAAGGTTCATTCATTTAAAATAATGTATTTTCTTTTTTTTGAATTGTTAAATTTATTAGTATTTAATTAACTACCAATCATTAAGTGTGTACCCTATGGTTTGATAAGATTGCAATTTGCAATCGGTTTTGTCACCACATACATATATATACTTTGAAAAGGTATAAGCAGAACCGTTTGTGAATGCTTGCATTTGCAGTTTTGCACATTGCACAGGGCACTTGCTCTCGCAGTGGAGAGAAACCGGTTTTTTTTTGGGTAATTTGGGCAGTTTGCTGCTGCACTTGCAAGGTTCGCTCTTCTTTTACTAGCAACCACCAACGGCGAAACATCTTTTTATCGGTATCTCGTCTTCGAACCATTGGGTACACACAAATTCGTTTGCTTTTTTTGTACATATAAAGTATAAAGTAATAAATAGTTTATAACGTTTTCGAATTCGAACTTTATTCTTTCGTGTACGATCAAAATTGGTCCTTCGAGCCGGATATAAATTCGATTGATGATTTCGCGTATGTATGATTTGAGTGGTTGCTAGAAGTGTTCCTTGCTTGCAGAATTGGATTGGTAACATAAAATACACGTGTTAAAGGTAAACTCGTATCGGAAATTATTTAATTGATTGCTGTTGGTCGTCTTGGGATTGCTGTATATCTTTTGCGGGAAGTTGGATATCATTCTTGTTGAGGAGGTTTGCTGGATTTGTGCTTTGAGGGTTTTGTTGTTTCGGTACTCTGGTTAATACTCATCACTCGGATTTCTGTGTAGGATTATGGAGGCACTTAGGCAATCTCGGGGTCATTTGAAAGGCGCTATTACTCGCGCTCATAATTTCATCGCGGATATGGGTGATATTGATGCAATTGATATCGAATTATTAGAAGTACGTTTAGATCGATTGGAAGAGACTTGGAATGATTTTTGTTCTAACCAAAAGGAGTATTTCTCATTTCATGAAGTCGAAGGCTATGGCGATCCTGAGGCTGATTTTGAAACCACCGAAAATAAATATCTCGCTACAAAAAGTTCTCTCAAGAAAGCAATTCGAAAAAAGCTTCCCGCGCCCGCGCCGTCGGTTAATGCAAACGTTAGTGAAGGTATTATTAAGCGACAAGAAGCTTTACTTGAATCGCTGCTTAGTACTTCTAAGTCGTCCAGTGTGGATAAAAAATTGCCTGCTGAAATCGAATTACCGCCTTTTAAAATTACACCATTTTCGGGTGACTATCGGGAATGGCCGGGCTTTCGTGACATGTTTCTTGGTAGTATTGATTGCAAAAAACATTTACCCGGTGCACAAAAGTTAAGATATTTAAAATCGTTTTTGCGTGATGATGCAGCAAAATTACTCAATCATATCGAGATCGCGGATAGTAATTATATGCAAGCATGGGAGAAGCTCGAAAATCGTTACAATAAGCCGCTTTATATTATAAACGCATATATAGAAAGTTTTCTGAAGTTGCCAATGGTTACAAGTGCGGACAGCGTACGTTTGAGGTATTTAACAGACAATGCGGACGAAGTTATTCGCGGATTAAAAGCACTTAAATCAGAAGGCAGGGACCCGTGGTTGATTTATCTCTTGCTTAATAAAACCGATTTAGAAACGCGAAAAGCTTGGTCTCTTGAACATAAAAATTCGGAAGGTTCTACGATCCAAGATTTAATTGAATTTTTGGAAGGAAGATGCTCTGCTTTAGAAGCAAGTGAACCGAAAACTCGTATGAACAAAACACCGTCGCGTTCTAGTGCTTCGCAAAATGTAAAAAGTTTAGCCGTCTCAAATTCGTCGTGCCCCAAGTGTAAAGGGAATCATTTGCTTCCACAATGCTCACAATTCCTATCTATGCCGATTCTGTCACGTCGTAATTTCGTTAGGGATCAACGGCTCTGTTACAATTGCTTAGGCAATAACCACTCTTCAGCGAAATGCCGCGTTAAAGCTCGCTGCTCAACTTGCCAAACTCGACATCATTCTTTGGTACATTTGGACCAATCCCAACCGCCGACTAATGAAGTCAATGCTGAATCTTTGAGTGGAGAGGATTCTTCACCCATGGAATCTTTATCGGTGGTGAGCAATCACCTTAAAAATGAAACTCATTCATCTGGTATTCTACCTACAGTTTTGGTGAAAATCATTGATATCTCTGGAAAGTCACAGCTTTGCCGTGTGCTGCTTGACACCGGGTCGCAGGTCTCGCTCATAACAGAAAGGATGGTTAAACGATTGGGTATTCGTCGCCATAATGCTCGTCTTTCTATTAGTGGAATTTCATCGCAATCAGCTGGTGTAACAAATGGTGTTGTAAAACTGAATTTACTTTCTCGTTTCAATTCAGCTCAAGTGGAAGTGGATGCTTACATTTTGAATAAAATTACTTCGCAAACACCACAAATTTCTTTTGATTATAAGAATCAACGTCATTTGAAAAATTTGGATATGGCCGATCCTGAATTTAATAGGTCTGGGCCTATTGATCTTTTGTTAGGATCCGATAAGGCATGGAATATTCTTAGTGAAGGACGTCGCATCGATGAAAAGGGAAATTTAGTTGCCCAAAACACTATCTTTGGTTGGGTAGTAATTGGAAATATGGCCGAAAATAAAATCATTTCGTTGCATGTTGGGGTTAAAGATGACCTCGATATGCTGCTTAAATCCTTCTGGGAAATCGAAGAAGTTTCTCCCAGTTTATCAATTGTGGAACAGGAAGATTTCGCAGATTTGCATTTTTCCCAAACCTTTTCGAGAGCACCTGATAACAAATATCTTTTAGAATTACCGTTTCGTCAGAGTGAGATCAGATTTGGTAACACACTCTCGGGTGCCTTGTCGCGGTTATCAGCCATGGAACGACGTTTCGCTCGCAATGAAAGTCTTCGGGTCGAGTATTGCCAGTTCATGAAAACCTATCAAGAATTGGGTCATATGCAACGTATTCCAGAAGAAGAGATCGAACCTACGTCTGGAAAGGTATTTTATTTACCACATCATGCGGTTGTTACAAACAAAATTCGTGTAGTTTTTGATGGATCACAAAAAGATTCAAACGGAGTCAGCTTAAATGAAATGTTACACATAGGGCCCCCTCTTCAGCGTAATCTGGTAAATGTGTGCATACGATTTCGCTTGCACAAATATGTTTTTTGCGCAGATATTGTTAAGATGTTTCGTCAAATTTGGATTGATGACAAACATCGCGACTTTCAGCGCATAGTTTGGAGAGAACATCCCGAGGAACCAATTGAACATTTTCGCTTATGCACAGTGACGTATGGTACGTCACCAGCTCCGTTTTTATCTATGAGGGTTTTAAGGCAACTGGCTGCAGACTATCGAGATAGGTTTCCGTTGGCTTCAACTTCAATTCTACAAGATTTTTACGTCGATGACATCTTGACAGGCGCAGACTCGGTGTCAGAGGTCGTAAAATTAAAGGAGGAATTAGTCGAGCTGCTGTCTTGTGGAGGTTTACAGTTAAGTAAATGGAGTTCGAACTGCTGGTCCATTTTGGATGGTATTGACTGCAATGACATCGTTTCACTTGATTTAAATGGCGAAAATGGTTGTACTAAAGTCCTTGGCTTAGTCTGGAATCCCTACCGTGACACATTCACTTTTAAGATTTGTTTAGAGAAAGAAACGTCGCAGTGTACTAAAAGGAAGCTTTTATCAGAAGTTGCTAAGATATTTGATCCATTAGGTTTCCTGTCTCCTTCTACTATTTTGCTGAAAATTCTGTTTCAAGAGTTGTGGTTACATCCTTCAAAGATTGGATGGGATGATCCTTTGCCAAAGGATGTAGCTGATAAATGGACCCTCTACCGAGAAGATTTACCTCAGTTCGAAAAGGTGCAGATTTTGAGAAGATGCACTTTGAATTCAAGATGTTTTGACCTCATTGGATTCTCCGATGCATCAGAAAAGGCCTACTCCGCGGTCGTTTACGCACGCAGCGTCTCAGACAACGGCCAGATTGAAATTCAACTTGTTGCTGCCAAAACTCGTGTCGCTCCGGTCAAGCAGTTGTCTATACCACGTCTCGAATTGTGTGGTGCTCTTTTGCTAGGTCGCCTAATTCGGCTTATTCAGTCATCGTTGGACAAAAATTCTCTCAATATCTTCGCATTTTGTGACTCACAAATCGTCTTAGCATGGCTCGACTCTCCCCCTCGAAGATGGGGAACATTTGTAGCTAATCGAACTTCCCAAATTCTCGATATATTACCCCGTTCTGTTTGGAATTATGTTCGTTCAGAGGAAAACCCTGCAGATTGCGCGTCAAGAGGAATCAGCCCTAGTAAATTAATGCAGCTAGACATTTGGTGGAAAGGGCCTGATTGGATTTCGATGGACTTAACTTGTTGGCCGAATTTTGCTATCAATAATCTCAAAGAATTACCTGAGGAGAGAAAAAGGAACGTGGCTGTAAATATATCGCTTCCAGTAGAACACTTCATGAACGATTTAGGTAACAAAATATCATCATGGACTAGGTTAATTCGCATTGTCGCGTATGTCATTCGTTTTGTTAACAACTGCAGACTTCCTTCTAATAATCGTAGAAAAATGTTTATTTCGTCGTTGGAACTTCTTAATTCTAAACAATTATGTATTCGATTTGTTCAGGAGCAGTTCAAGGAAGACATCAATGTTCTCAAAGCTAAAAGGTGTGTTTCAACTCGTTCGAAATTGTCCTCTTTATCACCATTCATCGATGAGGTTGGTTTGCTTCGAGTTGGTGGACGAATCGCCAATGCTGACAATGTCCCATATAACCTAAAACATCCCATTATTATGCCAAGGAATCACCCAATTACTCTTCTAATTCTTCGCGCAGCACATATAAAGTTCTTGCATGCAGGAGTAACGCAGTTGTTTGCCTTGGTACGACAGGAATTTTGGGTCCTTGGAAGCAGAAACATAATAAGAAAAATAGTTTTTGAATGCAAGGAGTGTTTTCGTTTGCGCAAGGGCACTTCATCTCAACTAATGGGAAATTTACCATCTTCCCGACTTATTCCGTCATTTGCTTTCGAACACACTGGATGTGATTACGCCGGTCCGATCACACTTCGATTATCCAAGGGAAGAAAACCAACGCTGGTGAAAGGGTATATCGCCTTGTTTGTCTGCATGGCTACGAAGGCGCTTCATTTGGAAGTAGTCAGTGACCTCTCTACGGACGCGTTCTTGGCTGCCTTACGTAGATTCATCGCCCGACGAGGAAAATGCTGTGTTCTTCATTCGGATAATGGGACGAATTTCCAAGGAGCTTCGCGTTTACTCTCCAAATGGTTTCAGTTGGTGCGCTCTAAAGAGCACAATGAAAAGATATCTTCGGTATTAGCTACTGACAACATCAAATGGGAGTTCATCCCACCTCATAGTCCTCATTTCGGTGGGCTCTGGGAAGCAGGGGTAAAATGTGTAAAGCAACATCTCGGTCGTGTGATAGGCAGTAATATTCTTACCTTTGAAGAAATGTCGACTTTACTTTCTCAAATTGAGGCTTTACTAAATTCTAGGCCACTTTGTGCTATTTCGGATACAGATTTAAACCCATTAACTCCCTCTCATTTCCTTATAGGAAGACCTTACACAGCACTAGCGGAGCCGAGTTACCTGGATGTTCCAATAAACCGTCTGGGACGATGGGAGCTGGTGCAAAACATGACCCAAGGGTTTTGGCGAAGATGGCATACAGACTATCTAACAACGCTTCAGCAACGCCCTAAGTGGAAGCAGGTTACCAAAAACCTAGAAGTGGGTGATCTTGTTGTGGTTAAGGAGCCTAATTTGCCTCCCTCGAAGTGGTCACTAGGACGTATTGAAGTCATTCATCCCGGTCCAGATGGGCATGTGCGAGTGGTCTCCGTTCGATCCAACAATTCTGTCTACAAAAGGCCTATTACAAGACTTGCTGTTTTACCACGTTCCTGAAAGTTCTTCAGGGGAGGCGGCGTGTTTGAGAATGAATTACAAGGTTCATTCATTTAAAATAATGTATTTTCTTTTTTTTGAATTGTTAAATTTATTAGTATTTAATTAACTACCAATCATTAAGTGTGTACCCTATGGTTTGATAAGATTGCAATTTGCAATCGGTTTTGTCACCACATACATATATATACTTTGAAAAGGTATAAGCAGAACCGTTTGTGAATGCTTGCATTTGCAGTTTTGCACATTGCACAGGGCACTTGCTCTCGCAGTGGAGAGAAACCGGTTTTTTTTGGGTAATTTGGGCAGTTTGCTGCTGCACTTGCAAGGTTCGCTCTTCTTTTACTAGCAACCACCAACGGCGAAACATCTTTTTATCGGTATCTCGTCTTCGAACCATTGGGTACACACAAATTCGTTTGCTTTTTTTGTACATATAAAGTATAAAGTAATAAATAGTTTATAACGTTTTCGAATTCGAACTTTATTCTTTCGTGTACGATCAATGACCTTGGAAAGAAGGGACGTAAGTGCAATTGGTCAATAGTTGGAGAGAGAAGAAGATTCGCCTTTTTTTTGGTACAGGCTGGACAAATGCTGTTTTCCATCTACTCGGAAAGAGTCCTGATGAGTAGGATAGATAGAAATGCTTACGCAGTGGTTTTGCTAGCGTAGAAGAACACCTCTTCAGAATAATGGGGGATATACCATCTGGACCAGCGGATTTGTGAATGTCAAGATCAGATAAAACTCTTGCAACTGTACGAGTACGAAAGTGAATTTGTCCCATGGAATGATTTACGTTCTCAAGTAAAGGAGGAGACTGAACACAATCTGGCAATGTTGAATTGGCTGCGAAATGCGCAGCAAGCAGATTGGCTTTGTCTAAAGAGCTGACAGCTGGAATGTCATTGTGAATGAGCGTCGGAACTGATGATGAGGCCGAATTTTTTATATTTTTAACAAATGACCAGAAGTTTTTACTACCTCTGGGACATTGTAGATTTTTTTGCCTCAACTTTTGGTCATAGAGGAATTTGACACGCTTTAAATGGGCATTACAGTCATTTCTGGCTTGTTTGAACTTTATTCGGTTTTCCTCTGTTGGGTTGGTCTTGTAGAACCGAAAGTTTGTCTCTCTCAACCTGATAGCTTCTTTGCAGCTCAAGTCATACCACCCTTTTGCCTTTGGTCTGATACTCTTAATTCTGTTGGGAATAAAGGATCTCATACCAAGGAGAATGATGTTTGATATCATATCAGCAGCAGCATCCACGTCACTATCGAGGAAACATAGTGACCAGTTAAAATTCCTAAAAAAAACTGTTTAATGCTTCCCAATTGGCTTTCTCGTATTGCCATACAGTTTTTTTTTGGGAATTTGCTCTTTAACTGTGTGGTTGGAGTACGAGAAATTTGCTGATATGATACAGTGGTCTGACGAACCTAGAGGCGATAATACATTGATGGTGTATTTATCAGGGTGAGAGGTAAGAAACAAGTCCAGGGTGTTGGCGGCTTGACTGTTAATATCCGGTATGCGTGTCGGCTCATTACAAGCTGAGTTAGGTTGTTTACCTTAGCAAAGATCTCAACATACCTTCCTGCGGGTGTTGTCTGTCCAGAATGTTGAAGCCACGTAGAATTGTGTACATTGAAATCGCCCGCAATGACGATTTCAGTGTGAGGATGCAGGGATACAATTCTGGAGATGGAGTCTGACAGCGCATCAAATTCATTAAAAGTTGAATGGCTGTCAAGGTTTGGGCTTCTATAAATGAAACAGTACTGGATTAATTGCCTACGGACATGGAATTTCAGCCACTTAAGTAAGTAAGTAAAATCAGCAGTTCCTCGCACTAACCATCGCCTTAGTTTATTTTTAATCGATCGACCAAATCTACTTAAATATATAAAACCTTGTATAACGATGATTATGTATTTTATCCCTTACATGATTTTTAGAAATTTAAAAAAAAAAAAAAACCTTGCTTACCTTGTAATCCGTGTCTCTGAGTGTGAATTTGTTTAGAAACACTACAATAAGCTGATGCACTACTAACTACTCTTTTTTAATACCAAATAAGTTATAAGAAATAGCATGCATTAGTAAAAATTGAAATCCATTCTTGTACATTTACCTACAATTAAATGTTAATATTTATAGTTGTATGGTTAGTAAGATCTTGTTACAAAATCTGAGAGTATTTTTCTTTCCACCAAGACATAATGTTCATTGAAATGATATTGAATGTTGATCGTTATGTGTTCTCCTTGTCTTATATCCTTTTGAGTAACCTTTCTAATTGAACAGCTTTTTCATTAATTGTTAGCTCTATAACTATTCAAGCATTTTTTAAAGGTTTTTTTTTGTTTTTTTAATTATCTAAAATATATAGATGGATTTTTAAGAAGGCTCTCTGTGATATATGCACCCCCTTCATCATACGTGTGTTATCGCTTTTTATGTTTTTTTTTAAAATGTTTCTTTAATATTAAATTACGGATTGCAGTACGATGGCTTTATTCGCTCCATTAATGATTTGTGCTTAGGTGAGTTATCTGATCGTTGATATTCATTAACTTGCACTTTTTTTTTGTTTTTTTTTTTTTATAAAGAACGCGGAACAATTGTATTGACTTGTTACTCATTTTGAGTAGGTATTTATGTAAAACATTTATTTTTCGATGATTTTTTTTTTTAATTATATTTTAGGCCAGGTATTGAGTACGTATTAATTCTGTTTTGAAGGAACGATGATAGTCCAAGAGGGATGGAAAGATATTATAAAAGTTATTTCAATATGTGGTTTGTTATGTCTTTTAAAAAAAAAAAATTATTCGAAATGGAATGTATTTTTTGTAATATGCAATTTGAGATATTTAATTTTTTTTAATTACGATTTTGGCTTTTATGTGGTTTTAATATGAATAATAACGTTAGATGGGGTTACAGCAGTACTGCCAGTATTTTGTGACAGAAATTCCAAGGATAATGCACACAAAAATCCCTAATTTCCCTCGCATGGGTTAAGAAAAAGTGTCTTAAATTTTCCCACACACAATTCACAAAAATAAAATAGAAAATTAATGAAACAGGAAACAGTTTTATTCGAAGCTATATAAAAAACATATGAGAAGGCTACAATCCGCTGTGCGGGTCGTTGAATACCCTATCCCATCCTATCCATAAAACTAAAATCCCCAAAAAAGTGGGCATGGCTAAAAACACGATGTGGATAAAATAGAAAATATGATATAGTGACAACAAATTCTTCAGACTGCTTACGAAACACTTTTACGGTTCTACAAAAGACAAGGTTTTCTCTTGCATATGTTATGGGGTAGTGTATAAAAATGGTTTTTATATAAAAACGCCCCCAAAAAGTGGGCGTGGGTTAAAATAGTATATAGAAGAAATGTTCATATTAATAATGTTAATGATTCTGCATCAAATTTTTTTTCGAAAAATTTAAAATTTGACCGAAAACTGTTTTTTATTGAAAACGCCCCCAAAAAGTGGGCGTGGCAAAAAACTTTATATGAACGAAATATAGATATTACTATTGTCTAAATATGCTGTTCAGAAACTTTTTTAAAATTCCTTACGGTTTGGTCAAAAACTGAGTTTTTCTTAAAAGGGGGCGTGGCAGTGGGCGGATTTCAAAAATTTTTACACTTGTTCTGTAGGCAGAGACGAGGATCCTATATACCAAATTTCATTATCCTAACTTAAAATTTAAGGCCTAAAAATCGGTGACGTACAGACGGACGGACGGACGGACGGACAGACAGACAGACATGGCTTAATCGACTCAGCTAGCGATTCTGAGTCGATCCATATACTTTGAGGTATATGTAGCAAAATTATTTCTCTATGTTACAAACTATGTATCAAAACTAATATACCCCCCTATGGGATAGGGTATAAACATAAGAGAGGGCTACAATCCGCTATGTGTATCGTTGAATACCCTATCCGATACCATCCTTAAAACTATGTTTTTCTAAAAAGGGGGCGTGGCAGTGGGCCGATTTCAAAAATGTTTACACTTGTGGGCTCAGCTGTATCCTCTGACTATCGGCCGATTTATGCTTGAAAACCGTCGAAAATTGGGTTCAGCGTCTGGACTTCTGCAAGCGTGCCCGTGGTGGCCATGCAAAAGAAATCGAGTTCCATACATAATGGCATCGTACTTTCACAGGAATAAAGAATTTCATTGATATCCAAAACCGTTTTTTGTTTTATTTAAAAAAAAACTTTTTTAGCACTTTTATTGAAAAACCCGATACGTTCTAGTAAATGAACAGTGTGTCATACAAGATAATAGACACACAATTAAATTAAAATTGATGGCCAATAGTAGGCATGCTGATAGATAGCCTGGATCCAAGTTACTACGTATTTGAATGTCTTATATCATGACCATTAGTTCCGTTTTAAATTTTTTAATATAACCTCAAAAAGCCAGAATCGTAATAATTATATAATATCTCAGTATTCTTATTTTTAAATACATAAAGTAAATGTTATTAAAATTAAATAAAAAACCTACCCCATCATGACTATAAAAAAAATTAAAAAATTAATTAAAATTAAAATAAAAATTAATAAATTAAATAAAAACTTTTTTTTTTAACATGGGATAGGTTTTTATTAATTATCTTTTTCTTAATCAGTCTTTCGTGTAAATAACTGTTGTCACATGTAAGCTTCAACTGTGTTTACACTTAACAGAAAAAAAAAATGAAGCAAAATAAACTTACATCGAAATCTCCAATTGTAAAGCGTGTTGCTGCTAGTGAGTCTTGCGGTGGTAAGTCCGGGCTCATAGCCTTGGTTTTATTAACAAGATGTTAGCATTGTTGATATTGAATGAAGGTTATGTTTGAAATGTTAGTAAGTATAGGGCAATTAAAGAGGAACAGAGATATTTTTTTTTTGTTTTTGTAGTGTTCTATATATAACATGATTTCTGTTCTTGTTTTGTCTCTACAGGCTTGGTGCATTGTTAATCAAATAAAATATGAAAATACGTTTTTTTTTTAGTTCTATCAATTGCTTAAAAGCTCAAAAGAGGACATAACTCTTAAAACAAATCACACGAAAATTAGTAGATACACAAACAGTTTAGGTTCCTCACTTTGAATAGCTCTCTCAACAGAAGAGAACAATTCTCTAAGGCTTGTATATACATACAGAAATATTTGTACATACATACAATATGTATAATTGTTACATGAAAATCCAATTAAAATAGTTTCACTTACATCATCATCATCGATCATCTCCTTAGTTGAGGCCGTTGTTTCATTTCGGCGAATTGATCCTTGGTGAATATCCAAATCCACTTTCAGACATTGGAAGCTTCTCATGAGGAACACAATTGGCATCGGCAAGATGCCCGCCAATATCATCGTCAGTGCAATGCCCATAACCCAATTTGGATATTCCAGTTGCTCAACAATTCCCTGGAAATGCCAAAAGCTATTATTCACCAGAAATCATTCAAATTGGGTTGAACATACCAAATCCTTATTCCAAGCGCCATACTTTGGATTTTTAATAACCATGAAAATGACAGAGGATACCAATATACATGCCATGATGGCGGGACCTATGAATCTCCACGTCAACTGCCAATACAAGCCCGGTCGATAGCCAGTCATTTGGTATATGTCTTCAGTGAATCTATGAAGAAAGGCACCTGCCTCGGTTAGAGCCATTACATTGCTTTAGTCAAATGTTTACCTCTCATGTCCATATATATACACAACTGCTATCATTTCCATTAGGGCTACCACAACCAAGCCAATAGTGCCGGCAAACGAGTCAAACATTTTGAGCCAATATTCGCCAGCTCCTGTGCAGAAGATCAATCCGACTACGAAGCAGAACAGACATACAACGCCGGTCACATGCTGTTTCTTAACCCGTTTAACTATATCGATGTCAAAAAGTGTACAGAGCATTCCTTCAAGGATACCAATTTGTGAGCCTAAACCAAGTGATAGCAACATCGTAAAGAACAGTACCGCCCAAAATGGTGCTGCTGGCAGTTCAACAATAGCCTGTGTGAAAACAATGAAAGCAAGTCCAGTTCCTTCGGCCGCCTGTCAAAAAAAAACAATGATTACAATTTGTAGACATGTTATTCCCAAAAGCTACCAATACATACGTTGTCGAGCTGTGTTGACAAGCTGCACTCCTCCAGATCCAGAATCTTCGAATCACTAATGTTGATCTTCTCCATAACAGCTTCGTACTCTTCAAGGGTGACATTCTTAAACGGCAAATACGAATGCTTGAAGAGAATGTCTTTGTTTCTGTCAAAAAAAAAATTGTAACGATTGTCAGTTTTGAAAAATTATTAAGCAAGCGCAAACGTCAGTTTAAATGGTGATGTGATCCAAGGCAAAGTAATGATGATCATGACTGTTGAATATGGACTGCGTTCTGATCGTTCAAAACATGCTTTCATTGTTTAAACTGGAAATGGTGCCTAGAATCTTCTTGTATCTGGATTGTTGGCAAAAATTGGAAGACACTGGCTATCTCTATGCAGCCCTGTCCAATTGAATTCAAATTAACCAAATCACACAATGGATGTGGATAATGATCACACAAGAATGACCTGCATCTGGACTTGACATTACGACATATAAGTTGTGAAGATCTTGACATCTTTAGCTAGCATTAAGTTTAACTGATACGGATTTGACAACCAACACAAATTAAAACTGACAACAGATGTACACAGCTAAGAATTAGATCTACAATAAAACTTTGAGGGCTTATACAAGATCGTTTATGAAAGCTTTTCCCCCCAGCATAGTCAAAGAGAAAAGGAGAAACCGATCCTTTAAGAAAAAATAAGAAAAGGAGGAACTCTAAGATATAGAGAGGTTTTCCTCAACTAATCGTGCTCTGAATTCATAAGCTGTGAAGATCTTGACATCTTTAGCTAGCATTAAGATTAACTGATACGGATTTGACAACCAACACAAATTAAAACTGACAACAGATGTACACAGCTAAGAATGAGATCTACAATAAAACTTTGAGGGCTTATACAAGATCGTTTATGAAAGCTTTTCCCCCCAGCATAGTCAAAGAGAAAAGGAGAAACCGATCCTTTAAGAAAAAATAAGAAAAGGAGGAACTCTAAGATATAGAGAGGTTTTCCTCAACTAACCGTGCTCTGAAGTCACACCGAAAGGATAGACTTCATTGGAAAGCAGGAAGCGATCCTCAAATCATTGATCGCAAGAGTTTTTCCGAATATCGGTGGATCCAGAGGCAGTCGCAAATTACTTTTGTCTAGAGTAATAAGCTCATCCTTACTGTAGCAGCACCAGACGCAATGGCTAGACAGAAAAGTATCAAAAGTGTAAAGACTGAATGGGTTGAGAAGGATTTCCGCTTTTAGAAACGTTTCAAAGGAAGCAGCACCGATCCGAGATATTGACATCCATGCTGACCAAATTAGGAAAATCTACAAAGGGAAAAGTGTTAGCAACCAATTCATATCAAATTGTGTAATCAAGACCAATCTCCATGCAGAGCTGGCAAAACCACTGGAACAATGCTACCGCAGGAAGATGGGCACACATACATTAACTCTTCCCTGAAATAGAGTTCTAGGCGAATAGGGAAACGGGAGACCTAAATGTCTACATCGTGCAGTTTTTTTAAAAAAAATAGCGGATTCAGGAAGTACGCGCATAGATTCGGGCACCTATCACTCCACAATGTCGGGACGAAGATGAAGAAGCAGGTTATGTGAATATATACCTGCTATACGCAAACCTTATAGTTGGTGAGATGAGCCTGTTAAACATATCACAAAGTCAAACATTTTGTTACAGGCGTCCTAAACGACTTGAGGACTATTGAGCATCAAAGACAACAGAACCCCGCAGAGGAGACTACAGCCTGGAGTAGCCTCTCCAGCCCAGTATGTACGTAGGCGCATTAGCGTTTTGTTTAAGAAGTCACATCCTGTGGGGCTACCACAAAAAAAAGGAAAGGCAAAACGTCCAAGCCAGGTTTTCAAGAATCTAAAGATGATCGTGGACAAACGTAGTGCGGCCACAGATGGAACTAAAATACGAATATTCGCAATAAAATAAAATAAGCTGTCGAAAATAGGGACCTTCCTGCTGAGCAATGTAAAGCCGCTTTTGATGATTTGGTAGAGACCATTCATAAACATTCTGTGAATATAATTACAATAAGAATAGATAACGTCTGGTCTGGAATGTCAGCCAATCGCTGATACTATTTTGGCTTAAAAGGTAAGCTTTCACTTGAGCTACTAGGCTGTGAAGCGTGGATCATATTTAGCGTAAAATCCTTTAATGTTTGGAGAGTGCAAACCGTTTCTAAAAATATTTGATCCCATTTGCGTTGACGAGTTTTCGATGATTAAAAGGCGAATTTTATGACTTATACAGCGACATCGAGCTTGTCCAAAAAATTACCCAACTTCCAGGTTAAGCACATTCCACAGAAATGTCCAGATTGACATCGGCAGCACTTAGTTTTGGAATTTGTCTAACGTTGATGTGGATATGGATGGTGCTATGTCAATGTGTTTCTGCCTTTTTGAGTGCGTCACTGGACACTACCATTGGACCGGGAGAGGATCAAATAATTAGCAGACTTAAAAAAAACAAAACGGTCCAGCTTGACAAGAAATGGAGGACAAACTCACCTCAGGAAGTTAAATAAATTGGAGCCATCTTATATATTTTTCTTCTCTGGACCTAACATCTCGAGACAAAACAAACTTAAGCCTTTTTAGGCTTGTTTTCACTTGGATCTTCGAAGCAATGGATAGTATCAATTTTATTCATTCAAGGGCCTACCTCGACGATGTATAGAGCTCATGAAATGTTTTCACTCTAAATGCTGGCTGTTTTTCCCCTCTCTAAATATCTATGAAAGGTAATTTTCCGATTGAAAAAAGGAGTCTCCAAGAACAATTCGCATGCACAGAAAAACATATTATTCCAAACATTTAATGAGAACCTTTCCTTGACATTGGAAATGGCCTTCATAACAAAGAGATATCAAGTAACACAATAAGCTGACTATGGAACTCTAAGGAATGGTGCGATGTCCAGATAAAGTTCCGATATATAATGGGGTTTGGATGTTTAATGAAAGCGATTTAACTACCTTCGTATATTTATAAATCTACTTCCCGCATACTTTTATTTAGCTAAGAGCTTTAAAACGATACCACATGTAGTCATTTGTCTTTGACAGTTTCCCATCTAAGTCGCGTGCCTCTTGGTGGAGTATGCAGATGATATCGCCGCGGTGATAACAGCAAAAGATACCCAAAGTGCGGATAGAAAGATAAACCTAAACAGAAAAAAACCGAGATAGTCCTTCTAACCACGGAAAGGATCTCGACTTTAATCAAATCGGAAAGGAGGTAATATGGTCCAGAGACGCATTGAAGCCTACCAGAAAAGATTAAGTCGAAAGTGACCGTGTCACTGAGTAGGCTGATGGCGAATATAGTCAGGCCAATAAGCCAAGGATTCGATCCCGATGACGTATGTCATCCTCATTTACGGATGTTAAATTTTGTAGGAAAAGTACAGAAAGCCGATGATTGCTATGCAGACACGCAGAGCTCTTCGCGTAGCAAATTCCTATCGAACGGTGCTAGAATCAACTGTCCTTGTTGTTGCATGAGTGATTAGGGTCACTCATGCAACACAGGACAGATTTCAAAGCGGCATAAAGGAAGTACGTCTACTGCAAAAAGAAGAATGTTGGATTGTAATCCTCAACGGAAAAGGTTAAGTGCTCACAAAATAAAATTGGCAAGAGCGCTGGAACTCGGAAAGCAGAGGATGATGGACAGCGAAACCGATCAGGATTGCGGCTGAATAGAATAATCGGAAGCACGACGAGGTTAATTACTACCTCATCCAGTTAATCACTACATCACACGGATACTACAACGGCTTTCTCCACAAGATCGGCTAAACGAACAGCCCAGCCAGTATGGGAACTCACAAGAAGACAACTTGCACCATACCAGCTTTGCCTGCAGCAGATAGGAAACCGAAAGAGAGGGACTGAAGTGAAATATCGGTACCATTTGTTGTAAGCCAGGGTCGGCCCACAAAGACATCTTCAGTGGAGGTGAGGAGGGCGGTGCAGTGTAATAACCCCAGCGGAAATAAGCCCCATGGGGCTTAATTCCCAAAAAAAAATGAAATAGCCCCCGAAAGTAAATAATCCTCATGAGGCGTTAGATCGCAGTCCCCCTGAGGTAATGCGAAAGTGGGTCAAAAACCAGGTTAGGAGCAGTTTTGAGTTGACGTAAACCTTACACAAAGGGGAGTCGGACACACAGGGATGGTCAGCGCCAAAAATACATCTTTATGAAGTAAAAACCATTTCTCTTTCTCATATATAGTTATATGACACCCATAAATTTTACATCATTTCACCCGCGCACGGAAAAGGTTTAACTCCGTTGGTTTTTGAGACTATCCCCAATCTATTTGTTTCTTGAAAATAATAAATAAACCTAACAATAGGTACCTCAGGGTGGACTCTAAAATCCAATCATCAATCTAAAAATTACAACACACCTGGTCATTCTAAAACCGTCCACCCTCCATGATGTTGCGAATTATTAAAAGGTAACCAAAACCATTCTTTACTTACACTTCAATACAACGATCTACATTGAGAGTAGCTTTGAAACCAAGTATAGCAAATATTACCACACTAGCGTAAATGGCGGTTATCGCATTGCACACCGATACCAGTATAACATCGCGTACGCAGTTATTCTTCGGCGTATTGTAACTTCCGAATGCTATCAGGGATCCAAATGCCAAGCCAAAGGAATAAAACACTTGTGTCGCTGCGTCCAGCCAAACTGTCGGATCGGCAAGTTTCTCCACTTTCGGTGTGTACATGTGCATAAGTCCGGCACTGGCGCCACGCAACGTAATACCTCGTATGAAGAAGATTGTCAACACCACATACGGGAAGAGCGATGTGAAGTAGACGACTTTTCCGGAGCTTTGAATTCCTTTCATAACAATGAAAAACACAATAGTCCATGACAACATTAAGCACAAGACTATCCACCATTTCAGGCCTCCAGGTTCATCCATAGATGGTGCCGCATCCAGAGTGGTGCGATACCAAAAGTATGCTGTTTCCGATGAGCGTGCACATTCCTCCACTTCGAATGTTGCATTTCCGGGGCACGATCCCCAAGGTAATGGATACTACAAGATACAAAATCAAGTTAACCACAAAAAGAGATAAAAGGATGCTGTATAAGTACTCACCCGAAAACTATTGAATAAGTAGAAGAAAACCCATGTTATGATAACGTTGTAATATAACGCCACGAACAGGGTTACAATGCAGGACGATATTCCGATTCCACCTAACCAAGGATGGATTGTATTCCAGACACCGAGTGCACCTAATCGCATCCGTTGTCCAATGCCTAGCTCAATCAGGAAGAGTGGTACACCCTCCAACACCAACATGATTGTGAATGGAATAAGAAATGCGCCTGAAAAGAAAGAAAGAAGGACATGAGAGTTTTCGTCCTTATAGAATGAATCTTTTGTGAATAAATGCGTGTATAGCTCTATCTTATGTAAAGCTATTCAAAAGTGTTGCATAACTTTAACTTTGTAGATGTGACCTAGCATTCGAGTTTTTTTTTTTTTTTGTCCTTGGAAGGACATGTGTGTGTGTGCTTTTTGTTTACTCTAGTCCGCCAGTTTGTCTGGCCTTTTCTGTACCAATATTGAAATTCGAACTTAAATGTTGGAAGGGCTGTAATGGAAATATGTTTGGCAGTCTCGTAAAAGGTTCGGGTTTAATCGCAGCTAGAATTCATGAAACAATAACAACCCCAACAGCTTGGCACTTAAGAAATTAAAACAATATTTTTAATTTATAAACCCCGATGTGTTGGATACCTGCCTTCTCTGCAGAAAGATATGAGTATCGATTGTGAATTTCTTTTTTTTTTTTTTAAGAAGTCAAAGTTTGCCTACAAAATATAAAAATCGTTTAAAAAATCTGAATTGGTCTACCCCTATCATGGTTTTCGTACAGAAAAGTTCCCAAATGTGTCAAAATTTCACATTTCTGCAGACCCTGAGAAACTCAACGAGCCCAAATCGATACACATCAGCTAGCTATACAGAGCCATGTCCAGTTTTGACGCACACACTAAAATTATTGACGATACGAGATACCATCGTTTAAGATGGAACATGTAGATCAATGGATATCAATGCTCCGTTTCACGGAATATTAGGTTCCCAGCCAGATGGACACAGTAGAACAAGAACTGTATGATGCGTTCAAGGAGAAACTATAGCCTAGACAACACCTATAGCTAACCCTAGCTGCTTAACGAAATGCCACTATGGTCAGCACACGGTTTCCTCACCTTGATATCAATAAGAGGATGTGTCTCCAGATCAAAAAATGGTCAATCAATTTGATCAATTTATGATAGACAAAAGGAGCGCATCAATTATTTTGGATATTCGACATTCCGAAAAGACCGAAACGGGGCACTACTTTGTTGCAGCAAAAGCACAACAAATGCAAAGTTCTGTGAAAAAAACTTAAGTTCGGAAGACTGCAATCGCAAGAGACCTACCAAACGCTTTTCAGAACTTACTTACTTAATTATCGGGCTCCCGACCAGTGAAGAGTCTCTGGCTGAGACACTGCAGCATTCAATCCTCTACGATCCCGGGCTTGCTGCTTCCAGTTGTCTTGACCAAGCGCTCTGGCATCCGCGATGGCTTGGTCTTTGAAACGGAGGTTCGGTCTTCCTTGCCTTCTCGAACCTGGGGGCTGGGATTCGAAGATCCTCTTAGCTGAAGCATTATTGTCCATTGGCTTGATGTGGCCGAGCCAATGTAGCGACGTGTTTTGGCCTTTTGCCTCCACAGTCCACATATATTTCGTAAGAATGACGGACCTGTTGAAAATAGTGCCTTCCGTGTTGACACCTGCCCTGCGCACTATCTGCTCCAGTACGAGATTGAAGAAGTCACATGATAGCGCGTCTCCTTGCCGAAATGTTTGGAATAGTTCGGAGGAGCTGTTTCCAAACTGAACGTTGCATCGCGTGTTTTCCAGCGTCACGCGACACAGCTGAATGAGTTTTGCCGGGATTCCGAATTTGGTCATCGCCATATAGAGCTCCTGACGATGTATGCTATCATAAGCGGCTTTGTAGTCGATGAATAGGTGGTGAGTCTCGACTTGCATCAGTGTGAAAATTTGGTCTATAGTCGATCTGCCGGGCCGGAAGCCACACTGGTACGTGCCGATTAGTGTGTTGCAGAACGGTTTTAGACTTTCACATAGTACGTTGGATAGGATCTTGTATGCGACTTTAAGCAGCAAGATAGTTCTTGCAAGACATAGGATCGCCTTTTTGTAGATGGTGCATATGGAGCTGATAGTTCAGGTATCGGGCATGATTTCTTCCACCAATACTTGGTTGATGATTCGGTGCATGCTCCCTACCAAAACATCACCACCGTATTTAAAAAGCTCCGCTGGTAAGCCATCAGAGACTGCGGCCTTGTTGATCTTTAGCTTTTTATAGCTAGACCAATATCTTCTATACTAGGTGGTGGAACTAGTTCTTCATTGACTGGACGTGGGTTCTCTTCTTACCCTATCACTCAGCCTACATGATGCCCATTAAGCAGCTGCTGGAAATGCTGCCTTAACACATCTAATATTCCCTGAGTTTCGCTGTCGAGGATATAGAGAGGTCCCACTCAAGGAATGGTGTTTGCAAATTTTACCAAAGAGTGAAACGTCAAAGCCAAGGGTCGAACAGAATCCTGTCGAGATGAACAAGAAATATCGTAGTTGAGACACAGTCGATACTGGGGATATGGAAGACCCACTTCTGCAGACAGAACGAACTATTTAATATTGGCAATGGCAGTGAAAACTGCCAACCACCCGACCCAAGTGAAGTGAGGATAGCAATATCTAAACTCAAGCTTAGTAAGACCGCCGGAAATGACGGCCTTCCCACTGTTCTTTATAAAGCTGGCGGAGATGAATTGGTAAGTAACATCGACCAACTCATAAGACAAATCTGGTCTGATGAAAGCATGCCTGAAGAATGGAACCTCTGCATCGTTTGCCCGATCCTCAAAAAAGAAGACCCTCTGAACTGCGCCAACTACAGAGGCATAAGTCTGCTTAACATCGCCTATAAGATCCTATCTGCCGTAATATGTGAACGCCTGAAACCGTTTACCAACAACCTGATCGGCCCTAATCAGTGTGGTTTTAGGCGATGAAAGTCCACAACCGATCAAATTTACACACTTCGGCAGATCCTGGAAAAAACCCATGAACTCCAAATCGATACCCACCACCTATTTATCGATTTCAAAGCCGCATACGGCAGCATTTATAGAGACGAAGCGAGAATTCTCGCTGCTCCATCAGGGTCGGAAACGACCTCAGCGACACATTCGATACCAAAAAAGGATTTAGGCAAGGCGATGCGCTGTCATGTGACTTCTTCAATTTGATTCTTGAGAGGATTGTGTAAAACTCCCGAGCCAACACCAGAGGCACAATTTTCCAAAATCGGTGCAACTACTAGCATACGACGACGATATTGACATCATTGGTAGGACTCAACGTGATGTCATAGCCACGTTTGCTAGTATAGAGAAGGAAGCGGCAAAAATGGGCTTAGCAGTAAATGAGGGTAAGACTAAGTATATGCTGTCAACACGAAAGGACACACAACATCGACGAATTGGACAGAACGTCACCATTGACAGATATAACTTTGAGGTAGTACGGGACTTTGTTTACCTCGGCTCCGCTATTAACTCTGACAACAACATTTCGTCAGAAATCAAACGAAGAATTACTCTTGCCAATCGCTGTTTCTTCGGGCTAAGAAGGCAATTTAGTAGTAAAGACCTCACTCGAACTACTAACGAGATCCTATATAAGACCCTGATCATCCCAGTCCTGCTCTACGGCGCTGAAGCATGGACCGTATCAAACGCGGATGAAGAAATCCTTGGTCGATTCGAGCGAAAAATTCATCGGAAAATCTTCGGTCCCGTTTACGTTGACGGGCTATGGAGACGAAAATTCAACCACGAACTATACGAGCTGTACAGCGACATACCCCTGGTCAAAAAACTCCGCATTGGACGTTTAAGATCGCTAGGACATGTAGAACGAATGGACACCAATACTCCGGCTCCCAGAGTCTTCGATTCCCAGCCAGACGTCTGACGCAGTAGAGGAAGACCTCGCCTTAAGTGGCACGCAGAAGTAGAAACCGACCTCAACCAACTTGGAGTGCGCAACTGGAGGCAGTTAGCTAAGGACCGGGCTAATTGGAGAGGCATGTTGGTTGCGGCCCATGTTCATCGCGGACTGTAGCGCCACTTAAGTAGTACTATGGAATAGTTTAAGATTTAGTTAATTTTGTTTCATCCTACCCAAAAATCATTATTCCTTATTTCACTTTTTATAATGCCTCTCCTTTTGTTTTACTTACAGACAAACTACTATTTACACAAATGGTGAGTCCTTAAGTCTTTCAAAATCCAAATTCGTACAAATATCATCACTTCTCAGTCATTTTGTTGGAAGAACGTTAATTCTTATAATTAGCGAGTGGTTAAGATTCTCTCAGTTAGGATTAACATACCTACACGAACACAGTATTTGTGAAACAACTTTAAGACTAATTGCTTAAAGTTGTTTCACAAATACTGTGTTCTCAAATGTCAAACATATTAGGCATTGAGTGTCACTTACAGAGATAATCTGACATGAGATATAATGTCCTTGTGCGGAAGGAGGAAAAAGTGTATGTTATTTATGTGTACGTACAGCATAGTCACTTAATATGTCCAAATTGAGTTGTATATCTAGATAGATAGGTTTACGTGTCATTGAAATTATAAAGCTTAAGGGCCTGACGCGACTCAAACAATTTTTCCTATTATGGAATAAACCTCACAACAAAACTGAGTTCTAATCTAACGACATTTTATAAACTTGAGGTTAAGGTTGATTGCTTAGTACAGCTCGCCTCCTGGAATAATACGCCCGAAATAAAAAAAAAAACGCCGCACAAAAACGGTTAACGATATTTTCCGGAAATAAAAGAATTGGTCAAAGGAAAGCTTTTGCCTTAGAAGGTCTAAGGGTCCAGTTTTAGATATCATATGAAAGATTCATTGGAAATTTTAATTAACTTTTTGTGGCTTTTTTATAAATTTGGTGTTAAAACAAAGCCAATGAATTATAGAATATGGTTATCCAAAACTATTTGAATTTTTAATTTAAGTTTTCTCAGACAATCACTTTTTGTTTTTTAATGAACAAGATTTATTTTTCTGATGTAGTGCTTGTCATTCCACCCAAATGAAACAGAATTTTCCATTGATTCCTATAACCAATTACTTACTTACTTAAGTGGCGCTACAGTCCGGGATGAACCTGGGCCTCAACCAACATGCCTCTCCAATTAGCCCGGTCCTTAGCTAACTGCCTCCAGTTGCGCACTCCAAGTTGGTTGAGATCGGTTTCCAAAATCGGTGGTTTCCAAACTTGTGCTCGCACTTAAGGCGACGTCTTCCTGGGGAGGCTGGGAATCGAAGACTCTGCGAGCCGGAGTATTGGTGTCCATTCGTTCTACATGTCCTAGCCATCTTAAACGTCCAATGCGGAGTTTTTTGACCAGGGGTATGTCGCTGTACAGCTTGTATAGTTCGTGGTTGAATCTTCGTCTCCATAGCCCGTCAACGCAAACGGGACCGAAGATTTTTCGAAGAATTTTTCTCTCGAATCGACCAAGGATTTCTTCATCCGCTTTTGATACGGTCCATGCTTCAGCGCCGTAGAGCAGGACTAGGATAATCAGTGTCATATATATGATCTCCTTATTAGGTCGAGTGAGGCTTTTACTACTAAATTGCCTTCTTAGCCCGAAGAAACAGCGAGAGCAAGAGTAATTCTTCGTTTGATTTCTGACGAGATGTTGTTGTCAGAGTTAATAGCGGAGCCGAGGTAGACAGTCCCGTACTACCTAAAAGGTATATCTGTTAATGGTGACGTTCTATAAAATTCGTCGATGTTGAGTGTCCTTTCGTGTTGAAATTATAAACTAAGTCTTACCCTCATTTACTGCTAAACCCATTTTGTCGCTTCCTCCTCTATACTAGCAAACGTGGCTATGACATCACGTTGAGTCCTACCAATGATGTCAATATCGCCGGCGTATGCTTGTAGTTGCACCGATTTTTGAAAAATTGTGCCTCTAGTGTTTGCTCGGAAGTGTTGCACAATCCTCTCAAGAATCAAATTGAAAAAGTCACATGACAGCGCATCGCCTTGCCTAAATCCTTTTTTGGTATCGAATGTGTCGGTGAGGTCGTTTCCGACCCTGATGGTGCAGCGAGATTTCTCCATCGTCATCCTACACAAACGGACGAGTTTGTGCGGTATACCAAAACTAGAAATGGCTCTGTATAGTTCGTCTCTATAAATGCTGTCGTATGCGGTTTTGAAATCGATAAATAGGTGGTGGGTATCGATTTGGACTTCTTGGGTTTTATCCAGGATCTGCCGAAGTGTGAAAATTTGATCGGTTGTGGACTTCCTGGCCTAAAACCACACTGATAAGGGCCGATCATTTGGCTTATGAGTTGGGGGATGTTACTTACCAAGTTGTCTCCGACAGCTTTATAAAGCTCAGCGGGAAGGCCGTCTTTTCCGGCAGCCTTATTAAGCTTGAGTTTAGATATAGCTATCCTCACTTCACTTAGATGGGGTGGTTGGCATTTTTCGCTGTCGTTGCAAATATTAAATGGTTCGTTCTGCCTGACAGCGGAATGTTGTTCGTCATCGCCGTTTAACAGTCTGCAGAAGTGGTTCTTCCATATCCTCAGCATCGACTATGTCTCAACTACGATATTTCCTTGTTCATCTCGACAGGATTTTGTTCGAGCCTTGTAGCCTTGGCTTTGTCGTTTTACACTTTGGTAAAACTTGCGAACATCGTTCCTGGAGTGGCACCTCTCTATATCCTCGATCGCGCGCTTCTCTTGCTCTTTTTTTTCTTTCTGAAAAGCCGATGTTCTTCCCTTCTTCTTTGCCTATAGAGCTCATTGGCAGCTCTCGTCTTCACCTGCAGCTTAGTCTTGTAGGCCTCGTTCTTGGCTGCGAGCATCTGTCGGCATTCCTCATCAAACCAGGGGTTTCTTGCTGGTGGCCGCGAGAAACATAGCACATCAGTTGCGGCTGATCTAATGGCTTGTTGGCATCGTTGCCATTGTTCTTCGACATTAGATGCTGGTGGTGTCTTGTGAGTCGAGGGGTTAAGGGATACGCGTTGCGCGAAGGTCTTGGCGGTCTCTGGCGATTGCAGTCTTTCGACATTAAATTTTTCACAGTATTTCTGTTTTTTTTTTTGTGGCGTGGTGGATATCCGTATCCTTACCCTGGCTACAACAAGGTAGTGGTCCGAGTCGATGTTAGCCCCTCGGAATGTTCGGACATCCAAAATACTGGATGCGTGCCTCTTGTCTATCGCAATGTGATCAATTTGGTTGACTGTTCGTTGATCTGGAGACCGCCATGTCTCCTTATGGATATCGAGATGAGGAAACCGTGTGCTGGCTATAGTGGCACACAACAGACGTGTTTTCGTGTAGGCTATATTTTCTGACAATACTGCTAAAGATGTCTTCCCTTCCTACCTTTGCGTTAAAATCTCCCAGCACGATTATAACATCGTACTTTGGTAGTCGCTCATAGGTTTTATCGAGGAGCTCGTAGAAGCAATCCTCAGTTATATTATCCTTTTCCTCCGTCGGTGCATGCTCGCATATAAGGCTTATGTTGGCGAATTTGGCCTTGATGCGTTCGCTAATGTCTTGAAAACATAAGACTTCATGTCTAAGTCTGGCACCTATAACAAATCCACATCCAAATAGTCGCTGTTTCTGCTCACTATAACACGGTCCATAGTAGATGTCACAGTTTTTCATCCTCTTTTTGCCCGGCCCATCCCATCGTATTTCCTGGATGGCAGTAATGTCTGCTTTGTAGCAGTTTAGGGCTTCCGCTAGTTGTTCGCCTGCACCTCTCCTGTTTAATGTTCTCACATTCCAGGTGCAGATACGAACGTCGTTGTCCTTTTTTCGTTTAGCATGGTCGTCAACAATAATATCAGTCCTTTCCGAGGCTATTGGTTGCTTCGTAACAATATTTTTTTTCCGTGGATGGGTAGTTAACCCAAAGCACAACCCCCAACCTGGAGGGCCAGGCCCTAGGACAGCGGGCCGGAAAAAATTCCGATGTCAGTAGCCCATTTTTGGGGTATGAGCGCTGCCGTTGACCCATTGAGGGCTGCTCCGCCACCAACTCTTTTCCAATACCCTGGCTCAGCATTGGAAATCCCTATAGACCTGGTGTTCAAATATGTCGAAGCAGCTCATATAGGGATTCCAGTTGTTTCGCTTAACCGAAATCTCATTGGTTTTCTAGGGTCAGTCTTCGTCATATCTCCACTAAGGTGTCATTCGTCATTGACTACCTCAGAATTGCAAGTATCAATATTGAGATTTTGTCCAAGGTATTGTTTCGACTTTTTATCAATTGCTGTAAATGCTTCTACAAAGGCATGATGGGAGCTACCGATATCGTCTCCGTACCCCAGTATTTGGACGGATCTGTTGAAGATAGTGCCTTTCCTTGCTTTATATTGCTCTAGGGGTGGATGCTATCATACGCGACATAAAAGTCGATGAAAAGTTAATGTTCATGACTTGAAATTCGTTTGTCTTTTCCAGGACTTGCCTTAATATGGAAATTTGGTCTATGGTCGATCTGAGGGTTTCAGAAGCCACACTAGTATGTACATGGCGATAAGTGTGTTGCAGAAAGGCTTAAGACGTTCACACAGTAGTAGGATATTCCGCGGTAGTGGGTGTATGTTGGTGCACGGGGTTCCCTTTCTTGTATATGAGACATTTGGGGCTCATTTTTCATTCATCGGGCATTCTCTCGTCCATCCAGATTTTGTTGATGGTTTACTTTTATGGTAGAGTTCTGGTGGTAATCCATTGTTTCTTCAGGTTTTTGATGGTTGCACTTACATCTTCAATACAGGGAGGGAGCATTACTTCTTCGTTAGCTGGAGTTGTGTCGGTTTGTTGCCCTATCACTCTATCAACGTTATAAGCTTTAATCAGCTGCTGGAAATGCTCCCTGAATGCATCTACAATTCCCTGCTCGTCAGTGACTAGGCTGCCAATGTTATTTCGTACAGCCTGTGTTCCTACTTTGATTTCGAGGTGGGAGGTTGAGTGTTCTTTTTTTTTCTACGCAGGATTTTCTTCTCTTCCCTTTCTCTGGTTCGATACTCTTGGATTTAGCTAGTTCTTTGATGATATTGCGATAATGTTTCCACTAGGTATTGACATTGGTGGAGGATGGGGGCTCAGTCTCTGGCAATAATCGGCTCACTAAGGCGACCAACGTGAAGTCTCTTTTTTTGCACCGTTCGTAGCTTCTTTCTCATTAGACAGTCGGGCTATGAATTTGGCTGTGGCGAGAAAATAGTCAGAGTCAACGTTTGCCCTCTGCGTACATCCATGAAGTTGTGTGCGTACCTCGCATCTATGAGCAAATGGTCGATTTGGAGATCGTGGTTGCTTTGTGGATACGAAGTTGTGGAAACCTAGTGCTGGTGATCACAGTATTGCATACTACTGCAAAGTCCATTAGTCTGAAGCCATTATGTGCTGTCGTTTCGTGGAGGCTGTGCTTTCCAACTCACCCTCCGAAGATGTTTTCCTTATAGATTTTCGAATGAAGTCCGAAAGTACAATTTTCACATCGTATACCGGACAGACCCATAGACACCGCCCAAGGGCATGTAAAATTCCTCCTTGATATAGTCTTGTGTCTCATCGATAGGGGCGTCTGTACATATAGGTTGGAAAACGTTGCTCTGAAGCGAACCTAACAACGATTCCGCATCCTTGGATGGTACCTATAAAAAATGTCGGATGTTTGTCGTTTTCTATTCATGACCCTGTCCATAGTATTTTCAGAATTGCAGTAATGTCTGCCCTGTACAGTGCGAGGACAGATTCAAGATTTTAAAACATACATGGAGAATACATCATGCATACGATACAGCCTCTGATAACTGGCTGATAAGCAAAACATCAATGTTTATCACTTAATAATAACCTCGCTTTATGTGGTGCAAAAATATTAAGGTCACATCTCGGCTTACTCTCGGCACAAATTGAGTTGCCTATCAAATGGGCTAATTAGAGAGGCATATTGATTGGGATCCAGGGTAACCCTTAACTGTTGTGCCACAAACTGACCATTAAAAATTTTTTTGAGAGATTAAGTTGTCCTGCAGACAATATTAATTCCAGCATTCATACACCCAAGGTAACCGAAACGAGGTGATCCAAAATCCACTCGTTTCTTAGAAACATTAATCACCTTGATTTTATCTTACGAGTACAGAATTTAATTGGGCGATGATTTTGCGAATTCAGACTTTTCACAGTACGGTTATCGGAGATTTGGCATTTTTGCAGTACATTCGTGTGCATTTTTAAGAGGATAAAAGGATTTCTCTTAGCTCGTACTGTATCATACGTGTGTGTAAAAAACTCCATGGAGTCGAATATTGATCAAATTCTTCCCGGTGTGTGGTGAGGTCATGTAATGGTGCGAATTCCCAAAATTTAATATTTTAATACCAGTTTACAACCATTTTTTAGTAAATGTGGATCAAGGTCATCTTTTATTAATTCCAAGAAAATTTCATTCCTCGACATCGGTTGATGGCTGATATGCAAACTTATTTTGCTTGCATACATACATAGACAGAACACTAATTTGAAAACTCAATGTCAAAGAAAGAGTAAGGATGGCAGAGAAGGCCTTCTATGCATGTTACCAAATATTCGGCAAAAAATGGGAAACAAATCCCACATAACTCGTTGGATGTGTTTGGCAATCATGCAACCTATACTCACATATGGGAGATATTCTGGTGGCAAGCTATGCGGTTGGAGAAGTACCAAGACTGGCGTGTATAGAGACAACCAGAGCCATGAGACTGAGTCCAATAGAGGTGCTTCTAAATTTCCAAACCATGGATCTGTACATATAAGAAGGCCAGAAGCGCCTTTGGAATCAGCCATACCAGCTGGAGTCTCTCTTTGCATGACCAAATTCAAGGAAAATGGGTAGAAAACAGCATGAAGACTGATTACATATCTTCCTACTGAGACTTCAAGTGCTCTTCTCCAAATAGTGACGAATAGAACATGGATGAACCCACGATGAAGAAATCGATATCTATCTACAGAAATGGTTTAAAGATGGCTGTGGAACCGGTACAGGAATATTCTGAAATAAACTGGTAATACACAAATCAATAAGGCTTCCTGATCACAGCAGTGTGCTCCAAGCTGAGGTGCTGTCAACTCCGGAAGCGGGATGGCAATAGCACACGATGGCATTATTCATTGACAACCAAGCGCTCATAAAAATATTAAGGTTTTCAATGTTATTTTAGCGGCGTCTGTCAAATCTGTTGTTTATTATTCAGTCACTGTTACACGATCGAGTAGCAAGATTAAAATTTGTTATCGAAATGAGAGTTCGTTAGTGCAAACGTTTTGGCCATTTTACTGCACAAATTTGACTCTCCAACGTTTAGTGGCCAATTCAGGAGCAATCAGCTAGCAGTCGTGAGGTAAACCAACGCTAGATCAACAGAAAACATCCCCGCTATCCGTGAAAGTGTATAGGATGACTCAAGGCAGTCGATACCTCGGCCTCCACAAGAACTAGGCCTGTCGCAGACTTAATTTTGGAAAATTTCGAAACGGGATTTGGGCATGCCCCCGCACAAGATCTAACCAAGACTAGCCATGAACCTCGAAGTTAATGCCCATAGGCAACGCCGCGGACTCGAGGCAGTCGATACCTCGGCCTCCACAAGAACTAGTCCTGCCGCAGACTTAATTTTGGCAAATTTCGAATCGGGATTTATGCATGCCCCCGCACAAGATCTAACCAAGACTAACCATGAATCTCAAAGTTAATGGCCATAGGCAACGCCGTGCCGTTTGTAGACTGACTAGGCTTCGGAGCGTTTCTGAGCGAAAAAGCATTACGCGACAAAGCACTTTTTTGGATGAATGATTGGTTGATAGATTGATTGATTGCTGTTGGTTAACAAGAAAAATGTCCGTAGGTTACCCATTAAATTACTTCATTACTTCTATTAAATATTTCAATCATGACAAACTAAAAAGAGAACTTGTTCTGTTTAAAAGAGATGTTCTACAAACCCTACCGTATATGGGACGACCCGTTGCCAACACACACGAGGTTCTCCTGGCAGCAATGTATCCACACAAAGATACTTAACTTGGTGTGCATTTTGAGCTTATTGGCGACTTCTTTAAAAGCCAAGTCTATGACTTAATTACCTTCACCAGCGCTACAAATCAAAGATAACCAACTTAATTTGATCAAAATTGTCAGTTATGGAAGTGAACAACATGTGGTTCCAGCAGGACGGCGCTACGAGGCACTCAGCGAACGTCACATTATACATTCTGCATGAAAGATTTGAAGATTGGGTTATCTCCCTCGGAGGTGTCGTGAATTGACCACCAATATCGTGCGATTTTACCACGTTAGACTTTTTCTTTCAGGGTTTTCTGAAGTCGCAATCGACGGCTGCCAATTAAAATAACCAGGCCATTGCTTAAATTCAAGCGGGAGAATGGGCCTCTCGTATCCGTGCCACCAAATCTGTGTCGCTCCGGACATTTGAACGATGTCAGATTCCATATATAATGGCATACAAAAGCCTTTCAAAAAATTTCGTTAAGACCTTAAAATCACGGGTAGTTGGACGCTGCCGCAAAGAGCTAAAGGCTCTTTGTAACCAGAGCAAAGTCCAAATTATCTGGGTGCCAGCACATAATGACATTATAGGAAATGAGAAAGCAGACGAGCTAGCTAGACTAGGATCGTCCAGTTGCATTTCTCTAGCTGATAAAAGGGTCAATCCCCCGCTAGCATCTAAAAAACATGAAATAACCAAGCACACTCAAAAAGCCCTGCGATCAGTAGCAGCCTTTTTAAAAATACTAGGCAGCTTATACTTCGACGACCTAAGAGACCTAACGACTATCCCAAAAGCGCAGATAGTCCGCTTTTTAGCAGATCAGGATGGAGCAACTACCTCTTTGAGGCTGAAGGAGCAACACAGACCAGCACCTCATAAGTATCACTATCGAACTTAACCAGGTTACTATCTATTTCAGGTTACTTTCTTCGAAGTGTATCGCTATGGGCCCACGTAGGCCTATGCGAGCTTGACGACTCACTCGAGCGTCAACAGCCCATCTAACCTAACCTAACCCTACAAAGCGATTGCCTTATTGGAATCAAGAAATTTCTACCCTGTTGCGGCTTCCAGCTTAATCTAAAATTATACTTAGTTCCTGATCGCAGGAATCTCTCCAGCAGCAAGATTTCAAACTCTGCATTCACAGAAGAGGTTTCTTCTTGAGTTGAACCGCGCTATAATCTATTTATTCAACTTCTTCTATTTCCTGCTTCTGTAAATTCGTGTTCTCGTAGTCTTGTTGTATGCTGATGTTGTCGGCAATGATAGAACGTGCTTCCGATCCCAGATTTATATTTCAAAATCTAATCTTTGGTCTTATAGGGTTTCCTCTTCAGTTTTAAGTGAAACAAGTCTTTTTAGTCTTTTTAACTCGAGATTTTCATCAAACTTATATTTAAATTGGTTCTAACGATTCACGTTTTCTATAAATGCGATTCAAAGACTAACCAATCCTGCTGGTATTAAGGGTGTGGCTTTCCATAGGCTAACCAGATTCCTTGAGTCTGACTACACTGCAAATTGTCACATTTTTCATTTGCAGGAATGGAGGGAGAAAGGGATACCCACTACAGAGGAAAAAGTCTCTTCAACATCGCCTACAAGATCCAATCTGCCATAATATTCAAGTGCCTGAAACCGTTTACTTATAACCTGATCGGCACTTATCAGTGTGGTTTTAGGCTAGGAAAGTATCCAACTGATCAAATCTTCATACTTCCGCAGATCCAGGAGAAAAAACCGAAGAACTTCAAATCGATACCCACGGCCTATTCATCGATTTGAAAGCCACATTTAGGACAGACTATACAGATTTGACATACCGCCCAAACTCGTTCGTCTGCGCAGGATGACGATGGAGAATTCTTGCTGCTCCATCAGGGTCGACAGTGACCTCACATTCGCTACCAAAAAAAGTATTCAGACAAGGTGGGGCATTGTCGTGTGATTTCTTTGACATAATTCTTGAGAGGATTAGGCAACACCAGAGGTAACATCTTCCATAAATCTGTGCAACTATTGCATAGCATACGCTGGCTGATTGACAACATTGGTCGGATTCAACGTTATGTTACAGGGTCTTTTGCTAGTATAGAGAAGGAAGCTACAAAAATTGGTTAACCAGTAAATAAGGGAATAACTGAGAAAAAACTGTCAGCAGGATAGGACACACAACATCGACGAATCAGACAGAATCTCGCTATCGAAAGGATTAACTCGGAAAGCAACATTATCTCGTCGGAAATAAAACGAAGAATTGCTATCGATAACCGCTGTTTTTTCGGGCTATGAAGGCAATAAGTATTAAAGCTATCACCTCAAGCTAGGCAAGGCTGCCGGAAATGACGGCCTTCCTACCGAGCTTTCTAAAGCCGACGGAGTTGACTTGGTCAAATTGGAAGTATGCCTGAAGACCCCAGGATCGTTTGCCCAATCCACAAAAATGAGACCCTCTGAACTGCCCCAACGCATTTGATACCAAAAAATGGATTTAGGCAAGGCGATGCATTGTCATGTGACTTTTTTTAATCTGATTCTTGAGAGGATTGTGCAAAACTCCCAAACCAACACCAGAGGCACAATCTTGTATAAATTGTTGCAAATATGCCGACGATATTGACATCATTGGTCGGACTCGACGTAATGCCATAGGAGGAAGCGGCAAAAATGGGTTAAGCAGTAAATAAGGGTAAAACTAAGTATATGCTATCAACATTAAACGACACTAACGACAGATATAACTTTGAGGTAGTACGGGAATATGTCTACCTCGGCTCCGCTACTACCTTTGACAACAACATCTCGTCAGAAATTTAACGAAGAATTACTCTTGCCAACCCCTGTTTCTTTGGGCTATGAAGCCAATTCAGTAGTAAAGCCCTCACCAAAACTACTAAGGAGATCCTATATAAGAACCTAATCATCCCAGTCCTTCTCTACGTCGCTGAAGCATGGACCATATCAAAAGTGGATGAAGGTCGATTTGAGAGGAAAATTCTTCGAAAAAATTGGAGACGAAGATTAAACCAAGTGCTATACGAGCTGTACAGCGACATACCCCAGTCAAAAAAACTCCGAATTGGACGTTTAAGATGGCTAGGACATGTAGAACGAATGGACACCTATACTCCGGCTAGAAGAGTCTTCGATTTCCAGCCAGACTTCGGACTCAGTAGAGGAATACCTCGTCTAAAGTGGCGCGCACAAGTAGATAACGGGTGATTTTTTAAGAGTTAAGTTTTTCAGGTTGGAAGCACTGGTTAGTAATGGCGTCCAAACGTCATCTGTCAAAGTGAAACGTTTTCAGAATATTCTGCCATTTAATCATGGAAATACTTACAAACGAGCAACGATTGCAAATTATTGAAATTTATTATCAAAATTCGTGCTCTGTGAAAAATGAGAAAATCCGCTGTTTTATCGCAAAATTGTGTTCAGCGATATGGTTCATCGGATACGTAAATAAGCAAAACTATCGCATTTGTAGTGATGAACAGACAAGAATTACCGATGCATCCCGAAAAAACGACAGTTTATGACAGGTTTATGGGCTGGTGGCATCATCAATCCATTTTTCTTCAAAGACGACCGTGCAAGAAACGTTACCGTCAACGGCTAATGATATCGAGCCATGATAAGCGACTTTTTTTTTTGCCCCAGTTAGCTGAGTTGAGCTTGGTTGACATGTGGTTTCATCAAGACGGTGCCACATGACACACAGCTCGTGAAACAATGGATATGTTGAAGGATGAATTTGGTGAGCAGCTTATTTCTCGAAATGGCCCTGTGAGTTGACCGCCAAAATCATGCGATTTAACGCCTCTTGATTATTTCTTGTCGGGTTATCTAAAGTCGTTAGTCTTTGTGGACAAGCCGAACACGATTGAAGCCTTACAGGATAACAACACACGTGTAATTCGTGGGATACAGGCCGAAATGCTCGAAAAAGTGACGCAAAATTGAACCTTCCGAATGGACCATTTGAGAAGGATCCGCGGACAACATTTACATGAAGTTGTCTTTAAAATGTAAATGGCACAGGCTTATTTATCGATTTCAATAAAAATTTTGAATATTTGATGCAAATTTTAGTGTTTTATTCGATTTAAAAAAAAACTACGCTTAAAAAATCACCCCTAAGAAACCGACTGCAACCAACTTGGAGTGCGTAACTGGAGGCAGTTAGCTTAGAACTGGGCTAATTGGAGAGGCATGTTGTTTGAGGCCCAGGTTCATTCTGAATTGTTGCGCCTTACTTACTTGTGTAAGTAAGTAAGTGATACTGATACCTTTTGAGGAGCGGTTTCTGTCGATTTGGATCTGTGGTTGATTCTTTTCGAATTCTGGGTGAAGATGAGTGCAGTGGCCTAGTGGGTCGTTCGTTGGACTACTTTGTTCGGGATCTCTGGTTCAAATACCGGCGTTAGACTCCGTCCCATTCTTTAGGGCAGAACTATAACTTCGTACACACAAATTAATGTACAAGCTAGGTTTGAGACCCTGTAAAGGCCGTTAATTCTAAATATCTATATCGCATGGTTGTGAGGGAACGGCTTTAAGGTCTTTAAAATAAAAGAAATGAATCTTAATACTATCTATTGACATATCGGTAAGACCAAAACAAAGCGGTAGCAGAAGTAAGAGCTGCGATTAGAGAATAGCATCTGCTGGAAGGTTTACTTAAACTCCTTAAAATCTAAACAATTCAAAACTATAGTAGTCAGTAATCCATAAAAGACTGACATTTAAGTTGACCACGTTTTTCTTAGCGGGCCTAAGAATTGTTTGAAAAATCGTTAGATGCAGTATGACGCTGCTCTAGGTTATTTGAAATACATTTTGGTCCATGAGCTACTAGAAGGACCAAATTATTGATTGAGATAAACATATTCGAGAAAAGTAAAAATCCCAAAAGTTGGATAACGATTTATTACATTTTCGGGCAGAGGAACATCTATAAATTGACAGAATGTTTGACACAAATCCAATAAATGGAGGTCACTTCACTTCATATTAAATCTATGCTATAGAATGTGTGTCCATAATTGCTATACATACACTCTTGCAAAGCGCATAATCAGAAGGTTGGCCTATTTCCGGAAAGAAATATATAAAATTTTTCAAGATTAGCCGGCTTTAGCTTTGCGCAGAAGTGCTTTTTACATACACCCCTTCCAATATTATGGCACATCGTTATCCACCCCCTTGCCCAGCAAGTTAGGTATCTCAAAACAATTCAAACGTTCTTCATTTTTCAAATATGACGTCAGAGTGATGTAAACACCCCTCAACTTTGTGTACAAATCGTTTCAAGAGTCGGACCTTCACCGACCCTGTGCATGCCAAACACCCTCATGTTTGTCTATTTGTCATTTATTTGCAGCAATGACCTTACGGACTAATATATACAAAAGTACCTACACTGAGCGAAATGCATAAATACAAGTAAAAATTAATTTTTTTCTATATTTAGACGTTCTGTATTGTGAAAGCTTTAATAACCATACCGCGCTCACAATATTTCCAACCAAAATAATGTTATTCGCCAATATTTTCAATCCGCACACACAAAATGCAATCAATGTGCATTCTGTACATAGGGATACGAAGTTCATTTGTACCTAAATTAAATTATTTACGGAAATGCCATGTATCTAGATGCATATTAATTGATCTTTTGTATGAAATGTTCATTTGGAAATTCGTGTCACACATTCATTCACTAAGCTTATGCGGAAATAGTTTGAAATATCAAATTTGCTAGGTCCAACGTAAGGATAATTCCGAGAAATCCTTTTCACTTAACAATCAAATTGAAACAGAACCTCTATGCTCAAACCAGGTCACTATAAACTTGGTTTCATTTGAAATTATTTTGCCATGTACTCGTATGTATGTGCTGAACTTTGAATTTCTTGTATCTTTCATTTCATCGCAAATCTATTAAGCAATTCACTTCAATTTGCAACCACACATACTCATATTATCTAACGTAGACAACATGCGAAACAAATCATTGAACGTGCATTCAGATGTCAACTGTGTCTCCTTGATGTTTTCCCAGATATTGGTTCTGTGCTCTGCGAGTGCAAATAGATGCTCAAGGCATATATCGAGTATGCAGTATTTCAATCAATGAATTCCTTCAAATGAGTATCTCATTGTTAATTGTCTAAAGGGAAATACATTCAGATATGATTAAATCTACTCATGCGTTTCACTTATAAAAATTTGTAAAATTTGTGTTCTAATAAATGGACGACTTGGTCTACCTCATTTTATATTCTCATCTGTTATATTCGCCATTAATATGAATTTGTTTAACAAATTTACCTACAAAAATTATATGTTTTCCAAAATGTTGGCCAGCGACCAAAATTCTGTTAATAAATATTTCTTCACTTCAAAATGCACACTGCTACAACGTCAAGTATGTCGTACTCAGCATTCCTAAGCTCTTTACAGTCGGAAGTCTAAATAACGTCGAAATAATCTGCGTTCTAGGACTTAAAAGATAAATGAGCAAACGGAAGATCTGTACATTTTCAGCTAAGAGCACTGGAAATACTTGAAAGTCTACACTGTATAGTCAAAAAAAAAGCACATGGCCAGTGGATAAACAGGCGTATCTGTACCAAAGCCTTATGGTCAAAGATTTTTAACACTATCAGATCTGTGTCGTAGCGAACTTAATACAAGCGCATCTACGAGCAGAGATTTGCCACAGCATATAAAATGCATCCACAGGCTCATCATTTAGTGCATTTGTTAGCGGGACAAAACAAAACACAGAAGTTATGTAAATATGTAAAATATTTAGTCTACGAAGGTTATAGGAACCTCCACGGGTATTAAAACCAATAGCACTTAAAAGATCAGGAGCATCTATTTGTCCTGATAATATTTGGTGTAAGAAGACCATGTCATTGTTAAGTCTACGTTGAGACAAAGGCAACAACTGCAGTAGTTTAATTCGACACCTATACGGAGGCAAATTGTGTACATCATCCCATGGAAGTCCTCTCAAAGCAAATCTTATAAATTTCCGTTGGACTGCCTCAATTCTATTTGAATGAACGACATAGAAGGGTGTCCACACCTGTGAGGCATACTCCAAGTGAGGGCGCACTAGACAATTATATAACGAAAGGGTGACATAAGGATCATTGAACTCTTTTGACCACCTTTTTATAAATCCCAACATAGAGTTGGAGTTATTCACAATAACGTTTATGTGTTTATTAAACTCCAATTTAGGATCAAAATAAACACCAAGATCTTTAAAATTGTCTACACGACAGAGAGTGTGCCCCGTCAGAGTACATATAACTAAAATTGGACGGAATACGTTTTCATGAAAATGACATATGCTGACACTTAGTGGGGTTCAGATTCAAACCGTTTTTGAAACACCATGTTGTAAAGCTATTTAAATAATTTTGAAGTGAAAGCGAATCGCTTAGATCTCCTACACATTTGAAAATTTTCATGTCATCAGCATATATCAGTATTTTGCTGTCTCGAATACAAACTTTTGCATCGTTAATAGCAAGCATAAATAAGATAGGGCCTAAATGACTACCTTTGGGTACTCCAGATTGGGCAACAAAAGGGTTCGATTCAGAGCCTCTAAATTTTACCTGATAAGTTCTTAGTGGGAGATATGATTGAACCCAATTTATGAAACCTGGGGGGAAACCATAAGCCTTAAGTTTAAAAATTATGATGTTATGTGATAACTGGTCAAAAGCTTTGGAAAAGTCAGTGTATATACAATCGACCTCTTTTTTATTTTCCAACCTATTGGAACAATGATGCATAAAAGTTAAGAGATTTGTGACAGTGGATTGATTTTTTCCAAAGCCATGCTGCTCTTTACAGATAATGTTTCGACACAGGAATTCCAATTTATCACAAATAATATGTTCAAATAACTTAGGAATGCAAGAGAGTTTTGAAATAGGTCTGTAATTAGAAATGTCTCCTCGTTCACCTTTTTTAAAAACAGGTGTAATAAATGCATTTGTTGGGAATACTCCTGTTTTAAGGGATCTTTAAAACATATACTTAAGGTATGGCAAAAGAGCATCTTTGCATTGCTTTACGACTATTGGTGGGATTCCATCGGGCCCAGCAGAATAGTCATTATTTAATAAAGCCATATATTTAATTATTGTCTCATCGTTAAATGTAACGTTGCTGAAACTAACTTGAGAACAGTCATTGAGATAACTGAAATATTGTTCGTCTAAGACAAGAGGGGTATTAATAAATGATTTACTGAAATTCTCTGCGAATAAGTTAGATAAAAAAATAGAGCTCGATATTTTTGAATTTTTGTAAGAGAAGTTGGCTGGATATCCATCCGTTTTTCTCTTCGAATTGACAAAACCCCAAAAGCGTTTTGGGTCACTTTTAAGAGCGTTCTCCATATGTGCTGTATAGCCATTATATAAACTATTTGACATCGCAGAGAATTCCTTAAAATAATTCAGGTACTTATCATAGTCGTATTGATGCTGACTTTTAACAAAATTATTCCAGGCCCGGGTACGTATATTCCGAAGAGATTTAAGGTCTTTCGTATACAAAGGATGCTGGATTTGAGCTTTCTTAGAATGCTTGACTGGGATAGTTCTATCCATGCAATCTTTTATTAGAAGATAGAATTTGTTAACAGCTTCTTCTAAATTGGAGAGGCTGTCAATATTAACATTCGAAAGAATTATTTCTTCGGATAGCCTTTGAAAGTTCGCTTTCCGAAAGTCAAAAGAGTACGAACGATCATACGAGTCAGAATGTTCGTAAAGATGTCCGCCTATGTCAATAAAAATATCTAATGGAGGATGATTTTTGTCTATGTTAGTAATACTGGTATTAGATTCTAATACTGCAGTACTAACAGAGTCAGAAGAAAAAACTAAATCGAGAATTCGATTATTATGATTTTTTATACAGCTTGTTTGCTGTAAGTTAAATGATAAAATGTTATCAAGTAATAATAGGTTTTGCTGTGCAGACACTTCTGATGGTATAAAATGAGGTTCTCCCTCTGAAGGCACCCATTCAATGTGTGGTAAGTTGAAATCACCCAGCAACAAAATAGTACTGTCACAACAAGATAAGTCAAAGATGTATTCTAAAGCCTTTGATAGCTCAGAATACAGAGTGCCAAGACGATAGGAGGGAATGTACGCATTTGCGACATAAAGGTATTTATTTCCAATAGTTATCTTAACACAAATTATTTCGGTATTAAGAATGAATGGAAAATCAATTTTCTCAGAGGTAAGGTGACTGCGAACCGCAGTAAAAACACCTCCTCCAAGCGCTTTTAGGTCATTTATGTGACGGTCATTCCTATATAGATACACTGGCGTTAAGCCACGTTTCGGTTAGGGAGAATATGTCGTGTGAAAAGGCTTGAGAGTTTAGAAATATATTTTTTGCTTTTGTTCGGAGCCCTCTTACATTTTGGTAGTAGTCGGTAGAGTTTTTTGGTGCTGAGCTTTTAACTCCGCGTTTAGCTCTTCGTGGCTTAAACTCATTGACAATAGTATTTACGGGCCATGTGTTAGTGTCACATACTTTTTCGAATAGATTTGGTGGTAAAACTATTTTAAATGAAGAAACGAAACTTTCCGGTTTACTAATTTTAGTACATTTAATAGAGGTACCTGCGGGGACGAGATTTGTTGAAACCAAGTAAGTCATCACATTTTCGGAGGAAGTACATGGTTTCAATCTTGATATAAAAATCGATTTGGGTTTAGGAATCGATTCAATTTTAGATAATTCCGAAGTCAATAAAGGAATTGAAGTAGACGGTTTATTTGCTATATTGCGAGAAGTAAAAGAAGTCTCAGTCGGTGACGATCCTACCGACAAATTTGGATTCAAATTGTGTTTGTTTTAGAATCTGACTTCTAAGGTTAGAGCGTTTAGCTCTTGAATTAGCCGATGATGAGTTCGCATCACGCTTTCGCTTTCCTTTAATAGCGACAACTTTATCATTGGCTACATGAGTCGGGGCAGATTGTATTAAATCTGTATCTGTATACCTTCTGGGTTTTGTGTTCTCCTATGGAAATATCTTGCTCCAATCTTGGCAAAGGCTCAGTAGATGTGGAAGCGTCAACGGACAGACAAGGGTCAGAGAATGCAGACACAGTGGATACTGCATGATTAAAAGACTCAAAAAGGTCTTTGAAACCTTTTCAGAGCCTAAAAATATCGGCTTTAAATGCCGACATTTTAAAAGCTAGGCTCGGCTTAAGAAGTGTGTACCTTTTTTCATTTCTTCATTTGCATTCAATGTCGATAGAGCAATAAGCCTTACTTACATAAATGGAGCTACAGTCCGGAATGAACCTGGGTCTCAATGAATATGCCCCTCAAATTAGCGCGGTCCTTAGCTAACTGCCTCCAGTTGCGCACTCCAAGTTGGTTAAGGTCGGTTTCTACTTGCACGCACCACTAAAGTGAGGTCTTCTTCTACTGCGTCCGACGTCTAGCTGGGAATCGGGTATTGGTGTCCATTCGTTATACATATCCTAACCATCTTAAACGTCAATTGCGGAGTTTTTGTTGACTTGGGGCATATCGCTCCAGCTCTTATAGTTCTTGGTTGAATCTTCATCTCCATAACCGTCTCCATAGCAAACGGGACCATAGAATTTTCCTCTCAAATCGACCAAGGATTTCTTCATCCTCTTTTGATACGGTCATACTTTAGCACCGTAGAGCAGGGCTGGGATGCAATAAGCCTTCTTTCCATCAAGCGGTTTCCACAAAAAGATGCCCAGAGTGGTCAAATCTGGAGTTCTTGGTGGCAAGTCAATGTCGTCATTTTTTGGCGCACCGCCTTGTTGAAACCAGTAACTGCCCAGACCTTTTTCACACCTTTGTGGATAAACACCGATATCGATTCCCATCAACTGTTTCTCTGAAGAAAAATAGACCAATGATGGTTTTAGGAGCCCAAACAGACACTTTTTGGTCATGTAATTGTGTTTCACGGATCTTGAGTGGATACTCCGTTCCCCAAAAGCGGCAATTTAGCTTGTTAATCACTTGTTAACATTCTCTAATGTGAATTATAGCTCGTTGGTCATCAAAATTTGCTTTCAAAAATCAGGTTCAGCATCAACTATTCGAGCGACAAAAATGACCGGAGTGGTCAATTCTAGAGTTCTTGGTGGCAAGTCAATGTCGCCATTTTTTTAAAAGCACGCGTCCATCGAATTTTCGTTGAAGAAACTGCATTTTTTGATTTGCAGTGTGGTGTGGCGCACTGCCTTGTTGAAACCAGTAACTGTCCAGACCTTTTTCACACATTTGACGGTAAACACAGATATCGATTCCCATTGACTGTTTAAACTTCTCTCAAGAAAAGTAGAACAATGATAGTTATGGCGGCCCAAACAGTCTCTTTTTGGTCATGTAATGGTTTTCATGGATATATCGCTTGGCAATTTCGCTTGTTGACGGCTCCAGAGAGTGTGAAATGGGCCTCGTCGGTCATCAAAATTGCATGGATATATTGCTTGGCAATTTCGCTTGTTGACGGCTCCAGAGAGCGTGAAATGGGCCTCGTCAGTCGTCGGTCATCAAAATTTGCTTCGAAAATCAGGCTCAGAGTAAACCATTCGATCAACTATTTGGCCATATTCCAATCTGTCCCGAATCATTTTTGAGTCAATTCCACTTTTTTTAGAAACAAATGCAAATCATCTTTCAAAATGCGTCTGAAATTGTTTCATCAACATCAAAATGCTGAGCGGGGTGACGATACCGACACATTTGGGTTCACGGCAACACTATTTAACGCTTCAACTTGGTCCAAACGACGAATAGTTTTGTCAAACGGTGCTCGTTGGCCACGATATTTTTGACGAAATTCACTTTGAGATAACTCAACGGTACGACTATTCTCAATGTACAGCGTCACTATTTCGGTGTGAAACAATTCATAACGTTCATGAATTCACGTTTCAAAAAAATGTCTACTCAAGTCAATCGGTCGATACAAGTCAAATTTATACAATGTATACGTATCGACAAAAAAAAATGTCGCGGCCTATATATGCTGTATATATCTGACCTTAACGACTGATTCTCATGAAAAGTCCTATCGATTTTCACAAATGGCGTCGAATGTCAATTCGTGTTTTTTTTATTGATTCATACGTATAGCCTAGAAAAATATGGTCTAGAATATGGGCCACACTGTAAAGCTCAGCGAAAATATCTGCCATTAAACCCCCATAGATACAGGGTCAGGTCATCAGACCTTGCTTTTTCATCCATTTGTGTGTGCAAAGTTATATGTTTGCAACAGAGAGTGGGACCTGCCATTTAACTATGACACCTAACGGTAAATTTAAAAAGCTTGTCATGATAGTCTTATACTGTTGGATGTTTGTCAGACTTTTGCAAGAGGTTGGACAGTGAAAAAACCGCCCACTTAGTAGTTCAACGCACTGACTGTATCCACCATTCCACCCATATATGAGAAAATGTTTATACTGGATAGGGTATGTTAGTTTTGATACATAATTTGTAACATAGAGAAATAATTTAGATAGATATACCTTAAAGTATAAAAAGCACGATTTAGCCATGTATGTCTGTCCGTCCGTCCGTCTGTGTATTCGTCACCAATTTTTAAGCCTTAAATTTTGAGCTAGGATAGTGAAAGTTGATATATTGAACTCTTGTTCGTGGGTACAGAACACACACTTTTTTGAAAAACGTTGTTTTTGGTCAAACGGTAAAGAATTTTGATAAGTTTGACAGCAAAACACGAATTTTGGGTGGATAATTTTACCTTGTCGTCACTTTTGAAATATTTCAAACTTTGGCTACTCTCAGTTTTCCATATGAATCCCCCCGATATTGAGGATTTGACAGTTTTTATTTTTTTTATACGGGGTTTTTCAACAGGGACGCTACAAAAGTAGAGCGCCAGGGACAGCAAACGACGCCATATTTCTTGCCGCTCTTTTGACATTTTTCTTCAGTAAGGTTTGCCATTTCATGATAAAAAGATATACGAGCCAACAACGAGTCGAAATTATTAAAATTTACTACCGAAATTCGGAGTCAGTGGCCTCAACGTTAAGAGCGCTACGTCCAATTTGTGGTCGTCATAATCGTCCTAGCAGATCAACAATTGAGCTCTAGTAGAAACATTTGAATCCACAGGCACAGTAGAAAATGTTCCCGTGCCAGTGAGACAAAGAAGTGCCCGTAGTGTCGAGAATGACATTGCTGTCGCTAGGCTTCAGTTGAAGAAAGCCCAAATGTGTCTCTCACACGTCGTTCTCAAGCGTTGGGCATCTCTGTGATGTCGTTGTGGCGAATTTTGATCTTGGCCTACATCCTTACAAGATTAAATTGACGCAAGAATTGAAGCCGCTTGACCACCAGAAGCGTCGTATGTTCGTGAATTGGGCTGAGCAACAACTTGAAAATGATTCGGATTTTCATCGAAAAATCATCTTCAGCGATGAGGCCCATTTCTGGCTGAATGGCTTCGTCAATAAACAAAATATGCGGTATTGGTCAGGCAGCAATCATCACGTACTCCATGAGTCATCATTGCATCCCGAAAAAATTACGGTTTGGTGTGGTTTATGGGCCGGCGGCGTCATTGGGCCGTACTTCTTCCGTGATATTCAAGACCGGCACGTTCTGTGAATGGGAATCGCTACCGTTCAATGATATGGACTTGGAGGACATGTGGTTCCAACAGGACGGCGCCACAAGCCACACAGCGAATGTCACAATCAATTTATTGGAAACCAAGTTTGGATAACGTGTTATCTCACGAAATGGTCAAGTCGCTTGGCCCTAATGAGATGTTAACTTCGCAGTTTGGTGGGAATTTGTTGTTCTGTTCTCTTGGATAATTGGTAACGACAGACTCCTTAACTCTGACCTGGGGAGAACCTTTTGCAAAAACAAGCTCTCTGATGGCATAGCTATAAGCACCATTGAACAAGCCACATAAGCCATACATAATGACTGTTATAAGCTACTAATTACACAATAGAATTCCAACAAACGAAAATATACACACATTCTCATTCATAGAATATCTAACATGTATCACAATCACGCTTAATCGCGTATACGTTTCTTTCGTCACGTCCAAACATTTTACGTGCGCTTTGACATTTGATTAAATCCAAAATCCAGCTGTTTGCAAATATTTTGTTTTGTCGCAAATATAAAAATTATGTACATGCACTTCACATTGCAACATTGTTGACCTTTTAAAAGACGAAGTTTAAAACTGTTAAATACCATTTATTGCAAATATGGGATGTAGGTACCTACATTATAAATCCATTAATGAAATATGAAGGAATTCAGTAAAGTATGACTAACTTCTGGGTCAGCAACTGGGACGAATGTTTATGAAATGATAAGTACATGATAGGAGACTGCGCCGTAGCGAACTCTACAGTCTCGCTCGGACTCCGTTGGAATCTCTCACTCTCTCTAACACTCTTTTACTGTCATTATAATGACAAATTCGCTCCATCCACAATTCTACCTTAACACTTGACATTCCATCAATGCTAATCAATTTACCCTCAAACCTCAATCGGGCGTAATATGAAATACAGACGAATTTGGAATGATTTAAAGCTGAATTTTAGTAGTAGTTCCACCGCCGCTAAGGTAAAGACTTTGGGTGTACATGCCACCTAGTCCAATCGCAGTGGATGTATGTGCTCAGGTTGGTCATACCTATGTGGGTGAATGCGTATCCCTGCCATCGGAAAAGACATTGGTTTTGGAACCCGGTCCGCCCCAAAGCCAAGAGATGCGAGGAGTACAACACCACCCTGACTCTGACCCATCTGGGCCAACTTTATGTATAGTGGAAAACCGTTAAAATGGGCTGCAAAAACACAATCGACAACAATTTGCAACTGCCAATGGATGCAGAAAAAAAGAATTTGTACATTATTCCAAGATAGCTTTTAGACGTAATTTTGTTTCTTGCTCGTCAAAACCTTTCTTTTCGAGGTCACAGAGAAGACTTGTAATCGGACAATAGAGGTAATTTCTTGGAATGGGTGAAACTAATATCGAAATATGACGCAGATATAAAGGAGCATTTGTTGAGAATCAAGCCTTCAATTGGTGAGAAGCCACGAGTCAGCTCGTTTTTGTCGAAGAATATTCAAAATTAAATTATAAGCCCTTTGGGGAAAGAAATGACGACAAAAATTGTGAAAGACATGTACCAGGCGAAGTACTTTGGGATTATATTTGACAGCACACCCGATGAACCACATCGTCATCATCACATGAAAATCAAACTGTCATGTGTCAAAATGCATACATATTCAAGAAAGCTATTTAATTTTTTTTCCTAGGGATGTTTTCTTAAATGCCAAACGACATTTACGCCCTATGTCAGTTTGATTTTAAGCGCCGACATATCGACCAAATGAGCCAGGTCATTAGATACGTTCACATCCAGGACGGCAAAGTTGAAGTGAGAAAATGCTTTCTAGGGTTTTTTCGTACATCTGGAAAGACTGCCAAAGTACTTACCTTACCAACGATATCTTAAAGCAATTCATTGAAGTTAGTCTTGATATTAACCTTTGCCAGACTCAGGGTTTTGATAATGCTGCGACTATGGTGGGTATTCCTCGAGAAGTTCAATTATGAATTGAACATGAGCAAACCATTTTTTAAACCTTTGTGGAGTTCACTATTTGGGAAGCACTCCTTCAAATAATTTTTGGACAGTGGAAGTAGTTTTCACATTTTCCTCAGCATCTACGCATCGTTGGGATATTCTCATGAAAAATGTAGGTGTGTCAGTCAAGAGGCTTGTAGACACTAGATGGAGTGCTCATCACGAGACGGTAAAGCTATTGAAGGAACATTTCGTGAAGATAGTTTCTTCTCTTGAACTCCTTTGTGATCCTTTAAAGGGAAAATTTGGATACAAGAGGTGCCGCAACCTGCTGTATGCGACTGTACATTTTTAGTGCTATCTTTCATTCTTTTGCTATTTTTTTTGGAAGAAGTTGATGCAGCATAGAAATACTTGAAATCACACAAAAAAAAAGTTTTATGAAACTTAAGGCACTCGCGAGTAGTTTTCTTCATAAAAATCCTGATGAAACCGTGAAAAATGCCTTAATTTATGCAAGAGAACAATGTACTGAGATATAAATTTCGATTGAAAGGCGGGGAAGAACAAAAAAGAAGAAAATTATGCCCGGCAAAATGGATCTAGAGCCTTGGTGTGACGTCGAAAGAGGAAACACGAAGATCCATGTTAGAATGTCAGGATACATTATACACTGAACGTATTAATAGGTTTAAGGCCATGGAAGACATTGCCTCAATTTTCTCAGCTCTTCAACCGAAAACATTGCTGTATGGAACGAAAGAACTGTGCGGTGCTCTTGTTCCAATTTACAGAACAACAGACAACAGTATAATATTGGAAGGTAAGCTGCAAAAATAAATTTTAAAGATACAGACATTTGGACAGCCTTTGAATTTGTAAGCTTCATTGTTAAGTTGGACTTTTCAGACTCGTGGCCGAGTCTGTCACTGGCGATGAACATTTATTTAACAATTTGCGTCTCAGTGGCATCAGTGGCTCAGTGGTAAACAAAGCTTTCCAAAATTAATATTTTTCAAGACTTATCTTAGATCAACAATGAGCCAAAATAGGTTGACTAATCGCGCTATCAATAATCGGCTTTCAATAGGAAAGGAACTCACATAAAAGATTGATTTTAATGATTTAATCGAAACACTCAGTGCAATAAAAGCTCGAAAACACCTCTAAGTAAAATATTCGTTCGTGTTTTTTTCCGTAATTTTCTACGGATTGTAAGCTTTCTTTACAGTCCCGGGTGATACTGCCTCTTAGTCCGCCCCTGCAACCGTCCTCAAGTTCCAAGAATATCCACCCTGCTGAAGCTGCTTATAATGATAATCGTGCACTTACTAAACTAATTGCCCATATCCAACGTATCCCGACCGCATATCGGACTGAAAAACAAGATTCTTCTTGAAGATGGGCCAAGGAAGAATTTCAAAAATTAATTTCGCCAGCTCATCCGCGTCCTAAGCCATATCGGTGTAGAACACCCGAAGAACGCCAAAAAGAAAAAAAACGACCAATATCTTGAAATTTAAAGCCCCTGACAGACGGTTTAGTCAGATGTTGCAAGAACGTATGGAATTCGCTGTAATTAACTGCAGTGACCAGGGTGGAAGCATAACATCGAAAAATGGAGGAAGGTAGAGGTGAAACTTACCTCCAAATCCTTCGCGATTACCCCGGATATGCACCCACTTGAAGCGAACTGGGCCTCAATCAGGAGCATATAAAGTGGATTGCATTGGCAGACCTGATCTTTTTAAGGCAGCAGTGTTCAGGGCAGTGGAAAATTAGCCAGAAGCTAATGTCCAAAGGACATTCTAGATCTATACATAATCAGGTTCAGCAATCCGCTTTTCTAACCCATGAATGGAGAATTTGCAAGTTTGAAGAGGCTAAGGAAGATTCCAGAAACGTTTGCATAATTTTGCCACTGCCAATGGATTCATAAGTTATGGGTTCAGCTCCATTCTGCTGTCTGTTTACAGGTGCGATAAATCCCATCCTTAGCCCCTTCATAGTACTGGACCACCTCAATTGGATGTCGACGATAAGTTGGCGGACATTGACATGAATAGTGCACCTCGCCCACACACAGTTTACCGTCGTCTCTACCTAGGGCCGACCATAAGCCCACGAACACGGAGATGGGGGAAACTTCATCAAACCTGCGTATATACCCAGAACCCCACAACGTCACCCTCTTTGGGGTTGACAGAACGATACAATCGATAGCTACAAGATTAAATTTGTAAGGGTAGTAATTTATGACGCAACAGGCTTGTTAGTACCCAGGGACTAGGATTTTTTTTCTCTCTTTCTGACAAGACCTCCTGTTTTATGCCGAATTCGAATGCCTGAGCTTTTCTTAACAATTGATACTACTCGGATGGTTTGTCAGATCATCGCAAGGGGAGGGTCAGTGAAAAACATTTAGGTGTTGGTCCGGCTGAAAAATCAAACCCATCCAGCGGCAATTCATCCAACTAACCATTGTGTTACTGAGACCGGCTTAAATCCTCGACTGTTCAGGGAAAAAAAAGCCACGAATGGAAAATGTGTGAAAGTCTGAAGCTCTCCACCATGTGTTAACAGACTACCAGATCGACCACGAAAAAAAAATTTCCACACCAAGGCTACCAAAGAATTTTAAGTTGAAAACCATCATTGTTTCATCTCCTTTAAGGGTGGACATTAGCACCTGCCGTCTGGGTCTCTTTAAAGCAATGACCAAATTTGGAATTCTGTCAAAATTTCGCCTAATATTGGAGGACACACTATGCAATGTCCAGTTTGGATGTAACTCATCCTTTAAAAGTTTCCAAATTTTTACCAATTTCGACAAGGGGATGAGTTGTAAAATGGATTTTTTAAAGGGCAGTGTAAGCACGAAAGTCACTATCATCATGGCGTGTTCAATGAAGGGAACCATTCAAATGATGAAGACGGCGACCTTAGTACGCCATGTGTATGGGAATGGTGGACAAAAATTAAAATTTAAAATATTTTGTCTTCGATTAGTGCTGTTATTTTTCCTCAAAATTAATGTGAATGCAATAAATACTAACAATACGTCGAATACTGGAACAGAAAAACCTTTAACTAAAAAAACGTTTGAATTTTCAAATTTTAAGCTTTAGATACTTTCATCAGTCTTATTAAGTAACTCTTGTAGATCAACAGATGCCGTTGTTTCGGTTGACTATCGGCTAAGTGGAAGGACTTATTTTTTTAGCTTCTTAAGTTTATATAAACTGAGAGAGCAATTCTTGTTCAGATCATTTCAAACTACTCTAAGCTTGTTGAAGTTTCTTTAAAACCTAAATATAAAACTAAGGCTTTTACAGGTGTTAAAATTGATATCTCCTTTTGACTAGTACCCAGTCCACCTTCATCAGATAAACGCTTAGAAAGTTCCACTGCATACTGTAACTCCTCACTAGTCTTTGAGGCCAAAAGGTCTTCTTTTCTTTGTTTTTTTATTTCCTTGAAGGACTCTTGAAATTACTTTTGGGGTCTTGTACGAATGCACTTTCCAACCAAGCGGTTTCGGGAACATTGTTTCCATGGCCAAGACACATACTTGCTTACTCGAGTAGCGCTACAATTCGGAATAAACCTGGGCCTTAACTGCATAAAGTTGCGCACTCCAAGATGGTTGAGGTTTTCTATTTGTGCGCGCCACTTAAGGCGAGGTCTTCCTCTTCTGCGTCCGACGTCTGGCTGAAAATTGAAGTCTCTGCGCTCGCAGTATTGGTAGTATTGGAAGACATTCGCTCTACACGTCCTGCGGAGTTTTGTTTTACTAGGGGCATATCGCTGAGCTGTACAGCGATATGCCCCTAGTTATTGGTTGAATCTTCAACTCCATAGCTCGTCGACGCAAATGGGACCGAAGTTTTTTCGAAGAATTTCCCTCTAAAATCGACCAAGGATTTCTTCATCCACTTTTGATACGGTATATGTTTCAGCGCCGTAGAGCAGGACTGGAATGATCAGGGTCTTATATAGGATCTCCTTAGTAGTTCGAGTGAGGGCTGTACTACTGAATTGACTTCTTAGCCCGAAGAAACAGCGGTTGGCAAGAGTAATTCTTCGTTTAATTTCTGACGAGAAGTTGTTGTCAAAGGTAATAGCGGAGCCGAGGTAGACAAAGTCCCGTACTAGCTCAAAATTATTTCTGTCGTTGGTGACGTTCTTTTCAATTCTTCGATGTTGTGTGTGATTTAATGTTGACACCATATACTTAATTTTACCCTCATTTACAGCTAAACCCATTTCTGCCGCTTCCTTCTCTATACTAGCAAACGTAGCTTTGACATCACGTTGACCACAACCAATGATGTCAATACAGTCGGGCTATGCTAGTAGTTGCACCGATGGAAGATTGTGCCACGGGAGTTTTGCACAATCCTCTCAAGAATCAAATTAAAGAAGTCAAATGACAGTGCCTTAATCCTTTTTTTGGTATCGAATGTGTCAATGAGATCGTATCCGATCCTGATGGAGCAGCGAAAATTCTCCATCGTCATCCAGCATAGACGAACGAGTTTCGGCGTTATACTAAAACTAGGCATGACTCTGTATAGTTTGTCTTTATATCGTATGCGGCTTTGAAATCGATGAATAGGTAGTGGGTATCGATTTGAACTTCTTGGGTATTTTCAGGATCTGTCGAAATGTAAAGATTTAATCAGTTGTGGACTTTCTTGGCCTAAGACCACACTGATAAGACAAGATCAGGTTGTTGGTATGAAAGTATGCTTGTGGAATGAAACATCAGCATCGTTTCCCTGATCCACAAAAAAATAAACCCTTTGAACTGCTCCAACTATAGACTTCTATACATATCATGCCGTATTATGTGAATGCCTAAAACCTTTTTCTAACAACGAGAGCAGCCTTTATCATCAATGTGGTCTTAGGGAAGGAATGTCCACAGCAGATCAAAACTTCACATATCCTTCGGCAGATCATTGGAAAACCCCAAAAAGTCCAAATCGATACCCACCATGGATTTCAAAGCAACATATGACAGCATTTATAGAGACGAACTACATAGGATTACGTCTAGTTTTGATTGCTGAATTCTCGCTGCTTCATAAGAGTCTTAAACGACGTCACAAAAACACTCGATACCAAAATAGAATAAAGGCAAGGCGATGCACTGTCATGTGACATCTTTAACGTCATTCGACGAATCATACAGAACGTCACTATCGACGCATTCAACTTTGTGGTGGTAATGGGTTTTGTCTGCCTCAGCTCTGTTCTGAACCTCTGACAACGTAATCTTGTCAGAACAAAACCAAAAACTACACTTCCCAACCGCTGTTTCTTCGGGCGGAAAAGGCAATTTAGTAACAACGCTGTCACCCGACCTACTAAGGAAATCCTATATAAGACCTCGATCATCCCAGTCCTGCATTACGGCGCGTGCTGAAGAGCGGAAGCAGATGGTCGTTTTTAGCGGAAACTTCTTGGAAAATCGTAGGACCCGCTTGTGTTGACGGGCTATGGAGATGAAGATTCTGCCAAGATCTTTACAAGCTGAACAAGCTGTAGACCTTGTCAAAAAAAGAAACTCCGCATAAGACGTTTAAAATGAACTTCTTCGATTCCCAACCGAACGTGGGACGAAGAAGAGGATGACCTCGTCTTAAGTTGCCCCCAGAAGTAGAAACCGACCTCACCCCATTGTTGTGAGTCAGGGTCGGGCCACAGAGGCATCTTCAGTGGAGGTGAGGAGGCATGGCACGCTTGTATTTGCTCAGCTAAGCTCGTCGGACGGGGTAGTTCTTGCCCGCTCACCACACACCACCTGCTCGACAAACATTTTGTTCGTGCCAAAAATATCGAAAAAACATATGAGAAGGCTACAATCCGCTGTGCGGATCGTTGAATACCCTATCCCATCCTATCCATAAAACTAAAATCCCCAAAAAAGGGGACATGGCTAAAAACACGATGTGGATAAATAGAAAAAATGATATAGTGACAACAAATTCTTCAGACTGCTTACAAAACACTTTAACGGTTCTACATAAGACAAGGTTTTCTTTTGCATATGTTATGGGGTAGTGTATAAAAATGGTTTTTATATAAAACCGCCCCCAAAAAGTGGGCGTGGGTTAAAATGGTATATAGACGAAATGTTCATATTAATAATGTTAATGATTCTGCATAAAAATTTTTTTCGAAAAATTTAAAATTTGACCGAAAACAGTTTTTTATTGAAAACGCCCCCAAAAAGTGGGCGTGGCAAAAAACTTTATATGGACGAAATATAGATATTAATATTGTCTAAATATGTTGTTCAGAAACTTTTTTAAAATTCCTTACGGTTTGGTCAAAAACTGAGTTTTTCTTAAAAGGGGGCGTGGCAGTGGGCGGATTTCAAAAATTTTTACACTTGTTCTGTAGGCAGAGACGAGGATCCTATATACCAAATTTCATTATCCTAGCTCAAAATTTAAGGCCTAAAAATCGGTGACGTACAGACGGACGGACGGACGGACGGACGGACGGACGGACGGACAGACAGACATGGCTTAATCGACTCAGCTAGCGATTCTGAGTCGATCCATATACTTTGAGGTATATGTAGCAAAATTATTTCTCTATGTTACAAACTAAGTATCAAAACTAATATACCCCTATGGGATAGGGTATAAAAAGCAAATAAGAAAAAAGGAAGCTACGTTACGCTGACTGCGGACGGACCTCTAAAGATTAAAAAGAAGATAAGAAAGGAAACAGCACTACTCATTACCGATGCCACCATCATCGGTGAGAAATCTGGGAAAACTTCGCGTGTCTAAACGATACTTGTAATCGCGTGAACCCTATCCGCAACTCTCGTTCCCAGCTTTACTCTCTCACCAATGAAAGGTTCGCTATGAACTTCGAAACATGCCTGTTGTTGATGGCAAGAGATGGCCATCCCACGACACTACCGATTGCCATCACCCTGGCCGTATTGTGAGTGATAGCCCCTGGAGGGAGTTAGCAAAGGACCGGGTTAATTGGAGAGGCGAATTGGTTGAAGTCCAGCTTCATTCTGGACTGTAGAGCCACTTATGTAAGTTATACACCAGCTAGCAGAGTCTTCGATTCCCAGTTAAACGTAAGGCTCAGTAGAAGAAGTCCTCGTCTTAAAGTGGAACGCACAAGCTGAAAACGATCTAAACCAACATGGAGTGCGCAACTGGAATCAATTAGCTAAGCACCGGGCTAATTGAAGAGGCAAATTGGTTCAAGTCCAGCTTCATTCCGGACTGGCACTTAAATAAGTAATACTCCGCTTCGTAGAGTCTTCGATTCCCAGCCAGACATCGGAAGCAGGAGAGGAAACATATATAAAACTGTCTCAACCAATTTGAAGTGCGCAACTAGAGGTAGTTAGCTAAGGACCGGGCCAATAGGGGAGGCAAATTGATTGACTCAAGTAAGTAAGTGGCTCGATTTTTGTATCCGATATTGACTCTCACAAAATAACTTAAATATTACATTTAAAAAAAATAAATAAAAATGGTCAATAGTTTACTTAATTACCTCTGTTAATTTAAATTTTAAATAAAAAAAAATAAAAAGTTCATTACTTACCGCCACCATTCTGCTGACACAAATACGGAAATCTCCATATGTTTCCTAAGCCGACGGAATATCCAATAATGCTTAGGAAAAACTGCATCTTTCCCGACCATGCGGCTCGTTCCGGTTCACCCGGTATTTCCACCGAACTGACAGAGTTTCTTTGCGGTGCGGTCAGTACAATTGTCACACCGTGTGTACCGTCGCCCCTCGCTCTCGTATTGAGGGGTGCCATTTCGTGGCCATTTCTTGGTCCACTGGGGACGTCTATTATTTTGGTTGCGGCCATCAAAAGTTTCTACGAATTTTTAATGTTTTATCTATTATTGTATCTATTCTCTTAATGGATGTAGATAGATAGATATATCTGCCACTTCACTCTATGGATTTACAATAATTTATTTTTACAAACTCTATGTAAACAAATATTGAAAAAAAAATGTTTTTATTTATCTGTGCATGTGAATGTAACGCAAACAAATGTACGCAGCCCCCCTCGGTCGCATCTATAAATTGCTTCACAGTGCTATTTACTGATCATGCTAGTTTGGCATATTTCACATTTTTCTTTGTAAGCTACCGAACAAAACATGAAAATAATAATTAAAGGTAAAAGATACGAAAAAAATGAAGAAGACAAAACTGCAACGTAATTTAAACAACTACTGGCTTTAGGGTTAGCATTTATTTCACTCGTGAATACACGCATACCTAGATACGTAGATACGTAGATACAATTATTTATTTTTGTTTGATCAATATTTTGTTAGTTGAGGCATTTAGCTTTGCCGTGTGCCAGCAAAGAAGCTGTGTTACGTATATTTCGGGAATACCTACTTACGGTTCAGTTTCCACCCTGTGCCACCCTTGGTGTGGTCGACGAAGGGTCGAAGTAAAAGTGTACTTCTAATTCAAACTGAAACTGAAATTCTGGCAAGGGTGGTATACAAACGAGTATATTATATACACCATTTGGAATCAGCACAACAGATGTACTGTAGATACAACCCAGTATATCAGGATGTGAAAAATAGGTCGCCAAGGACCCGGTCTCATAGTGAGTGTGCTGTGGCGCGCTGATACTTTTATCGCCATCAAAGAATGTAGGGCCAACAAAATTATACGTAGTTTAGGTAAGCGATCAATCTGCCTTGACAAAACACCAGACTCTCCGACAACGTCGTAACCATTTAGTGCACTTAATGTATGCGTTAACAAATTCAATTCACACTGAGGTTTGCATTTTGCTTACAAGCGTCAAGCTTTTTACCCTCGTCGTATATTTGGAAAATTTACGATTCGATTTTGTGTAGGTATATACCTATACGTGCATAATTGTATGTATGACGGTTGTACATGGTGGTGCCTACTGCACCTACCATACTTGCGTCACTTGATTTTCAAAACATTTTTTTTTCTTGTGACGCAGAATTTCTCCTCCTCCAACATGACATAAACAAAAATTTTGTAAATTCAAACAGGGTAAGGCACCCCTACAGTTCGGTGGACTGAGCTTGTTTGTTATGTAAGTAGTTTCGACCGCGTTGTAAAATGGCTATAATCCTCGAATAGTAAAATTGTTTTTTTTTTCAGAACTTTTCTAACCATACATATGTACAAGTTGACGTATAAGGTACAAATTTGCGTACAGACTCCCCCCACACTTGACTACCTATATGTATCTATGAATAAGAATTTTCCTTTCTGCCAAAAAAAAACCAGTAGGTACTATCCTTTGGAAAATTCGATCGATAAACAACGTCCAAACAGGAGGTTATATATATATATACACTGAGAGGTGCTCTCACTAGCCCCCTTCCCCACCCACTAATAAAATTATTCCAAATTCGATTTATAGATTCAGTTAACAAAAATAAATCCAAAATGAAATGCAAAAGAAAAAAAAAACCAAAATCAATAGGACAGACACAGTCGTCGTAGCCAGCCAGAGTATCTTGTGAAATTTGCACAAACGAACACCGTCACTAAATTTAATGAACGTCAGGGAATTAAACGCCAATAAGCTCTTCCAGTTATTTGCATCTCTTCAGCGAACAAATAAATATATGTATATATGTATCTAATCAAGTATATAGGTACATAGGGCAAGGAACAGAACACACAGAAAAATATTTAAATAGTAAAACACTATTTTCGACACGCGCTGAATTCTGTTCACGACCGTTTTTAAGAACTTTCCGTTTTGGACTAAATATGAAAGTCTCAGATTGCTCATAAAAACGTACACGAAGTTCAAATTCCCAGACAAGCGCAATTGTGCGCCAACCCGCGCCGTCACATACGAAAATGTGTTTGTACGCGATTTAGGGGTTGCTTGCTAGAAAAGTTTGCGTTTGCGAACAACGAACATCGAATGTCGAAAGTTCTGTACGATATGGTGGGCTGTGGACGAAATCGAATGCATTTCATCGCCAAAAGCGAAACACTCAATATTGAAGTTTGGTCAAACCTTGTGCCTTAATAGTTTTCAACCGTCACACGCAGAACCACAAATAACAAACAATGGGGATGCAGCTTTTTTGTTTTGTTGGATAGGGCTCTTGTAGCACGTAATTGGCTTGCAGTGTCGAAGGGACTTTAAACCGACCAATGACGCGACATATGAATGAATTTTGTACGAATTACCGTGTTATGCAAGAGAAGAGCTGTGGCATATGCACTGAGCCGTGTTTCGAAAATAACAAAAGGCAATGTTTGGTTAATATTGGAGTTATCTTAACATTGAAAAATGTGTATACCTACACGTAGATATTTTGAATGGCTGGAGAATTTTTGTTTATTTTTTTAAATGTCCAATTTTATGATAACAGTTACATGGATGAGTGTGTGTTTCAATTTACTTATGGCGCTTCAGTTCGGAATAAACATGGGTCTTTATAAAATGAATAGGCATTTTATTAGATCGGTTCTTAGTAAAATGCTACAAGCTACGGACTTCCAGTTGGCTGACGACGGCTTAGGGTGTTCCATAATTTACGCAAGATTTGAATTTAATAGAACTTACTTACTTAAGTGGCGCTACAGTCCGGGATGAACCTGGGCCTCAACCAACATGCCTCTCCAATTAGCCCGGTCCTTAGCTAACTGCGTCCAGTTGCGCACTCCAAGTTGGTTGAGGTCGGTTTCTACTTGTGCGCGCCACTTAAGGCGAGGTCTTCCTCTACTGCGTCCGACGTCTGGCTGGGAATCGAAGACTATGCAAGCCGGAGTATTGTTGTCCATTCTTTCTACATGTCCTAGCCATCTTAAACGTCCAATGCGGAGTTTTTTGACCAGGGGTATGTCGCTGTACAGCTCGTATAGTTCGTGGTTGAATCTTCGTCTCCAAAGCCCGTCAACGCAAACGGGACCGAAGATTTTCCAAAGATTTTTACTCTCGAATCGACCAAGGATTTCTTCATCCGCTTTTGATACGGTCCATGCTTCAGCGCCGTAGAGCAGGACTGGGATGATCAGGGTCTTATATAGGATCTCCTTAGTAGTTCGAGTGAGGGCTTTACTACTAAATTGCCTTCTTAGCCCGAAGAAACAGCGATTGGCAAGAGTAATTCTTCTTTTGATTTCTGACGAGATGTTGTTGGTAGAGTTAATAGCGGAGCCGAGGTAGACAAAGTCCCGTACTACCTCAAAGTTATATCTGTCAATCGTGACGTTCTGTCCAATTCCTCGACGTTGTGTGTCCTTTAGTGTTGACAGCATATACTTAGTCTTACCCTCATTTACTGCTAAACCCATTTTTGCCGCTTTGTTCTCTATACTAGCAAACGTGGCTATGACATCACGTTAAGTCCTACCAATGATGTCAATATCGTCGGCGTATGCTAGTAGTTGCACAGATTTTTGGAAAATTGTGCCTCTGGTGTTGGCTCGGGAGTTTTGCACAATCCTCTCAAGAATCAAATTGAAGAAGTCACATGACAGCGCATCGCCTTGCCTAAATCCTTTTTTGGTATCGAATGTGTCGGTGAGGTCGTTTCCGACCCTGATGGTGCAGAGCGAGAATTCTCCATCGTCACCCTACACAAACGGACGAGTTTGGGCGGTATACCAAAACTAGACATGGCTCTGTATAGTTCGTCTCTATAAATGCTGTCGTATGAGGCTTTGAAATCGATAAATAGGTGGTGGGTATCGATTTGGACTTCTTGGGTTTTTTCCAGGATCTGCCGAAGTGTGAAAATTTGATCGATTGTGGACTTTCCTGGCCTAAAACCACACTGATAAGGGCCGATCAGGTTGTTGGTAAACGGTTTCAAGCGTTCACATATTACGGCAGATAGGATCTTGTAACCGATGTTGAGTAGACTTATGCCTCTGTAGATGGCGCAGTTCAGAGGGTCTCCTTTTTTGTGGATCGGGCAAACGATGCTGAGGTTCCATTCTTCAGGCATGCTTTCAACCGACCAGATTCGGCTTATGAGTTGGTGGATGTTGCTTACCAAGTCATCTCTGCCAGCTTTATAAAACTCAGCGGGAAGGCCGTCATTTCCGGCGGCCTTATTAAGCTTGAGTTTAGATATAGCTATCCTCACTTCACTTAGGTCGGGTGGTTGGCAGTTTTCGCTTTCGTTGCCAATATTGAATGGATCGTTCTGCCTGACAGCGGAATGTTGTTTGTCATCGCCGTTTAACAGTCTGCAGAAGTGGTTCTTCCATATCCTCAGGATCGACTGTGTCTCAACTACGATATTTCCTTGTTCATCTCGACAGGATTCTGTTCGAGCCTTGTAGCCTTGGCTTTGACGTTTTACACTTTGGTAAAACTTGCGAACATCGTTCCTGGAGCTTCAATTCAATTACTACATGAGTCATTTCCTAATCATGCAATTGGCCGTCTTTGCGATCAGAATGTGCCATCAAGATCTTGCGATTTAACGCAATTGGACTTATTTCTTTGGGGTGTTTTGAAGTCAAATGTCTATGGAAACAAGTTTACGACCACCAACGCCATTGGGCGGTGTATTAATGAAATTCAGCCACATTTACACGAAAATTTCAATAAAAGAAAACGCACTTGCCAGTAAAGCCGTGGCGGCCATTTATCCGATGTGCTAATTCATACATAACCCCAATCTGTATACTCTATAAAGCAATCAAAAATTTAAGCTTTCTTGTTAAAAATCTGTACTTTCCATAAAAATTACATTTTGTGTGAATTATGGGACACTAAAGACGAGGTCTTTTATCTCTGCGCTGACGATCTGGCTGGGACAAAGAATCTGCGATCAGGAGGTGATCTTCATTTTGTTTTGATTTCAGTTTGTGCGCACCACTTAAGACGAGGTCTTCTTCTATTGCGCCAATCATCTGCATGCAAATCGAAGCCTTTGCAGCCTATAGCATTGGTTTCATTTTACATGTCCTTTAGGTTTCTACTTGTGATCGTCACTAAAATGGTCCGACTTTCTGGCTAGGAATCACAGAATCAATGTTTTGCCGGCGTAATTTGAGAGATTTCTGTGCGAATGTTGAGTTTCAGCTCCTGGTTATGTGAATGTAAAACTTTTTCCTCAGTTGATCCCATAAAAAAAGTACAGAGCCGACAGATCTGGAGATCGCAGCGGTGTGAGCGGTAGCTCAGTCTTGCTGAAACCAAATCAGCCCAGCATTGTTTTCTGCTTGCACATGTGGGAAAAAGGAAGTCCTGAAAGCTGGCTCCCGCATCATTTTGAAAGAAATATGACCTATAAATCTTACGCGAGGTTATTCCACATCAAACAGTAATACGAAGTGAGTGTAAGGGGCATTGATGGAGATTTTTGGGATTCAGTATGCCTCTGCAACTTCGCTTGCTCATAAACCTTCTCAGATAAAAATGTGCCTCGTCGGTCATCATCAAATTTTCCAAAAATTCTTCGTCATTCTGGGCGATATTTAGGACAGTTATGCAATACTCTAGACGTTTTTCTGGGTAACCAGGATTAAGCTGTTGGATCAACTGGATCTTGTAAGGGTATAGTTGGAGATCTTTCCTCAAAATCCGGTGAATAGTGTTAAACTGTGTTAAACGTCTTTGTGTCGATGTTTCAGGATCGGTGCAACACTTTCCCTAATGATCTCGATGTTCTCGATCAAACGATCCAAAACGAGGCTTGCCAGAATGCCTCACATCTTTAACGTTCCCATGTTGCTCAAATGGCACCACCACTGCACGAATATTGGAAAATTTCTAACGTCACAAAATTGAGTGACTATTTTCAAAAAATTAATATCTATGAAAGAGATTTTTGGGCCATCCTTTACGAATTCGGGCATATACTCGAAATGAAGCGCAATCGTGAAATCCAATTTTCGATAACTTTATCGAGCAACTGGGCGGTATATCAGCAATAACACTAGGAATGCTGAATTCCAAATCGTCCAATGTCTGTGATTTATCGGAATAGTGACTTCACATACCCGCAAAGAAAGTAAGACCAGTTCACAGGTCTTTATCGAGAAACAAAATTTTGCGTTTTAAAATGAGGATCAAGCTGAATCATTTTTTCGGACCATTTACGGAACCTATGACGCGTATTATAGTCACGCGGTTTCAACTCTTTCAAAAGCTAGATCATATACACCAACATCATTCCGTAAAATCTTCCACAAAGTGGATGGGCATAGCTCCAATTGCTGTGCACGATGGCGAATCGACTCATTCGGATTCTTCTCACAACTGCGTTCCACAGCGGCAATAACTTCTTCTGTTCGCACTGTTTGTCGTCTTTTGGGATTCGTATTATCTACTAGAATTAGTGGACGTGATGCGAAAACGATTCATCGTGTTCCGAATAACTTGGTCAGATGGAGGACTATATATAGACCGTAAAATGGACGTAGTTCACGATAAGTTTGGCGAACCCAACTATGGTTTTCAAAAAAGTTTGCACAATTATCACGCGTTGTTCTGGCGTTAGTCTATTCATCATGAAATGACAAAACGCTCAACAACGTTCACAAACGTAGTGGACAACAGATCAACTTCCAACTGTCAAATTGACAATCTGTAGAAACTGTGTTGCCAGTTCAAAACCAAACCTACTTGCTCGCACCATTTATAGCCCTTCCGACTTCCTGGCTGGTAAGCTAGAGTCGGAAGCTGTAACGTCATTTCGACTTCTGATTGTAGACGTCCCTAACGAGCCTTTTCGAAATCAAAGACTACGCTGGAGTATTGATGTCCATTCGCGCTGGATGTCCTTTCGCCGTCTACTTGCGAATGCCACTACTGCGGCTACTTCTTGAACTCTGCATGTTGGAATATTAGTGTCCATCCTTTCAGCATGTTCATTTAGAACGGATGGACAGTAATGTTGCTACTTGTGAACGCAACTAAAGCAAGATTATCCTCTACTCCGCCGAACATTTGGCTAAGAATCGAAGACACCCTGCACACGTCAACCACTCTCCCCACGGAACTAACGTAAGGTATAACTTCGCGGAGCTATTCTTTTTACACTTTGTTCCGTAGTGGACGCCGAGTGTTATTCGTTGCTCTCTCGAGCTAATTCCATCAGGATGATCGCTGCAACGTCTTTCACTGTGTCTAATATTAAGCTCGATGATAATCTCAAGATTATCAGGGTTTAGTCAGGCCCCTTGAACAGAGGTGGCAAAAGACCCGAAAGGCCAATGGGAGATAGGGGTATCTTATAAATTGGAGCTGATCCTCCAGGTTGGGGGTTGATCTTTGGGATCACTGCCCACTCACGTAGAAAAAAAATTGTTACGAAGCAACCCAGAGCCTCGGGAAGGACTGATTTTATTGTTGACGATTATGGTAAATGATAAAAGGGCCATGCGACATTGGTATCTACACTTGCAATGTGAGAACATGTGAGAAGTGTTGAAGCCGAACAACTAGAGGGAGCTCTATGCTGAGAATATGGAAGAACCACTTCTGTAGGCAGTTGAAGGGCAATGTCAAAAAATCTCCTGTTGTCACGCAGAATGAACGATTCAATATTGGCGACTACAGCGAAACCAAAGAACCACCCAACCTAAGGGAAGTGAGGATAGCAATATCTTAACTTGAGCTTAACAAGGCTGATCAAATCTTCTCACCCGTCGGCTGATTCTGGAAAAAACCCAAGTACCCAAAATCGATAAACACCGCTTATTCATCCATCGCAAAGCCGCATACGACAACATTTATAAAGACGATCTATACACAGAGTCATGTCTTCCATCTGGGCAGGATGACAATGGAGAATATTCTCGCTGCTCCATCAAGGTCAGCAACGACCTCGCCGAACATTCGATACCAGAAAAGGATTTTGGCAAGGCTAAGCATTATCGTGTGACTTCTTTAACCTATTTCTTGAGAGGATTGTCAATAGGTCTGTTCCCGTACAAAATAATATTGACTGATTCTTACTGATTTTTACTTATTGCCGTTCCCGTACGCAAAAATAAGTAAAAGAGACAGCTCACGAGAGAGCAAAAAACCACCCCTCCATAAAAATCTGTAAAAAAATTTACTGCAGAAATTTCTGTTGGTAAAAATCAGTAAACTGTCAGTTGGTATCTAAAAGTGACAACTCGCTTGTTTTGACAGGTGGTTTATGACATTTGTTCTTTAAAAGGCATACAAAATAATTATATAATTTTACTGTTTTTTACTTAAACGCGTTCCAGTACTTTTTAGTGATTTTGTCTCTTTCTGAGATAATTTACCCCCACTCCAAGAAATTTGAGAATTTACTAATTTTTACTGAAAATGTACGGGAACAGACCTAATAACTTCCGAGGTAACTTTAAATATGCAATCTTCCATAAATCAGTTCAATTACTAGCATAACATACAATTGACAACATTAGTCCGATTGACATCATTGGCCGTGTTCCGGATTTCAGATTTCGTAAGATATCTCAAAATGGTCCATTGACCAATGAAAACAGAGCTTCATCTGACATATCTTACGAAATCTTAAATCCGGAACACGGCCATTAGTTGACAAAACAACTTTGAGGTAGTACGGGACTTTATATATGTCCCGCCTCCGCTATTAACGCTAATAACAACATCTCCTCAAAATTAAAACTCTTACTCTTGCCAACCACTATTTCTTCGGGTTAAGAAGAAACAAATTCTTCTGAAAATCTGCGGTCCCGTTTGCATTTACGGATTTAATCAAGGACTATAAAAGACCTGGTCAAAAAAAATGTCCGCATAAGACGTTTAAGATGGCTAGGACATCCAGAGCGGATGAACATCAATACTTGATTTTCAAGTATCAGTTTCTTGTACCTATTATCTTCTGCTGCCTGATGTATATATCTGTAATGAATTGTTCTGTTTCAATGTTAATAATGTTCTGTTGTGACAAATAGAGATATATGGTTAATGAAACCTTCAAGATGTTCTCTCTGTTCTTTTGTTAGTTAGTCGTGATTTTATTATCTGCTTTATTAAAAAAATGATCCGATGACAGCTCATCGGTATCTTTAACTTTTTTTCTATTATTACCTTTCGTTATGAAGAAGTCAGTAACATCAGGTAATCGGAATAAATTGACAGCTAAAATTTCTCCATGATTTGAGAACCTTCCTGACTTTGTAGTAATTAGTCTTGCAGTGTGTATATTTTGCATTGAAATCGCCACCGATTATAAAGTTGCGCTCATGAAGCATGCTTTTTGCTTAACTAAACAATCTCTGTGTCATGAATGAAATACGGCTTTTTCATTAACTCATAACAGTAATACACATATATCATTAATTTTACAAAAACATGAGAAATGTAATGTATGATGGAATATAAATTCCGACTGTGAGCGCTACTCCAAAGTATTTAAAAGTCAAGTAGACACATTTTTCTCCATCGGGTTACTAAATTTACTAAAATTGTATTTTTACGAAAATTAAAGTGAACTCAACTTATAATAATCTACCTCTGAATAATTATGCCATCTCTGTCAAAAAAAAAAAAATTGTGTCTGGTGAATAACCCGTACACTCCGAACCGAAAATCAGCACATGTGCAGACTAACAACTGCATCCTTTCTCTCGCTCTTTCATTAGCCCACATGCATTTGAAAGAAAGCAAAGCAATAGAAAACACAGACACCATATACACAAACATATGTGCAAATCGTATGTCACAAATTGAGGAAACGTTTGCAGTAAACTGTCAAAAAGTTTGTATGTAAAGGAAATCGACAAAAAGGAGTTGGCTTTCGATTTTGTCTGCAAGGAACACAGAACGCAATTTTCTACTTCAAAATTGACCAAAGGATTTACCTAATTCGACAAAAATCCAATTTAAAAAGGAGTGCCGTGTTATATACTTGAAAAATTTCAGACATGGATGTGTACGTATTCCGCAAAAATCCATCCAATAAGTGATTTTTTTTTGTCTTTCTTGTGCTCGTGAATTATTCTTTTCTTCTGTAGGTTGCTCGATGAAATTGAATCCTTAGAGGCGATTTTAATGGACGATGTGCGAATTAGTAGGAATTCAGAAACGTAAGAAATGAACACTGTGATGGGGAAAACATTTTCAAATGCCTATTTTCAGAGGAGCCCCGGAAGTGATCGAGACAACTGTATTTCCAGCAGTGGAAAATGACTCGGATGAGCAGTATATATGTGTGAATTTGCAAGTTATTCCCTCGGAAGGATACCCAGAGGTTAGTCCCAAGTTTAGTCTCACAAAGCCGCGCGGGCTGGATGACTATCGTTTGGATGCAATTCGGTTGGCTTGTGTAAACAAATTAAAGGACACTCAAGGGTTTCCTGTTGTCTTCGATTTGATCGAGGTAGTTCGCGAGCATTTGTCCGGCAGTAATCTACCGTGCGGCCAGTGTGTCGTGTGTTTATATGGTTTCCGTGATGGCGATGAGTTTACCAAAACAAAGTGCTACCACTATTTGCATAGCTATTGCCTGGCAAGGCATTTAAATGCAGCTCGGAGGAACTACCAAGAAGAGCAGGACAAACTACCCGCATGGATTAGGAAGGCTTCAGAACCGTTTCAGGCGAGCTGCCCCGTGTGCCGTGAACCCATCATCGATGAGGCTGAGTCTTTGAGGCACTCCATGCCGCCAACAGAACTCACCAATGCTCCTGAATTCCATTTAACCGATGAGCTTGTTAGTCTTCAGCACAAAATGGCGAGTCTCTTCATCCAGCAGAAGGAGCGAGGCGGAATAATCGATGTGGGCGCTGAAATCAGTCCAGTAATATCCATCGAGCCGACTGATCGATCGTCTGAGGATCAGAGCAAGAATTCCACCACCGATCCGAATGATTACTTCAAAGACGAACGATCACCGTTGGATCATAACGCTTATGTAAATAATATTGTGCACATGTTCGTTGTATCGACATACTCATTGGAATTATTTTTATTTTCCGTTTTTTCAGAAGAAATCCAGCAGCTCTGGAGAAAGTAGTGCACGAAACCAACGAGCATCTCACAACAGGCGACCAGCCAACGATCTAATCCGACAGGAGGCCAACTCAAGCACCAACTTTGCCCCCGTTGTCACCCAGTCTCAGCGCATTGCTTCCGATCCAACTAACAACAACTACCACCACCAATACAACCGCCGACACGTAAGAGGGCGGCGACACAACCACCACCACCACCATCATCATCGGTCCGAGAACAACTACGCTAGTCACCCAGCCACAGTGCCACAGCAACAGTCACAGTCGCCGGGCCAAGCCCCACCACCAAACCAACCGAACTCCAGCAAGCAGCAGAAAGGACTAGCGAATTGCAGCGCCGGCACTAGGTGACATAAGTGGTGGGGTCCAACTTTCTCAACTTGTTTCAGCGACAATGCACTGATTGCTCTTCAGTTCTGAAGAAGCGCGTGGTTATGAAAGTCGATATTTAGCATGAAAGACAAACGTTTTGATTAAAATAAGCGCAATGCCCATCCGATGATTTACAATAAACTTTCCAATTGTATTTTTTTCAGTTTCCCGATGAGAGTACACAAGTAGCATTCGCATGACCTACGATCAAGCACCCAATACCGGTGTACCCGTTGGTGTAATTGTTTTTCGTTCTCGTTCTCTCCCCAAATTATTATCTAATAAGAAATTGAAAGTATGCCACTAGTCAATTGTACAATATATTCATTAAATATAATTTTTAATTTTATTCTTTACACGCGTGCGTTTTGTTTTTTGTTTTTCTTTTGTTTGGTAGATAGTAGCGTCGTTTTGATCTGGCCACAGAGTCCTCGGGTGGAACAAGAGAACGTAAAATTGTGTCAAAGAGGTGTGTGCTTACTAGTTTTAATGATTGACACACGAATAGTAGCGTAAGATATCAATTAATCTGTGTAGTGATCTTTCTCCGAATTGTATGAGTTATATAAAAGTAAATTCTATCTGTATGTGTGTGTAGTTATTTTGTTTCTTAATTTCATGTCGTAGAGAGAGAGTCCTTGGTGACTGAGCACTGTCTCGACAACGACTATCATGCGGGTCTATGTCCATGTCGTAGAAAGAGTCCACTTGTGAGTAACTATCGTGCCACGGTTGCTCGCAGCCAAAAACGATGCAACAGGCGAAGACTAGATCTCCCAATGATCCTTATAGGCAAAGGATTTTCTTACAGAACAAGAAGAGTGTGCGATCATTGGAATTGAAAGGTACCACATCAGAAATAATGATCGGAAGTTTGCCAGACCCGAAGAGAACCCTGTCGAGATGAACATGGGAAACATCGTTGGACCGATTTCTCGTTATCCGGCAGAAGAAACCTCCTAATGTTGAAGGCGAAAGCTAAAACTACCACGCAACCGACCTTGATGATGTGAAATGATTTTGAAAGAAGCATACACCAGCTCATTAAAAACATTTGGTCAGATGAAAGAATTCCTGATGAATGGAACCTCAGCATCGTTTAAACGATACAAAATAAAAGGAGAACCTCTCCAATAGGTCAATTACAAAGGCATACGTCTCCTTAAGATCACTGATCCTGTGTGCTTTTATAATTTTAACGCCTGCAACCATTCAATAACAATCTGGATCGGTCCCATTACCGTATGGTTCTTGGTCAGGAAAGTCCAAATTAAATCAATTCTTTACACTTCGGCAGGGGAAGAACCAAGATGCCAAGATGAGCTATACAAATAGTTTTGTTATGCTTGCGATACTCGCCCATCTGTGCAGGATGACGATAGAGAATTCTCACCGTTCTATCAAGGTCGACAACGATATAGGTATACAAAGTGCTGCATTGTCATGTGACTTCGTCATCATTCTTCAGGGGATTTTGATCACCTCTCCACAAACGGGACCGTAGAATTCTTCCCTCAAAACGACCAAAGATTTCTTCATTCGCTTTTGATACATGGACCATGCTTCAGTGCCGTGGAGCAGGACTGGGATGATCAGGGTATTGTATAGGATCTCGAGTGAGGCCTTTACTATAGTCCGTACCAAATCAGTTGGCCAACGGTCGATTGCGCAGAGAGAGGATTTAAGAGAAATTTAAGATATTTTACAAAAAAATTTAAGAGACCTGCGCAGTAGAATGCCCAACTGGTTTGGTACGGACTATACCAAATTGCATTCTTAATTCGAAGAAACAGCGGCAAGAGTAATTTTGCGTTAAATTTCTAACGAGATGTTGGTTTCAAGAGGTAATAGCGAAGCAGGTAGACAAAGTCCCCTACTTTCTCAAAGGTATATCTGCCAATGCTGACTTTTTGTCCATTTCATCGATCTTGTGTGTCCTTTCGTGTTGACTGCATATACTTGGTTTTACTCTCATGTGCAGGTAAATCCATTTTGGCCGCTTCTATCTCTATACTTGCAAAAGTCGCTATGACATCACGTTGAGTCCCACCGATGATGTCAATATTGCACCGATTTATTGAAGATTGTGCCTCTGTTGTTGGCTCGAGAGTTTTGCACAATCTTCTCAAGAATCAAATTTAAGAAGTCACATGACAGTGTATCGCCTTAACTAAATCCGTGTTTAGTATCGAATGTGTCGGTAAGGTCGTTTCCAACCCTGATGGAGCAGCGAGAATTCTCCATCGTTATCTTACACAAACGCACTAGTTTGGGCGGTATGCCAAAACAAGACATGGCTCTGTTTAGTTCGTCTCATTAAATGCTATCGCATACGGCTTTGATGTCGATTAATAGGTGGTGGGTATCGATTTGGACTTCTTTATTTTTTCCAGGATCCGACAAAGTGGGCAGGTTTGATTAGATGTGCAGTCCTGGGCAAAAACACTATGATAAGGTCGATCAAGTTGTTGGTAAACGGTTTCAGGCGTTCAAATACTAGAGCATATGGGATCTTGTAGGCGATGTTGAGGAGATTTATGGCTCTGTAGTTGGCGCAGTTCAGAGGGTCTCTGTTTTTGTGGATGTGGATGGAACGATGGTGATGGTCCATTTTTCAGGCATACTTTCATCTGACCAGATTTGGCTTATGAGCTGGTGGATGTTACTTACCAAGTCATCCCCGCCGGCTTTATAAAGCTCTCGGGAAGACCGTCATTTCTGGCAGCCTTATTAAGCTTGAGTTTAGATGTTGCTATCCTCACTTCACTTAGGTTGGGTGGTTGGTAGTTTGCTCTGTCGTCGCCAATGTTTCGTTCTGGCTGACAGCGGGAGATTGTTCGTCATCGCCCTTTAACTGTCTTACGAAAGTGGTTTTTCCATATCAACATCTACAAAATCTCAGTTGCGCTTGATCGAAGGGCTTATTGGCAACGTTGCCATTGTTCATCGACTTTAGATGCTGGTGGTATGATGTTAATCGAGAGGTTAAGGGATACGCGTTCCGCGAAGGACTTAGCGGTTTCTTGCGATTGGAGTCTTTCACAATATTTCTGTTTTGTTGTGGCGTGGTGGATATCCGCATTCTTACATTGGCTGCAACAAGGTAGTGGTCCGAGTCAATGTTATCCCCTCTGAATTTTCGGCATCTAAATCTTGTCTATCGCATGTGATCAATTCGATTGTCGTTCGTTGATCTGGAGACCGCCGTGTCCGGTTATTGAAATCGAGGTAAGAAAACCGTTTGTTGGCTATTGTGGCATTTCGTTCGCAGCGAAGTCAATTAGCCTAAGTCCGTTGTCAGACATGTTGTCCTGTAGACTGTGTTTTCCGACAATACTGCTAAAGAATTATTCTATTCCTGCATTTTCGTTACAATCTCCCAGCACGATTTTAACATCGTACTTCGGTTGTCGCTAATAAGTTTTGTCAAGGAGCTGGTGAGCGCGTATAAGGCGTATGTTGGCAGATTTGGTCTTGTACGGTAACGGTTTTAAGTAAAAATCAGTAAGAGTCAGTAAATATTATTTTGTACGGGAACAGACCTAAGATAAATAAATTATTGGAATATTGTTTCTCATCATCATCGTCTTCCACTTCATCTACATCAAGCGACAGCTTCTTTCCACACAAACCATTCCTCATTCATTGTTTACAATAATGTAATCATTTAAAGTTTTCTCATCCATTTTCGTAAGTTCATTCTTCCACAGCAAGAAGATAAACAACGAGCTGTCAAATGGCACACTAACACACACACAAAAACAGATCAATCTCTTTTATTTTCGATTGGGACTAGGTACTAAAAATTTGAAATCTGAGAGCAAATCTGGAAATCCCAATCGAAAACGGGCAATCAGCGTTTATTAATACGTGGGTATAAGTCTACCAGCTGCTGATTTGGCTATAGAGTTTACATGAGCCATTCATGCCTAGAAGATGCATGGATCCATGACTGTATTCTCCATTTTAATTCGCTCACATGTGGGCTGGTTCTGGTTCTATCTTGTAAATGCTGTATACTGCGTTGAGTTGACTTAAACTAGGTTTCCCTTTCCCCATTTTCGTAAGTTTATTCTTCCACAGCATGAAGATAAACAATGACGTTTCAAATGAAACACTAATACATTGGTAAATCACACAGGTTGATTGTTTTTTATTTAATTTACATTTCACATTGAACTGCTACAGTTTTATGCTTGAAACACATGTGCAGAATCCTTGTAGAAAAGTTTTCAAAGGGAGCGAACACATGTAAAATCTGCAAGCGTTGCAGTACTGCAAGTTGTCTCTATTTCTAAATCCACTGCAAAAAATCAATGGCACCACAACACAAAAGAAAAAAAACGTAATAAGATATTTGGCATCATTGAATTATGACGTTTAATCCGCATAAAAAAAAAACAAAAACAAATAAATGCCATAACAAAACAAATTTATATATATGAAAATGTTTTCCAATTTGAATGGCTTGATGAAGGAAGCAATTACTGAATGAATACCTATTAAATCATATTATGACCTAAGAGCATAAAGTAAATCCAGTAAAGTATCAAAGATGAGATTGCTTTTTTCAATGTGTATTTGGAATGAATGCTTCAACCAATTGAAACCCAAGTTCCTACCATATGCATATTTTTTTATTTATTTCAAATAATAATGCACTATGAGGCAATTATATATCACCAAACACCACCACAGTAAGCTGAATGTAATGACAGGAGCCACTGCACTCCATGTATGTCAAACAAAAAAATAATGCACGTGTGTTTTGCTTGCTGCACTGCGTGCCGCACTGCATGCAGAACCACTGCACGTGTGTTTCAGGCATTAGTATCAGTAGATTTTAATTTAACCAAATATTTTGGAAATCGACTAGTAGAATGAAGAATTTCCGATCTTTCTAACTTCCGAACTACTTGTCCAAAATGGATGGTTTGTATATCAATAAGTTCTAATTAACAACAGCTAATAGATTTTGATGTAAACAAGCATTGTGGAAATTGAAGTTAACACGACGCACTTGGCCCACGAGATAAGTGCATGCCAGCGAACCATACCAGATTCGCTGACACATCATTTTCATGTTTCAACATGTTCCCACAGTCCAGGTGCATTAGGATCGTGTTGCATATATGCCGTCGCCACCGGATACGTGTGGTGCGAGCTATTTGGACGTGTCAGCACTTTGCATCGTGGGACCAGAGGTTTCCTATGGGGAAACAATAATCTTTTAGTTTAGTTTTTAAGTTGACCTTATAACTATAACACGGCGGTACGATAGTAGAATAAACGTGTATCTAAGTAAACCGATTTTCATTTGTAAGTCGAACTGTTGGCGTGCCTTCGGGCACGCGTTCGCATTTTTTTTGGAGTCCTCTTAAAGGACATCCTTAACTGGCGCCCGAGCAGGGACCGGTATAAAGAACTGTATCCTTTTTGCCTGTGGATCTGTGCAAAACCCAATACGCTCTATTTGAGTGCACGTCACTGTACCCATGGGAACACAGTTGACCATTTTGGGCATAAGACACAAACCTTTCGCATACCCATGGGAACATGCGAATATCCTAGAAGGCTAAGGGATGCAGTGGTGACGGTTGTTCGTGCCATTAGTAAGTTGCTTGCAACTAAACGGGACTAACACGACACCTCCCTCATATGCCGGTCTCCGAAATAACAAAATAATTAATCGTATATCGTTCTCTCTTTCCCAGTGAAATAAAAAAATTAAAAAAGGACATTAAAACATGATAACCAAATCAGTGGTGCATATGTGAGTTGATAAATCGACTAAAATTTAAATACAAGTGTTAATAGTGTCGGAAAAGAAAAAGTGAAATAAATTGTAGCCAATGCGAATCAATCGCTTGATAAAACAATAGCCAATGCGAATCAATTGCTCGCAAAATAAAAACGATTAAAACATATTCAGTGTCAACTCTCCAACGAATTTGGATTGTACTCATAAAAACGAGCATGAATTAAAAATGCTAAAAAAGTGATCTAACTTATGCGCACAAAATATAATTACAATACATCAAATACATCATCATCATACTCAAGGGAAAGAGAGGAAGAGGAAGTTGATAGTCACGCGGCGTGGGAAGAAATCAAAAAATTATCCAGTGTTAAAAAATTGATTAAGTTCAAACATATTGAAGTCATTTTAAATGAATTGATTAAGTTCAAACATATTGAAGTCATTTTAAATTAATAATAGTAAAATTAGTATTGAAAATTAATATAAAAAATTTTTTCCTACTTGGTGTATGTGAGTGTGAAAGTAAAAGTGGTAAAAAAGGATTCACTTGTGGGAACAAAGGATAAGTCCAAGTTTAAGATAAGTACCCTATTTATATTTTACCGTATAAGAGATAGCATATACTTTTTTTACAAATCAATAAAATTTAATCCATCTAAAAATGGAATCCATTGCGACAGCAATAACAGAGCTTAAAGGGGTGGTGAATACCACCTTGGCAAAGCTAAAGACGATTGAAGGGCGCCTTAAGCTGCTTGAAGACAGGCACTTAACACAAGACCTTACGTCCGTCGGCCAGCCCGCCGCGATGGTCGAGTTACGCGGCCCTGTAAATGAAGCAGAGCTGAACGATATAAGTCGTCTGCCCGACTGCGTAAAAGAACTCCGGGTCTTTGACGGCAATCCCACTCAATATGTATCATGGATACATATAGTAGAAGGGATTCTCAAAGACTTTGAGATCGTAAAATCAAAACCGATATATCGAGCGATACTGCAACATATTCGTCAGAAGGTCAGGGGTAGTGCTGATGCTGCCCTGATCTCCTACAATATCTTTGACAACGACTGTGCATCGATTAAGGAATGTCTCTCCCTGCATTATGCAGATAAGAGGGACATGCGTACCTTGGAGCACCAATTAAACCAGTTAACTCAAAGGAACTCAAAAATTGACGAATTTTATGCTGCAGTGAACCATCAACTTTCGTTGATGATAAACAAAATTAAGACGGAAACGTTCACGCAGGAAACAGTAACAGCATTAGTAGAAACCTACCGAAATCGAGCTTTAGACGTATTCATTCGCGGCCTTAACGGCGACATCTCGAAAATGCTCATTATCCAAAAACCGAGGACTCTTCCGGAGGCATATTCGGCGTGTTTAGAGATTCAAAATCTTAACTATCGAAGTCACACGATACATGCTCCAAACACGCCAAACATGATAACCGCCCCATTAAACCAGACCTTCAGACAGGACACGAAACCTATCCTGCCACAAAAAAGGTTTGATAGATTCCAGCAGCAACCGCACCACTTTTACCCTCGCAACAATGCGATTCCCCCAAGGCCTAGTGGTCCTAAACCTGCTGAAAAAATGGAGCTAGGGTCGGTACAGAGCCGGCAGGCCAATTACATTAATCGCCCCAATCCTAATAACCCCAATGGGACTAACCCATTTAAGAGGGGCTCGAGATCTGATGGATTTAGGTCAATCAGGCCTTATAAACAACAGAGGGTGTATAACACGGAAATGTTATACGAAGAAAACGAAGACGAAGCATCCGGAGACGATGTCGCTGATATCGTAAATTTTATGAAGGACGCTGTTCCAGCGTACCATACATAGATTATATTACGCGAGAGGGGACGAATTTAAGTTTTTTGATTGATACGGGTGCCAATAAAAATTTTATTAGCCCACGTATAGCATATGGAACGTCCCCCCTCACGAAACCTTTCTCAGTACACTCGGCAGCCGGTAATATCAAAGTCAGTAAAAAAGTCACTGGAAAATTCTTCCAGAAAGTCGGAAACGACTCGCTCCTTACCTTTTACGTTCTTCCTGGGTTAACATCATTTGACGGCATCATTGGCGACGACACGCTGAAGAAGCTAGAAGCCGTCATCGATCGCAAGGAGAACATACTATCCCTAAAACCAGATATTAAAATCCCACTACGGAATAGAGTATCTATACAGGTCAATCCTCTTCTTGACGAAAATCTTCCTACTGATATTCGGCAAAAACTTTCAAATTTAATCAGCAAAAATCAATCTGTTTTTGGGCCTATAAGCTCGAACGAGATGATACAGACCGCGGTGAAGGCGGAAATTAGAACATCTACCAGCGAGCCAATTTACACTAAGAGCTATCCTTACCCCGCTTGCATGAGGCAAGAGGTGGAAAAGGAAATAAGGGAATTATTGTCGGAAGGTATAATTCGGGCATCGAAAAGCCCATACAATTCTCCAATCTGGGTTGTCCCCAAAAAGCCCAAGCCTTCTGGGGAGAAGCAGTACAGAATGGTTATAGACTATAAACGTCTAAATGCTGTAACCATTTCTGATGCGTATCCAATTCCCGACATCAATAGTACGCTCGCTAGTCTCGGCAAAGCAAAGTTCTTCACCACGTTAGATCTCACTTCTGGGTTCCACCAGATTCCAATGAAAGAGGCTGACATACCGAAAACGGCATTCTCAACAATGAATGGAAAATATGAGTTCCTTAGGTTGCCATTCGGTCTAAAGAACGCTCCCGCAATATTTCAGAGGATGATTGACGATGTCCTAAAAGAATATATAGGCAAAATATGCTATGTCTATATAGACGACATTATTGTCTTTGGCAATGATTCGGAATCTCACCTTAAGAACATAGATACCGTATTTACTAGACTTCGTGAAGTGAATCTGAAAGTGAACTTAGAAAAAACCCACTTCATGAAAACCGAAGTCGAATTTTTGGGATATCTCATATCTGGTGACGGTGTGCGAGCTGATCCAAAAAAGGTAGCCGCCATTCAACAAATTTCCCCTCCTAATACCCTTAAAGAGTTGAAAAGTTTTCTTGGTCTGACCTCATACTATCGTAAATTCATACGAGACTATGCTAAGATTGCCAAACCACTGACCAATTTGACCAGAGGTGAGTACGCCCAGGTCAAAGCCAATCAGTCCAAGAGAGTTCCGATTAATCTTGACAACGAAGCCCTTCGGTCGTTTAACGATTTAAAAATTCTCCTTACCTCATCGGAAATATTGGCATTCCCTGATTTCGATAAACCATTTAACCTTACGACAGATGCTTCCAACTTCGCAATTGGAGCAGTCTTGTCGCAGGGTGAGTGGGGCAAAGACCGACCAATTGCGTATATTTCTAAGTCCTTGAACAGGACAGAAGAAAATTACGCCACTAATGAGAAGGAACTACTAGCTATCGTATGGGCTTTAGATAACCTTCGGTCACTGTTGTATGGAGCAAAGAAGATCCGGATATATACGGACCATCAGCCCTTGACTTTCGCGATGGGAAACCGAAACTTTAATACCAAATTAAAACGTTGGAAAGCACGTATTGAAGAGTACAATTCGGAATTGATCTACAAACCGGGTAAATGCAACGTGGTAGCGGATGCTCTGTCTCGACTGAGAACTGAGGTTAACCACTTGTCCAACTCAGAACACACTGAGACGGATGAAGATTCACTGGTGGCCGAGGATGGCTCAACAGACACAGCAAGTGAAATCCGAGGAATTGATTTAGATGAATCAACGGATTCGGCTCCCGAAGATCATGGGGCTGACTTGAACGAGTCTACCTCGACAGCCAGTGAAGAGCGATCCTCAGTCGGAACGGCGCATAGCGCTGACCAGGACAGTTCCGATTTGATTCCACACGTCGAGGCTCCGTTAAATGTTTTCCGGAATCAAATTATAATCAAAATAGGAAAAGGTCTGGAAGTTTACGAGGAACCTCATCCAGGTTACTCTCGTCATTATGTGGCTATAACAGAACCAACTGTAATAAATCTGACCGATGTACTGAAGAAAAAACTGAACCCCAATGTAATAAACGGAATCAAGATTCCAGAACCCTACCTAACCTTGCTGCAAGAGACATATCTTGAGCATTTTACAAGATATAAATTACGAATCACACAACGGGTGGTTGAAGATGTCCGAAACGAAGATCGGATCTGCGAGTTGATCATGAGTGAGCACAGAAGAGCTCACAGAAATTGTCGTGAAAACAAGGAACAATTGTTGGAAAACTATTATTTTCCACGAATGAATTCCTTGGTGAAAAGGTACACTAAAACGTGCGATGTCTGCAATTCTAATAAATATGACAGACACCCTATTAACCCAGAATTCCAGCCTACCCCTACTCCCACATACCCTTGCGAGATTCTTCATTTGGATATTTTGGAACTGCAAAATGAGAAATTTATTAGCTGTATTGATAAATTTTCCAAATTTGGCAAATTATTTCATATTAAAAATAGATCGGTTCTTCACTTAAGGGATAAAATTATTAAAATCCTGCACTATTTTACGGTTCCAAAGATCCTTGTTACAGATAATGAACGAAGTTTCCTAAGTCCAATTATCTTGAATTTTATTAAAATGTTAAACATCAAGGTATACCACACGCCAGTACATCGATCCGAGGTGAACGGCCAAGTTGAGAGACTTCACTCAACAATAATAGAAATTTATCGTTGTCTAAGGGCCGAACACAAAGAACTGCGAGTAAAAGAACTCGTCAATATTGCGGTCGATAGATACAACAATTCAGTTCACTCAGTCACTAAAAGGAAGCCGAGTGACATATTTTTCGACAGATCACAAAGAATCAACTACCAGAATCTACTGAACTTTCGCAGCAAGGTTAACAGGGAGCTCAAAGGGGAAATAGAAAGAAAACAGAAAGAAAGAAACATGTACAGAAACGTAAAAAGAACTAAGCCGAAAAATTACAAAAAAGGCGATGTCATATACACAGCGTCAAAAGGCATCCAAGGGAAAAATAAACCCTTATTCCGAAAGGAAACGGTGCTAAAAAATAATAAGGTGACAGTTGTCACATCTAACGGTAGGAAAATCCACAAAACCCACATTAAAAACCTCTAAAACAAAAAAAAAAAAAACAAAAAAAAAAAAAAAGAGGAATGTATGCAATGTTTTAAAAAAAAAACATTTTATCAAATGAATAAATGTATAAAAACTACACACTTACCATGCACTATACTACAACACCAAGTAGGAATGTAAAAATATAAAAAATCAAATTATATTATCCAATAAAAATGCATGATTACATTCATTCAAGTAACCGTTTGCAAGATTAAATATAAGAATTAAATACAGAACTACAAAATCTCGTATTATATGAATGAAACATCTAATCTGTATCCAAACTAAAAATTCAAGAAAAGATTATCAAAAAAAAATGTATTATCACATGCATTTCAATTTTATGAAATCGAATTAGGAAAATGTATTTTTTATACAAATGTTTCTTTATGAAATGTATAGTCTGTATCCATACTATGGAACAGCCAACTGTAGTGATTTAGCTCTGCACCCCAAAAATTAACTGTAATTTTATTTTGCACCTTCGTAACATAGCCATTAAGAAGACCTTTAAATGATATAATATTTGAGTAGCATAGTTCTTGAATTAATAAATCAAATCTGTTAACTGATATTCTAACTGCTTCATTTTTGACACTTTAACGTCTTATTTTGTATTGTACCGAAGCACACAGAAATTCCGCACTTACTTTTCAGACTACTTTTCTTGGCTATGGTGCGGGGCATCCAGATCTACGAATACAAGTCCCCCTTAGTGACAATCAAGGAGGGTAAAGGATGGATAATCGACGGGTTCTTTAAGTTAGTCCATGTCATCGACCTCAACAAATTTGACCAACTTATAGAGGAAATGACAAGGTCCATCGTCAGCAACGTCAAAGAACGAGACAGAGCCTTGATCCTAGACTTCCATCTGCGACAAATAAATGATCGCATTGGGCTACTAAAAGGAAACCACCCAGGAAAGCAAGATCCATTGACTGGATAGGAACCGCTTGGAAGTGGATAGCGGGAAATCCAGATGCGGCCGATTGGAACAAAGTGCTCCAAAACGAGCGATACATATCAGAAAACAGCAATCACCAATACCAGATAAACGACAAGCTTTTTGGAATCACCCAAGACATCACACAAAAAATAAACCTGGTGATAGAAAGGTTCAATAAAGGCATAAAAGATACCATTTCAGGCCGACTAGAACAAGACATTCTTAACGAAGTGTTGGTCATTAAGGAAGAAATAAATGAGATTGTCCGAGCTTGTCAGATGGCAAAAAGTGGCCTAGTGAATACAAATCTTCTAGACATCGAAGAAATAAATAAAATTGTAAACGAGATTGAAACCTTGCCATACGCCAATGAGATTGAAGCAATTGAATATGGCACCCCATCAGTATATACCAATAATTCGATGCTGTTATATATCCTATCAATACCGAAGGTGAGACATGAGGAGTACAATCTGTTAATAACAAGAGCACCAATTATGGAAACTAAGCAGGTCGAACTAAAGTACGACAGGGTCCTAGTTAGTCAAGAAAGTGCGTATGGTATAAAGGGAAAATGCCTTTCCATAAGTAATGCAACAGTATGCTCTGAGGCAGCTTTGGAAAAAATGGCCAAGGACACTTGTATCAGCAGACTCATAAAAGGTGGACCAACAACCTGCTCTTTCCGTACGAACACTGAAGAAGTGATAGAATTCATCAAGGAGGATACAATTTTCTTGACGAACTTTAAGGGCGAATTGATATCTGACAACAAATCGAGATCTCTAATGGGTACCTACGTGATCCACATCAACAACGAAACAATTCACATTAAGAATAGGACCTTTACGAGTCGGAGTTCTACTACCCTACAAGCACTTCCCACTGTGCTAGCGAATATCACGGGTGAGGATCGAAAGGTTGATATTGGACTTGTCCACAGCATAAGCATACAAAACATTAAGAGGCTTAGCGAACTCAACTGGAGGCTAAGGACTTCCACAGCAGTGACTGGCTCAGGATTGCTATTACTGATTATCGTAATCTGGATCATCTGGTGTAAAATCTACGGGAAAATTAGAATACCTGCTCCTTCTGGAACGGACTCTTGGAACACAGGATCCCAACTTGGAGTCCCCCAACCAAGCATACGTCAAACTAATTTTTCTGGGTCTGACGTCACATGTAATCTACGGGACGTAGATCTTTAAAGGGGGAGGAGTTAACACGACGCACTTGGCCCACGAGATAAGTGCATGCCAGCGAACCATACCAGATTCGCTGACACATCATTTTCATGTTTCAACATGTTCCCACAGTCCAGGTGCATTAGGATCGTGTTGCATATATGCCGTCGCCACCGGATACGTGTGGTGCGAGCTATTTGGACGTGTCAGCACTTTGCATCGTGGGACCAGAGGTTTCCTATGGGGAAACAATAATCTTTTAGTTTAGTTTTTAAGTTGACCTTATAACTATAACACGGCGGTACGATAGTAGAATAAACGTGTATCTAAGTAAACCGATTTTCATTTGTAAGTCGAACTGTTGGCGTGCCTTCGGGCACGCGTTCGCATTTTTTTTGGAGTCCTCTTAAAGGACATCCTTAACTTTGACTATAATGGTACTTCGATTCATGTTTGCCTTTTCTGTATTGCTTAAGATCGGAAATTAATGATTAATAATAAACTGAAATAATTATAAATCAAAACGAAAATCACTCTTGTCGAACTAGACCGCTATCATTTGTATTAGATTGATTTTTTTTCTCTGTATTGTTGAAATTTCTTGTCTGTGAAATTAGTGTCGGTGTAGTTGTCAAGTTTAAACTCACACGGGTTGTTTGTTTTCGATTTAATTTATATTTCACCTTGAACTGCAGTTTTAATGATTAATCTGCCGAAAAGTCCAGCTTTGCAGAATTTATCTGAGATCAATGGAACACAAGAACTATACAAATCGATCATTTGACAGATCTAGATCAAAAAACAAGATTGACTTTTTTACCATTGGAAAACGCCACAACACATACACACAAAAACAGAAAAATCTCTTTTATGTTCGATTGGGGCGAGTAAAAATCTAAGAGCAAATCTGAAAATCCTAATCGAAAACGCTATTAGAAAATTCTCAAATTTCTTCAACAAATTTATTAAAAGTATACCTCCAGGAACGCGGTTGAACAGAACAAAAAGTAAGATTTATTAGTTTCGTTGCCAAAAATAGGACAAAAACATAAATCACACGTAAAAAAACGATTTGGTACATTCAGAAACCAACTGTCATCTTATTGATTTTTACCAAAACAAATTTTTGCAGCAAATGTTCATACTGATTTTTGTGGAGGGCCAGCTTGTACCTCTCTCATATGCTCTATATTTCAGCACGGAAATGGCGATAAGCTAAAATCAGAAAGACTTAGTACGGGAACATACCTATTTCGATAAGAATGGTTTTTGTTTTGATTTTGCTATTTGTATTAGCAATCTATAGTTTTCGATTAATATTTTAGGTATTTTAGAGAAAACTCAGAGGTGTATTTCCTAAAACGATTATCGTTGAAACTAATTTGTTGTTGTTTAAATGCGACTACAGCTAGGTTCTACGTTTCACTTTCACTCGAAATGAAATTTAAATCGGTAGTGATATTTTGGGTTCCACATTTCACTTTTACCGATTTCAATTTCCCATTTTTCGAAGTTAAAAAAAAATTGAATTTCCATGTTCCACAATTCGGTTTTATCAGCTAGGTTCTACGTTTCACTTTTACTCGAAATGAAATTGAAATCGGTAGTGATATTTTGGGTTCCACATTTCACTTTTACCGATTTCAATTTCCCATTTTTCGAAGTTAAAAAAAAATTGAATTTCCATGTTCCACAATTCGGTTTTATCGTTTTGTGTGTGATTTGAATTCGATCATTTTAGTATCTCAGCTAGGTTCCAGAAATCGAGTGAAATGAAAGTGAAATTACTTTTGTAAATCGAGTGAATTCGTTTTCGGTGTTCCACATTCCGACCGATTTCATAACTTCGAAAAGTTTTCGAAATCACTCGGTGAAATTAAAGACAGCTGATACCATCTGTCATATGGGATATTACAAAATTATTTTTATTTTGATAAATTGTTTTGTTTACAAATTCTGTTCATTTTTAAGATTTATAATGAGTGCTACTTTTATTGCTGTGTTGCGAATGGAAAAACAAAAGTATGCAGAGGAAAAAATAAAAAGGCGTACGCTTAGAGACCTTTCTAATCCTTTAGAAATTGCAGATGCTGCGTAAGTAAAACAAATAAATTTCAAATGAAAATTAGTAATTGTTATTTTATTTAGATTTATATCATATTATCGACTTGATAAACATGGTTTTCAAATGTTGCTGCAAACAGTTACGCCACATCTAAAAGCATCATCTATTCCTTGCGTGTTGCAGTTTGCCGCAGTTTTGCGTTTCCTTGCCGAAGGAAGCTTCCAAAGATCAATTGGAAAAGATTCTGATGTTGCTTTGGGCCGTAGCACTGTGTCAAAAATATTGAAAAGAGTTCTTAATGTTTTGGAGAACAAAATTTGTCCAAGATGGATCAAACTTTCCATGTCGGATGAAGAAAAACAGAAATCCAAACAACATTTCATGAACGAATTTCATATTCCTGGGGTCATCGGCTGCATTGACGGCACACACATTAGAATGTCGCAGCCACATGAAGATCCTACACTATTTTATAACAGGAAAGGATACTTCTCAGTTAATGCAATGATTGTAAGTAGGATACAAAAATATATTTTTTTCAAAAACTAAGTATTTCATTTTGGGTAGATATGTGATTACAACATGGTGATAAGAGCTGTCGATGCGCGTCGCCCGGGATCAAGCCATGACGCTCTTATTTGGAGCATGAGCAAGGCTCGGGACTATCTTAAAAGAAGATATGAAAGTGGGGATCGTTCGTCCTGGCTTTTAGGAGATGCTGGATATGGATTGGAGCCTTTCCTCCTGACGCCATATAGGGATCCACAAGCAAACAGTTTACAACATGCGTTTAACCAAAAGCATTCCTCCGCTCGGAACGTAATCGAAAGGACGTTCGGCGTTTTGAAAAGTCGTTTCAGATGCTTGGCTCGTTCTCTTAAGTACCAGCCAAGTAAGGTTGTCCAAATTATAAATGTTTGTTGCGCGTTACACAATATTTGCAGACATTATAAGATACAAGATCAAGAGGATGTTAGCTTTGCGGTAGGAAACGAAGTTAATGAAAGTGAATATGAATTCACAGACCAAGCGGAAACTTTCAACGAAGCCAGTCAATTAAGAGACCAAATTGCAAATGGTATATACTTAAGACATTAAATTATCATTAAAGAAACTAACTTAATATCATATTCCATGCTAATATACACTAAAATTAAAAAAAAAATTCAGACTTCAATTATTTATTTCTTAAAACAAAAACAACAGAAAACGGTTAAGTACTAATATTCTAATAGAAACTATAATCAACATAACAAAAATTCAGACTTCAATTATATGTTTCTTAGAACAGAAAACGGTTAAACTTATGAACTAATAGAAACTATTATAAATATAACAGAAATTCAGACTTCAATTATTTGTTTCTTAAAACAGAAAACAGAAAAATAGAAACTAAAATAAACAAAACAAAAATTCAGATTACAGTGCTTAATCTAAAAACAAAAACAAAATAGTAGCTAGCTTATTTACGAAAAAAAGAGCACATTTTACACTTGGCGTGATAAATACTTCATTTCTATTTCTTTTAATTCGATTTTTCTTTTTTTTAGAAGTATTTCTTCTTTTCGAAATTTTTCCATTTCAAAATTGTGCCTCAACTTTTCCACATTTTTTTCTACCAATATATTTGAAAGATTGTCCACAGATTTTTGAAGTTTCCTAATGGTGTGTTCGATGTTTTTTGCTACACGGATACTTTTAATTGAAGACTCCACACCATTCTCAATTTTGTCTCCAATCTTAGAAATGGCTTCATTTTGTTGATTTATGAGCTGATGCAGACTGTCGTTCGCTGAGGCCGCACTTCTTCTTTTTCTGCATGGTGTATTTGCAGGTTCGCTCACGCCTGGTAGTACTTCCCGCGTATTACTAATCGAATTTTCATCGGCTTCTTCTATTCCGAAATCGTGGGTATTTGAAATACCATCAACCACTGTGTAGATACCGCATATTTTGGCTACGGCATCTTCTGTAGGAGATATAACAAATTTACTGAATGGCCCGCCTCCAGTTGAAATATCTTCGGCCTTATTATGGGATAGCTTCTTTCTTATGGAAGCCTTCCAGTCCGTCCATACCTAAGAAAAGCAATTTTTTATTAATTTGTTTTAATTATTTTATTTATTATTCACCTTTTTCCATCCATTCGCATCCTTCTGTGGTGGACCATGAGTGTTTAATTCATTTTTAAGATCGTTCCACAAAGCGTCGGCTGCTACACGATCTCCTTTCATGTATCCTCTGGCAAGATCTTTATGCCTTTCCATGAATTCAATAATTATTGCCTCCTGTGAAGTATTCTTGTGTTTACCCCTGTTAAAAAACATTATGTTTTAATATATTTATTCAACATCGAAATAACACTACTGCACTCAGATATTATTCACTTACATTTTCAATCGCGTCAGCTCATCTAAACAATTTCACAGATACTAAAATGATCGGATTGAAATCACTCACAAAACGATGAAACCGAATTGTGGAACACGGAAATTCACTTTTTTTGTAACTTCGAAAAATGTGAAATTGAAATCGGTAAAAGTGAAATGTGGAACCCGAAATTTCACTTTAGACCGATTTCAATTTCATTTCGAGTGAAAGTGAAACGTAGAACCTAGCTGTCTGTGAAATTGTTGGGATGAGCTGACGTGATCGAATATGTAAGTGAATAATATCTGAGTGTAGTGATGTTATTTAGATTTTTTAGATTAAAAGATAATGTATTCAGCGTTACCAGATAATTTTTTTTTAAACCTGCTAAAGGTAGGACGAAAAACTCCAAAACCTGCTAGACAACAATGTAAAAAAATGCCAAAAAAAACTGCGATCGATTTTTCCTTGAGAAATACGTTTTTTTTTTTTTTTTTTTTTGAGTTCAAAAATTACATATACAGTTACATTTGTTATTATATAAGATGATAATTTATTAAAGATGATCATTTTTAAGTGTCCAAAGTTATTAATTTAAATCATTCGGAATGAGAATTTTTGAATTTATTAAAGTTACCATTTTATTTGTTGGAAGAAAGTTATAACAGCCTTCACCTTAAGAAACCCACTGGCTTTACTTGCAAAAGAACATTTTCGTTACTGAAGCGATTTCGGTTTTAGTTTTTAACGAATTTACCTGCGAAAATATTGTTTCACAAGCAGTATTAGATGTCAGTAACCATAAATATTGCAAATTTAGTTATTGTTGGATACTTATTCCTGTTTACTGACATTTCCTTTTATATTTTTTTATCAAAATAGTGAATATTGGCATAATCGCTTTGAAATACCTATAATGTTGAACCATAGGTAAAATGTAAAATGTAACCCATATCATTCAAACTATTAAAAATAAATTCGTTTGGGACAGTATTTGTTGTTAAATATTCACCTTGGAAATGCAGTTTTAATGCACTATATTATTCTATAATTTGATTGACGCAATCATGTAGCGATAGCCATCTAATGTCTTAGTGGCGCAATCTCCTATGCCTTTCTGTTTCAAAAAAACGCTTGGAATTCTAAAAATTCTCGTTGTCTTTTACTACTTTGAGAAAAGTATGATTTGACCAACTGCTCAATGGATCTTGGCAATTTGTAACTGGCATGACTGACAGCTAGAGCAACCGACTGACGTACGCATTTAATAAATACACAATTTGGATTGAGTGTCGTTGTGCAAGCAATACCTATGTAAATAATATACATATCTGCATATACTATCTGCGCACCCTTTCCTTTTGCAAATGCTACACAAAAGTTACATCAATAGGTATCCACCACACCGACACCACCCAAAAACAGCTGTGTTTACTTTGTTTAATTTCTGACCCTAACTCTGCGTATTTGCATTTCTTCTTTGGGATCATTTTTCTTGAAGACGATTCGTGTATTCGTGTTTACTGTCGTCCAAACAATTAAAAACATGTATAAATTTTTTTGGTTTAAAAACTGCTAAAATTTAAGAAAATGCTAAAAAAAACTGCTGCTAAAATCGCAGGAAACTGCTAAATCTGGTAACGCTGAATGTATTTTACCAAAGGTAAACAAAAAAATACTTCCCAGGAGGCAACATTTATTGAATTTATTAAGAGGCATAAAATTCTTGCCAGAGGACTTATGAAAGCAGATCGAGTTGCAGCGGACGCTTTGTTTTTCAAAAGATTCTGTTTTTGAAATGCCGTCGATGTCGATGACCCCAGGAATACGAAATTCGTCCATGAAATGTTGTTTTGATTTCCGTTTTTCTTCATCCGACATGGAAAGTTTGACCATCTTGGACAAATTTTGTTCTCCAAAACATTAAGAACTCTTTTCAATATCTTTGATACAGTGCTACGGCCCAAAGCAACATCAGAATCTTTCCCAATTCATCTCAGAAAGCAACACACTGCAACACTCAAGATATCGATGATGGTTTTAGATGTGTCGCAAAAGTTTGCAGCAGAAGTTGCAATCGTGTTTATTAAGTCGATAATATGATGAAAATCTAAATAAAATAACAATTTTTAATTTTCATTTGAAATTTATTTGTTTTAGTTACGCAGCATTAGCAATTTCTAAAGGATTAGAAAGGGGTCTAATCTTTTTACTTTTTCCTATGCATACTTTTGTATAAATTTTACTCATTATTTTTTAATTTATTATTTGTTTTATAAAAATGAAGCAGAATTTGTAAACAAAACAATTTATCAAAATAAAAATAATTTTGCAATGTCCCATATGACAGATGGTATTAGCCGTCTTTAATTTCACCGAGTGATTTCGAAAACTTTTCGAAGTTATAAAATCGGTCGGAATGTGGAACACCAAAAACAAATTCACTCGATATACAAAAGATATTTCACTTTCATTTCACTCGATTTCTGGAACCTAGCTGTAAGACTGTCATTTGCGGCTTTCGTTTTCGTTGATGATTACATATAAATATTTTAAGATTGGCACAAAAAAACTGTTTTTTGTGTCTATAGTTATACCCTATCCCATAGGGGTATATTAGTTTTGATACTTAGTTTGTAACATAGAGAAATAATTTAGCTACATATACCTCAAAGTATATGGATCGACTCAGAATCGCTAGCTGAGTCGAATTAGCCATGTCTGTCTGTCCGTCCGTCCGTCCGTCCGTCTGTCTGTTCGTCACCAATTTTTAAAATCCGCCCACTGCCACGCCCCTTTTTAGAAAAAACGTAGTTTTAAGCCAAACCGTAAGGAATTTCAAAAAAGTGTGTTTGCAACATATTTAGACAATCCTAATATCTATATTTCGTCCATGCAAAGGTTTTTGCCACACCCACTTTTTGGGGGCGTTTTAAGTAAAAAACGTTTTTTGTCCAAATTTTAAGACTTTCGAAAAAAATTTTGATGCAAATACTTCCGCAATGGTAATATAAACATTTCGTCAATAGATCATTTTCACCTACGCCCACATTTTGGGGGCGTTTTCTTACAAAAACCATTTGTATACCCCCTCCCAAGGCATTAGCAATAGAAAACCGTTGTTTTTTGTCGAACCACAAAAGATTTTGATAAACTGTCTGAGCAATATATTGTGACAATGTCATTTTCTGTATTTCATCGCCATAAGGCCTATATTTTGTGGATATTAATTTTAAGGATGGGATGGGATAGGGTTTTCAACGATCCGCATAGCGGATTGTAGCCTCTCATATGTTTTTAAATTGAAATTATATAACACTTTGTGCTCTAGATCAATATAGAAAAATCTGGTTTTCTTGTGGAATTTACACCATTTTGGATTAATAACAAAAGGAAAACAAACAAACTATGAAATGAAATGATTAACAGAGAAATAAAATTAAAGAAAAGTTGGTTGCGCTCAAAACAAATTTTTTTTTAGGTTTCGTTTGGCAACATCTTTTTACTCGTTTTCCATAGTTGCTTTTTGTCATTATGACGTCTAAGGTTTAAATCTCGAATTTGATTTTTTTTACTAAACCTACTCTAATAATATCAAATTATAATCCATTTTCTATGTTTTATCAAAACTTCCTGTTACAAATATGTTCGACGGAAATGAAAAAGTTTACCCAAAAGAAACACCTTTTCAGTGCAACACAAATATTCATACCAACATTTGTTTAACAACACTTCGTTCACCCTGTGTTCAAACCTTAAATTTCTTAACGAATTGTGAATTTTCCATGTACCACAACCATCAGTACCAATTTGACGTGGGATGGGAAATGTCATTTCATTTTGTTAAGAGTTGCAAAGTAAATATTCAACTCGGTCAGCGCGTTTAGCAAACGAATTAAAAATCAAATATCTCCGTTTTGGCCATGATTTTATAATTTCCGTGTAACTTAAGTTCGAAAGATTGGTCAAACATATATTTTTAGTAGTAGTAGCCTTGTGTATAAAGTCAGTTTCAATAAAATTTCATGAAATAATTTCCCCGTTAAAAAAAGTGTCGTTGAAAATCTGGGTTATTTTTTTGTAAATCAGCCGGATCTTTATTATTTGTGTATTCTAAATTATTGAATTCCCCATATAATTTGTTGTTCCCATGTCCTTACTACCGTTCTTCAATGAATACCCTTTTGTTAATTTTCTTATCGCCAATTTACCGTATGCCGAAATTACATTTCATTTCGGTAAGCTTTACAAAGTGCAAGTGCGGGAACCGGGAATGCGTTGAAAATTTATTTTAGCAATTAATTTCATAGTTTCGGTCGTGAATTTGTTATTTGTGTGTTGTTTCAAGTCTAATGTTTAATTTTATCTATCGTTTGTGGTTCTTTTCGTGTTTGTATTTGTAGTTTTAATGAAATTCATTTTATGCAAGTGTGTTTTTGTCCATCGCGAAAAAAAGTGCCGTTAGAAATCGTAAAGTGCCTGTGCCCGTCGTTTTCCATTGAGTGAGTTTGATTGAGTGTATTTTGGGTTTGAGTATTGAGTTATATCCGCAAGTGAAATATAATAGTTATGTGTGGGTGTTCCTTCTGTGTCCTATCAAGTCCTCACCGAAAAAGCAAAACACATTGAAAGGTATGTATGTGCTTTTAAATTCACATATTGTATACTCGATTGTTTCAAAATACCAATTGGATGTATTGAGTATTTTATTTGTAATACTCGAAAATCCACTCAGTCCGAATACTGACCAATTTTTAAAGTCTATTGATAAATAAACTACCAAAATCTACTTTGCACAGTGAAGGAATGTTGCTTATTTTATGCTAAAATCATGTAAATACCTCGATATCCACATGACGCCTACAGCAACATTTTTTTTTTAATCCTGACCTGCCTAAGCAGTAATTATACACATCGACCTAAAAGATCAATTGTGCTTGCCGTCAGATGTTTTTTTTTAGGTTAGTAGCGCTTCTACTTTCCTAATGTAGCTTATAATACTTTCAGCCGAAGATTTGCGCAGTTCTTTGGGACTTTAAAATTCCCTGAAGAAAGATTCCCTTCTCATACCGTAAAGGGCCGGGCATTCACATCTGATATGCTCGGCTGTTTTGTCTTCTTCTAGACATAGTCTGCACTCCGGTGAGTCGACTACACGCATTTTATTTAGGTGATATCGCAGACCGTGATGACCAGTTAGTTAGCCTACTAAGATTTTGATATCGTGCCTGCGAAGATTTAGTATCTTATTGGCATCTGATTTGAAGGGCTGAATAGCTCTTTTTGGACTGTCTTAGGCCTGGGATGTTTCCCCAGTATGAAACACATTTGTTTTGTTCCCAGTTTTTTATGACCAGATTTATGGCTGATTTGGGGATTGCACAGAAGGGTTCAGGTCCAATGAAGGGGGTTTCCGAACCTTTTCTGGATAGTTCATCAGCTTTTTCGTTACCTTCAATTCCCTTATGTCCGGGGACCCACCATAGTCTAGTTTTGTTCCTGGAACTGAGTGTTTGGAGGGAGTTGAAGCAGTGTAGTACTGATTTGGAGTCAATGATGTGTGAGCTAAGGGCTTTGATAGCTGCTTGACTGCCGTGAATATATGGATGTTTGCGCCTCAATGGAGCTCAGCTTGGAATACACTAGGGTTTTTTCCCATAGGTATTGAGATGTTTTTATTTAGTCCATGTATGCCAGCTCCTACCCCTGAGTCCATTTTAGAACCATCCGTATACCACTTTAGGCCGTTTAGGCTAACTTGGTGGGTTGTTGCTACACCATGCTTCTCTGGTTGTGATCTCCGATGAGAATCTTTTGTCGAAGCATAATGTCTTTGGAAAGCGGTCTGTAACCGCACAGATCATGTCAAGTTCTGGAAGTTCGGATAGAAGTTCAATTATTTTAAGGTGTTCACTAATGTTTAACTCTTCCGCTTGTGTCAAACTTGCTGAACTGCGAATTGCCACTTTTTTTTATATAAATGTGGAGGGGTGTTAGTCCTATTAAGGCTTCTATAGCCGCTGTGGGACAGGTACGCATAGCTCCGGTAATGCCCAGACAGGCAAACCGTTGTACCTTGTTTAATTTATTTATAGTTGTTTTTTGGGTGACTTTGTTCCACCATACTATTGAAGCGTATTTTATGATGGGCCTGACCATGATCGTGTAGATCCAGTGTATGCTCTTTGGAGAGATTCCCCAGGTTTTACCATACATGCTTCGGCAAGCCCAGAAAGCTTTGGTTGCTTTTTGAATTTTGTTGTTAATGTGGGAGTTCCAGCTTAGTTTTTTGTCGTGGATCACTCCAAGATATTTTACTTCGTTGGAATACTCAATGTACGACCATTAATTGAAATTTGGGTAAGATTTAATTTTCTCCTTTTTGTAAAAGGTACGATGATAGCCTTGCTGGGGTTTATAGAAAGACTTTCTTTACTACACCAGTCTATGACTTAAGGGCGTTTTGCAAACGTGTTGTAACCTCGTTTGGTTCTTTGCACTTTATTATGATGACTAGGTTATCTTACTTACTCAAGTGGCGCTACAGTCCGCGATGAACCTGGGCCTCAACCAACATGCCTCTCCAATTAGCCCGGTCCTTAGCTAACTGCCTCCAGTTGCGCACTCCAAGTTGGTTGAGGTCGGTTTCTACTTGTGCGCGCACTTAAGGCGAGGTCTTCCTGGGGAGGCTGGGAATCGAAGACTCTGCGAGCCGGGGTATTGGTGTCCATTCGTTCTACATGTCCTAGCCTTCTTAAACGTCCAATGCGGAGTTTTTTGACTAGGGGTATGTCGCTGTACAGCTCGTATAGTTCGTGTTTGAATCTTCGTCTCCATAGCCCGTCAACGCAAACGGGACCGAAGATTTTCCCAAGAATTTTTCTCCCGAATCGACCAAGGATTTCTTCATCCGCTTTTGATACGGTTCATGCTTCAGCGCCGTAGAGCAGGACTGAGAGATCAGGGTCTTATATAGGATCTCCTTAGTAGTTCGAGTGAGGTCTTTTCTACTAAATTGCCTTCTTAGCCCGAAGAAACAGCGATTGGCAAGAGTAATCCTTCGTTTGATTTCAGACGAGATGTTGTTGTCAGAGTTAATAGCGGAGCCGAGGTAAACAAAGTCCCGTACTACCTCAAAGTTATATCTGTCAATGGTGACGTTATGTCCAATTCGTCGATGTTGTGTGTCCTTTCGTGTTGGCAGCATAAACTTAAGTCTTACCCTCATTTACTGCATAACCCATTTTTTCCGCTTCCTTCTCTATACTAGCAAACGTGGCTACGACATCACGTTGAGTCCTACCAATGATTTCAATATCGTCAGCGGATGCTAGTAGTTGCACCGATTTTTGGAAAATTGTGCCTCTGGTGTTGGCTCGGGAGTTTTGCACAATCCTCTCAAGAATCAAATTGAAGAAGTCACATGACAGCGCATCGCCTTGCCTAAATCCTTTTTGGTATCGAATGTGTCGGTGAGGTCGTTTCCGACCGATGGAGCAGCGAGAATTCTCCATCGTCATCCTACACAAACGGACGAGTTTGGGCGGTATACCAAAATTAGACATGGCTCTGTATAGTTCGTCTTTATAAATGCTGTCGTATGCGGCTTTGAAATCGATAATTAGGTGGTGGGTATCGATTTCGACTTCTTGGGTTTTTTCCAGGATCTGCAGAAGTGTGAAAATTTGATCGATTGTGGATTTTCCTGGCCTAAAACCACACTGATAAGGGCCGATCAAGTTGTTGGTAAACGGTTTCAGGCGTTCACATATTACGGCAGACAGGATCATGTAGGCGATTTTGAGCAGACTTATGCATCTGTAGTTGGCGCAGTTCAGAGGGTCTCCTTTTTTGTTGATCGGGCAAACGGTATTGTATATTGTATCCTTGAGTTTGACGTTTTACACTTTAGTAAAAGTTGCGAACATCGTTCCTGGAGTGGCACCTCTCTATATCCTCGATCTTTTCTTACTCTTTTTCTTCTTTCTGAAAAGCCGATTTTCTTCCCTTCTTCTCTGCCTATAAAGCTCAATAGCAGATCTCGTCTTCACCTGCAGCTTAGCCTTCTAGGCCTCGTTCTTAGCTGTGAGCATCTATCGGCATTCCTCATCAAACCAGGGGTTTCTTGCTGGTGGCCGCGAGAAATCTAGCACATCAGTTGCGGCTGATCTAATAGCTTGTTGGCATCGTTGGCATTGTGTTTCGACTTTAGATGGAATGGTGTTCAGTGACAGGTTAAGAGATACGCGTTGCGCGAAGGTCTTGGCGGTCTCTTGCGATTGTATCTCTATTTCTGATTTGTTGTGGCGTGGTGGATATCCGCATCCTTACCTTGGCTGCAACAAGGTAGTGGTCCGAGTCGATGTTAGTCCCTCGGAATGTTCGGACATCCAAAATGCTGGATGCGTGTCTCTTGTCGCAATGTGATCAATTTGGTTGACCGTTCGTTGATCTGGAGGACGCCATGTCCCCTTATGGATATCGAGGTGAGGAAACTGTGTGCTGGCTATAGTGTCATTTCGTTCCGTAGCGAAGTCAATTAGCCTAAGTCCGTTACCAGACGTGTTGTCGTGTAGGCCATATTTTCCAAAAAATACTGCTAAAGATGTCTTTTCTTCCTACCTTTGCGTTAAAATCTCTCAGCACGATTTTAACACCGTACTTTGGTAGTCGCTCATAGGTTCTGTCAAGGAGCTCGTAAAGGAAACAATCCTTAGTTTATCATCTTTTTCCTCCGTCGGAGCATGAGCGCATATAATGCTTATGTTGGCGAATTTGGCCTTGATGCGGATTGTTACAATGCGTTCGCTAATGTCCTGGAAACATAAGACTTCTTGGCTAAGTCTGGCACTTATAACAAATCCGCATCCGAATAGTCGCTGTTTCGTCTCGCTATAACACGGTCCATAGTAGATGTCACAGTTTTTCATCCTCTTTTTGCCCACGTACATGTGAAAACAAATATCAGTCCAACGCAAAAATAACGCGACCAGCAAGTGGCATGGCGAAGAGAAAAAGAAAAGCTTTGTGTCAAACAAATCCGTTATTTTAAATTGGTACTTGAGACTTTGTTTAGCTAAGTTTAACATTTAAAAAAAAAAACATTTTGAATTTTGTATGATAAAAATCGGCACTAATTTCCCCCTAAATTTGCCATTTTACCCACTGTGCGTTCCCCCCAGAAAAAAAAATAGAAAACCCAAAGTAATGTTTTTAAATAGTTTTATTAACAGATTTAAAAAATCGTAATCCATTCATTCACTCCATATATTTCTATAAATTTTAATTAATAATTATCAATTAAGCTAAATTGATTTAGTCTTATTATATTGAGATGTAAAATTGTTAATAATATTTCATTAAATATGTTTCTGTGATGTTATGTATTTTTTTTTCGTTTTTATTTAGTGTTTAATTTTGTTTTATTCAGTTTTGCTTAAGTAATCGAAAGTATAACTATTATGTATGTTTTTTTTTGTTTGTTTTACAAATAAACCATATATGCAGAAGATTCTTCACCATAATTTTAAAACTTATGTATTTATGATTATTTTTCACAATGTTGTTGTAAAAGTTTTGTTTTTTTTTTTTTATTTTTCATTTAGACAAAATATTAAATTACATTAAAAATCAAATTCTTAAGTCTTAAAACTAAACAATAACAAGAAGAGATGACTTAAAAACAATAATTTCTTTGGCAATAACATTTCACTTTAAACACTAGCTTTTTATTTATTTTTAACGTTTACGTTTTCTCTCTAGGAAGACTTGATCTTCAATTCATGATATTAAAAAAAAATACACAAAAATGGAAAATGCATACGCAATTTTACACAGTTGTTTTTATTTTTATTTTTGTTGTTGATTTTTTTTTATGTTAAATACATATTTCAATAAGAATTTGGCATCGATATTGTTATTATTTTTTTTCGTTTTTTTTATGTTTTGCGGAAGTCTTGATGATGTTGTTTTTATACTAACATTATTATAAACTTAGAAAATTGAAACATTTAATTATTTTCTTTTGTTAATTATTTACAATATTTTTTTTTTAGCTGTCAATTTAACAGTAATTATTTGTTGGTTTTGTGGACTACAAAATATATTTTCATAATTTACATGTATTCATTGTTAATAGCCGTTAAATGTTTCATCACATTCAGAATTTGTATTATTGTATCATTAAGCAACTTCGTATTGAACACTATTATTGTTTTTTTTTTATTATAATAAGTGGATTTTATAAATTTAAACTTAAGGGGATTTTTGATAAGTATATCCATTATCCGTATATGATTTTGCCTTTTTTTTAATAAAATTAAATTAAATGCAAAATTTCGGCAGAAATGAGTTGTATTCTTGGGCAGTGGTTCAAGAATAGGCAAAGTTTTCCCTAAATGCCTATTTATATTGTTATTGCAAAACTGATATTAACTTATAAGTAAACATATACCTATATGTATAAATATCTCAATGACTTTAAGCAATCCTGCCTGATTTGCTGAATTATAATAAAAAAAATATTTTTTTACTTCCAGATTGTTGTACTACCAGTGAAATAAGCAAATTGGTATGTTTATTTTTATTATTTAATTTTTGTTTAAAATCGTACATTAATAAATGCTCACTTTGTGGTTACAAAAATAAAATATATTGATTCGATTTTAATAATAAAATACCTTACTTAGAAATTATTGTAAAATCTTGTGAATTGAATAAATTTTTTATTGAGATCAAACCAATACCCATTGCAACAACTTATACATATTTACGAGGATATCTGTACATTCCAATAGCATATGCAGGCAACACTTAATATATACATTATTTCCGATGCAATTGTCTTACAATTTTTCTTTAAAAAAAAAATTCAATATTTACTAATTTAAAATTAAAAAAAAAAATGAATACACGCACATGGAAAAATCTTCTTTATAACCCAGGATAAAGCTAACTTTACATCCTTTGATGTAAAGCACTTTTCATAATGCGCTTGATGTGAAATATTTTTTTTTTTTACTAACTACAGCGAAATTAACTTAAATTTAAATTAAAGTTCTCTACTTATAAGGCAATAATGACGTTTTAATGGTAATATATGATTTTTACGAGATTCAAAACTTGTTGTGCTGTACACGGTGAGGATACTCAATTTTTAGTAATTTGACTCGTGTCAAATGTGTTTTTATTAAATGTTTTTCTTATATTTTGTTGTATCGAATTAAACATAAAAAAATATTTAATATGTCACAATATTTAAAACAATTCGACCATGCCACAGGATTGGATAATGGATAGTGACGCAATAATTGACATATTTTGTACTAACTAACCCTTTTGACGTTCATATCGGTTGTAGCAATAAGAAAATCCACTCGGGGAACGTGACAGTTGTAATGTGCATCTGGTGTGAATCCACTGAGAAATGGATCGGTAATTTTCTAGCTAATATTGAGTGAAATTGATTTTTTTTTCAAAAACTTTGCTTCCACTCAAGGGGTTTTTGAATACCCTTTAAATGTTTTAACACAATGCAGGGGTTAGGGGAATTCGGCATAAAATGATCAGGAGTTACAAATGCACATAGGTTTTAAATGACTATAAGCCATAATGGGAATGACAAACAGATTTTGGTAGAGCATTCTGCATTGATATTGTTCGACTTATGTACAAATCTCCATGTTTCGAAAATATGCTTCTTCAGGGTGATTTACATTCATAATGTACGGATAATTGCAACTGACAAGTTGAAATATCGGAATTCAGCTAAACATTTTATTTGGGCATTGGTTGCCGAAGAATTGATAACACAAAGTAATGACGGAAACATATTGAAACAGCAAAAGAAACAACATAATTAATTGACATAAGGCAAAAAGATTTTAAGTTAAAATAAATGCATTTGTTTCTCTTTCGTTTGGTTTTAATAATAAATCGAAATAATTTAGTATTTGGGCAATGAGTCAGAAAAATGTATATTTGGTTTTATTTTTATTTTGTATAGAACATAACACACTAACAACATTGGACGCAAGAGGACATTTCGACCAATTCGTTATATTTTTGTTTCTGTTGCTGTTACTGAGTTCAATATGTTTCTGGCATGAGGCAGGAGATATTTCGACGATGTTCGAGCGAAACTAGGGAGTTTGACATTTCGACCAATTCGTAATATTGTTGTTTCTGTTGCTGTTACTGAGTTCAATATGCTTCTGGCATGAGGCAGGAGATATTTCGACGATGTTCGAGCGAAACTAGGGAGTTTGACATTTCGACCAATTCGTAATATTGTTGTTTCTGTTGCTGTTACTGAGTTCAATATGTTTCTGGCATGAGGCAGGAGATATTTCGACGATGTTCGAGCGAAACTAGGGAGTTTGACATTTCGACCAATTCGTAATATTGTTGTTGTTACTGAGTTCAATATGTTTCTGGCATGAGGCAGGAGATATTTCGACGATGTTCGAGCGAAACTAGGGAGTTTGCTACTCCTATGACTATTATACGGTTTTTTCGCAAACGTTCGGATCCTAGGTGGTGCAATGTTGTTTTTGGTGCACCCGGCCATACGTTGGCGTTAAACTCAGCTTTGGGGCGTAAAAACGGTTTGTATACCGTGGACAGGTAAGAACGGGTGTAACATTTCTTACCGCGATATAGGAAACCTAGAGATTTTGGTGCGTTTTTTTATTGACTTCGAATATGTTGTCGTTCCAAATTTAGTCGTTACTAAGACACGTACCCGAGCATGGTGTGATTTCGCTTAAATGACAGAAGTTGATTCCGCCTAACATTGGGTTAATTTTTATAGCTTGATTTCCCAGTAAAGGGCCTTACAGCATTTTTCTTCGAAACCTTGAAAAATTGCCCACAATATCCAGAAATTCCATTTTTAGTAACACAATTTGCATTTTCTTTGAAAAGGAATAGAGCACAATACGTTTGAATTAATGACTCATTGAAATTATTGTGGACAAATTGAAAAGTTTTATTACATAGTATTACATAGTAATTTTATTACATAGTAACTATAGTAATTCTTCTCAGCAGGTGTTTAGAGAAGCTAAGAGAAATCATTCCTAAATTTGTTACATTTCAACGAAAAATGCAACTGAATGTCTTATAATTCAGTTGCAGCTGATAGGCTCACAGTCCATAATTCATCGACAAGAACAACGCAAAACTAAATGTTTTTGTTTCAGAATGAGCAAACAATGGAACGAACTTAAAAAAAAGACATATTTCCACCAACATCTGCAATATTTCTAGAGCAGAGTAAATAAACATTTGCAAGCATTATCTCAAGACGTTCGTTGATCGTTATAGGTTCGCATTACCAGAGAAAAGTCTATAAACGTTACTTGGGCTAACGTTGAATTTGAAAGTTACATATAAAAAAATTAAAGTGACAATTTAACAATTTCGTAAATATTGTTAAAAAAGCGAACCTACTTTGAAGATGATAGAATTAAAGGTGGCCGCGGTATACTAGTATTGGGTCGACTGTTGTGTAAAATGATTGATTGGTGAATCGCAGCTAAAATTCATAATACCATAAAATTAAGAAATTGGAAAAAAAAATCGCAGATACTCAGCATCAAGCAACAATAACATTAAAAATGGATGAGACACCCTATCAAAATTCCGTGTCGTTTGACCAAAATCGAAATTTTGTTCTTAAAACAGGCGTGACCGTAGTCGAAATTTAAAAATATTTATTCCTTTACTGAATTCATGAACAGAGTAGAATACACCAAATTTCATTATTCTAGCTTAATATTTTCGGACTGACCAATATACCCCTAGTCATAAGCTATGGCATATGCATGGAAAATCGTTTTATCTGAAAATGCCCATAAAAATAGGCGTAGATTAAAATATTCTATAGAAGAAATGGTCATAGCAAACGTTTGTTTTTTTAATTTCCTTAATTTTTTTCCGAAAACCGGAAAATATGAAAACGCCACCAAAAATGAGGGCGGAAAAACAAAATACGTAATCTAGGGCATTTGCCCTTATCTACAAAGTTTATCCGAAAAACGTTTTTTTTCTGAAAACGCCGCAAAAAAAATTAGCATGGAAAAAACTTAATTTTACACTTATTCTGCTTGGAGCAACAAACGGTATCTGCGTGTACTGAATTTCATCATTCCAGCTCAAAATTTTAGGACCAAAAACTTTGCGACAAATGGACAGACGTGGCTAAATGACTTAGCTAGCGATTCTGAATCAATCCATATTCTTCTCTACGAGATTATTTCTCGATGTTATAAACTATGTATCAAAGCTAATATACCCTTTGGGATATGGTATATAAGAAACACGTGAGAAGTCTACAATTTGCTCTACGAAATGTTTAATAGTATCAGGAAAAAACTTTGTAGACAGCATTGCTGTATGTTATTTGAACATTTAATTGCATATTTTTAATTTAACCAAAATAGCTGTTTTCATAAGAAAGCGGCTCCAAAATATGGGCTAGCATTCTGTCAATATGTTCAAACATTTTATGGAACAAGTTTTGTAGTCGTTGTTCAAAAACATCCAGGGGAAATGTGTATAACAGTATGGTCCAAATGTAATGGTCAGAATTTCTTTAGGATTAATTTATAAATTTACCCGGGTAACGACAGAACAGACGGACAGATAAACAAATAGGCAAAGATAGGTGGTTCTGGTTAGATCGGTGCCGTGAAATAACGTCGAGCGAAATAAGGCCGAATTTCAATATTTGGATTTATTTCCTTTTTCACTTTCTAATGTGAAATTAAGCCATATTTCAAAAAGAAGGGAACAATTCTGACAAAATCCAAATTTTACAAAAATTAATGTTAATTGATTGCAACTTCAAGTGAAGTAGTTTTATAAGTTCGTTAAAATTTTCATTAAAAAAAGTCTCGATTTGGTGTGATTTTTTGGAGATTTTGGGAGAGCCGCCTTATTTTTATGCAGAAATACTTTTTCAACGCTTTTATCTTGTTAAAACTGTCAACGAGCAGAAATGTCATATCTGGGCTGATGAGACGTCAAGAGTTGTTGAGAAGCCTATATACATCCAATTTGGTCTCAATTTGGTTTATCGGCAGTAAACGAAACCCATCCAAGCTTTTACCGTGAATGTCATACGCAGATGAAATTTTTGAGGCCCGAATTGGGGGTTATGCATGATTGTGATATGTTGTATCAATCGGATATTGTCTCTTGCCATCCAGCCAACGAGATATTGACTTTCATGAGTCGAAAGTTTGATGCTCGAATTGATATTCGAAATGTTGAGTCAATCATATGAAATGGCACCCTTGGATTTTTTCATTGTGGAAATTCCAAAGGGAAGATTCTTTCCCAAATCCTTAAGGGCGAGATAGACTAATTTATGAATTTGTGCCCTAATGAACACTCAGCGTCTTCTAAAATGAGGACAAGTGGATCGAGGTCTGCCGCCAGAGTCGTGGTAAATGTTTGGGTGACATTTTGTTTCAGTCATGAATGTAAGAAATGTCATGAATGTAAGAAAATTGAATATTTACCATTAAGGTCCATAATCCTAGCTTCTCCATTAATTTGTGTGTGCGATGGTTTATTTCTGACACAAAGAATGTATCCCAGTACAACACCAATTCCGAAAGGCAATTTGAGAAACGTCTAATGACAGCTTTATACCTACTCTTTTGTAACAGATGGGGCAGTTAATTTCGGGATTTGAATCAGGGACCCCGCCAACTCCCGCGCACTATCCACTACGCCACTGCACATTACTCACTAAAAATGATTTATTCACACTTTTTGTATGGCAAAATCCCTAATAAGCCACTCTTTTATGTCTAAGAAATCATTTACAATTTTAATAAATCCGTAAAACCGTTTTATAGTTGAGTTTGCAGATAAAAACGCTGTTTTTGAAAATTGAAAATATGTCGTTTATGACCATCGAAAACTGTTTTTTAGGACCCAGTTACTACTTTTTTCCCGCGATCATTCTTGGGTCCATGTTTACCACCAAAATGTTGGCGGGACCTGCAATTTAGTGACGATTGGTAATATCTACTCGAATAATTTGTCAAAACAGATCAGGGTCAGAAAAAATCATTTGGGTGTTGGCACGTTTAGTAACCAAAATAGAAAAAAAATTAGAAGCTCTCTTTAAATTAGTGAAACATTTATTAACAATGACTGGATACAACTGAATCCATAAAACTGGGTGTTTGAATATCCCCACTCCTATGGTCAAACTCTGGGTTGCACAATATGTTACAAAACGTCATAAACTGTTTCCCTCATATTGCTAAACAATCGCACGTTCGAAAAATCAGATATCTAAGAGACGTAGAATGTTGAAGCTATTAGGTCTGTTCCCGTACAAAATAATATTTACAGATTTTTACTGCGGAAAATTATTTGCATGCAAAACTTGCGATTTTAAGTAAAAATCAGTAAAAATTATTTTGTACGGGAACTGACCTATTGTATCGGGTCATTCATTTCGTGGTTTCAAGTTGATAGCGCTGGCATTTGACACCTGTCAAACTCAGCTATCATTTGAAGTGTCATAATGTTAGTTGAATTTTTGCCATTTACGATAATGGATCGCTTAACAATCGAACAACGCGTTTAAATTATTAAAACTTTCTACAAAAGTGGTAATTCAAACGTATCCACTTTTCGCGCATTACGCAATGATTATGTTATTCGTAATCGGCCGACTACACAAGCAATCGGTAAAATTGTGAAGAAAGTTGAAGAGAGTGGAAGCGTTACTGATGTCGTAAGGCCTGTTCATCATCGTTTCATTCGAAAATATTGCTGCTGCAAGTGCAGTAGGCAAGTGCCAATGGATAGACAGTTACAGTCAATTCGGCGCGATATTGTCGAATGATAACCGATTTTTTTTTGGCCGGCAATTGAAGATCGCTACTTGGAAGAGATGTATTTCCAACAAGAGGGGGCAACAAGCCACACAACACAACCAATTATGGCATTATTGCGGTAGAAGTTTCCTGATCACGTATAATTTCACGTTTTGGCGACGTCAGTCGGGCACCAAGATGATGCGATTTGACACCGTTCGATTTTAGCCGGTGGTTCTTCGTAAAAGACCGTATTAACGGGAATAATCCCCGAACTCTAGTCGCATTAAAAACCAACATTACTCAAGTTATCGCCGAGATACCACCCGAGATGTGCAAAAAAAGTGGTTAAAATTATCTCCAAAGAATCGCATTCTGCAAATCTTCTTAAATTGTATTGTTTTAATGGCAAAGTCCAAACTTTTAAATGAAATCAAATTTTCATCAAAAATGTATCGCTGTGTGTGTTTTACTTCGCTTTACTTTCGAAACCGAAAAATGAATGACCCCTTACAAGTTCCTGAATGTTCTAACGGGTCCGCCATATAACGTTTTTTTTTTTTCAACTAGTGCTTATTTCGTGAATGGTAACACTTAGCTTATGTCTGATTTGACAGATAATTAGTTTTATCCTTCCGCTGAACGACTATGGTGGTGTATACGCTTGAACAACGCTGGGAAATATTGCGACATTACTTTGAAAATCATGGCAATGTTGCAGAATGTGTGCGAAAATTGCGTACGGATTTTGGAAGAAGAGAAGCACCGTCAGCTCCGTATGTTCGTTATCTTGTGAAAAAAGTGAAAGAAACTGGCATCCTCATCGATAAACCAAAAAGCGTGAAAAGCCAAAAACAGTGCGTACACCCGAGAATATTGCTGCTGTGGCAGAAAGTGTGCGTGAAGCGTTATCAACATCAATTCACCGTCGTTCTCAACAATTGAACATTTCGGAGACATCATTGAGACGAATTTTGCATAAAGACCTTGGTATGACGCCATACAAAGTCCAATTGGTTCAGGAGTTGAAGCCAACTGACCATCCAATGCGTTTTCGCTTCGCTAAGTGGGCCTGCGATCGACTTAGAGAAGATGCTGATTATGCCAAAAAAATCATCTTTTCAGATGAAGCTCATTTTGATCTTGGCGGGTATGTAAAGAAGCAAAATTGTCGCATTTGGGGCACAGAAAACCCGCACGCATACATTGAAAAACCGATACACCCAAAACGAGTCACTGTTTGGTGCGGATTTTGGTCCAGAGGCATAATTGGGCCATTTTTCTTCGAAAATGAGCAAGGAGTGGCCGTTACAGTCAATGGCGATCGTTATCGGGCCATGTTAAATGAATTTCTGTTCACAAAAATTGAAGAGGAGGATATTGGCAACATTTTGTTTCAACAGGACGGCGCTACGTGCCACACAGCCGAAGCTACACTCGATGTTTTGCGCCCTGTTTTTGAAGATCGCCGCAGAGCTGATGTCGTTTGGCCACCTCGGAGACGCGATTTGACACCGTTGGACTATTATTTGTGGGGTGCCGTAAAAGATAAGTGTTACGCCGACAAGCCAGAGACAATTGACGCTTTAAAGGACAATATTCGTGAAGCCATTGGTGAAATACAGCTGCACACAATCGATAATGTGCTAAAAAAATGGACCGATCGTGTAGGCTACTGCATGGCCAGCCGAGGCAGCCATTTGTATGAAATTATTTTCCATTATTAACCGGAAGGATTATACTTTCAAATAGAAAAAGGAAATTTGAGAAAATATTCAGTCCTTTTTTTATAGCATTTTCAAAAAAAAAAAAGTTATTTGGCGGACCCTTTACTTTTCAAAAAAGTCGAGAGAAGCGATTTTTAAAATAATTGCAAGTGTTCACAACCTGTATACAACAGAATCTTCCTATCTTGTTAAACTACAACAATTAAAGCATTCAGTGTCGATATTTCACTTTAAAAAAAAGACACATGAATTTTCACCATAACTTATAAAAATGAAAAAAAAATATCTGGATTGACCGTTTAGTTTTTGAAATACTACATCACGTGTGAAATGTGGATTAATCCTCAGTTTATGTACAAACGTTTTGCGGCTTGTGGGCTTTTCAGGTCTACACTTTTATACTTTACAAATACATGTCTACGGTTACGGATTTTGTACACACACACACTCGATTACACGCGTGCATATGCATAATCCCAATTCGCTGGAGGTGCAATGAATTGTCAGAAGCTGCTAAAATTGAGCAGTATCGTGTACATTTATAATACCACGAGGATAATTTTCATATATCACAATTTTGTAAATAATTTTTTTTTGTTTGTTTACAAAGGAGTACCTACCAAGATTCGTTTTTTTTATTGTTTTCTGTTTGCCACTTTGAAATCAGGGATGCGTCTATAATATGTTGAATTGAATACTACTACTATTGTACGTGGAAGGATGCCGGTAGTAGAATTCTCTACTACACTAAGTGACCGTCGGCATCTGTATATCCTATTGTTGTTGCATTAAATGTACTTAGGTTATGTGAACTAGGATCATAACTGCCTACTAAGAGATTGTTGCTAATACCTGATGAATTTTGAATATTGAGTAGCTGCATGCTACCGGATGTCCCGCTACCTGTATGGGCTATTCCGGGGCTGACTCCAATACCCATCATTTGACCAGATGTATTGAGTATTTGCTGTGACTGTAGGTTGCGTTTGGGATCCTTGAGGATGCTTTGCGGTAGCTTAGGCGTGGGTGTGCTATGTGACTGTGGTCCTTGTGATAGATTGTTGATTTGTGTGGAACCATTCGATGTAGATGTTTGTGTTGAAGAAGATATTGTATTGCCCAGATGCAGATGATCGAGCGTCAGCTGCTGATGTCCTAGGTGTATGTTGGTGTGGTGTGTGACATCCGGCGGCGGGACACCAATGACACCACGCATTATGCCACGTCTTAGAGTGCCGCCACCGCCGCCGCCGCCGATAAGCGCCGATTGATTTGACTGTAGATGACTGAGAGGCAACGGCGGAGTTGGGAAATCAACTTGTGGATAGTCCTGAAAAGAAAGAAAATAGAATTTTTTATAATGGTATCATATTTTTTTACCAGAACTCTAATTGCGGTGAAAGCTTTTCAAATTTGTCTTTGTGAATCAGGCTTTGACCTTTAAAATGCATCTTTAATTAGCCTCGGATACAGAGCATTTGATCTGGGTAACAGAATGCAGATTATGCTGAATGCTAAATTAGGTTGAGCAGAAACTCGGGACGATGCAGTGCAATAACCCCCCGAAACAGTCCTCGCGGGGCTTATTTTCTTTTCGACATGGAAGTAAGCCCCGCGGTTGTTAATGCCTTTTGCTTGTGGAGCTAATTTCCTTTGCATGTATCCGAACTAGCACGCAACCCAAATCCAACGGAGAGCCCAAGTAGGGGGTTACATGGGGGCAGCTGATATTTAAAATTTGCAAACAGCCAAACTTGCACTCGGATGTATGCAAACTATGAACCCCCCTGGGTATGGATGTTTGCAAATTTTGAATACGAAGTGGAACCCCCCAGCTTTGGCTAACTGTTGGATTTGGGTTGCTTGCGAGATTAGGTGTATGCGAAATTTCTTTGTATTCACGTTTTTTCCCAACATTTTTAAGTTTAAAATTAGATTTCTTTGAGAGTTTTGAACAGAAATTTCAATTCGTTTTGGGTTCTGCGTGTCATTGCTACTTGTCCAAGTAACTGTTCTAAAACAAAACAATTTTCGTTTTTAAGTTGTTGGTGTCGTAACGAGAGCTGCCATTGAGTTCTATAGGCAAAGAAGAACGGAAGAACATCGGCTATTCAAAATGGAGAAAAAAGGGTAAGAAAAGCGCACTAAAGAGAATATAGAATGGTACCACTCCAGGAATGATGTTCGCAAGTTTTACCAAAGTATAAAACGTCAAAGCCAGGGACACAAGGCTCGAAAAGAATCCTGTCGAAATTAACAAGAAAATACCGTAGTTGAGAAACAGTCGATGCTGAGGATATGGAAGAACCACTTTTCCAGACTGTTAAACGGCGATGACAAACAATCTCTCGCAGTCAGGCAGAACAAACCATTTAATATTGGAGACGACAGCGAAAACTACCAACCACCGACCTAAGTGAAGTGAGATAAGCAATATCTAAACTCAAGCTTAACAAGGCTTTCGGAAATGACGGCCTTCGCGGCGAGCTTTATAAAGACGGCGGCGACGACTTGGTAAGTAACATTCACCAACTCGTAAGCAAAATTTGGATTCGAACCTCAGCATCGTTTGTCCGATATCCCATTGGATGTTTCACAGATGGGGAGGGAGTTCTACCAGTTTTTGGCGATATCAAGTGCTTTCTTCCCCACCCGTGATTTGAGATCACATAGTGGCGGTTTGACAGAGAAATGCTTTTCTCCCCAGTTCATCAGCAATTCCTTTGCCTGTATGCATCTGTGTCCGGGAACCCAGCAGAGCTAAATATTATGTTGGATGCCAAGAACCTTCAGCACATCACGACAACGCTTCACAAGCTTAGATTTTATTTCGACAGCAGAGATTGCCTTTATTGCAGCCTGACTGTCAATGAAGATGGTGATAGCATCTGGTGGTACCGCCAGCATTGAGGTCGCTTTGGCTGCCTCTGCTACTTCCAATATATCAGCCTGAAAGACACTGCTGTGCTCAGTGAGACGAAAAGTGCTGTTTAGCTAGTGTTTCCGAAACCATTAGTGTAGATGGATATGGTTTCGGTGCCCAGTTCGCTTCTCTCCCACTACTATCTACTTAGAAAGATGCATGGAGAAAGGCACGGTGAGGCAGCATGTAGTCAGAGGATACCGCTGAGCCCAGGTATCTGTTTCGAATTTGAGCGTGTCCTCCTGAGTTAATTTTCCAGCAGCTGGCTAATTCTTAGTGCACTTTTGGCTCCATCTTCTTGCATGTAAAGGATGTTGAGGTTGAGGATGTTTTGCAGTCCCGCTGTTGGTGTGGTTCTTATTGCACTAGTAGGGCCCACAGATGCTATCCTTTGTACCTTTGTCAAATGTTAATGTGAGTAACAACGTTTTGTGAAAAATTTGATCGAATGTTGTTCCATCGCAGATGTCCATAAATAGGTTACATAGCTCAATAGGTCTACAGTTGAACGTTTTTTTTTACGAAACCCATAAGTTAGGTTAGGCTGTAGTGGATGCACGCGATGCGCGTGCACACTTAGACCATAAATGTCCATGGATCTGTCGACTTTCTCTATATTCGTTCGACTAATTGAACCATTCAGAGCTGACTATAAAGCATATGAGAGGAGGTTTCTGACATTGATCTTTGCTAGCTCACCTAGATTATCTAGATTATGAAACCCATACAGTCGATCTTTTGATAATTCATGACTTTCGAGACATATAATCAACATTCTCGATTCTCCTTGAATTTTTAGTTAACCTCTAGGTATAAATATTAAATCGATGGGTGTTTACTTTTGAGACGTGAAATTACCATTTTTTGCAATCGGGTGAACTTGAGAAATTTTCCAGTAATTCGGAATAACCTTTGGTGCTAGTTGATCCATTTAACCTTACATAGACACAGGCCAGTTCTTTCGTTTTGCGCGTTTCAAAAAAAATGTCCTTAAGCGTCGACAGAATAAAAAAAACAAAACCAATTTTTGTTAATAACTGTGTCCGCCCCCCACCCTTCATAGAAATTGCGTACAATCGTAACTCAACGTATAAGCTTTTTATCAGTTTTACTATGCGAAGTTATGTCGAAACATATTTCAGCACCTGCTCCGGCTCTTGGGAACACCTACGAACTTCCCCCGTCGATTTTATTTGGGCTTAAAACATTTGCACTTCTCGTCCTCGTCTCACTAGTATACTGTCGCCCGTCCCCCCGCTTCGGCTTCCTTTCAAATAATAAAGGCAAATGTTAAATTTTAGCTTTGAAAATCTAACGTACCTCGAAATTATTCCATAACGGCAGGAGGGTGGTGGGTTTGGGTTCATGCTGCTCCTGGTTCATATGCATGTAGGAATTTTTGTTTTCTCTACATTTTTTTTAATAACTGTACATATCCCCACTAAGGATACTATCCCATGCACACAATGTGTAGCAGTCTAACCGTCTGTTTGTCTTTCGGCTCTTGCTCTCTGAAAGTTGTTTGTCCAAGGACTAAGCTTAAAGGGGGGAAAGGGTAGTGCACCCATTTTGAATAAGTGATTATTATGCTGAAAGAATGTGTAACACCGAAGCGCCAACTAACTAAGCAGCACTATTGCCAGTTCTTGTATGGAAATATGAACGAGGATAGCTATAGCAGGATATTGAGCATTCTATACGCTTAAGAGTGCAGTGAGTCGCACAGGGTTTCCCTTTGATTTTTTTTGTTCTGCATCCCCGACATCTACTTAAAAAAAAAAAAAAAACAGAAAATGCCTCATAAACATTATGTAGGTACATGTGGGGCCATATATGCGATTAATATGAATTCGCTCTATTATTTCATTGCACTCTGTAGACGGTACATGTATGTGTGTTCATTTATTGTACTATGTATGCTCGTATGTGTGTGTGCTTAAATTTACATTTCAGATTTAGAGATTCATAGTTGAGGCGAAATTAAATTTAAAAGTTATGTTTCGCCCCTCTTCCTAGCATTGACAGATGCATAGTCAGTGAATTGACAGTGAAGAATTCCTTTCATTTGTAACAGTATTCCAGACGAAACGAAATAGTTTCGGAGGTATAGTTTACCGTTAATATTATTCAAATTCACCGAGTGCATACTCTCACGTATCCAGTCATTCAAATTGAAAGTTTTTTTCGTTCGTTAGTTTATAATGTCTTCTTCATCATGGGGTGCGTGTAGAGTCATATCTCAACAAAAATAAAACCTCCCCACCTAAATGAAATAAAAAAGAAAAAAAAAAACAAGGGAGCAACCGTCACGGATCATGAACACAAAAAGTCCAGAGTTTGGTAAACTGAGTTTTTAACTACGTTCTAGGAGAACGCATTCGTAATGTAGTTGAAGGCTGTTATTGTTTTTATAAACCATCGCATGAGGGGAACTGTGTGCTTTTGTTTTCCTCTAATGATTTTGGTTATGTTTGGAATTTGAGAAATAAATGAATTTTGTGTATTCATACAGGTATTTCATTGGATTGTCTAACAAAAACTGTTAACGAGAAAGAAATTATATGAAAACAGTTATTTGGAATTTGAGAAACAGCTGCAATAGTAATTTTGAAGGAATGTCGTGTATGATCGCCGTCCCGGGCGAACCTAGATAAACTGCTTCGACATATTCGGACAACAGGTTATCTAGGAATTTCAAGGGTAAGTCAGGCTCCTTGAACAAAGATGGTGACAGATAAACCGAAAGGTCAACGGCAGCGCTCAATTCCGTAGTGGATACTGATGTTCCCATGTCCTAGGGGTATCTAATAAATTGGAACTGGCCCTCTAAGTTGGGGGTTGTGCTTTGGGTTAACTAACCACCCATGGAAAAAAACATTATTACGAAGCAACCAATAGCCTCGGAAAGGACTGAGATTACTGTTGACGACCCTACTAAACGAAAAAGGACAACGACGTTCGTATCTGCACCTGGAATGTGAGAACATTAAACAGGAGAGGTGCAGGCGAACAACTAGCCGAAGCCCTAAACTGCTACAACGCAGATATTACTGCCATCCAGGAAATACGATGGAATGGGCCGGGCAAAAAGAGGATGAAAAACTGTGACATCTACTGTGGACCGTGTTATAGTGAGCAGAAACAGCGACTATTCGGATGCGAATCTATTATAAGTGGCAGAGTTAGGCAAGAAGTCTTATGTTTCCAAAACATAAGCGATCGCATTGTAACAATTGGCATTAAGGGCCAATTCGCCAACATAAGCCTTATATGCGCTCACGCTCCGACGGAAGAAAAAGGTGATAAGGATTGCTTTTACGAGCTCATTGACAAAACCTATGAGCGACTACCAAAGTACGATGTTAAAATCGTGCTGGCAGATTTTAACGTAAAGGTAGGAAGAGAAGACATCTTTAGCAATATTGTCGGAAAATATAGCCTACACGACAACACGTCTGGTAACGGACTTAGGCTAATTGACTTCACTATAGAAGGAAATGCCACTATAGCCAGCACACGGTTTCCTCACCTCGATATCCATAAGGGGACATGGAGGTCAACGAACAGTCAACCAAATTGATCACATTGCAATAGTCAAGAGGCACTCATTCAGTATTTTGGATGTCCCAACATTCCGAGGGGATAACATCGACTCGGACCACTACCTTGTTGCAGCCAACGTAAGGATGCGGATATCCACCACGCCACAACAAACCAGAAATACTGCAAAAAATTTAATGCCGAAAGACTCCAATCGCCAGAGACCGCCAAGATCTTCGTGCAACGCGTAACCCTTAACCCCTCGATTCACACAACACCACCAGAATCTAATGTCGAAGAACAATGGCGACGATGCCAAAAATCCATTAGACCAGCCGCAACTGATGTGCTAGATTTCTCGCGGTCACCAGCAAGAAACCCCTGGTTTGATGAGGAATGCCGACAGATGCTCGCAGCCAAAAACGAGGCCTGCAAGGCTAAGCTGTAGATGAAGACGAGAGCTGCATTGAGCTCTATAGGCAAAGAAGAAGGGAAGAACACCGGCTTTTCAGAAAGAAAAAAAAAGAGCGCGATCGAGGATATAGAGAGGTGCCACTCCAAAGTGTAAAACGTCAAAGCCAAGGATACAAGGCTCGAACAGAACCAAGGAAATATCTAGATGAACAAGGAAATATCGTAGTTGAGGCACAGTCGATGCTAAGGATATGGAAGAACCACTTCTGCAGACTGCTAAACCCCGATGACGAACAACATTCCGCTGTCAGGAAGAACGAACTATTTAATATTGGCAATGACAGCGAAAACTGCCAACCATCCGACCTAAGTGAAGTGAGGATAGCAATATCTAAACTCAAGCTTAATAAGGCCTTCGCCCTGAGCTTTATAAAGCTGGCGGAGATGACTTGGTAAGTAACATCCACCGACACATAAGCCAAATCTGGTCGGATGAAAGTATGCCTGAAGAATGGAATCTCAGCATCGTTTGCCCGATCCGCAAAAAAGGAGACTCTCTGAACTGCGCCAACTACAGAGGCATAAGTCTCCTCAAAATCGGCTACAAGATCCTATCTGCCGTGGTATTGAACGCCTGAAGCCGTTTACCAACAACCTGATCGGCCCTTATCAGTGTGGTTTTAGGCCAGGAAAGTCCACAAGCGATCAAATTTTCACACTTCGGCAGATCCTGAAAAAAAAACCCAAGAAGTCCAAATCGATACCCACCATCTATTTATCGTTTTCAAAGCCGCATACGACAGCATTTATAGAGACGAACTATACAGAGCCATGTCTAGTTTTGGTACACCGTCCAAACTCGTCCGTTTGTGTAGGATGACGATGGAGAATTCTCGCTGCTCCATCAGGGTCGGAAACGACCTCACCTCGACACATTCGATACCAAAATAGTATTTAGACAAGGCGATGTACCGTCATATTGTGACTTTTTTATTCTGACTCTTGAGAGGACTCTGGAAAGTTCCCGAGCCAACACCTGAGGCACAATTTTCCGTAAATCACTGCAACTACTAGAGCACGCCGACGATATTGACATCATTGGTTCCTTACGGTTTGGCCAAAAACTACGTTTTTCTCAAAAGGGGCGTGGCAGTGTGTGGATTTCAAAAATTTTTACACTTGTTCTGCTGGGAGCAACAAAGAGCACGTAAACCAAATTTCATCCTTCTAGCTCAAAATTGAAGGCCCAAAAACCGGTGACGTACGGACGGACGGACAGACATGGCTTAATCGACTCAGCTTGCGATTCTGAGTCGATCCATATACTTTAAGGTATATCTAGCTAAATGATTTCTCTATGTTACAAACTATGTATCAAAACTAATAAACCCCTATGGGATATGGTATAATCAATCAAAGTCAAAGTTTCCTTGTTTGTAAAATCAAAGAGAAAATTGTTTTTTTTTTTTTTTTTGTATATAAAAAATTTCAAAGTTACGAAATTAAAATCTGGAAACGTAGATAGTTTAAAAATTATATTTGTATTAAAATCAGGATCCAATTTGTTGTAATATTGCAAAATTTTAAGATTTTCTGAAAGAAGTTTTTGACTCAATTTGTTTACTTTGAATTGAGTTATAAAAACCTTTATTCTTAACTCAACGGCAATTTCAACTTTAACTATTTCTAAAGCATTTACTTAAAAAAACAGCTGCTACTTTTTGCCTATTTTAGTTTTAGATGGATTTTACGAAATGCACTCAATACAACTCTCCAGAAATGATAAATTTGTTAGAAGCTACCCCGAATTTCTTAATTAAAACATAAATATTTGAATAAAAAAAATTCTTTCAGTTGATCTTTTCTTTTTTCATATTCTTGCAGTTTTTTTGAAAAAGCTTTGTATATTTTGGTCGTAAAGTTTTTTTTTCACACAAAATCAATTGATAAACATATGAGAAGGCTACAATCCGCTGTGCGGATCGTTGAATACCCTATCCCATCCCATCCTTTAAATTAATATCCTCAAAATATAGGCCTTATGGCAATGAAATACAGAAAATGACATTGTCACAATATATTGCTCAGACAGTTTCTCAAAATCTTGTGTGGTTCGACAAAAAACAACGTATTTCTATTGCTAATGCCTTGGGATGGGGTATACAACAGGTTTTTGTAAGAAAACGCCCCCAAAATGTGGGCGTAGGTGAAAATGATCTATGGACAAAATGTTTATATTACCATTTTGGAAGTATTTGCATCAACATTTTTTTCGAAAGTTTTAAAATTTGGACAAAAAGCGTTTTTTACTAGAAACGCCCCCAAAAAGTGGGCGTGGCAAAAAACTTTGTATGAAAGAAATATAGATATTAGGATTGTCTAAATATGCTACTAAGACACTTTTTTGAAATTCCTTACGGTTTGGCCAAAAAATAAATTTTCCTTAAAAGGGGGCGTGGCAGTGGGCGGATTTCAAAAATTTTTACACTTGTTCTGGTGGCACGGACGAGGATCCTATATACCAAATTTCATTATCCTAGCTCAAAATTTAAGGCCCAAAAACCGCTGCAAACAGACAGACGGACGGACGGACGGACGGACGGACAGACAGACATGGCTAATTCGACTCAGCTAGCGATTCTGAGTCGATCCATATACTTTGAGGTATATGTAGCAAAATTATTTCTCTATGTTACAAACTAAGTATCAAAACTAATATACCCCCCTATGGGATAGGGTATAAAAAAGATTCTGAAAAGCCCTGTGTAGGAATGTTTTTTTAAACTCACGAAATTTGTAGACGTATGTTTCACCTTTATTTTAAATAAAATAAAAAAATATAAAATCGTTCCAAAGTTATGATTTTTGCAACCAAAAATGGTAACGGACCCACTGTGTATTTACCTATATGAGTGTGAGTAGGAGAAACAATCTTCAAATATTAAATAGCAGATTGAGTTTGGATCGTCTTGTTGAGAATCTTTTACTTTGTATTCTCACGAGTACACTCCTAATGTCACATATATAGATATAGATAGATGTATAGATAAATAAAGATATAAACACTTACCATAGGTGGATAGGATAGATATCTGTCACTGTTCATATTATAATAAGAACCATCTGGCGGTGGTGCCGGCGATGGGGACGGAATATATACTCCTTTACTAAGGAGCATTTGATCATCACGAGCTCGATGGTCTACATTCGTTGTATTATGTCTTGGATGCGGAAGTGTCCTTGCATTCACTATAAAAAAAGGGGAGATAAATTGCAGTTAATAAAAATATTATAAAATTTAATAATATTCTACGAAGTGGATTTAACTGACCCAAGAGACGACAGAGAGTAAAAGTAAACCAAAAATGAAAGGAAGGAAAAGGGAACAGGTCACATGATCACTATGATGTAAGATTAACTCAGATGGTATTGCGCACAAAAAAAAACACCTTGGACCAAAAAATTAGGCCGTTGAGGTACAACTTGGATCTTGAAATTTAGTCATATCTATCATAACAGTTTACAGGTCGATCAGACTATTAAACTTTTTTAAGGCGAACCTTTTAAAAACTCACGCACCCTCCTTTTTTTTGACGACATTGACCTACATCGCAATGGGAGGATCCAAGCGAGTATTATATCGAACTCACTATAATCGAGTCAGAAGCGAGCAGAATGGGATAAATTTTAATAGGGGACATGTTTGCATCAAAAGGAGTCGACTATACTTCGTCTGAATACGAACATTAATGGGTATAACTTCTATGTCGGAGTCAGTCATCTATCTGGCCACTGACCCGGAGTGAATCCAGCGAATAATAATTTTAGGCCTGGTTTTTCAGTGCGAGATCATCCTAGTTTCGGGATTTAACTCAAGTTAACCCGAGAAAGTAGTTTTTCAGTCAATTTAAATCCAGAGTTAACTTCGAGTTAACCCAGCAAGTTTGGTGAGTTAACTCTGGGACAAAATGATCAGATGTTTTTGACAGATGATAAATACCAAGCAAACAATTATTTTCAAAATTAAAATTAAAATTTTGTAAACAAAATACGCGTACGATTTATTCAGATTCAGATCTCAGCGACTCGAAACTGTTTTAAAAATTGAATTTGACTTTTTTAGGAAGAAAAAAAAGCGACTAAGGCATTTTCATTTGTTTGGGGAAAAAGAAACCAAATAGCTGATAACTAAACTGTTGCAGATTCTATACATTTCGATAACTTTTTGACATACTACTCCCAAATCAAATCTCCACACGAAGTCAAATTTAATCCTGCACTGAAAACCTGCTTCGTGAGTTAACTCTAGGTTAACTCAGAGTTAACTCGGCACTGAAAAACCGGGCCTTAATGTACTGTGAAGGGTTGGTTCAAATATGAAAGGCACTATTTTCAATAAATCTGCCTAGAATACGCTTCGCTATCGAATCCATGGATCGCTTTCATAATTTCGATGTTGGGGAATTTACGAACATGGTCTTGTATTTAACGAGCACAAGACATATAATGTAGTCAACCCATAAATACTGTTATCCAATTGTTTTTTTTAAATTAGGAAGAGAAATATGCAAATGGAACACTTCAACCCTCTTCCCGACTAACCATCCATAAACTAATGCCAACACTCAAAAAAAAAGTTGGTCCAGTCGTTTTTAACAAATGGCGTCACCAATTTGTATATAACAGGTGGCGCAAAAGTTGTCACCAAATGTTCTTGGGCCGAAATTATACCCTATCCCATAGGGGGGTGTATTAGTTTTGATACTTAGTTTGTAACATAGAGAAATAATTTTGCTACATATACCTCAAAGTATATGGATCGACTCAGAATCGCTAGCTGAATCGAATTAGCCATGTCTGTCTGTCCGTCCGTCCGTCCGTCCGTCTGTCTGTTCGTCACCGATTTTTGGGCCTTAAATTTTGAGCTAGGATAATGAAATTTGGTATATAGGATCCTCGTCCGTGCCACCAGAACAAGTGTAAACATTTTTGAAATCCGCCCACTGCCACGCCCCCTTTTTAGGAAAACTTATTTTTTGGCCAAACCGTAAGGAATTTCAAAAAAGTGTCTGAGCAGCATATTTTTTTTTAAATATCGAAACTATTACTCCGCGATTCATGTCTTGTTCGCCATTTAAAAAGAATATCGGGTGACAACTTTTGTGTCATCTGTTAGCCTTAACACAAGTCTTGCTTTTCTTCGGCCACCTTTTCCTCTGGAAAATTCGTCATTCCTCGAACAATACTAGATTTAAAACTTTTCAAATTGAATGCGTCCTCTGTGGCAACTTATCAGCTCTAGGTCTGCCAAAAAAAAAATAATCCAATGGCTTGAAATCAGGGCTATCTGAGGGTCAATCTAATGTTCAGATGATCTTAGGAACATTCACCCCTATCGAGGTATCCTTTCGGAACTATTTCCGAATCGAAAGTCAATTCAAAATCAGAACTCAATTTGCTTTCGAGGGATCAGTTGCGGAACAAAATAAAAAAATCATACAATCGCGTTCGATGAATTCCGCAGCAATTCTTCATCGGACAAATTCGAAAGAAATTCAACGCATAGACAGCTATGCCATGTTATTGTTATCTTAACGCATATTGCCGATGCGCGATCACGTGCGTTATATTTCGTCGGAAGATCTGTTCGAAATGCTAATCGGAATGAATATCTCGGTAGAAAATTCTCTTCCGAACGGATACCTCGATGTGGGTAATTCTTTTCCAGCTAAGTCGATTTGGCTGGAGTTGAATCTTGCAGAAACTCCCAATGCCTTTAGGTGAACAGAGTGTTGTTTCATGTTTTCACCACTTTCTCTAAAACGCCTTTTTGGTGGTCTTATGCTTTTGTTTTTACTTTTTTTATTTTTTTTTTACAAAAATGCAACTTGGTGGTACTTTTGTAGATCACGCCCCAGAAAACTATCACCAAACTCGGACACTGCAAAATTGTTTTGTTTTCATCCTGAGAACTACGTTGAACTCTTTTCTCTATGGCAATGTTTTAGCACTGATTTTGCTCTTTCATGTCTAAGCTTTTTCAGAGCATTTTGTTTACCTCTGGTCGGTACATCGGCGATAAGCACCCATCACAAGATCATTTCTATTGAGCAGCGCTGATCTACTATTTGAAATACCCATCCATCGGAGGGCTCAGTGGCGATGAACTGCCGTGCAGAAGGTCTGGGTTCGATTACCTGCCGTAGCAACAACTAAAATCTATTTTCACTGGTCCTCCTCTCGCGATGGTCTGACGAATGATTCGTATATATCAATTGTCAAAAAAAAGCTTTTCACAACTAAGCATTTCTGTTTCCGCATAAAATAGAGGATCCCGCCTTCGTGCAATGGCTAGGAGATGTAGAACGAATGGACACCATTACTTCGGCTCGCAGAGTCTTACATTCCCACCTAAAAGTCGGACGCAGAAGAGGAAAACCTCGCATAAAGTGGCGCGCACAAGTGGAAACCAACCTCAATCAACTGGGAATGCCCACCTGGAGGCAGTTAGCTAGGGACCGTGCTAATTGGAGAGGCATGTTGGTTGAGGACCAGGTTACTTCCGGACCGTAGCGCCACTTAAGTAAGTAAGTTCCTTCGCGTACTTCATCATGAATGATATTTTCATTGAATATTTTGACCTTGACAGTTCGGTAGTCGGTTTAAGGGTGCGTTCACACTGAAAGTTTGAATTAGTCAAGTCGATAATGAAATACGCTTTATTTATTACCGAATGGGTGTACCTGTACATTTTTTAATGCAAACCACTTACAATCCTACCCTGAGATGGAAATTGAGTCTAATGATGCGTACACCCAGAATATTTGTTTCATTTCTCCCGCACATCTCTTCAAAGGGAGCTCCAATCGGGCATGTTCATTAGGCGTTTCACTAGCTTTTGAACGGGGTATATATTTTTATGGATTTTTGTCAATGCCATTCCGATTAGTCCTGAAATAGTGAATGCGTATCTTTAGTTTACGGTTAATTGTAACATCCACCGTACAGTTCCTTTGCTTTGACTTTCTAAACAATGAAATGTCACAATGCATATGTATTATTTGTCTCATTTCGAGTGTCATGTTCAAAATAAAAAAGAAGATCTACAAGGAGAAAAACCCAAAAACATCCTGTAACAATGTGTTTCCTTAATTTCATTGAATCAAATGCAGCAAAGACAGCACAATAGTTCTCTACATGACAGTTGCTCTACGATGGGATTTGGATTTGGAGTGTTTCATTTTTTTTTTGCTATTTATGTGTAGGGTATCATACGTTGAAGATACGCTTACATGTTTGAACAGACGAGCCAAAGCGGTATATGTATGGATACAATTCGCCAAACTATAGACACAAGAGTATATACATCCGTCTGTGTATATAATTTTCCATATGGAACACGTCAAGCGATAGCAAAGGAGCACCAAATGGTACTTTCCATCTCCTCATCCATCTATTTATTCATTTTTCAACTCTCAACGGGAGTCGTCATGTTGTCACTTTTTGGCCCCAGGGGTCCTTGCAAGACAGTACAAAAGAGGGTTGTTGCAAAGAAATCAAGAAAAAAAAAACTGGTACATTTCATGTTTTCTTTTTTTGCTCTCCCCCCACCCGCATTTTAGCAGAGGCAATGTAGACATTATGCATTTGTTCTGCTTCCCCTCATGTCCTATTCTTGTGTGTCTTTTGTTCCAAATCTCAAATCCTTGCCGAGGTTAACACTTTGATGGTGCATTCTTATTGCTTGATTAGGAATGTAAGGCATATATATCTCCCAAAACCAAAGCCTACTAATATAATAGAAGATACTTACTCATGTTGTTTGGATAGAGGGAAGGTAACGTTCCATCCTTCTGGTATCTGGGTGGTGGCATGTCTGTATTCTCCACCAAATAGGTCGATGCAGCCTTTTTCCTTGCTTCGTCCTGTAAACCAAAAGTTGTATCAATTCAATTTTATCCAAAATTATATGATAGAGAGCTTATCTACTTACAATATACTCCGGCTGGCTTCCTTCATTCGAATAGGAATCGCTCTTCTCCGAGACACTAGATAATGTCTCACCAGTTACCGTGTCGTTATAGGAACTGGGAGCGTACATTTCAATAGTCGCTGTTTTGCTCGTCTGGTTGGAGGTTTCTATTCATTTTCACCAAAGAGAAAAACAAATCGAGATAAATTTACAACATCTATAAGGGATTTTGCACTCGCTATAGGTATAGGTATAGGTATAGGTATAGGTATAGGTACACAAAGAATCAATTTGTTATCTTCAAGGCGCATAGCCTTTGTTAGGCGATGTTATTATTTAAAAAAAAAAAAAAACATATTTTTCCTCTCTGACAGCGCGCACGAAATAAAGTGAAAAGCAAAAATCAAAGTTATCCTTGGTCGTTACAAATCATCTCCGACATCGTCTCCTGCCAAAGGAGACGAAACGCTACAATCTGACTGCTAGAAAATTTCAAACGCACGGAGCAAACTTTTAGTTTTTTAAACTTCTTTATTTTAATCCTTTTCGCTCGTCCTATTCAGTGGATGTATGTGCGGTTGCATGTTTAAATTCAGTTCTATTTAATTCGGACATAAAACGCGCGCTAAAATCAAAGTGAAAAAAATCAAACAAAAAACCAGAGAGGTGGGTGGAATGCAACAAAAAAAAATTATCTCAGTATTCCAGGGTACAACAACCGGTAATCCATACTTCAGTTTCCTATACGTCGCTGTGTGCATAATCCTCTTGATGCTGTGTATGCAACAAGGGCGGGTAAAAGCTTTGACAAACAGGAAATCTATTTTATTTTGGATCTATGTGTCGCCGAGTGTTTGAAAGAGTTATCTGATAAAATGGCATTTTTGAACGGGATTTTCTTTTTGAAAAGTAAAGTATTTAACGAAAATAATAAACTTGAAGGAGAGTGGAATTCGATATGCCTGTCGATGAATGAGATAATAAATTCGCAAATATAAATAGATAAACATTTCTGGCGCAACAGGGGTGTACCAAGGGCCTAGCTTTTTCTCACAACCTTTCTTGCCAGATTCGGAACGGCTGAAATGAAATAAGCTTTTCTTTATAAATAATAATAATAATAGATGATTTGTCATATGATAATAAATTTGCGGTTTCAAATGTGGAGATTTTATTTTGTTGAAAATAACATGAGTACCTACAAAAGTAGCTTCTTCGGAATCATATATTTATGACAAATGAAGTGACCTACGCCGACTTCAAACGGCAGATTTGAGAAGCTTCGCATGATTTTTTATGATCATGGATATCAGACAGACTTTTGCAAGAGTGATGAGTTCAATATTTTAAACCTATTCCAGTGGTCTTATGCTCTAATCAATGAGGAACTGCATCTAAAGGGTTTTTCAATAAGGACTTGCGAACTTTGACAGTTGATGGCAGCCAGATTGTTGAAGCAACATCTTTAGCAATAATGATCAGTTCAATATTTGAAACCTATCTCAGTGGTCTTACTGGTGTCTTCTCCGACAGGCTAAATCTCAGCCTATCTTTCCGTCTTCCTGATCATTGCAGCGTGTTTCAGGCGGTACTCATGGCGGTCAAAGAAGCCTTATAATGGTTGAAAGAGAATGTAATATCTGCCAAGGATATTAGAATTTTTTCTCGGCCAGCCAAGCGGCAATCAAATCCCTGGAATCAGTCTCAACAAGACCACCCTAGATTGCCGATCATATCTGCAGGAGATGTCAAAACATTTTAACATTCACCTATGCTGGGTGCCTGGGCATAGTGACAGGCTGATGAACTCGCCAGAAATGGAACCAAATTACCAGTTGTAGCCGGAACGGGTGCACTAGGTATTCCTATCGCTACATGCAAAAGTTTATTAGCGCAACATGCTTACAGCAAATCAAACCACAGATGGAGTCTTGGCACGACGTGTCAAACAACCAAACAAATTTGGCCAAAGCTAGATTTGAGAAGATCAAAGGGACTGCTTTCGCTCAATAGACCGCATATTTGCGATACCATAGGTGTCATCACGGGACACTGCTTAATAGGTAGGCACGCAGAAAGGCTAGGCCTCTTCTCAAACGACTTCTGTAGGAGCTGCATGGACGAGGAGGAGGATGAAACAATACTTCATCTCCTTTGTAACTGCCCGGCCCTATCAAACAAAAATCATTATCTTCTTATTTTCTTTTCAATGCAACATCAGTGGTCGTAGCGGTCACTATTTTTGATAATATTTTGTTTTTCTCGCTCATTCTTTTGTCAGCTTATTAAGATTTCAACGTCTAACGGATATAACGCCATTATTCTCGCGAAAAGTTTCTATTTTGCGTGCATTCTTTTGTCAGCTGCCAAAGTGAATCAAGTTTTAAACTTCTAAATCGTTGCTAAAATTAAATCGCGCAAAAACGTTTTCCCAAGGCAAATAAATTCCACGCCAAGTGTTATGGCTAATGTTCTCCACAGCGAAAACGACGAATCCAAAACGTGTGTATACATAAAAGAATATTTTTAATTTTATATTTTATCGTTTTGATGTTATAGCTTCCAAATAGCTCAATTAAACTCGTAGACTATCCAATTGAAACGGATGATGAGGAAGACTTTAGTGTATCAACGCAAAATGATCCAAACTTTAAGCCTTCGCCTTCTAGATCTACGTTTTCGATTTCTGATTTCTCGGACTATGTGGACCAGAATATATCTACTAATTTGACGCGACGAAGAAAGAGAAATCCAGAAAATTGGAAAGTAAATATTACGAAGCCTAAACGATCAAAATGTATTGCTTAAGCCAACAACTGTACAAATTGCAGGTTCAAATGTACACTCAATTTTACAGAAGCAGATCGAATTGATATCTGCAAATCTTATTGGGCGTTAACGTGCTATAAACGACAAAAGGATTTTCTTATTAAGTACGTAATAACAATGGAACCCAAACGCCGAAAAAAGAAAGGGACTGATATCGGTGCTCGGAGCTTATCAAAGTCATACTATCTAGAAAATAACGGTCGAAAGCACAGAGTGTGCGCAAAATTTTTTGAAAAAACATTATGTATTTCAAATGGACCAATTACTGTTAAAAATGTAAGTAGTACTGGCTGCTTTGGTGGGTTTGATTCTCGTGGAAGAAAAACGCCAGGTACTAAGACTAGTAATGAAGACTCTAAGTTTATAAAAAAACACATTGAGAGTTTTCCCGTAATGGAATCACATTATGTTAGGCAATCAAGCAAAAAACTATACCTAGAAAGTAAGTTATCAATACTTAAAATGTATGATCTATACAAAGAGCTATGTATGAACGAGGGAAAGGTTGCTGTTAAAGAATGTATATACCGGAAAATATTTTGCGACAATTATAATTTTTCATTTTTTAAGCCCAAAAAGGACCAATGCTCTACATGCTCCAAATATGAAACAGCTGACCCAGAGAAGAAAAAAGAGATGGAATTAAACTATTCTCTCCACATTAAAAGAAAAGTTGAATGTCAAGAAGAAAAGGCTAAAGATAAAAAAAGATCCAGTAATGAGCCTTCATTTTTAACATTGACGTTTGATTTATAGCGTTTTCGATTGGGATTTTTAGATTTACTCTCAGATTTCAGATTTTACCCGTCCCAATCGAACATTAAAGAGGTTACTCTGGTTTTGTGTGTGTGTTAGTGTGCCATTTGACAGCTTATTGTTTATCTTTAGGCCGCAGTTATAGCTACAAGGTGGCGCAAAAATAACCTTCCGATGTTTTTTGGCTGTAATTAAAAAAAAAAATGAAAAACTTTGATTCTTCTTGTGGATTATTTTTCTGGAGCAGTGTAGCGTAACATTGTTTATCAACGTGTATTTCGCATGTGTTTACTACACAAATGTCAAAACAGAACTGACATTAGGGGCCAATCGCAAAATTTATAGCATTTTCTGATAGGGGGATTACTTTTGCGCCACCTTGTATTAGCTATCAATATAAACCATCAATTGAAATTTTCTTTTACTCATTGCGGCTTTTTTATAAATTCGACCATTGGCGAGTTGATGTCAAAACAAAGCTTATGCATTATAGAACATGATTATCCAAAAATATTTTAGTTTCTAATTGTAGTTTTCGCAGAAATCACATAAAACACAAATCAAACTGCGAAATGCAAACTTCAAACTGACATAAGTCAGATGTTAAATGTTTTTGTGTTGATGCATGTAGTTGTAAATCTCACTTGGAATCCAGATTCTTCAAAAGTGCTTTAGAGTAAAAAAAAGAGTGCTTTTGTATCCTAATCGAAAAAGAAAAAATTTATCTAGAGCAAAAAAGTGCTCTAGAGCATAAAAAGAGTGCTTTTTATATCCCAATCGAAAACGCTATTAGAAAGTGTTCTGCAGCTACCGTTTTGTGGTGTGTCTCTCTTCTATTATTCACGAAAAATATGCGTCAACAATTTAACAGTTTATTTGGCAAACGGGGAAGGTTATTGTTTTACATGGAATGAACTTCATGGTAAGAGGGGTAGCAATGAAATTGGATCAATATTGTTCAAGTTTTTAAAATCTTTGCCAACAACAATCACGGAGATATCGTTGTTTTGTGACACCTGTGGTGGAAAAAATAGAAACCAGCAAGTGGCAGCTATATTGCTCTATGCAGTTGAAAATATAGCTCATTTACAAAAATAGAGCTAAAGTTTTTAGAGTCGGGTCATTCGCAAATGGAGTGCGATTCTATGCATTCTGCAATTGAAAGCGCAAAATAATAGAACTGCTTTTCAAATGTCTGACTGGGTCGAAATATTTAGGTCTGCGCGTTCTACCCGTGCCAAAGGAAAAAGTCAAATTAAAAAGCCATACGAAGTTCATCTTCTAAAATACAGTGATTTTTATGATCTGATCTGATTAGACTCATTAACAATAAGGAACCGCATAAAGGATCAAGATGGCAACAAAGTTTCTTGGCTAAAAATCAAGTCGTTGAAATTTGAAAAGGATTCTGTCGGGATTGTTTTAAATTGGTTGAAAAAATGTTACATTTTCCTTATTTATTTTATTTTTATTTGAAATAAATCTATTTTTCCTAAAAAAACACATTTTTTTTTCTCATTAAATAAAATACTTTTCGAAACCCCACACAGGTAAAATCCATTAAGTGCATTTCTTTTAAAATCACCTAAATTAACTATTTTTTGTACATAAAAAACTATGACATCAATTACGTACAGGTAAATAATAAGCAAAGAATAAAAATCAACTTCATATCTGCAGAATTTGAGTTTTGAGGCCCAGAACTGTCTTTAGATCAAAATATCTCCTTTTGTCTATTTTGTTATTTAATGAGTTTTACCTTTGAACCGACGGTTTATTAAGCGGCTTATCAACAGTGGACAACTAAATTGGAAGCTCATTCCGGAAAAATACTTAACACTTCCAATGCATTATGTAATAAGTCAAAAATATTAATATTGTTCTTAATTTAAAAAAAATGTATAAAAATCAAAAAATTTAAAAAACAAACCTCTTTTACGTTTTTGATGAACAAAAAACCATGCAACCAAGGCAGCATTTACCAGCAGAAAACCAAATGCTGCCAAGGAAATACCAATTATAACCAAATCAGGAGTACTCGAGGTCGCTGTAAATCCGGCTGGCAAAAGTTCAAGTCCTTTAATTTTTTTGGTTTTCAAAAAAAAAAAAACCCCAAAAAATAAGTCGAAAATAAAAAAAAAATTAATTGTTACAAAAAAAAAAATCCAAACAAAATGCTAAAAATCAAAACTAATCGCAACTGTCAAATTAACGAAGACTTGCTTTAAAAATCAAGTACACATATTGATCCTTGTTTATCTACACATATATGCTACACTCAAAGGCAAATGAATCCTGTATGCATCTACTACCTCGTCGTTTCATCCGTTTTTGATTGCGCTTATGCAAGCAACATCCAATTATGAAAACATTGAGCAATACTACGAAGATTCCAGATGCTACACCGACGAGCAGCAGCATCCCGGATGTTCCACCCATTGGCGTGGAACTGGTTGTCGGTGGCCCGCCAAGGGATGATGCCGGCTGTGATGGTGGCGGAGCTTCTATTATTCCAGCAAAGGGCAGCAACCAAATTAAAATAATTTATATAGAACAATTTCAAAATTGAGCAGGAATTTCGTCTTTGACACAAGCGATTAGTTGTATATTATGTACTTAAATATGTGTATGTGTGTAATAAAATTAGCCAATTCGGTACTCTTTGTACATACCTTTTGTATGGGCCCGTTGAAGGTCTGGTAAATATTTACTACTCCCAAGTTCGTTCATAGCCATTACCGAAAACAGGTAGAGAGTGTCCATTTTCAGGTTAGTTATGGTTAGTTTGTGACTATTCGGGAGGCCGTCAATGTACTTGTACTGGTCTCTGGTTGCTTCCCTGTAATTGAAGATTTAATATGAATGGGGATGTTTACAAAAATGGCATAGTGGTGATTTTGATTTTTCATTATCCATTGGGTTGTATGGTGCACTTAAGAGATTTATTTTAACACATCATATGAGTCTTTTTTTAGAAGGGTGTACATAAATGCTTATGCTGGGTCATACATACATACATACATACATACAGAGTCAAAAATTCGCATTTTGTCAAAATTTTTAGAAAAATCTTGTGTTTGACCACTTATAGGACCATTATCCTTCGGAGATCTTCCTCCATTGCATCAGCTGAGATTTTTTTTTGATTAAGTAAAACAACCCATTGGTTTGATGAGGATGCTAACAGCCAGAAACGAGGCCTACAAAGTTAAGCTGCAGGTGAAGACAAGAGCTGCCATTGAGCTCTATAGGCAATGAAGGAAGGAGGAACACCGTTTTTTTTTTTAGAAAGAAGATAAAAGAGCAAGAAAAGCACGCGATCGAGGATATAGATAGGTGCCGCTCCAGGAAGGATATTCGCAAGTTTCACCAAAGTGTAAAACGTCAAAGCCAGGGATACTAGGCTTGAACCGAATTCTATCGAGATGAACAAGGAAATGTCGTATTCGATACACAGTTGATGCTGAGTATATAAACGGAGATGAAGAACAATCTCCCGCTGTCGGACAGAACGAGCCATTGAATATTGGCGACGACAGCGAGAACTACCAACCACCCGACCTAAGTTAAGTGAGGATAGGAATATCCAAACTTAGGTTTAACAAGGCTGCCAGAAATTACTTGGTAAGTAACATTTACCAACAAATTTGTTCGGATGAATGTATGCCTGAAGAATGGAACCTCACTATTGTTTGCCGATCCACAAAAACAGAGACCCTCTGAGCTATCTATCTACCTATCTATCTTCCTATCTATCTACCTATCTACCTATCTTCCGCACGTACTGTGTAAACGTCTAAAACCTTGTACCAACCACCTGATCGACCCTTATCAGGGTGATTTTAGGCCAGGGAAGTCCACAACTGATTAAACCTTCACATTTCGGCAGATCCTGGAAAAAACCCAAATCGATACCCACCACCTAATCATCGATTTCAAAGCCGCATACGACAGTATTAATAAAGACGAACTATACAGAGCCATGTCTAGTTTTGGTATACCGCCCAAAATCGTCCGTTTGTGTAGGATGACGATGGAGAATTCTCGCTGCACCATCAGGGTCGGAAACGACCTCACCGACACATTCGACACCAAAAAAGGATTAAGGCAAGGCGATGGGCTGTCATGTGACTTTTTCAAAAATCGGTGCAACTACTAGCATACGCCGACGATATTGACATCATTGGTAGGACTCAACGTGATGTCATAGCCACGTTTGCTAGTATAGAGAAGGAAGCGGCAAAAATGGGTTTAGCAGTAAATGAGGGTAAGACTAAGTATATGCTGTCAACACTAAAGGACACACAACGTCGAGGAATTGGACATAACGTCACCATTGACAGATATAACTTTGAGGTAATACGGGACTTTGTATACCTCGGCTCCGCTGTTAACTCTGACAACAACATCTCGTCAGAAATTAAACGAAGACTCTTGCCAACCACTGTTTCTTCGGTCTAAGAAGGCAATTTAGTAGTAATGCCCTCACTCGAACTATGTATACTAATTAGATCCTATATAACTATATAAGACCCTGATCATCCCATTCCTGCTCTACGGCGCTGAATCATGGCCCGTATCAAAAGTGGATAAAGGAACCCTTGGTCGATTTGAGAGAAAAATTGTGGGGTCCCGTTTACTTTGATATGGGCTATGGAGACAAAGATTCAACCAAGAACTATACGAGCTGTACAGTGACATACCTCGAGTCAAAAAAAACTCGCATTATACGTTAGAACGAATGGACACCAATACTCCGGTTTCCAGAGTCTTCGAATACAAGCCAAACGTCGGACGCAGTAGAGGAAGACCTCGTGTTACGTGACGTGCATGTCGTTAGAAACCGACATCAACCATCTTGAAGTACGCAACTAGAGGCAGTTTGCTAAGAGCGGTATATTGTAGAGGCATGTTGGTTGCCCAGGTTCATTCCGGACTGTAGCGTCACTCAACGTAACGTAATATCACATTCAAAACAGAGAAGAATTTTTCAAACAGAAAGGATGAGGCTATGTATCCAAACAATTTTAGTCTCAGAAAATAGAAAAAAATATTCCACCTTCCGATTTTACGGATAAATGTTCGTCCTCATCATTAGTTCCGATGCTCATTCACAATAACATTCCAACTCTGTGCACAATCTGGCAACGTGGATTGTGCCCAGTCCAGTCTTGCTAGATTGTGCCCAGTCTCCTTCTGTTCTTGAGAACGTAGATCATTCAATGGAACAAATCCCCTTCGTACTCGTACAGTTGCAAGATTTTTACGTGATCTAGACTTTCACAAATCCGCTGGTCCAAATGGCATAACCGCTGCGTAAGCTTTTCAATCTGAGCTACTCATCAGTACTCTTTCCCAGTAGATGGAAAACTGCATTTGTTTAGCCTGTTCTAAAAAAGGTGAGTCTTCGTCTCGCTTCAATTACCGACCTATTGTACCTACGTCCCTTCTTTCCATATGGTCATGGAAACGCTGATAAATCGTCAGCTTATGAATATATCGAAACACCAAAACTTCTCACCGATCGTCAGTATGGTTTTCGCAGTAACGCAGGTAAAATGGTGATTTTATGATATATGTCACCGAAAAGTCGAAACAATCAATCCACCATGTGGTGAATAAAAGACTGTTGCGCTGGATATTTCAAACACATTTGACATAGTTTGGCAGGAAGTCCTTTTGGCGAAAATGCGTGCATTTGGAATCAATGAAAAACTTCTTCTGTAGAATAGAAATTATCTTTCAAAACGTTCAATTTAAGTTGTTTTGGGCGGTTTCAAGTCGTCTGCAACTCACCAAATAAATGCTAGTGTTCCTCAAGGCTATGTCTTGTCTCCGATTCTCTTTCTTATTTTTATATCCATAGGGGAATATTAATTTTAATAAACAGTTTGTAACACAGAGAAGTAATTAAAGTAAATATACCTTGAAATATATGGATCGACTCAAAATGGCTGGCTAAATCGATAAAGCAATGTATGTCCCGTATGTCTCATATGTTTATGAATAATCTCCTGTCTGCAACTACTAATCCAATTCATTCATTAGCTGATGACAGTACTCTCAGCTTCTTATATCCGTTTTCACCTATTTTAGTAACGACTTACGTTGGAATGATTACATATTCGAAGTTTCCTAAATCGATGTTAGAAATATTTCAACCCTTCTGATCTGGCCACAGTATATAAAGCGTTTGTACTCCCCAATCTTGAGTTCAACGCCCACATCTGGTCGGGTGCACCTAAAACAGCATTGCACCTCCTAGATAGGATTCAAACGCGTACAAATAAAACTTATAGGAAGACATAGTAATGGCGAACTCTCTAGTTTCGCTCGAACATCATCGAAATATCTCCTGCCTTACTTTGTTTTTACTTTGTTTTTTCGCTACTTTAACAATCAATGCTCAAATGAATTTGGGTGACGGATTTTAGCCCTTTCAAATCATCCTTGAATATACATGAGAGAGATCACCCTATTGGAAGATGCTCTTATTTTTGCAAATGGCCGCCAATGTCAAATCTGTTTTGACATTTGTGGACTAGACAGATGTAAAATACAAGTGAACAAGCCATGGAGCAAGACACTCCCCAAGAACGCGGAATAATCGTGTCTATTTTTTTGCGTAACAATTCGTCTGTAGTGTTGGCGCAGCGCGAATTCCGTCGCCGATTCCCTGGTCATCCGACAACGGCTGCGCAAACACTGCGCCGTTTGGCCACCAACCTTGAAGAATATGGGACCACACGAGAAGTTGCCAAGATGGCCGGCCACGGAGTGCCCGTTGTGCCGAGAATATCGCCGCTGTTGCCGAGGATGACGAGGACATCGACCAGACGCCGTGCCTCGCAATTAGCCATCAGCCGGTCGTCCCTAAGGCGAATTTTGGCCTAGACTTGCGCATGTTCCCGTACAAAGTCCAGCCCGTGCATCAGCTGCTGCCTGTCGAACGCCAAACGCGTGTAACCCACGCCCAAGCCATCCTCAATCTCGAGGACGTAGTGGACGATTTTTCGACCACAATATGAGCGATGAGGCTCATTTCCGCTCATTTCCACCTCAGCGGGTTCGTGAACAAGCAAAACTATCGCTTCTGGGGCACCGAAAATCCACGAGTAATGCACGAGGACCCATTAAAACTGATCAAAGTTACTGCATGGTGCGCTGGTCACGCTGGAGGAGTCATAGGACCATTTTTTTTCCAGAACGCCACTGGTCAAACGACAACAGTAGCGCCATAGGGCCATGTCAACCGAGTTTTTTTCTGCCGCAATTAGACCAATTAGGGCTGGAGGACATGTGTTTCCAACAGGACGCGCGAGCCACACAACCAATATTCTGAAGGGCAAAACAACATCGGATGACTTCTTTTGGCCAACCTTGTACAGCCCCATTCGTGGTATCCGTTGCAGAACAAAATAAAAATACATGCAATCGCTTTCGTTTGATTTCGTAACAATTCTTGGTCGCATACCTGTCAAAAATCCTGTGCGATATATCTCATCGAAAGATCTGTTCGAAACGCTAATTGGTATGGAAACCTCGGTAGGTGTGAACCAAGCTTAAGGATTTAAATTTAAAAGATCTAACATTCGATACCATTTATAAAATTTATTTCACGTCTGATAGGGTCATACATTATCGCCAAATTTTTTGGCGCTCAAAATCCCAACATGCTAATTGCAGTATAAATCATAAGTGACTGCATCGCTTCATAGAGGTTAGGTTAGACAAGATACATTGGTCATATACTGACAAGCCCAACCACCAACTCATTTTCGCAGGACTCAAGGGGCGTGGAGTAGGTATTTTCATGCGGTAGCCGTTAGCGTCATAATAGGTTTGAGTTGGTAAAAGCTTGTGGTGAGTGGATGGATGGTGGTCTAAGGGTGGATTATATAAGGTGATATAAAAGTGATTTCATAATTTCAAAAAGAATATTACTCTCCTGTCTCCTGAATGTTTCCTTTGGTTTTACGCATTAACAATCTGGCTCGTGGAATACCATTCCCCCACAAATGTATTGCACCCACCGAGTGATTAAATTGCGAAAACCCCTTAGTAAAATGTCAAAATTTCCGATTACTTGATCCATTCACATATATATTTGTTTCGTGTATCCCAAAAAAAGGTCAGTTGTCATGGCGAAACCCATAATTTGCTAACACGATAACGCGATACGATATCGTAAACAAGCGTTACATTCCGTTTGTTAATTAAATCTTTGAAATCGGGTATTACTAACTGTTATCATCAGATTCCTTTGAATAATCTTATAAGCGTTCAGTTCTTTATGTGATTCTTGGAATAATTATATTCCCTAACCATAGTTCGAACTGGCAATTCCATGGATTGTGTGCCAGGTACTTACCGCATGCTCCGACGTTTATAAAACGCATTCTTAGAAGTGTTGTGAAGAGTCTAGTATCATCGATACGAATCCGCTTTGGTTAAATTAATACCGTAGGTACGTTTTCATGAAGCATGGAATTCGGGCAAGAGGGAATGACAGGAAATCCTCGACAACGTGGTGATGGTGAATTTTATTTTCACTAAAATTGATTCGTTAACAAACGAAATGTAAACTCCTGTTCTCTGAAACCTTATTAAGTGGGTATGCAGATGATATGTCCATATGGAAATAATAAATTCACTTAACTGCATTTGAAAATTCAGGACAATATGGAAATGATAAATGCACTTAACTGCATTTGAAAATTCAGGACAATGAAGCGAAACCACGATGGCACGTCAAAGACCTCTGGCTAGAAATAAATGCCGGAAAATCAAACAAGCTTATATTAGGTTCTAAATAGGCCATCAATTCCAATAGCGGTCACAACCTGTTGGTGAGCACTCTAGTTCAAATATATTCAGCAACATGCATCACTTATGCAGGAAATGTAGCGAAATAGTAGAAGAATTCCTTCTTTCTCATCAAACATTTATTTGCTCCTAATCTGAATGTCCAATTAAATTCCCTTCACGGCTTCACCACTCCTCATACCCTACTAATCATCATTTGTACAACTTTTCTACCCATGTGAAGGTCCTCCCGTCCCACATAATTACCGAACATGCAATCATATCCACTCGCTAAAATGTTTACTTCACCGAATCTTCTGAGTACCCAACCATTCTTCACTCACGATTTTGTTTCCTTTTTATTGTGGTATCCAGCATTATCGGCACATAAAGGGGCTCAAACATAGCTTCTCCATTCATTTGTGTGTGCGAACGAATGGAACCTCTAGTTTTTAACGCCGATACCGAATAGAAAATTTAAGAAGCTTCTCTTGACAGTTTTATGCTTGTCAGACTTTTGGGCCACTGCACTCACATCAATTCCTTTATAGGCAACACCCCTATCCAGGCATCCGTTTGGAACCGTTTCTGTAACGAAAGTCAGTTCCAATCGGAACTCAACATTTAAATGCATACAATCGCAATTCTTCGTCGGACAACTTCGGATGTCCTAGCTGTCAAAAATTGTTGATTTAACGCATATCGCCGATGCACGATCATGTGCGTTACATTTTGTCGAAGATCTTTCCGAAATGCTAATCGGTAGAAAATTCTCCGATTTCGATCAAATCGTAAAAAAATTTCTTGTGAACGGATACCTCGATAGGGGTGTTTGTTGTTGGTGTGATTCAATGGAGATCACAAAACACACTAAGATTCTAAATGCAATCATGTTAGCCAACCGATATTAAATTTCTGGAGATGATTCGTTGGATAATTTTGAGGGTTGCTTAGTTTTAGAAGTATGGTTGGGGGATTGTTGATATTCCAACTATGGTTGGGCTGGTACCTCCGCATTAAACACCATCATAGCCGAAGCATAACGTACTTACCGCCCGAGTTTGAAACGGCTACACAATTTTAAGCTGTAATGCATACCATGAATGTTCTATACTCTTTGGTAAGGGCTATTTAATAACAATAAAACGCACAACCATTTAGATGTCGAATGTCAAATAATCCGAAGTTACCACAATGCACAATCAAAACTACACCCTTTGGTCCTATCAGTTCAGTCTCTATGTTGTCTGTCAGTCACTCACGAAACCTTTTTAAGTTCATTCTTCGGTAAATGGAGTAATATTTAAAATTTTCTCAATTCTGCCACCAGAAACATCCTCACAAACTCCATATAGTACATTGGAAAACATTTTACATACCTGTACCGCACTCGATAAGTGGCCTTCAGTCCCCCGTCAAAACCAGGCGTCCACGCTACCGTAACAGAATCATGCGTTATATTCAGGATATTCAAACTCAATGGTGAATCAGGTGGTGATGTTATCTCCAGACGAACATTCTCCTTCGTCTCACCCAGCTCGTTCTTGGCAACACACTCATAGGCGCCATAGTCCGCGGGGGCCACCTTCTCGATGATCAAAATCGATTCATAAGTCAACGAGTCGATTTTTTTCTCCTCAACTTCATATTTGTACGTCCGATTGATGTTGAGATCCTTTCCCGACTGCAGCCACCTAAACGAGGGCCTGGGTGCAGCTTGCGCCCGACATGGCAGTCGTCCCCTTTCGCCGGTGCCACTGGCGGCCCGCAGTAACGTGGGCGACGTATCTATCTCTGGTGCAACTAAATACCCATACAAATGTAGAAATATTCATTATCATCGTAATTGGATGTTCAAGCACATCTCGCATACTTACACTTTACAATAAGCAAAACATCTCGGTTTGTCGGATTTGCCACCCTATTGTCTGCAATGCATCGGAAATTGCCAACGTCTTCACGTTGGGCGCCTTTAATGTGCAGAAATGATGTTCCATTAGCGAATGCCGTTGATGTTTTTGCACTCATGTTATAACCCAAGCGCTCCCATTTAACATGTTCCTCGTTTAATGGTTTGCCCTCGACTGTACATGACAGCATCGCATCCTCGCCAGGATTCACCACGACATTTTCAGAAACCGATTTGATTGCGGTTCCATCTAGGAAATTTTCATAAAAATGTTTTTTGTTTTTTTTTTAGAAATGTAACATTGACAGGATTTTATAATTTTTTTTCTTTTCTTCGTAATCATGTATACTTACATTCAACAATAACGGTTATATTGATCACAGCAGTTCCCTGAGAATTAGTCGCATCACATCGATAAGTTCCGGCATCATTGCGATGCAGTTTCGTTATATTCAATGTCGAACCGTTGGAGAAAATGCGTTGATCCATGGATTCACCGGTTCGTGATGTTATCGGTAGGCCATCCTTTGTCCAGACGTAAGTAATTGACGTTGGGTTTGCCTTTGCCAGCAGTGGAACATGCAACGATTCGCCTTCCACACCCACCACAGTGGATGATGGTGGGGGTACAAATTTTGGCGCATCTAAAATGAAATATTCACATGTAGATACAAATGTATCTTTCGGTGATGGTTGCAGAGTTAACTTACACAAAACATCGAGACTTATGGCCTCGTGTACACTGCGTTGTAGCGCTTCATTCGAGCTCTGGCAAGTGTAGACTACTCCGTTCATTTCCTGTGTAACATTGACTTTGAGCTCCAGTGTAGATACAGTGCCACCCCAGAGTCCTGCTTTGGAATTATTGTTGGTTCCTGCGAAAGAGTGGAAACTTTGTCTTCATATATATTTCAAAATATAATTTTCCCTCTATCACTTTGTGAATAAAATGTTGATTACAGACAGAGACAGTGTAATAGACAGAAAATGCCATTCAACGTGAATCTGCGCTTCAGAGAATCTGGCGCCATATTTATACGTTTGGACGGGTGCACAAGAGTAATTTGCATGTTTACATATTTTTTAAGTATTTCCTGTTGAACTAGATTTCGATTTTTCGTTTTTGGCAATGCTATTCTTGCTGAGCAGTTATTTTTTTTTTTCATGTAGACTCCTTACCTTCAATGGGAATGCCATCCTTCCACCAGGATATCTTTGCAGGCGGGTTACTCGAACTGGAATCGCATATAAGAGTTGCCTCATTGCCTGGTTTCAGTTCTTCCGGTTCTAGCCGGATTTTTACTGTCTCTGGTGCAACTATGAATTTAAAAAAATCATTAAACGTTTCAAAAATCTCCTTCTCATTCACTTACAATGAACGCTTAAGGTGGTCGATTCGAATAATGGTATTTCCGTTGCACTATTGTGGGCTTCGCATCGGTAGTGTGCTTGGTTGTCGGTGACATTTGCTAAAATGGTTATCTCAGCTGAAACTGACTTGTCACTTGTCCGAATCGCAGAGTTTACCTGAAAAAAAAACACACACACACAGTAAACAAGGATGTTCAGAGTAATTCAAAGGGAAACACAAATTCGCTTTCAACCATGTTGAACTCGAAGACTAGCTTCTAGCCTTTGTACACATGCAAAATGGGGTTTTATTTGACAAAATACTGCAATGGGAAAGTCCTAATCCTTTTCGTCCACCCTCTCCTTGTATTGTTGTGCACATCTACTTGTGAACGGTGGCACTTTTTGTATAGGAGCTACTGACAGGACAAACAAAGCACATGTGCACATTCACCACCAGTTCACATATGGAGAAGTATACAAATTACATGTACGGGCATTATGCAGTATGCATATGCGATTTTCTACACCATGCCGGGTCTCTGGAATGGGAGTAATTTGTGAAACAAAATGCAATCCCCTGAGATCTGACTTTGTTTGTCTTACACTTGTGCAAACATAATTTTCTCAAACTGTCTCTCTCTCTTTCGAAACTATGCTGAGACCATGCTCAGATGGATGTGTGTTGCAGACTTTCAACCACATGAAGACAGCATAAAAAAAAAATTCCTGAACCTGGCAAACAGTTTAAAATCACATTTACGGGCAAGTTTATAGTTTTTCTCTTGCACTTAGATACAAGTGTGTATGTAATGTACAAAGTTGTGTGGCTATACTTGGCTGTGTGTAGTTTTCTACAAATTACTACTTCATATCAACGATATTTCCCTTTTTTGTTTAAGAACACTTTAAATACTTTATATAGATGTATCTACGTTACTCCCTTTGAATATTAGGAGGGGGGATTTGTAGATACTTGATTTATTATCCTCGTTTGTTACATTTGAATGGATTAATTGAAATTGGTTATCAGTTTAGTTTTGACGTGTCACTAGTTTTTAACCCCTTTTGAGAGGTCGTTGTGATGAACTTCGATTTATTTCGACAAAGAGTTCTACTTTCGCAACCGTATTTGACAGAACATTTTGGACATCTGTTGCCATTATGTTTGTTAGATACTGGCTTTGTCACACATTTTATTTCGACTTACTCATGTTTTGGGGGGTCATTTTGAAAAAGTCCGAAAACCCGGCTAAAAATGAGAAAATGGTCAAATATGAGATGTATCGAGATTAAGGTTTGCGTTAACGTGGTTTTACATCCTCCTAATAGTATTGGTTTTGTCAAACAAAAACGAGCTTTAAAATAAACCTAACATTACGACCATTGAGAAGCCCGAAAAAGTGGAGCTGGTAACTCTAACCGTCTGCTGGTCTGTCTGTTGATCATTGGATCTTACCAACGGTTTTGAAAAAATACAAATTTCTCAAATATTATTTTTGATTCGTATGCTGTATTAAAAAAATAGCAAGGAACTCCGGAAACTAAGTAGTAATTTCAAAGACCACGAGAAGATCTAGGAGAAGAACACAGCAATTAGTAAAGTCCGTAGAGGATCAAAATGAGGGTCCAACCTAGATGATTACAATTTACATCGACATTTTTCTTAAGGAACTTCTATTAGCCGCGATTACCAGCAGAAAAAGGAAAGTGACACCAAATTACCAACTGCAACAGTTTGGCAGTTAAACCCAGGGATACAAGGCGCGAACAGAATCCTGTCGAGATAAAGAAGGAAATATCATAGTTGAGAAACAGCCGGTGATGAGGATATTGAAGAATCACTTCTCCAGACTGTTAAACCGCGATGACGAACAATATGTCGCTGTCAGGCAGAACGAACCATTTTATATTGGCGACGAGAGCGAAAATTACCAACCAGCCGACCAAAGTGAAGTGAAGCCGCCAAAAACAAAGGTCTTCCTGTCGAGGTGGAGATGATTAGGTTAATCATAACCAAAATCTGGTCTGATGAAAGTTTGCTGAAAAATGGATCCTTAGCATCTTTTATTCGGATCCACAAAAGAGGAGACCCTCTGTTCTGCCCTAATTTTAAAGCACAAGTCACCCACAACATTCTATCTGCAGTAATATGTGAACGTCTGAAACCGTTTAACAACAGCCTGATCGACCCTTGTCAGTGTGGTTTTAGGCCAGAAAACTCCACAACTGATCAAATCTTCACACTTCGGCAGATCCTGGAAAAAACCCAAGAAGTCCAAATCGATACTCACCATCTATTCACCGATTTAAAAGTCACCGATTCACCGATTTATCGAAACAAACTGTACAGAGCCATATCTAGGTTTGGTATACTGTCTAAACTCGTCCATTAGTGTAGGATATCTATGGAGAAGTCGTCGTCGACATGAATTGAGCCATATTCATGTCGGCGACGCACGACGACGACCTCACCGAAACATTCGATACCAAAAAAGGATTTATCCAAGACGAGGAACTGTCACGTGACTTCTTTAGTCTCATTGTAGAGAAGATTTTGTAAAACTCCCGAGCTAACACCAGAGGTACAATCTTCCATAAATCTCAAGGCGTTGTCACAGCCACGATTACTGTCATAGAGAAGGAAGTGGAACTAAAAAAAGTGTTAAGCACTCAAATATGGTAAAACTAAGTATATGCTGTCAAGACGAAAGGAAGCACAACATCGACGAATTGGACAGAATGTCACCATTGACAGATATAACTTTGAGGCACTACATGACATTGTCTACCTCGGCTCTGCTATTACCTCTGACAACTACATCTCATCAGAAATAAAACGAAGTGTTAGTCTTGACTAAGAAGGCAGTTTAGTAGTAAAACCCTCACTCGAACTCTAAGGATATCGTATACAAAAGCCTGATCATCCCAGTCCATCTCTACGGCGCTAAAGCATGTACCGTCAAAAGTGGATGAAGAAATCCTTGGTAGTTTTGAGCGAGGCATTCATCGAAAAATCTTGAAACGAAGATTCAATCATTAGTTATGTGAGCTGTACAGAGACATACCCCTAGTCAAAAAGAAATCTACATTGGACGTTTAAGATGGCTAGGACATGTAGAGCGAATGGTCACCAAAAATCCGGCTTGCAGAGTCTTCGATACGCAACCAGATGTCAGACGTAGTAGATGAGGACCTCTCCCTAAGTGGAGCGCAAAAGTAACGGGTCCGCCAAATATTTTTTTTTTTTGAATATTTTCTCAAATTTCTTTTTTTATTTGAAAGTACAATCCTTCCGGTTAATAATGGAAAATAATTTCATTCAAATGGCTGCTTCGGCTGGCCATGCAGTAGCCTACACGATCGGTCCAATTTTTAAGCATATTATCGATGGTGTGCAGCTGTATTTCACCAATGGCTTCACGAATATTGTCTTTTTAAGCGTCAATTGTCTCTGGCTTGTCGGCGTAACACTTATCTTTTACGGCACCCCACGAATAAAAGTCCAACGGTGTCAAATCGCAGCTCCGAGGTGGCCAAACGATATCAGCTCTGCGGCTGATAATGCGATCTTCAAAAACAGGGCGCAAAATATCGAGTGTAGCTTCGGCTGTGTGGCACGTAGCGCCGTCCTGTTGAATTCAAATGTTGCCAATATCCTCCTCTTCAATTTTTGTGAACGAAAATTCGTTCAACATGGCCCGATAACGATCGCCGTTGACTGTAACGGCCACTCCTTGCTCATTTTCGAAGAAAAATGGCCCAATTATGCCTCTGGACCAAAATCCGCACCAAACAGTGACTCGTTTTGGGTGTATCGGCTTTTCAATGTATGCGTGCGGGTTTTCTGTGCCCCAAATGCGACAATTTTGCTTGTTTACATACCCGCCAAGATCAAAATGAACTTCATCTGAAAAGATGATTTTTTTGCAAAATTCGTCTCAATGATGTCTCCGAAATGTTCAATTGTTGAGAACGACGGTGAATTGATGTTGATGGCGCTTCACGCAAACTTTCTGCCACAACAGCAATATTCTCGGGTGTACGCACTGTTTTTGGCTTTTCACGCTTTGGTTCATCGATGAGGATGCCAGTTTTTTTCACTTTTTTCACAAGATAACGAACATACGGAGCTGACGGTGCTTCTCTTCTTCCAAAATCCGTACGCAATTTTCGCACACATTCTGCAACATAACCATGATTTTCAAAGTAATGTCGCAATATTTTCCAGCGTTGTTCAAGCGTATACACAACCATACTCGTTCAGCGGAAGGATAAAACTAATTATCTGTCATATCAGTCATAAGCTAAGTGTTACCATTCACGAAATAAGCACTAGTTGAAAAAAAAAACGTTAGATGGCGGACCCGTTAGTAACCGACCTCAACCAAATTGAAGTGCGTTACTGGAGGCAGTTAGCTAACGACCGGGCTAATTGGAGAGGCATGTTGGTTGAGGCCCAAGCTCAGTCCGGACTGTAGTACACTGAAGTAAGTAAGGGTCACCTCAGCACAGTGATAAAGGCTATTAAGTTGAAGGTTTCGCTTTCAAACCGTGACTCAATATCTTTGACGTTTGGCAAAGAGGTCTTAAGTCAAAAAATGCATTTTGATTGGCTATAACTCATTTCTTTGTTCTCTTTCGTTTGGTATTAATAATTAATCATAATAATTTAGTCTTTAGGCAAAAAGTCAGAAAAATGAATATTTGGTTTGGTATTACTGGAAATAAATAAACTTTTTTCTATTTGGCATTTTCTGACTTGAAAACTTTTTGCCTAACGTCAAAGAATATGAAAAACTAGAAATTTTGGCTTTTAATTGTTGAAAAAATTAACTTACCCTCTTATCATTTTTGTACCACGTTAACGTGGCCAATGGATTTCCGCCTGATGAAACACAAAGTAGTTTTTGTACTGAACCAGCTGGAATAATTTGACCTTCGACATATCCCGAAATTAGAGGTGGTGAGGGAGGATCTGTAAATAAAAAATACAAGAAATGTGAATACAAGAAAATCTAGTTTGAGATGCCGTCTTAGTTCCCTACTTGAATTTTGAAGACTTTTTTTTTTTTAAAAATACGCCTGCGAAATTTATTATGTGATTCTTAGAAAAGGACACTAAAATATGATATTTGTTCGTAATATTTTTCATTTTTTAACATTTTTAATAAATTATTTGGAAAATATGATTCAAAAAATTAAAAAAATTAAAAATGATATAAAAAGGTTCTTTTTAGACGAATTTCTGTGGTCTGCCAATCTAGGCGAACCTAGATAAGCTGTTTCGACATATTCGGACAACAGGTTATCTAGGAATTTCAAGGGTTCCACCACAGAGATGGTGGCGGATGAATCGAAAGGTCAACGGCAGCGCTCAATCCCGTAGTGGATACTGATGGCCCCATGTTCTAGGGGTATCTAATAAATTGGAACTGGCCCTCCAAGTTGTCTCTGGATTGTTGTGCTTTGGGTTAACTCTCCACCCATGGAAAAAAAACATTGTCACGAAGCAACTAATAGCCTCGGAAAAGACTGATATTACTGTTGACAACCCTGCTAAACGAAAAAAGGACAACGACGTTCGTATCTGCACCTGAAATGTGAGAACATTAAACAGGAGAGGTGCAGGCGAACAACTAGCGGATGCCCTAAGCTGCTACAAAGCAGACATTACTGCCATCCAGGAAATACGATGGGATGGGCCGGGCAAAAAGAGGATGAAAAACTGTGACATCTACTGTGGACCGTGTTATAGTGAGCAGAAACAGCGACTATTCGGATGCGAATCTATTATAAGTGGCAGAGTAAGGCAAGAAGTCTTATGTTTCCAAGACATTAGCGATCGCACTGTAACAATTGGCATTAAGGCAAAATTCGTCAACATATGCCTTATATGCGCTCATGCGCCGAAAGACTGCAATCGCCAGAGACCGCCAAGACCTTCGCGCAACGTGTATCCCAATGGCAACGATGCCAACAAGCTATTAGATCAGCTACAACTGATGTGCTAGGTTTCTCGCGGCCACCAGCAAGAAACCCCTGGTTTGTTGAGGAATGCCGACAGATGCTCGCAGCCAAAAACGAGGCCTACAAGGCTAAGCTGTAGATGAAGACGAAATCTGCCATTGAGCTCTATAGGCAAAGAAGAAGGGAAGAACATCGGCTTTTCAGAAAGAAGAACAAAGGGCGCGATCGAGGATATAGAGAGGTGCCACTCCAGGAACGATGTTCGCAAGTTTTACCAAAGTGTAAAACGCCAAAGCCAAGGATGAACAAGGAAATATTGTAGTTGAGACACAGTCGATGCTAAGGATATGGAAGAACCACTTCTGCAGACTGTTAAACGGCGATGACGAACAACATTCCGCTGTCAGGCAGAACGATCCATTCAATATTGGCAACGAAAGCGAAAACTGCCAACCACCCGACCTAAGTGAAGTGAGGATAGCTATATCTAAACTCAGGCATAATAAGGCCGCCGGAAATGACGGCCTTCCCGCTAAGCTTTATAAAGCTGCCGGAGATGAATTGGTAAGCAACATCCACCAACTCATAAGCCAAATCTGGTCGGTTGAAAGCATGCCTGAAGAATGGAACCTCTGCATCGTTTGCCCGATTCACGGAAAAGGAGACCCTCTGAACTGCCCCAACTACAGAGGAGTAGTTCTACTCAACATCGCCTACAAGATCCTATCTGCCGTAATATGTGAACGCCTGAAACCGTTTACCAACAACCTGATCGGCCCTTATCAGTGTGGTTTTAGGATAGGAAAGTCCACAACCGATCAAATTTTCACACTTCGGCAGATCCTGGAAAAACCCCAAGAAGTCCAAATCGATACCCACCTCCTATTTATCGATTACGACAGCATTTGTAGAGACGAACTATACAGAGCCATGTCTAGTTTTGGTATACCATCCAAACTCGTCCGTGTGTGTAGGATTGACCTCACCGACACATTCGATACCAAAAAAGGATTTAGGCTAGGCTGTCATGTAACTTCTTCAATTTGATTCTTGAGAGGATTGTGCAAAACTACCGAGCCAACACCAGAGGCACAATTTTCTAAAAATCGGTGCAACTACTAGCATACGCCGACATCATTGGTAGGACTCAACGTGAAGTTATAGCCACGTTTGCTAGTATAGAGAAGGAAGCGGCAAAAATGGGTTCAGCAGTAAATGAGGGTAAGACTAAGTATATGCTGTCAACACGAAAGGATACACAACATCGACGAATTGGACAGAACGTCACCATTGACAGATATAACTTTGAGGTAGTACGGGACTTTGTCTACCTCGGCTCCGCTATTAACTCTGACAACAACATCTCGTCAGAAATCAAACGAAGAATTACTCTTGCCAATCGCTGTTTCTTCGGGCTAAGAAGGCAATTTAGTAGTAAAGCCCTCACTCGAACTACTAAGGAGATCCTATATAAGACCCTGATCATCCCAGTCCTGCTCTACGGCGCTGAAGCATGGACCGTATCAAAAGCGGATGAAAAATCCTTGGTCGATTCGAGAGAAAAATTCTTCGGAAAATCTTCGGTCCCGTTTGCGTTGACGGGCTATGGAGACGAAGATTCAACCATGAATTATACGAGCTGTACAGCGACATACCTCTTGTCAAAAAATTCCACATTGGACGTTTTAGATGGCTAGGACATGTAGAACGAATTGACACCAATACTCCGGCTCGCAGAGTCTTCGATTCCCAGCCAGACGTCGGACGCAGTAGAGGAAGACCTCGCCCCGGCCATTAAAAAAAGAAAAAGAAAAGACAAATCAACATTCCGAAAGCAATTTCCAATACGGCGGAAAATAAACGTCTAAATGTACCCCTGGCATATAATATTTTGGCAAAAAAAGACAGCCTCCAGAGCAAATGGCATTATAACACGCACACTCCCACCCATATAATACCTGAAGTCTATACAAAGGCACAACCTAGAGCGGAAGTGCTCATTGATCACCTTTTTGGTTAAATTGTCATTTTTGCTAAAAGACTATATTCAAACATTATTTAACTATGACACACATAAATGAAACGACAGCGTATGTCACAAGTTCAGGAAATCAAAGGAGGACAAATTGAATTTTGCCTCGAAAGCCTCCAGGACGTCAATTTGGTATTTTTGTTGATACCATGGCAGAGAGTGAATGCCAAAGAAATTTTCAAGTGCTACAGGTAAAAAGGAAATTCAATTACGTACTCTCATGAAATATGATGAACGTTTGCTTTGCGCTTGCACCTTTATATTCTCGAATGTTAGATATATAGATACTCGTGAAAACGTATGCATATGCGTTTGTGAGGGTGTAAATGTGTTTTTTGTATTAAAAGGAGTTGATAGGATTTTTTTTGTTTGTATAGCTTAAGTTTTCATCTGCACCCTTTTTTCTCGCTTAAGCCGAAAAGGACGAAGAATGAGGAGCCAGTAAAAAAATGTTTCGAATTAATCAACGCAACGGAAACAATTGTTTGCTTCGTCCTTCGGTGTATGGGTAATGTCTGCGATGTGTAAAAGTGTGCCACCCATCCCCATCCCTTGGAAATTCAATCTGTTTTTTTTCGTCGTTCTTTATTGGGGCACAATACAATTTTTCTCAAGTATCTAACTTTGTTAGTGTTTTTTTTTTTATTAATATGGAACAAGTTTGCGTTTGTATGGGGGGAAAATTGGATTTTTATTTTATCCAACTGTGAAGAAGGTGTAATTTCTTTAAATATACCTAGGACTCTGCTTAAACCGTTTTCATGCTAATGGGGTGGTGGAGTTTTTCTTCTGTATTGGGTTAAAGTCCTAATTAAGATCTTTGTGTATGGTTATTTGTTCTTGTTTTGTAAGGAAATTGGGGAACAACTTTTGTGTTACAAGTACTTTCGCATTTGGGTCATTGCTCTAATGTATAGCCCCCTATCGCTGCTGGAGTGGGAAATTTCAAAGATATTGGGATCAATTTGAACATTTTTGTAAATACACCAAGTAGGGGTTGGAAATTGTGCCAAATAGACCCTGTTGTAGGTTGTAGACATTGTCGATGCTCATCCTCTACAGAAATGTTGAAGTTTATGATATGTTTGACTTTGGGATACTAATTATCGAAATATACTTGAGTGGACTCTGATACCAATTTGTTTTAAATTTTATTTGGTTACCATGTCTCAAAATGATTTCTAGGAAGTGTACCTTTAAAATCTTAGGAACGATAGAAACATATAGATATTGGAAAAATATCCTTTTGTTTTTTTTTGTATTTTGAACAGGGTAGTTGGTGTTTCTCTTGTTTGTTTGTCCTTTATTTTGTATATCGTTGCTCCAATTTTAAATTTCTTCTCTTGGTATTTTTTATTTTTCTTTCATTACTCGAGAAGATAGGGGAAATGATTCTGTCCGTCTTTCCATACTCAAAGGGCTAGACGGATTTTCTTCAAAATTTGTTTTTGGAGTTTTTAGGCTACAATTCATGGCCATTTTCTTTTTTTTAGTTTAAGCCTTTCCAATATAGGTGTCTCTTGTGTAAGAGTTTTACAAAACATAAATTTTCTCAAAAATGGCTCGGATATCTCTCATATACATATGCTGCTAACTTCATTCCTACCGTTAGCTCTTTATACTAACAAACCCATCATCTCATTGGGTCCGACCAATATGCTCAATATTGTCGGTGTATGCTAGAGCTGCGAAGTTTTTGGAAGATCGTTCATCTACAATTTGAAGACATCTGCGCCCACCAGCAAGAAACCATTAGTTTGATGGGAATTCCGATAAATATTCGCAGCCATGAACGAGGCCTAAAAGACTAAGGTGCAGGTGAAGTCGAGAGCCGCCATTGAGCTCTATATGCAAAGAATGAGGGATGACCACCCGGTTTTCAGAAAGAAGAAGATCAAGAAAACCGCGCTATCGAGGATATCGAGAGGTCCCACTCCATGAAATTTTACCAATTTGCAAAACGTCAAAGCTGGGGATACAAGGTTCGAACAGAATCCTGTCGAAATCAACAAGGAAATATCGTAGTTGAAACACAGACGATGCGGAAGAAGAACCACTTCTGCGGACTGTGAAGCGGCGATGACGAACAATCTTCCGCTGTAGGGCAGAATGAACCATTCGACATTGGCGCCGACAGTGAAAACTACCAACCACCCGACCTAAGTGAAGTGGGGATAGCAATATCTAAATTCAAGCTTAACAAGGCTGCCGGAAATGACGGCCTTCCCACTGATCTTTATAAAGCCAAATCTGGTCGGATGAAAATATGCCTGAAGAATAAATCCTCAGCATTGTTTGCCCGATCTGCAAAAAAGGAGACCCTGTGAACTGCGCCGATTACAGAGACATAAGTCTCCTCAATATCGCCTACAAGATCCTATCTGCCGTACTATGTGAACGTCTGAAACCGTTTACCAATAACATAATCGGCCCCCATCGGTGTGGTTTCAGGCCAGGAAAGTCCACAACAACCACAATTCTTCACACTTCGTAAAATCCTGGACCCAAGAAGTCCAAATCGATACCCACCACCTATTCATCGATTTCAAAGCCGCATACGACAGCATTTATAGAGACGAACTATACAGAGCCATGTCTAGTTTTGGTATACCGCCCAAAATCGCCCTTCTGTGCAGGATGTGGATGGAGAATTCTAGATTCTCCATCAGTGACCTCACCGACACATTGGATACCAAAAAAGGATTTAGGCAAGACGGGGAACTGTCATGTGACTTCTTTAGTCTCATTCTGGAGAAGATTGTTCAAAACTCCAGAAACAACACCAGAGACACAGTCCTCCATAAATCGGTGTAACATCATTGGTCGTACTCAATATAGAGAAGGAAGCTGCAAAAATGGGTTTAGCAGTAAATGAGGGTAAGACTTAATAAGTGCTGTCAACTTGAAAGGACACACAACATCGATGAAATGGACAGAACCTCTCCATTGACAGTTATAACTTTGAGGTAGCACGGGACTTTGTCTACCTCGGTATTACCTCTGACAACAACATCTCGTTAGAAATTTAACGAAGAATTACTCTTGCCAACCGCAGTTTCTTCGGGCTATGAAGATCATTTAGTAGTAAAACCCCCAATCGACCTACTAAGTAGATCCTATACAAGACCCTGATCCCAGTCCTGCTCTTCGGCGCTGAAGAATAGACCGTATCAAGAGCGGCTGAAGGTCGAAAAAATTCCAGTATGCGTTTACGGAATTCTTGGTCCATAGATTCAACCAAAAACTATGATAGCTGTACCCTTAGTCAAAAAACTCCTCATTGGACATTAAAGATTGCTAGGACATGTAAAGCTAATATAAACCAATACTCAGGCTCACAGAGTCATCGACTCCCAGCCAGACGTCTGAAGTAACGCGTCCAAGTAGAAAGCGACCTCAACTAATTTAAAGTGCAGAGCTGAAGGCAGTTAGCTTAGGGCCGGGCTAATTGGAGAGGCATGTTGGTGGATGACCGCGTTTTTTCCGGTATGTAGCGCCTTTTAAACCTCAAGTCTGCTTAGGGCCACATCTTGCAAGTTCGAGCTTCATTTTGTTGTACCACAACTAGTTTATTTACGGACACTTAAAGTTTTAAGCTTTTAAGTATTAAGCTTGCCCCGGAGAAAATTGACAAGTCAGTGGTAAGACTTATTTGATGCAAGTAGCGTGGTGTTTGCCTATTTGTTTTCTATTTTGTGGTAATTTTGTTCATTTCGAGTGAAAGATTAAAAATCGTTAAACTTTTTTTTTTATTTTTAACCGATTTCCAAACGATAATCGTTGAGACGATAGTGTAGGAGATTTTCTGGGTACGTATCGTGTAATTTATAAACCTGTGACAATTATAATAATTACGCGCAAGGTACCCAGAAAGTCTCCTTCATTATCGTCAACGATTATCGTTTTGAAATTTACGGAATAAGGTTTCAGAAAAACATTTTTAAATGTAGACGAGTTTGAATTCTATTCAGAAAATTAAGTAACCTGCTGAAATATTCTCAGCTATCTCGACAGCAATGCAAGCCTGCCAACTATTACCTGTTAATTCTGTCAATTGTGATTTTTAGCAGTGGATGTATTATAAAGGTTTATAATTTTTTTTCTTATTAAAAAGATGCTCAAGGAAGCTCTTTTTTTTTCTATTAAAGTAACTCTGCTTTAAAAAAAAAACCATCGTTCAATGCGAAACAGATTTTTTCTTCAATTACGTTACTCTTCACCGCGTGCTTTCATTCAAATTGATAAAAAAAAAAACTCCCTATCAAGGCATGACATTTGACAACGAATTCAACTACTTAGAGTCGATTGAACATACAGAATTCAGCTTGTCATCAAAAAGCCTTTTTGTGTGGGAAACTGGGAATCTTGATGAAGCAGAAAATAAGGATGTCAATCATTATTTTTATTTTTCGGTTACGGATGTACCAAGCATAAATAAAAAACATATGAGAGGCTACAATCCGCTATGCGGATCGTTGCATACCCTATCCCATCCCATCCTTTAAATTAATATCCTCAAAATATAGGCCTTATGGCGATGAAATAAAGAAAATGACATTGTCACAATATATTGCTCAGACAGTTTCTCAAAATCTTGTGTGGTTCGACAAAAAACAACGTATTTCTATTGCTAATGCCTTGGGATGGGGTGTACAAATGGTTTTTGTAAGAAAACGCCCCCAAAATGTGGGCGTAGGTGAAAATGATCTATGGACAAAATGTTTATATTACCATTGCGGAAGTATTTGCATCAAAAAAATTTTTCGAAAGTTTTAAAATTTCAACAAAAAGCGTTTTTTTACTTAAAACGCCCCCAAAAAGTGGGCGTGGCAAAAAACTTTGTATGAACGAAATATAGATATTAGGATTGTCTAAATATGCTTTTCAGACACTTTTTTGAAATTCCTTACGGTTTGGCCAAAAAATAAGTTTTCCTAAAAAGGAGGCGTGGCAGTGGGCGGATTTCAAAAATTTTTACACTTGTTCTGGTGGCACGGACGAGGATCCTATATACCAAATTTCATTATCCTAGCTCAAAATTTAAGGCCCAAAAATCGGTGACGAACAGACAGACGGACGGACGGACGGACGGACAGACAGACATGGCTAATTCGACTCAGCTAGCGATTCTGAGTCGATCCATATACTTTGAGGTATATGTAGCTATACTATTTCTCTATGTTACAAACTAAGTATCAAAACTAATATACCCCCCTATGGGGTAGGGTATAAACATATGAGAAGGCTACACCGCTGTGCGGATCGTTGAATACCCTATCCCATCCTATCCATAAAACTAAAATTTCCAAAAAAAGTGGGCATGGCTAAAAGCATGATGTGGATAAAATATAAAAACTGATATAGTGACAACAAATTCTTCGGACTGCTTACAAAACACTTTTACGGTTCTACAAAAGACAAGGTTTTCTCCTGCATATGTTATGGGGTAGTGTATAAAAATGGTTTTTATATAAAAACGCCCCCAAAAAGTGGGCATGGGTTAAAATGGTATATAGACGAAATGTTCATATTAATAATGTTAATGATTCTGCATCAACATTTTTTTCGAAAAATTTAAAATTTGACCGAAAACAGTTTTTTATTAAAAAACTTTAATTATACCAAATATAGATAATAAGATTGTCTACATATTTTGTTCAGAAACTTTTTTAAAATTAAAATTGGCCAAAAACTGAGTTTTTTCTTAAAAGGGGGCGTGGCCGTGGGTGGATTTCAAAAATGTTTACACTTGTTCTGTAGTCACGGACGAGGATCCTATGTACCAAATTTCATTATCCTAGCTCAAAATTTAAGGCCTAAAAATCGGTGACGTACAGACGGACGGACGGACGGACAGACAGACAGACATGGCTTAATCGTCTCAGCTAGCGATTCTGAGTCGATCCATATACTTTGAGGTATATGTAGCTAAATTATTTCTCTATGTTACAAACTAAGTATCAAAACTAATATACCCCTATGGGATAGGGTATAATGAGTGATACATTGAAGTTGATGGGAACGGGCTTTAAAAAAAAATTAACTATAAAGGGTGAAAAACAAAATGGCGTCGAAAATTCCAAAAAGCCTATAAATTGGCTTTCAATCATTATCATCAGACAGACCAACCCTTCACCGGCTGATACCTATCGTTCATGAGATTATTCACAGGGGGATAGGAATGTAAATTTAAATGAATTTCAAGACATTTACACCAAGACGCGTTAAGTATGGTAATTTTATTTATATTTTAACTTAAAGAGGAGGTATTTATATAGAAATAAATAAATAAAAAACTTACATAAAACATTTACTGTGTGCGTAGAGACTACGTTCTCTGTTAACTGCATATTAAGTCCATGGCATATAACAACTAAGGACCTCTTGTTCGGCTCCACGAGTGCTGTTATGTTTGATGTTGTTATCCAACCTCCTTAAAAAGTTCAAGTTAATTTAATATATGTATGCATATAGTTATAAAGTTTTAAAAAAAACAAAAATTTTATATAAACTCATGGAAAGTACATAAGCCCAAGTGGGTGTGTATGTGGACTAAAGGGATACCTATATGCGTGCTTGCATTTATGCGTTTTCTTACACTTGTAGGAGCAGTATATATGCAAACAAATATACATGTTGCTCTGTCAATAATAAACACACTTTTCTGACATCAAAAAAAAAATATATATATGTATATATATATTTTATAAATCATCTTTACATATATAATTGGCCATGTATATTTTTATCTATAACGATGCATTCGTTTCTCTTCACCCGAATATAAAAATATGGCTTGAAAGTACGCGTGTGTGTGTGTGTATATATAAATTTATATCTATATACATATATATGATATACATGAGCAGTTGGGGTAAGCGTGAGTATGTTTGTACTTACCATCTGGGCTAACAGAAGTCCTTGATGTCGCATTACGTATCTGGCGTCCCCCTACCATCCATTTCACATCGGCTGGTGGATTTGATGGAGCGGTTATACAGGTGAGTGGCACAATATCTCCCACCCTCGCTTCAGTTGGTCCTGACACTGACACATGGGTTGGGGCAACTTTTGGTAAGATTGACATGAAAAGAAGAAAAAAAAACAAAATATCCCGCATCATATGCAGAATATCGTAAAAAATTAGAATTTCGTTCGTCTTTCATTAATATTTTAGTAGAATTCACGGCAGGTGGTGGATGTAAATGGGACATCCCGGTTACTAAACTTATGCCGACGTGTTAGGTTGTAACAAGGATACAAACAATGTCATACCTTAGAGTGGGTGGAATTTAATTTTTTTAATAGCGTTCGGGCAAATGGTGATGATGATGATATTTTTTGTTTGTTTTTTTTTTTTGTTTAGGAACTTACTATGAGTATTTACGAGATTTGTATCTCCTAGGAATGTTGTCAGAGAAAGTTAAAATGTTGATGAACTTTTGCAGGAAAACAACTTGTAATAGTTTCAAAAAATTGACAAACAAATTTCAATGATCATAAAGAAAAAAACAAAAAAGTTGTTTTTCTCGTTGCCGTATCTGTGGATATAACTTGTGAATAATTAAAAAAAAAAGGCCGCCTAAAAGTTTGTCTTTAACATTCAAATATCAAAAATGGTTCCTTTCACCGTTTGGCATTGTTTAGTGTAACGTTTTGAGGATGAAGGAACAGAAAGTAGCAATATAAGCAGAGGCCTTCATCCTTTGTGCAGTACAGTATGAAGTTGTATCTCGGTCATAAATAAAGATGCCGATTTGGAACGGCAAATTTAAGGACCTTCTCAGTTTTGTAGTTTGGGATGTTTTTCAGAATTTTGCTAGAGGTTGGGTAGTGAAATTATGACACCTTGAGTACCAACTCCGACATTTTTTCATTGCGACCGCTGAGGACCTAGTACCTCGGTCGTAGATAGTTTCTCAATCCCTGTGTAAAGTCTTGTAGGCAGCAGATGAGAACGGGGGGAAGCAATGACAAAGCAGACATTACTGCCATCCAGGACATACGATGGGATGGGCCGGGCAAAAAAAGGATAACAAACTATGAAATCTACTACAGACCGTGTTATAGAGAGCAGAAACTGCGAATATTCTGATGTCGATTTTTTATTAGTGCCAGACTTAGGCAAGAAGTCTTCTGTTTACAAGACAAAAGTGAACTCTTGTAAAAATCTGCATTGAGGCCAAATTCGCCAACATAAGCCTTATATGCGCTCACGCTCCTCAGATGAAAATAGATGATTTAGTAAGAGACTGCTTCCACAAGCTCCTTGACAAAACTTATGAGCGACTACCAGAGTGGAATGTTAAAATCGTGCTGGACGATTTTAACGCAAAGGTAGGAAGTGAAGACATCTTTAGCAGTATTTTCGGAAAGAACAGCCTATACGACAACATGTCTGGCAAGGAACTTAAGGCTGAACTATAATAGTCAGAAGCAATCGGAAGCTAATGTCAAAATTCTACGTTAAATTTTCTTCAGTACCTACATACTGTCAATTACTGGAGTTGCCCATAATAGACTTTGTAACGCACTTACCTTACAAACAATAAAAACAAAATTTCGTTGCTCATGAACTTACAAATTTAGATGCACACAGCTGTTGAAGTGAAATGTCAAATTTTTGTTTGAAAGAACAAAAGAAAGGGAAAGAGCGAATGAATTCTCTTTTTCGCAAGTGAGCAAAAGTGAACGAAAACTGACCGAATCGAGGCAAAAACTATTTTGGTCGTACAATACAAATTGCATTTACGGAAGTGGTCGTCCGCAACCATCTCCTAATATAGTTCAGCCTTTAGGCTAATTAACTTCGCTCCGAAACGAAATGCCACTATAGTCAGCACACGGTTTACTCAACTCGATATTTATAAGGGGATTTGCCAGTTTTCCAGATCAACGAACGGTCAATAAAGTTGACCGATTGGATGCCCGAACATCGACTCGGACCACTCACTACCTTGTTGCAGGCAAGGTAAAAATGCGAATATCCACCACGCCATGTCGAAAGACTGCAAACGCAAGAGACCGCCAAGGCCTTCGCGCAACGCGTATCCCTTAATTTATCGATTAACACCATACCATCAGCATTTAATGTCGAAGAGCAATGGCAACAATGCTAACAAGTCATTAGATCAGCCGCAACTAAAGTAGGTAGGTTTCTCGCGCCCACCAGCTAGAAAACCTTGGTTTGATGAGGAACGTCGACAGATGCTCGCAGCCAAGAATGATCCTACAAGGCTAAGTTGCAGGTGAAGACGAGAGCTGCTGAGCTCTATAGACAAAGAAGTAGAGAAGAACAACGGCTTTCAAAAAAGAAGAAAAAGGAGCCAGAAAATCGCGCTATCGAGGATATAGAGAGGTGAAACTCCAGGAATGACGTAAGAAAATTTTACAAAAGTCAGCGAAAACTATACCAACCACCGGACCTAAGTGAAGTAGGGAAAGAAATATCCAAACTGAAGCTTAACAAGGCTGCCAAAATTGACGGCCTTCCCGTAGAGGTGATTTGGTTAGTCCAATTCACCGACTCGTAAGCAAAATTCCGTCGGAAAAAGTTTGCTCAATCTACAGAAAAGGAGACCCTTTGAACTGAGCAATTTACAGAGGCATAAGTCTCCTCAACATCACCTACAGGATCCTATCTGTGAAGGTCTGAAACCGTTTACCAACAACCTGATCGGCATTATCAATGTGGTTTTAGGCCAGGAAATTCCAGAACTGATCAAATCTTCACACTTCCTTGAAGAAACCGAAGAAGACCAATTCGATAACCACCACCTACTCATCGATTTCAAAGCCGCATTTATGAAGACGAACTATACAGAACCATGTCTAGTTTTGGTATACCGCCCAAAATCGTCCGTCTGTGCAGGATGGTTACGGAAAATCCTCGGTTGTCGGAAACGACCTCACCGACACATTTGGTAACAAGAAAGGATTAAGGCAAGGCTATGTACTGTTATGTGACTTCTTAAATGTGTTGCTTGAGAGGATTGTGCAAAAGTCACGAGCCAACACCAGAGGCACAATATTCCATAAATAGATGCAACTGCTAGCATATACACCGATGATATTGACATCATCGGTAGGACTCAACGTCATGCCATAGAAACGTTTGCTACATAAGGAAGCGACAAAAATCCTTCTACCAAACTCATTTAGCTTCAACAAAACCGCCCTTATAAACCGCACAGCAGATTGCAGCCTTCTTATATGTTTTATTTTTTTTTAATTCGTCAACCTTCCCTTTACTGGCTCATCGATAATGGAAGTTATCAACTTTATGTGAAGCAATTTTGTTGTTGGAAGGATAAAGTTCAAAGGTGTTAATGGAAGCCGGATTAACTGACGGGACAAAAACTGCATACTTATGAGCACACGCTCATATTGTATTCATAAATTCGAAGAATGGAGATATAGGAATTTTTGACTTACAGAATTAATTTTTATATAAAAAAGATTAAGTTGCAGAAAAATTCGACTTCCGATTCGAGCTGTTAAATTTAGACAGTATTATTAAAATTTTACTTACAAAGAACAGCTAGATCCACTTCAGCCTTGAGAGCAGTTAGCGACATCACATTACTTGCTTCGCATCGAAATCTCGCTTTGTTGTCACTGGCCTCGGCCGTGAATGTGTAGATGTTTTCCGATAAACGGCCCGATGTCCTGTACAAATTGCAAATTTATAAGTTTTCTGTTAAAATATTTGGACCTAAACTATTTACCTATAGGCCATTCGAACTTGAGATCCGTTCTTGTACCAAATCAATTGCGCTGGAGGGTTTCCTCCTCGACTGCGACACATAAGCTCCACGGTTTGACCTCGTCTCAATGTCTCACCTTGTGTGTATCCTTCGATGTATGGAGGTCCTGGTGGATCTGAAAATTAAATTTATAAAATTGTTAGGTTTATCTTTTTGCATGGAAAGCTGTTTGGTAAGAAATGTATGTCATGAGTTTTGACTGTCCACAGATTTTTTTTTTACTGCAGCTATCCGACACAATTTGATTTTGGTAAAAAAAGGGTGAGACAGCAGATAGTTTTGTCATTTCGGTTATTCAAAGTTATAATGAAAATGGACGTTCTGTGAAAGTCACATCGATCGATCTTTGGAACCGAATTTTGAGAGATGGTCAATCTCTTCGAACAAGTGTGTTAATTCGGCTCCAACACGAATACTTTTGAGTCTGGAATTCGCGGAATGATAAAAGTGTTTTCGAAAAATTTGTTCAGTCACGGGTCTTTCAACATTTTATCATGCACGTATACTTCAAATGTATTCGAATTGAGGCACGCACATCGGTTTCTAAAATTAGAAAATTGCGCAGCCGCATTTTCGAAGACGAATGGTCCGTTTTTTTTTTTTAAATATTGCTCAACAATGGAAAGGAGTTGTTTTTTCGTAAGCGCTCCATTTGTACTATCCTCGAACTGACAGCTTTGTCTTCTTTTCTGTTGGCAACGACGTTCTATTGAATGGCGCAAATTTCAAACTTTGTTAAAAAAGTCTTATAATGTTTGCTGGCTTAAGAATTCCGGTGAAGTATTCGCAGTTTCTAGCTGTCATGCTAAAATTACATGCTTCAGTCCCAACAAAGCAAATTAAAGAACGAAAAAATCATTATTCATAGTTCATTGATTTTATAATCGAATCCAGTACTCGCTCAACTTTAGTGACCCGAATCTATAAATGTCAGTTGTTAACGTATCAACAGAGGTGCAAATGGCTGCCGTGACACTCGACGCAAAATCGTCCATTTCGTTGTTGAAATTCAGGAGAGAAGTTTAGAGTCGATTCACAGTCAGAACCTATCAAGTGTAAAACTGTCTCTTTGTAAGTGAATCCTTCACCAAGATACGCCGGCACGTCGTCTTGTAAATTTCGAGAGAGCTGCCACTCCAAATGTGTTCAAAATAAGACACGCACTCCGATTTCTCAAAGAAGTCAATTTCGACTTGATTTTGACCAAATAACAAACGAATCCATTTGTAATCCATTTGTATCACAAGTTTTTTTTTTTTGGTTTAAGTTTGGGATTTGCGCAATGGTTAAGTTTTTTTTTAAGAAACGGCTTCAGACATATATTTATTCACGTACACTCTAAATGTGGTCGAAATAAGCCACGCACTATGATTCCTAATAAAAGTCAACTATTAGGCACTGCCTATACAATTTTTTATGTGGAATTTTGAGTTGTGATCTATTGATTTGCATTCATAGCGTAGCGAGTATTCCGGCTGAATATGTAATAAATCGGAGGAGTGCAGGTAGCTATTTTATTTAGGCCTTGTTTGTGGAAGTAGCGATAAAACAATGTAAGGCAGGAGATATTTCAACGATGTTCAAGCGAAACTAAAGAGTTCGCAATTCTTATGTCTCCCATAAGTTTTTTTCGCACGCGTTTGAACCCTATCTAGGAGATGCAATTTTGTTTTAGGTGCACACGACCAGAGGTGGGCGTTGAACACAAGTTTGGGGGTTAGACACGCTTTGTACATTGTAGCCAGAGGAGGGTTGAAATATTTCATTTTTAGCGACTTGGAATATGTGATCGTACCAAAGTCACGAGGATGGAAAGTTTTTCTGTTTCTTCGACGTAAGTGGCATTCATAGATAATGGCTGTAGATTTTGGTTTCGCTTTAACAACACAAGACAGCATTGTGTTTGGAAAGATTTAATTCTACTCTGTTGGATTTACCCCATTTGATAATGCTGCCGAGATCGTAATTCAATCGGCTTAACATATTTTGGCGTTTAGAGTTTACGTTCGAAGATGATGGACGTGGACCTATAAACGAATATGAGAAGCTGAGTGTACTTTCATCAGCGAAGAAATGAATTGGATCACATGTTTCAGACAGGAGATCGTTTATAAAAATAAGAAAGAGAGTCGGAGACAAAACTGTGCCTTGGGGGACACCAGCATTTATATGGTGAGTCGCAGACGGCTTGAAAACTTAAAAACAACTTGAATTGATCGTTAGAAAGATAATTCTAATCCATAGAAGAAGTTTTTCATCGACAAAATGGGTTGATGGCCAAACCCTGTCGAATGTCTTTGAAATATCAAAAGCAAAAAAATTGCTTTCTCTACCATGGTAGATTGATTGGTTACACTTTTCGGTGAGATATGTCATCAATCACCAGTGGACCTGTTGGTTGGTGCGAAAATCATACTGACTATCATTGAGAAATATTTCATAAGCTGAGGATTTATTAGCGTTTTCATGACCTTGGAAAGAAGTTACGTAAGTGCAATTGGTTGGTAACTAGAGGGAGAGAAAGATTCGCCTAGAAAAAGATTCCGTCTACTCGGAAAGAGTCCTTATGAGTAGGATAGATAGAAAAGCTTATGCAATTGTTTTGCAAGCTAGAAGCACACCTCTTCAGAATAATGGGGGATATACCATCTGGATCAGGGGATTTATGAATGTAAAGATCAGATAAAACTCTCCCAACTGTACGAGTGCGAAAATGGATTTGTCCAATTGAATGATCTGCGTTCAGGAGGAGACTGGGCATAATCTGGCAACGTAGAACTGGCGCAGAAAGCAGATTGGCTTTGTCTAAGAGCATACAGCTTTAAAGTCATTGTGAATGAGCGTCGGAACTGATAATGAAGCCGATTTTTTTTTTTATTTTCGACATATGACCAAAAGTTTCTACTACCTCTGGGACATTAAAGAATTGTTTGCCTCAAGCAAGCACATTGGCTTTTTCTAAAGAGCTGACAGCTGGGATAGTCATTGTAAATGAGCGTCGGAACTACTGATGAGGCCGAATTTTGTTTATTTTTAACAAATGACCAAACGTTTCTACTACCTCTGGGACATTGAAGAATTTTTTGCCTCAACTTTTGGTCATAAATTAACTTGACACGCTTTAAATGGAGATTACAGTCATTTCCGGCTTATTCGACCTTTTTTTGGTTTTCCTCTGTTGGGTTGTTCTTGTAGAACCGAAAGTTGATAGCTTCTTTGCAACTCAAGTCGTACCACCCTTTTGCCTTTGGTTTGATGATCTTTATTCTGTTGGGAATAAAAGATCTTATACCAAGGAGAATGATGTTTAATATCATATCAGCAGCAGCATCTACGTCACCCTCACAATCGGGGAAACATTTTAAATTTTCTAAAAAACAAAATTCCGAATTCCGTACGGTTTGACTAAAAACTACGTTTTTCTAAAAAGGGAGCGTGGCAGTGGGTGGATTTCAAAAATGTTTACACTTGTTCTGCTGGCAGCAAAAAAGAGTACGCGCACTAAATTTCATCATTCTAGCTCAAAATTTAAGGTCCAAAAACTGGTGACGTACGGACGGACAGAGAGACATGGCTAAATCGACTGAGCCAGCGATTCGAAGTCAATCCATGTCCAGAGTGTTAGCGGATTGACTGTTAATATCCTTGTAGAAGTCAAAGCCAAAAATCCAGGCATGATTCAGTATATCAAGCTTAACATATGAACTGATATTAAGCTGCTGACTAGCTAAAATTTTGCGAAAATTTAAAACCTTGCTGACCAAATGATGGAAGTCCCATAAATTCTTGTCATAAACCGAACTCTAATAAGGATCCAGGATAAAAATTTAACAAGTATCCCCCGTATTAGTAAACGCCGATTAGCTGATCAATGCCTAACTTCTGACATTTGCGCGTGTATTTCTTACGGAAACAACTGCTACATTATACGGGGGATATGTTTTAGTTGACAAAAACACTCACACCACCTCCCGGTTCACCCTTTAATTAAAAATTTCTGCCGAAGATATCTGAAAATATGCAGCGATTTTCTGAACGGTCAAATCCCAATAACACCTTCCTACAAAATTGCATTTATCTTGGTTATGTCGTTGGGCCAAACTGAGCTCTAATGCGCAACAACCCCCCAATTAGTTCATAAGATTGTATCGGGGTCACAACCAACAAGCTAAATTTACCCCCATGTTCTCGTTTTGCATATGCTTAGGCGCACATTAAAAATTTAACCGTCTTAATTCGTTCAGCGTCAGGACTCAGGATACAAAATTTACTTAACATTAACTCCTGCTGTAGGTAAATATACGTGTCTTCTTTGAGTTAACTTACATAAAACTGATAACTGTACAGTTGATCGCATAGGCATATCTGGAGGCAGAGCTTTGTGTTTCGCCTGGCAGGAGTACTCTGTATAATCATCTTCTGAAGTTGGTTTCAACTTAATTTGTGAGGTTGTCGTAAATCGTTTTGGAGATATTTCTTCCACTTTATCTTCACGATTATCTGAAAAAAGAGAGAAAGAAAAAAAAAAACATTAAAATGTATCTACAGAGTATAATATAAACTGCTGCTAGTGGTGTGTGTGCGCATATTACATCAAGGAAACAAATGCCATCATTTACAACATCCTTTGTATACAAGTTTACGTTGATGATGATATTTTCAGCTTACTGTCATCATCGGAATATAATCAAGTGTCAGTGGTTCACAGGCGAAATTATGCATATTTGTATGCTAATTCGTCCTGTTAACGAAATTTAAGCACTTCCACTCGAATAAATTTTTTGAATTAATGAAAATGGCTCCACCATTTTCGTCGTATTATTTGTATCTAATGAGAAATATGATGATGGTGCGTTTGATGTTGTGTTTTTCTTTTCAGTTTTTTTTTGTTCATCTACTTCTCATTAAACTTGCTAATGTTGTGCTGAAGAATGTTGGTCAAACATGGAGAGTGGTATTTTTTTTTGTTTGTCTGTCCAACAATTTCTAGTACACAATCAGAAGAGGTTTTCTTAAATCAGATCCATAAGGACATTGTTTTTAATTTGCATTAACAGAAAAGCGAGAGGCTGCGATTCTGAGCTCTCAGCGGTAAAAATATACATTTTATGCAGAATGAGTCGAATATATTAGGGAAGACTAATACAGAACAAATTAAGCTTTGAATTTTTGAGGAATCCTTTATATTGACTTACGTTGACCTTTGAATTTGAGACATTGTCTGAAATGCCAAGAAAAATGTTATTTGCCACATCTCAGTCTTTCGTTAAGCTGCTAGGTTTTAAATCTCTTGGGAGAATATAGGGTGTGGGATCTTTTATTTTGGTATCTGAATACTAAATAACTTTTTAAAAAACTGATTTTCATATATCAGGTATTTTTGTGTAATTCGGTACATAGCAATTTATAAAGACTAGTTTTTGAATACGATGTCGTCTATTGACCAAAGCAAAATGTGTCTTTTACTGCGTTTTCCATCACCTTTTTCGAGTATCTCGGGCAGCATAGTAATGATTTCGGCACGAATGTTCGTAACTAGCCCGTCAATGGTCGGATGCTTGCTAGTATACACTTTGCTTTGCTAATAACCCCAAAAAGAAGTCAGGAAGAGTCAAATCTAAAGATACGGATTGCCAGTCAATGTAGCCCATTTTGATTGCACACGTCCAGAAAAGTTTCGTTGCAGAAACTGCAGTTTTTGATTTGCAGTATGGCATGACGCTCCTTCTTTTTGAAACCAGTAACCGTATAGACCTTTTTCACACGTTTGTGGGTAGACATGATGAGCCAACATTTACCGATATTGATTCCCGAGTTTTTGCCTTCTCTAAAGAAAAATGGCCCAAAGATGGTTTGGACCAAACGACGGCCCAAACAGTCACTTTTTGATCATGCGTTGCAAGGGTCATGGGGTTTTATGTATGAATTATGCCTCTCCCCAAATGCGTCAATTTTTTTCGGTCATCAAAACTTGCTTCCAAAAATAAGGCTCAAGCTCAGTGTCAGTGTCAACTAATCGAGCGACTGTTTTGCAGCACCTATTCGAAGCGCCATGGACAATCTGTCAGCAATATTCTTTGAGTCAATTGCACTTTATACGGAAACAAAAGCAAATCATTCTTTAAAATGCACAGCAAGGTGGTTTTATTGACGCCAAAATGCTGATCGTAGTGACAATACGACACTCATGTGGGTTCTTGACAAAACTCTCTTTTGCCGCTTCAATCAGTTCAATGGAACGTCTTGGGCTTTGATATGAGCTCAACAGAATTAGACACCAAACGACAAATATTGATGTCAGACATTATTTTTTGGATGATATTTTCAATGTAGGGTGTCAATATTTCTGTGCGTTTTTTCAGTGTAGTTAAAATCGTATTGAATTGACGTTTCAAAAACATGTCTACTCAAGTCAATCGGTTGAAAAATGTCATGGTTATTCAATGTTTACATACTGACATGAAATATGGCGCACCATTTACAGGGTGTGCCATCTAGTCTTTTCTTTTTAAATCATAGGTTATTTTGACACCAACAACTGTGTCCCGGTCGCTTTACGCTTGAACAATGTTGTAAAAATTTTGAAAACTTAAGGCCTGCTCAGAATGCACATCTGTAGTTTGTATCTTGCATCGCTGTCAAAAGAGAGATACATTTCTTGCATGAAGTTGCCCTCTATTCAACTTCAAGCTACAGATTCACGAAGATACACATTGTGTAAGCGCTTACGGGTTGCCTTGTTTATAACTTTTCACTCAGCTACAGATACCAGCTACAGATACGCATGCTGGTCGGACCTTTATTTCCAAAGTGAGTGCTGTATAGCCCCAACAGTGCGTTATTTGAAAATAAGTTTTGGCCGAAATGAAGCACCCACCGCGCCTGCTGTACGCAAGTTTGTGCAAAAAGTTCGTGAGACTGGTATGCTAGTGGACAACATTCATGGTCCCGTCGTCCGCACGAGACTCGTCTGCTCCGAGAGTTTGAGAATCAATTCACGAACATCAACTCACCATCGATCTCTACAGCTCAACATTTCACGGACTAGCCTGACGAGAATTCTGCACCAAGATCTCGTATTATTCGCTTACAAGGTTCAATTGACTCAGCAATTGAAGGCGCACAACCATCCGCTTCGATATTGCTTATCAGTTTGGGATCAGCTTGAATTGGGCAACGACTTCGGGCGAAAAATCATTTTTTGTGACGAGGCGCATTTTCATCTCGGCCGCTACGTTTACAAAGTTGCCGTACAATAGCAACAATAGCTTGGAAAACCCGCACCTTATCGTCGAGAAGCCGATGCATCCATTGGTGCGGATTGTGAAGTGGTGGCATCATTGGACCATTTTTCTTCGAAAATGAGGCTGGGAACATCGTTTTGGTCAACGGTGGGCGTTAAAGAGCCATGTTAACCGATTTTTTTTACTGAAATTAAAGAAATGAAGAAGAATTTGGACGACCTGTGGTTCATGCAGGATAGTGCACCATGCCACAATCGATCTTTTGCGCACCAAATTCCCAAATCGTGTTATCAGCCTACGATGCAAATTGGCCTCCTCGGAGCTGCGATTTGACCCGTTTGGACTTTTTTTTTTGTGGGGAACCGTGAAGAATGCATTTTTAAATCTTGTATTTGGCCCATCCGTTATAATGAATTGATTACACTACCGACAAGCACCTTAGATTTTATAAATGGCGTCGAACGTTAATTAGGTCCTGCCATTTGTGAAGCAACTGAACTAGAATTTGTGTGAATAAGCATTGGAACGCTATACACCTAATAAACGCGGCAAAGTCGAATGATGTTTTTGAAAAAGAATTCGAGAGCGATAATGGAGAAACGTGTATGCTCTGCCCGTTTTCCTTGGCACAGGGCTTCCACTGATGGGGCGTTTAGCTTCTCAGCGACTGAAACAATACGGGGTTAAGCAAGCTCTGAAAGAATCCGTAATTCTAATTGAGCCGAGAATATTCCTGTCGCGGCTGAAGTTCTATAGTGGAGGCTCCGTCGATATCGACCAGACGACAAAGTCCCATTAATTGGCATCGAATGTTAATTCGGTTTTGACATTTGTATAGCAAACTGGGATTCGAATGTGAGTATGGCATTCATTTTGTGCACGTTTTCATGGGCGCTTATACAGGTCATCCAAAGCGGGGTTTACCAAGCCTAGGAAGACGAAGCATGTGTCATTGGGCATTCCATGCGCGTCTCTGCGGCGTATCTTTGTAAAAGAGTTAGCTTACTGAGGGTAGGTTATTGTAAACTTGATAGGTGTTGACTTTGAAACGCGTCTAAACTATGCTCCAGAATTTCAACAACGAAATTGACGAAAAGTCGTCGAGAGTGACGTGGCCCAAACCAAATTTGTCATTCCAGGTCACTAAAGTTCAGCGAGTACCTCCATTAGATCAACAAATCAATAAACCATGATCATTGAATTTTCCGTTCTTCAATTGGATTAATTGTAACTGAAGGCAATGAGGTTTCAGCATAGCAGAGAAACGGCGCTTACTTCACGAGCCACAACCGACATTCTTAAGCCGGGCAACGCCATAATCCTTTCTTATTAAAAGCATGTGGATTTCATGTAAAAAGCATGTGGTTTCAGCATGACACAGAGCAACGGCGCATACTTCACGAGAAACAACCGACATTCTTAAGCCGGCCGGTTCTATAAGCCTTTCTTATAAAAAACATGTGGTTTCAACATGATGAACCGACATTCTTAAGTCGGCCAACGCTATAAGCCTTTCATATAAAAAGCCGTTCCATAGTACAGCTCAAAATTTATAGATCATAGATACTGCGTTTGACTTTGACGAATACGAACAATACTATCTTAAAGACTTAAGGGCAGTAAGTTTGAGACACCCTTGAAATATAATGGTATATTAAATAATGACAATTCTTCGGGGCCCGATGGAATCCCACCAAGAGCTCTAAAGCAATGCAAGGATTTTTTTTGTCATACATTAAGCATTTGTTCGAACGATCCCTTTCCACAGTCTTCGCCAAGCAATGGAGAAAAGCCTTCATAAAACGTGTCTTTAAAAAGGGTGTGCAAGGTGATGTCTCTAATTTTAGAGGAATTTCAAAACTTTCCTGCATTCCCAAGCCATCCGGACATTCATACTATCGCATTGACCGATTTAAAAATCTAGGTCCCTATTTTGATCACAAAATGGTGTTTAAAGAACATTTTTTTAAAAATGAGCTAAAATACCTTTATGCCACACTTTCATTCTTCAATTCAAATATGGAAAAGCAGAAGACCTCGCATTCTTGCACACGCAACTAGGAACCGATCTCAACCAACTTTGAATGAAGTTAACTAAGGACCAGAGGAACTGGAGAGGCACTAGCCCTAGTTTGGGAAGTAGTGTGTCTTACTGAAAATTTTGATCACTTGTTTTGTTACTAAGTACTGGATTTGGGTGCCACAGATAATAACATTCCAGAGAATGAGAAATCAGACGAGCTATAGTCAGACTAGGATCGTCTAGTTGAATCTCCTTATGTGATAGCAGGGTTAGACCCCCACTTGCTTGTTTAAAAAAAAACAGGAAGTGACTATAAGTAGACACACTCAAAAGGCAACAATAACTAGGTGGCAAAACATTAACACTTGCAAACACACCAACTACCTATGGCCGGAATCAGCAAATCAAATAAGCTTATAGCTCTGAATAGAGCTTCTATTTCTATTGCGGTGAGAGTGACAACATGTCAAAATCTACTGGGTAGGTACTCCCATAGAATCAACTTATCTGACTCGCACCAACTATGCTGGAAATGCGGATATCCAGACGTTAAAGAGGACATCACCTACTTAAACTGTGTCGCTGTCCCGCGATCAGCAACATCCTACGAGGACTTGACGGAAATAGCAACAATCCCTATAATACAGATCCTCGATTTCTGCTGCAAATCGGAATGCAGCAATTACCTCTTTGAAGCGTATGGAGAGCATCACAAATCACATAAGTATCACACTTAACTCTATAGCACAACATTCTTTTCGGGTAACAACATTGTTCAACAAAGGGGTATTGCTATCGGCCCACGTAGGCCTATGCGAGTTTAACGGATCACTTGATCTCCAGCGGCCCATCAAACCTAACCTAAGTACTGTAATGTAACTGCCTATTTAAATTTATCATTGTTTGTTGGAGTAGCGATATAACAAAGTAAATCTGGAGATAATTTGACGATGTTCGAGCGAAACCAATAAGTTCGCTATTTCTATGTCTCCTAAAAGTATTTTCGCACGCGTTTGAAACCTTGGCGTTCGGGGCGTATAATCGGTTTACATCTTGTGGCCGGGTCAGAAGGTATGTAATATTTGTTTACATCGATTTAGAAAACCTAGACATTTTGCTGGGGTTCAAGCAAATTCGAATATGTGGTCGTTCCAACGTATGTCAACCTAACCTAACCTAGCAAATCTGAATATGTAGTAGTTTAACGTATGTCAACCTAACCTAACTAAGCAAATTCGAATACGTGGTCGTTCCAACGTATGTCGTCACTAACATGCGTTCAAGGATAATAGATTTTAATTTGGTTTCTCTTTAATGACAGAAGAACCAGTCTGTCAAACCACCACTATGTGACCTCAAATCTCGGGTGGGACAGAAAACACTGATTACAGCCAAAAACAGGTGGAACTCCCTTGCCACCTGTGAAACTTCCAAAAGGATGTGGCCTGAGTATGACAAAGCCAGAACCCATAAACTACTTTGAAGAAACAGGAAATCTGTCTCGACTTTAGTTGGGATTCTTACTGGACACAACTTACTAAAAAGCCACAAACTGAAAATGCATCTCAAAGATGATGACCTCTGTAGAGGCTGCGGTGATGAAGAAATACACGAGGATACCCTCCACTTTCTGTGCCACTGCCCAGGCCTCAGCCAATTAAGAATAAGAACCTTAGGAAAATACTTTTTCCATGACCTCACGGATCTATCCGAAATCCCTCTCATTAATCTTTTCAGGTTTGCACCAGCATCTGGATGGCTGGAAAGAGGCTAACAACAATGGACAGTAACGGGACAATGAATGAACCAACCACACAAGTGGACCCCCAACGGGCATCACAATGGGTCTATATTGACCCGAGTGCGATGAGGGAAGACGCACACCGTCTTCCTCATCAACCCACCAACCTAAACTAACCTAATGACAGAAGACAGCATTGCCTTTTGGAAGCATGAAAATAAACTCTGATTGGTTTTCCACGATTTGGTAATGCTGTGTCAAGGTCGGAATTCAATGTGCTTAACATATTCAGTCGTATAGAGACCATGTCCGAAAATGAGGAGCAAGGGCCTGCGAAGCTGAGAGTACAGTCACCAGCGAAGGAATGAATGAAGTTGTAGGCAGGAGAAAAAATGAAAATGAAAGTCGGGGCAGAACTAACAGCATTTATTTGATGAATTGAATCCGTCTAAAACAACTTGAATTAAACCTTTCGAAAGAAAATTGGAAGTTTTTCTTCGATTCCAAATGTACGCATTTTAGGGATGCACCAGTGACTACGCGTTTGGTTCAACCCACTGCAATGCACTCTTTCTTATTTCGTAGCCTACTCACACAAAAAAAACCTCTTGTACCGTACGATTTCGTTCAAAAACAATTACAATTAATTTTATCTCCTTGATTGTAAGTTTGTTAAAATAATAAAAGGTCCTGCTAATAAAGTATCCCTATCGCAAATGGTATCTGCTTTATATATGCGTCTTTCCTGTAATTTGAATTTCATTTCCTAATTACTACAGTCGACCTTGACAGTGTATTCATCCCAATCCATTGGATTTTGAAACCCCACATAGAGCCGACCACTCGCTTTCTTTTTCCTATCTTTGAAAGACATCATGACTATGCGCTATTATGATGCTCCCTATTACGCTGTAATAACAAAGGGGCGTTGAAATTGTGTGGCGATGATGAGTCTCAATACCCAGCTCTCTAATTGCATTTTGTTACTAAAGTGTCAAAATGTTTCGCAGTCTTTTTTTTTTGCCGACTTCTTCTTCGTTTAATTTATAGGCACCCTTGGCACGATTCCATTTCCTTTTAATGGCCGACTTTGAAATTATATTCCAATGTTGTTGAGTTGATGAATTTATGAAGCGAACAATCATGAACACAGATACTCTGTGTACGTATTTAATTCCATATCCAGGCTACAGCATTATAAACTAGTTTTAGGTGGAAGGAAGTAGAATTGAAAAAAAAAATCCTACAAAATCCTTTTGAACATTTTCCGGCCGAGAGTGCTGTAAGAATGTGTGCACTATGTGTGTCAAGCATCGACGATGAACATTACACTCATTACGTATCCTAGCACTCTATAGATACGATGTACTCGTATAGGAGCACATTTGGCATAGATAACTGTGGTGGGGATTTAATGATTAATAATAAAGTTTTGTAGTACACTGAGAGAGAAACGCTACACCAGCATGTATGTGCTCAACGAACTCAACCTGTAAGAAGGATGCGCCAAAGTTCTGTAGTAGCAAAGAGGTTCTTAAAAGACGCACAGACGATTATCCGATTTAATTTGTACTAGTACTCGTATCCCACCGATACGACCGACGACGACGACGCGATGTACTCTCAACCTGTGTGTGTACTTCATCATGCTTCAAGGAGAGGGGGGCATTGTATATATATTCGCAAAGTGGATATAAGATGCTCTGCGTTATGTCCTCCTGCAATGTTATTTTGTGCTCCTGCATTTGTTGCTGTCAGTGTTGAATAATATTTTCTTTTATGAAAAGTAATTGTATGCTTACCTGTCTTATATTCGATGTTTCCACGATACCAAACAATCTGTGATGCTGGCTTTGCGCTGGCTACTGTGCACTTTAACGTCAGTTCCTTGTTTTCTCGCACCTCTACCTTTGAGTTGTGTGCATATCCCTGTATTTCGATTGATGATGGTGGTGCTGTAAAAGATGTAATGAAAGTTTTTTTTTTTTTTTAATTTTAAAATAAAAGTAAAACTCTCCAGTTAATGCTGAAAACTTTGATAAAATATTTCAATTGTTAGACATCTCAGAAAGGCGTTTAAGCCCGCTCAAGGTGACAAGCGAATGAAACTTTCTAAAACTTCTTCGGATACAATTTAAATAATTCACGAGCACTTAAGTCCATCTAATTGTGTTTGTTGTGCAGATGGTGAGCACCTTTTGTTGTTTCGTTATGCACCGTTTAACTATCCTTCTATACGTGGGCTTCCTTTGTGAGAAGAAAAGACAAACACGCACCTTGGCTGTATCAGCATTCTGCTTTTCTAAAGCACATTGGGAATTTATACTATGGGTGCAAAGAAAATTGTTTGTTTCTTGAGAACGGGTGAGAACTAGTCACTACACATGTAATTACAGAACAGTCGGGATAGAAAGTAAGAAACTGAAATATATTCTTAGTGAATGAAATTTGAAAGCAGCTAGTCGCAGCTTTGATGCGAATGCTAGGTGTTGGTTCGTTTAATTTTATAGGGTACGTTGACTCTTAACAAAAATAGTACATTTTCAGACATCCTTACGGTTCAGCGTCATATGTTTTTATTACGTTCCAAGTGAATCCTCACCTTAATATTCATGTTCGCTTAAAGTGGAACGTAATGGATGCATATGACGTTGAACGGCCAAGAATGTCAGAAAAAATGTACCCGCGTATGGGATAAAATTAAACGAACCTACACCTACAATAACATTAACATCACAACTTTAATAGCAGGTTTATTTTGTAAAGTACATCACTACTTACCAACGTCGGACGGAATAGCAAATTTAGAACAATTCCTAACGTTGATGTGTTCAGTGTGTTTCTGGCACCGTTTCTGGTTTCAATGTCGCATCTCTTAGACAGTTCGTAGTTAATTTGCCACCTTACACCGTCTTTTTATTCACTTTCTACAGACTGGCGCCCGAGCAAAGACCATAAGTTTGAGAATGTATTTCAAAGATGGTGATAAGATGGTTAGTGTATGAAGGAAGAATGGACCTGCGAAGCTTCCGATTTCCAGCTCAAAGTGGAAGAGTTAATCCTCCATTTAAGTGCACAAGATTCAAATTTTGTAGTAAGAACCTTTAATCGAACTATTTAGGTATTGTACCGCCACATAAGTAGGTAAACTTAAAAATATTGCTCATCGTCAAAATGCAACAAAAGGTTAGTTTTGGTATGAGGCATTGATTGAGCATTTGCATTTGCTAGTCTCGCAATTGGGGCATATGTATCATGGTAACAACATGTAACCTCTACTGTCTACCTTTTCAGAGCTACAAAAACAAATAAATACAAAGTTTTGGCGCAACAGGCTCGTTAGTACCCAGTACCTAGCTTTCCCACAACCATTCATGTTTGCGTGTGTACTTCTTGCACGATGGCGGGACCTCCTGTTTTATGACGACTCCGAACGGCTAAGTTGAGATAAGCTATCCTTGACAATTGATACTACTCGGATGATTTGTCAGATCATCACGAGAGGAGGGCCAGTGGAAAATCATTAAGGTGTTGCTACGTCTGGGAATCGAACCCAGACTTTCTGCGCGGCAGTTCATCGCACTAACCATCGCGCCACTGAGCCCTCCTTTACAGAGCTAAGAGATATTTTACACCAGAACAGCTTCTTCTTCCGTATAAAACCCAACTACGAACAGGTCTTGAATACTGTTCTCATGTTTGGAGCTCGGCCCCGAAACATACACATACTCTATGCAAAGACGTGCAATCCGCCTTATAAACGATTCTTCCCTTACATCAAATCTGCAACCATTGGTACAGCGAAGACTTGTGGGAGATCTGTCCCCACTGCCGTTAGTTCGGAGAAAACACACCTAGACGCGTTGCATTTCAACGACCTACAAGACACTTAGATTCAGCTCACAGACACACTGTTCATCCAACATTAGCACGAACAACGCAATACCAAAATAAGCAAACAATGGAACGAACTTTCAGAAGACAAGTATTTCCATCGGTATATAATCCACAGGGTGTCCGTTGGCGAATTTATATTTTCAGATGCGAATATCTCAAAAAGTTGAAAATGGTGTGAGGGAGGGTGATGCCATTTGAATAACCGAGAGTCCGGGTTAGTCAGTCACAATGCCGCAGTGGTCGGTAGAGCATCGTGCGTTCGGTGTCGAGGCGTTTTTTAATAGTGGAGATTCACGTGAGTATGTGTCGACAATTTTCTTCACGTTACAATATTCCATGATTGAGCGAAGGACCAAGTATATCTTTAATTTGGTCGTGTCCAGAGATTCCATGAAAGTTCTTCAGCTCTAAAAAAATTCTCAACCAGAGGCCAGCAGAACGTCAACGACCACCGAAACCGTGCTGAAGAGAGCGGCCGGTTTGGGACTCCCAAGAAGTATTGTTCACGAAATTCTTAAAGGAAGACCTAAAATTTCATCCTTTTAAGATTCAATTAGTGCAAGAACGTAATGACTTTAATTTACGCAAAAACTTCTGCGATAGAGACGTATCCCACTGTTAATTGCATGTTTTGGCGGACGAGGTCCACTTCTACCTACATGGCCACGTAAATAAGCAAAAGTTGTCGCTACTGGACTGCACGAACACGTTATCCGCAACTGAAACACACCAGCGCTCTATCGACAAGCGGAATCATCGGGCCCTATTTATTCGTAAATTCCAGGGGATTGTCCGTGATCACCGATTTCTTCCTACCAAATTTGCAAACACATCCATCTTAGTCTTCACACACATGGTTCTAGAGCGTCTTAACGTACTGCCAGCCCTTCGATGAATTTGCTCTGTGAACATTTCCCTCGAAAGCTTATCAGCCGCTTAGGGGACGTCCTGGGCACTAAAGTCACCAGAGTCAACCCATATGGGCTTTATTTTATGGGGGTCCCCTAAGAGTAAAGTCTATGGTTATATCCCGCAGTCCTTCATGGAGCTGTAAGAAAATATCTGCAGTGCCAAGCCTCCTGCATCGCGTTGCACGAAACTTCCAACAAGAGCATTCATCATCTGCGTCGAGACTTGCGGAAAATCAGTTTGGTTTCCGAGCGAGGCATGACACTATTCATGTCGTGTAGAAACTAGTGTCCGACATTCAATGGAATAAGTCCAAAAAAATAATGCACAGTGGCCTGTCTGGGTGACTTTGAGAAGGCCTTCGACACCGTAAGGTTAGAGGGGCTTTTCTACAAATTATCCAGGCTGGACATGCGTAAACCCATGCTATATATGATTTAAAAAAATGCTTATGGGATAGAAGTTCGTTGTCAAATGTGGCAACGTAATTTCTAGCAAAGTGTTGGAAATTAAAAACGGTTTACAACAGGGGGCGGTGAACTCCCCGATATTGTTTAACATTTATACCTACAACTGATCTTGTAGGTTCCCAGACACGCTATAGCGTACGCAGATGAGATCCATAGATCAGGTCCTAAAATCGAGGTCATTAACATACTTTTGCAACGTGCCTTCGATCATATTAAGGGATATTGCGATGGTTGGAAATTAAAGATCAATTTAAAAAAAAAACGAAATAATTCTGTTTCTGCAAAAAAAACTGGACATTGGGCAGCATGGACACCCGTTGGCGGTGAGAAGTGAAGTCAAATACCTTGGCATCTGGCTTGACAAGTTTCTGTATTTAACAAAAATGAAGATGCTTATCTGGCCAGGGCTACGAAGGCTTATGCTCTGACAAAAAGACTGTTTCAAAGCAGTCAACTTGATGTAAGGCCTTACGGTTGTTCCGTGTGGTTCAATGTAGCACCATCCTACATGGAAAAGATACGACTGTTTGGCAGGCGGTGTCTACCGAATGCCAGATTCCAAGTACATAAAATACTACCGCAACAAGGTCCTATACGATGGGACTCAGCTGAATAGATATAATTTCCTTATTTAGGTGATATGAAAGCACGTCTCAAGGGCTATGGCTATCGACAGCAGCCTGATCATCGGGGGCTTATTAGACCAATGATATATACATGGAGAGCACCTATGTCAGGCTTTATTCCTCCAGAGGCATTCGTTTATATCGACTCGCTAGGGTTTGTTTTGGAAAGGAATGGTATCCCGGTATTATACCACCGTTACCGAGCTGATCCGCGACGGTACGTCGGAAATCCTCTGGAGCTCCTCCGCTTTAGCACGGCGATATCAGATCGCAATAAAACTGATGCTGAAAAGCAGTGCACCGAATTTCGGTTGCTTAATGTTAGTGCACTTCTTCAGGACTTTGCGGACTTTTAGTTCATTCCTTAGTGTTAAGAATATAAATTTTAGGTACAAAGTCTGCACCGGGGCCAATCTGGTGGACAAGATTGGCGGTGTTCCATATATGCTGGCCCGGCTCCCAAAGACTCAATTAGGATGGCAACCACTCGGGCTTATGGGAACGAGTGCTAGCCACCCTGATTATAATTAAGTTAGGTTTAAGTAGTCTTAAGCAGCATAAGTTAGTTTAAATCTCAATTTCAGCTTAGTAAAACTGACTTTGTCAATGCAAAAATTGTAACGAGATCAATTCCAAGAGTTGGCATAGTGTGAGAATTAAGGAATTTGATTTTAAGAAGAAAGGAGCTACCGATGTGCATTTCATTTGAGCATTGATTGTTGAATTAGCCATGAATCAATGTAAAACAGATATTTCGGCAAGTTCGAGCGAAACAAAGGAGTTCGCTACATCCTTGTGTCCTGTTATTTTGTTCGCACGCGATTAAATCCTATATAGGAGTTGCAATGTTGCTTTTGGTGCACCCGACCAGACGTGGGCGATGAACTCAAACCTGTCGCGTATATATGGTTTATATATTGTGGCCAAATCAGAAGGGGTGAAATATTTCTTACATCGACATTTCGCTGCGTTTTAAGCGACTTCGAAGATGTGGTGGCTCCTATATTAGTCTTTATATTAGATGGCTAAGGGCCCATGCAGAGCTGTTCGACTTTGTCGCCTTATATGACCGTCAAAAACCCATAAAACCATGCTGAGCATGGAAAACTTTTCAGTTTTATCAACGTAAGTGCCGTTCATGCCATGGCTGTAGATTTTCGTTGTGCTTACAAGACAAAGCAGGCAGCATTGTGCTTTGGAAGCATTAAATTGATAATACTGTCAAGGTCGGAATTCAATATGCTTGAAATATTTTGTCGGTAAAGTCCACATTCGAAGATGAGGGAAGCAGTCCTGAGATCGAATATGAGAAGCATGGACCACTGTCATCGCCGACGTCATGAATTGAATTATATGTTGCCGACAGAAGGTCATTTATAAAAATGAAATTCGGAGATAAAATTGAACCTTGGGGAATATCAGCAATTATTTAGTGATAGACCTGAAGCGGCCCAAAACATGTTGAATCGAACGTTTCGAATGAGAATTTCTAATCCAAAGAAGAAGTTTTTCATCGATTTTAAAAGCACGCCTTTTCGATATAAAGGATTGATGCCAAATCCTGTCAAATGCCTTTATTTGGAAATATCAAGCGCAACAATCCACGATTCCCCACCTGGTGAATTGATTGGTTCCACTCTTCAGTGAGATATCTCATCAAATCACCATTGGAACTGTTGCGGCGAAAACCGTACTGCCGGTCATTGTGAAGTGTTCGTGTTTCGAGATTTTTCATAAGCTAACGATTTATCATCGATTGGTCGATAGCTGAAGGGAGAAGAACAAATTAAAAGTATCTGACATCCATAAAGTCCCTCAAACCTAGCTTTTCCCTTCATTTGTATGTGCGAAGTTATTATTTCTGCACACAAAGAAGAGGATTTACTGTTTAACGCCGAATCCGAAAGGAAAATTTGAGAAGCTTCTCATTGCAGTAATACACAGCATTTATAAAAGGTGTTTTTTTTTAGAGGTATAGAACTTCGAATTGAAATAAAACACAAGAAATCGTTTTAATGTCCATCAATTTGGCTTTATTGGAAGGATAATTTTATGCCATTAATGTTTAAATATAATTTTGGGCAAGTGGATGCCGGTGACCTCTAGACTTGGCTTTATTCGAATCAGATAAAGCCAAGTCTAGAGGTCCAATGTTCAACCACTTTTTCGAGCATTTGGGGCCGTATGTCGGCAATAACGCCACTAATGTTGGCTTCCAAGTCCCCTAACTTTTCTGGTTTGTTGGCGTAGACGAGCGACTTCACGTATCCCCAAAGAAAATAATCCAATGGTGTCAAATCACACGATCTCGGTGGCCAATTGACAGGTCCATTCCGCGAAATTATGCGCTCGTCGAATGTTTCCTTCATTAAATCAAATGTGACGTGTGCTGTGTGACATGAAGCGCCATCTTGTTGGAACCACTTCTCATCCACATTCATGCCATCCAATTCGGGAACAAAATAGTCGGTTATCATGGCTCTATACCGCAGTCTCCATTAAGGGTAACTGACTCTCCAGCATCATTTTGGCAGAAGTATGGCCCAATGACTCCACCAGTCCATAGAGCACACCAAACAGTCCGTTTTGGTGGATGTAATGTCGTCTCAAGGGTCTCATTTGGATTCTCTTCACTCCAAATGCGGCAATTTTGCTTGTTGACGTAGCCATTCAACCAAAAATGAGCCTCATCACTGAACAAAATTTTGCGATGAAAATCAGCATGAAGGTCAATCTTATTTTGGGCACATACACGAAAATCACGACGCATTGCATGGTCTCGCGGCTTTAATTCTTGCACAAGCTGGATCATGCCAAAATCTTTGAGCAAAATTGTCCATAAAGTTGATGGACAAAGCTCCAATTGCTGTTCACGGTGGCGAATCGATTCATTCGGGTCCTCTTCAACACTTTGCTCTACAGAGGCAATTGTTTCTTCGGTGCGCACTGTTCGACGTCTCTGCGGATGCGTATTATCACATAGAGTAAACGTAGTGCGTAAACGAACCATGGATAACCGAATAAATTGATCTGATGGACGATTCTGTCAACATAAAATGGACGGAGCTTGCGGTAAACTTCGCCAACCGAATAATTATTTTCGAAATAAAGTTGCTCGATTTGCAAGCGTTGTTCATTTGTCAACCTATTAGTGATGAAATGGCAAACCAAACTGAACTTAAATGACATTAAAGTTGCCCGATTTGACCACAAAATGTGAGTTTTATCTCTTTTCGAAAAACCAACCTCTAAAAAAACACCTTTTACAATGTGCCAGTATGAAATGACGTAAACTGTTCGCCATTTTATAATGACAAATATAAGACCGAGTTAAGTGGCGCTACAGTCCGGGATGAACCTGAACCTCAACCAACATGCCTCTCCAATTAGCCCGGTCTTTAGCTAACTGCCTCCAGTTGCGCACTCCAAGTTGGTTGAGGTCGGTTTCTACTTGTGCGCGCCACTTAAGGCGAGGGGTTCCTCTACTGCGTCCGACGTCTGGCTGGGAATCGAAGACTCTGCGAGCCGGAGTATTAGTGTCCATTCTTTCTACATGTCCTAACCATCTTAAACGTTAAATTTTTGGACCAGAGGTATGTCGCTGTACAGCTCGTATAGTTCGTGGTTGAATCTTCGTCTCCATAGCCCGTCAACGCAAACGGGACCGAAGATTTTCCGAAGAATTTTTCTCTCGAATCGACCAAGGATTTCTTCATCCGCTTTTGATATGATCCATGCTTCAGCGCCGTAGAGCAGGACTGGGATGATCAGCGTCTTATATAGGATCTCCTTAGTAGTTCGAGTGAGGGCTTTACTACCAAATTGCCTTCTTACCCGAAGAAACAGCGATTGGCAAGAGTAATTCTTCGTTTGATTTCTGACGAGATGTTGTTGTCAGAGTTAATAGCGGAGCCGAGGTAGACAAAGACTACCTCAAAGTTATATCTGTCAATGGTGACGTTCTGTCTAATTCGTCGATGTTGTGTGTCCATTCGTGTTGACAGCATATACTTTGTCTTACCCTCATTTACTGCTAAACCCATTTTTGCCGCTTCCTTCTCTATACTAGCAAACGTGGCTATGACATCACGTTGAGTCCTACCAATGATGTCAATATCGTCGGCGTATGCTAGTAGTTACACCGATTTTTGGAAAATTGTGCCTCTGGTGTTGGCTCGGGAGATTTGCACAATCCTCTCAAGAATCAAATTGAAGAAGTCACATGACAGCGCATCGCCTTGCCTAAATCCTTTTTTGGTATCGAATGTGTCGGTGAGGTCGTTTCCGACCCTGATGGTGCAGCGAGAATTCTCCATCGTCATCCTACACAAACGGACGAGTTTGGGCGGTATACCAAAACTAGACATGGCTCTGTATAGTTTGCCTCTATAAATGCTGTCGTATATGCGGCTTTGAAATCGATAAATAGGTGGTTGGTATCGATTTGGACTTTTTGAGTTTTTTTCCAGGATTTGCCGAAGTGTGAAAATTTGATCGATTGTGGACTTTCCTGGCCAAAAACCACACTGATAAGGGCCTATTAGGTTGTTGGTAAACGGTTTCAGGCGTTCACATATTACGGCAGATAGGATCTTGTAAGCGATGTTGAGTAGACTTATGCCTCTGTAGTTGGCGCAGTTCAGAGGGTCTCCTTTTTTGTGGATCAGGCAAACGATGCTTAGGTTCCATTCTTCAGGCATGCTTTCAACCGACCAGATTTAGCTTATGAGTAGGTGGACGTTGCTTACCAAGTCATCTCCGCCAGCTTTACAAAACTCATTGGGAAGGCCGTCATTTCCGGTGGTCTTATTAAGCTTGAATTTAGATATAGCTATCCTCACTTCACTTAGACCGTTTACACAGTAATGGCATTTAATGTCAAATAAAATTTGACGAATGTGTCACTCGAGTAAATGCAGCATTACTCTATCACAAGAGGTGGAACAGTGAAAAAAAACATAGGTGTTGCCACTTTCGGGATTGGAACCAGGGACCCCGTGCTTAGTAGTCCAATAATCACTATACACTGATAGGAAGAGCCTCCTTTTTTGATACAGGCGGAACAAAATGGTGCTTGACGAGAACCTGTGTAGTATTTCGTCAGAAAAATATTTATTGCTTTCAATGGAAAGAACAAAACACCATCGCTATTGACCAGAATGCGCACTTTTGTCATACAATTGCGGAACAGTAGTAAACATTTCGGATACACTTTTTTGTATGTACAAAAGATTGATTCTTTATGAGTCACAGTGATAACTCTAAAAGCACAAAAAAAAAAAAAAAACGCCCCTAAAAAGGATAAGCATTTTCTAAGCCCGTTGTGTGGAGGTTTCATCGAAATTCGTGGGCGTTAATTTATCGTTTTGTTATCTCATGTCTTTTATTTATTTCATCATATTGAAACGAACTTTCAAACTCTAATATTGGCACTGAACATATCGTATCTGCTGGACACCAACTCTACAGATGTCGTAAAATATCTTTCAATCGATTGATTGTTTGGGTTTAGGACACATGATGAATCAGTAAAATCATCTTCTCAATTGATTCGCTTTTTGTTTGGTTCAATGATATTCCATGTTACTATCGTTGGACATATTTGCAATGTAGTATGTCGTTCATTTTTATTTCAAAGCGCTTGAAGAGTACCTTCAAACGACATCACGTACATTCGTTTAACTCTTTAGGTTATCGAGATGTATTGTGCCTCTAAGGACTTAACGAGTGCTTTCAAATGACACCACGTACAATCGTTTCACTCTTTTGGGTAATGAGATACACTTTTCTACACCCAGAATTATTAGATCATTCCTCCTCGTTCAAAAAAAAAAAAAAAACACACACACAATCCCATCAAGGATCGAAGCTTCCATTAACAAGAAAAAGATGCAAATTCAACATCATATTGTTGGCAATTTGTCGATTTTAATTTAAACCGTTAAGGCTCTTCTTTATGCAATATAAGTAAACAAGGTAATCAGTGCACTGACACAGAAGACAGAGGGGGACAAAAAAAAACACACAATTCATAAGGGTGGATACGCAGGAATACACTGACCATGTATACCTACATTAACTACTGGCTCTTGCGTTTCCTGTTCAACAACAACTACCACTACACACACACATACACTTCCACAAACCAACGACAATGTATACTTGCACATTGGGTTAAGTAAACGTATACCGTAAGAAAAGGGGTTAATTGCCTTTAGGGTAATCCTTTTTAACGTTTTGTTTCGTTAGCCATGTTCTCATTTCGAATAAGAAAAGGGTAGCACAAACATAGGTTTTTGCACAGTACCTAACCTACCTAACCTACCTAACCTACCTATGTGCATTGGTATTCTTCTCGTCTAAAGAACACTTTGCTCTTATGCATGAATGCAAATAAAATGCAATTTTCCTATTTTTCGGTATAATTCAGATAATTTTCGGTTGTTTTACGTGCGTTTGGATTGCTATTCAAACGAAATTATCATAACACAGATGTTCAGTTTGGAATGAAGTAGATGCTTCTCGTTTATCTACGATACGGGTCACTTGACACGAAGATGGATTACACGAAATATAAATTCCCTTAGACCAGCTAGAGAGCTATTAGCTTACCCAAGTTTTATAAACTGGATAGTGAGGGAAAAAAATTCACTGATGACCAAAATAGTGGCAGAAATTAACTTTTGAATCGAAGGAAATCCTTGATATCGAAAATGCAATTTGACAAAACAGTCCTCAATTCAAATGAACAGACTTAATTTTTCGAAACGTATTTGTCAAGTTGATTGATCGTTTTTTTTTGCCAATACGTTGTTCCAGAATTCAGTTACTCAAATAGATTTAAATTTGCCGATAGGCTGAGTTTTTAGGCCAATTATAACCGGAGTGTGGCTACATAACCTTCTTTTTAAAATGCCCAACATTCAGGCTGTAGGAATCTTAGCGGAGCGGAAGTTTTCTTATTCAACAGAGGTCGTTCTCTTGTCTCCGGCCAGTTGCCATTTCGCGTTAGAACAGCGTTCTTTTGATGTCTATAACTTCGATATATTCTCTGATTGCCGGATTCTGAAATAGCTTCACGGTAGCCTCTTTGAGCCTTGAAATTACCGAAAAGAAATTGGTACATGGTACAAACTGCGAATGTTATTACATGGCAAATACTAGGAGTTTCAGGTCCATCAGATCACCTAAGGACATTGAGGGAGTGAAAGCTTCAATATTGCATTTTTTTATTTTTTTTAATTGGCACGCGTTAAAGGTGGTTATAACTCCCCTTATAGAGTTTGAGCACACCTCGGGCATTAGGGAATTTGAGGAGAAGAAAAGAGGAGATACCGGCGTGCGTTGGTTTTTAATTACTGCAAATTGTAATGGAGAGGAAAATCTGAGTTTTTGTATATGTAGATGATCTACAAAGATCAATTTTTGTATGAGAAACAACCGCTGTACATGAACCTGATTACTATCTGGATCACGATCGTGTTCGTAATAAATAATCGGCGTTGTTTTATTTTCCTTGTTGATCTAACGGGTCCGCCATCTAACGTTTTTTTTTTCAACTAGTGCTTATTTCGTGAATGGTAACACTTAACTCATGTCTGATTTGACAGATAATTAGTTTTATCCTTCCGCTGAACGAATATGGTTGTGTATACGCTTGAACAACGCTGGGAAATATTGCGACATTACTTTGAAAATCATGGTAATGTTGCAGAATGTGTGCGAAAATTGCGTACGGATTTTGGAAGAAGAGAAGCACCATCAGCTCCGTATGCTCGTTATCTTGTGAAAAAAGTGAAAGAAACTGGCATCCTCATGGATAAACCAAAGCGTGAAAAGCCAAAAACAGTGCGTACACCCGAGAATATTGGTGCTGTGGCAGAAAGTTTGCGTGAAGCGCCATCAACATCAATTCACCGTCGTTCTCAACAATTGAACATTTCGGAGACATCATTGAGACGAATTTTGCATAAAGACCTTGGTATGACGCCATACAAAGTCCAATTGGTTCAGGAGTTGAAGCCAACTGACCATCCAATGCGTTTTCGCTTCGCTAAGTGGGCCTGCGATCGACTTAGAGAAGATGCCAATTTTGCCAAAAAAAAATCATCTTTTCAGATGAAGGTCATTTTGATCTTGGCGGGTATGTAAACAAGCAAAATTGTCGCATTTGGCGCACAGAAAACCCGCACGCATACATTGAAAACCGGGACACCCAAAACGAGTCACTGTTTGGTGCGTGTTTTGGTCCAGAGGCATAATTGGGCTATTTTTCTTCGAAAATGAGCAAGGAGTGGCCGTTACAGTCAATGGCGATCGTTATCGGGCCATGTTGAACGAATTTTTGTTCACAAAAATTGAAGAGGAGGATATTGGCAACATTTGGTTTCAACAGGACGGCGCTACGTGCCACACAGCCGAAGCTACACTCGATGTTTTGCGCCCTGTTTTCGAAGATCGCATTATCAGCCGCAGAGCTGATGTCGTTTGGCCACCTCGGAGCTGCGATTTGACACCATTGGACTATTATTTGTGGGGTGCCGTAAAAGAAAGATAAGTGTTACGCCGACAAGCCATAGACAATTGACGCTTTAAAGGACAATATTCGTGAAGCCACTGGTGGAATACAGCTGCACACAATCGATAATGTGTTTAAAAATTGGACCGATCGTGTAGGCTACTGCATGGCCAGCCGAGGCAGCCATTTGAATGAAATTATTTTCCATTATTAACCGGAAGGATTGTACTTTCCATTAAAAAAAGAAATTTGAGAAAATATTCAGTAGTTTTTTTTTATAGCATTTTCAAAAAAAATGGCGGACCCTTTATATTGCTCATGGAGTATATAAAAACGGCCTAATAGCAAGTTTCAATGTTTCAATCCTTTTTGCAAATAGCGTCAAATTGAATGGACATTTGCTTTGTAGTAAAATACCGTGAATTTTGCAACACATCTTCCTTTAGGGCTTTTCTGAAATCCCGCGTTTACCACTTTAACAAACCTTGCACGTCTTAAAAGCCAACATTGAAGAAGAAGTTATCAATTTGGAGCAAGATGTTCTGCAAGCAACAATTCCAAATGCCTTAAAACGACCACAAATGTGCATCTACTCAGGAAATGGTCATGTAATCGATGGTGCAGTGCAATTACCCAGTGGAATTAAGCCAATTATAATGGGGCTAAATTCCCAAAAAAAGGAATAGATCCCTCGGGGCTTATTTCGTTTTTATACCCTATCTCATAGGGATATATTAGTTTTGATACATAGAGAATAATTTAGCTAGATATACCTTAAAGTATATTGATCGACTCTGAATCTCCAGCTGAGTCGATTTAGCCAGGTCTGTCCGCCCGTCTGTTCGTCACCGATTTTTGGGCCTCAAATTTTGAGCTAATGAAATTCGGAGTGTACCACTAGAATAGGTGTACAAATTTTCAAAATCCGCCCACTGCCACGTCCACTTTTTAGAAAAACGTTATTTTTGGCCAAAATTTAGAGAATTTTGAAAAAGTGTCTGAACAACATATTTAGATAATTCTAATATCTATATTTTTGTGGTGAAGGTAATTGGAAAGAAAACCAGGGGAACATGGTTCTTAAGACCGTTATACGTGGTGAAGAACCACATCCTGCACGAGGTGCCACTGCTTTAGACGAAATATAACGGATCTAGAGGGGAAACACTCGAAAAAAAAAACCGTAATCCCCGGTGTCAAACACTACGATGTATGGCACTACGTTATGTGTCTTCTAACGGTGAACTCTAGATACCTGGGGACCTCTAGTTTCAAGTAATGCCCTTTTTCTGTGCACAGGGGGTGAATACAGAATGACATGTCCTTCCCCCTTACTCGTGGGTCCAAAATTGAACTACAAAACATAACAAAAACAGGGACTGGTGCTTATGAATCGGGCACTACGAACTTTAAAAAAAGCGATTCTAAAGACATGACCATACTCCAAGAGCCAACGCCTACTAAGGCAGTTTCGGTTGAGGGAAGCGAAGGAACGGCATTAACATTAACCTTGAGAAACTATTTCTTGAGGACGATGACAACCGTTCCGTCGCCAGCTCATCCAAATTCTCCATTCGACGGATTTTTTCCTAGGGTCCCGGTGCCATCGCATTCAAGTTTTATCAGCTTGTTAGTTAGTTTTATGAGAATGTTACCCCAGGATACTCCCGTTTTATAAGTTCTACTAGGCTGAAAACCACGAAATCACCAAGATCTGCGATCTCATTTCTGATTAAACCTGATAAAACTTAAATTTGACGCAATATCCGAGGCGGAGCATATCCCGAAAGGATGATTATGCCAAGAAATAAATCTATACTTCTGTTTTTGTAACGTCTATGCTCTGATTTCGGTGATCTGAATATAAATTGGTATACTTTTTAATGGTTCTTATAAAATCCCCATTCATAAACAGTTCGAAAAATTCCAATAGCTGAGTCTCCGAGTTCAACGTTAGAGAAGGCAGTAAAGATCCATGTGGTATCACAACGGACCATAGTGGTCTAAGTGTGCTGGCGAACGCCGGCAGCCACTCTAACCTAACCTATCCTAACCTAAATATTTTCCAGGGATTTTAAGAAAGCGTTTTCATCCGGCTGGTTTGACGGCTGAGTTTGGTGTAAGGGGTGGCTTGAATTTAAGTTGGTTTTTGATGGTCAGGCAAGGATTGTCACATGATTTGATAGGCAGGTTTAAAGTTGACTGGTAGTTTTTCATAGATATTCATCAAAAAAGAACGTAGCAAAACTGAAATTTATTAGTAGCTTGATAGTAACTTGATTCAATAGCACTCTATGGCTACAATTATATGACCCATCAACTAACTTAACATTATATGAAGTCAAGTGTGATGTTGGGTTTGTTCACATTAAGGCATCTTGTTTTGTGCTATCGTGTTTCGACTATGAAATGACAAAATCGAATAATTATTGCTTTATTATTGTAGTTGTCAGAACATCAGATTCAGATATATATTTTGCACATTTCTCTGCTTGTCAATGAAATTCTTTATATGTATAAATTCCCCACACCCGATCTCCACGATAGATACTTACATATGACAGTCAGCTTAGCATTTGCTCGTATCGCTGAATTGAGTCGTGCCGGCCCAACTTGACACTGGAACTCGGCGTCATCCATAATTGAGGCATTTGAAATTCGTAGATTGTATACGCCCTGCTTTCGGTCGCCCAACACTGAGTATCTCGGAAAGCCGGGGATGACTGCCGAGAAGCCCAGTGCAAATCCGTCTTTTGTCCACTGCACCTGGCCAGCCTGGTTGGTCACCTCACAGCGTAACAGTGCTTCGGAACCCTCCAGTACTTGCAGATCGTGTGGAGTGACGCGGAACTTTTGCTGCTGTCCATGGGACTGTGTTGACATGAAAAGTGTGATCGTTGCTAGAAAAGAAGAAAAATAAGAAGAGTTTGTTTTAAAATATTTTTTTTTTTAATAAAAATTAATTTCAGGAAATAAAATTGGAATTGCTTTTCATTTTCTTAGAGAAAATATCAAACTATGTACTACACAGGACCATTATAAATTTTAATTTCAATTGCTTCGGTTTTGTTTTTATCTTAAAACCAATAAATAGCTGGTTGTCAAATTTTCAGCTTTTTAAGCAGCTACTCCGAAAACTGTAAAACAGTGGCTGCAAAGTTTTTGAACGATATAAGGATATAGGAATGACCATTGCAGTTAGACTGGCGCAATTTTGAAAATCTTGTGTTTATAAAGGGTGATTTATAATTATGATAGTATTGGTATGGTTCAATTATGTATGCAACAAAATATCGGCAAAATGGCCGCCGAGACCTGGGCGGCGCACCTCCATCCGATGGTTCAAATTTTCGATGAAGCTGAGGCATAATTGAGGTTCTATGCCGTTAATGTGCCGAATTATCTCATATTTTAGCTCTTGCATTGTTGCTGGCTTATCGACCCCAAATAACCCCAAAGAATGAAGTCCAACGGTGTCAAATCACATGATCTTGGCGGCCAATTGACATCGCTACCACGTGAGATAACACCACGAGCCATTGTTTCGTTAGCTGTGTGGCAAGTGGCACCGTCCTGTTGAAACCACATATCGTCCACATCAATATCTTCCAATTCGGGCCATAAAAAGTTCGTATCATCTCACGATAGCGAACACCATTCACAGTAACTGCCTGACCGGTCTCATTTTAGAAAAAGTACGGCCCGATGATGCCGCCAGCCCATAAACTGCACCAAACAGTCACTCTTTGGGGGTGCATTGGTTTTTCGACAATCACTCTTGGATTATCATTCGCCCAAATGCGGCAATTTAGCTTATTGACGAATCCACTGAGGTGCAAATGTGCCTCATCACTGAAGATGATTTTCTTCGAAAATTGATCATCCACTGTTGCCATATCTTGCCACCATTCTGACCATTGACGACGTTTGAAATGGTCAAGTAGCTTTAGTTCTTGAGCCAATTGCACCTTGTAGGCGTGTAAATGCAAGTCTTAATGCATAATGTTGATCTACGACAAGCGTTAGGGGTGCAATTATTGGGCACGAGTTGGACGAGTTGAGGTGGACCGCTCTTCAACCACACTATCGCGAACAGCAGCAATATTTTCTACAGTACTAGCTTCACGAGCATGCACTGGTGTTTTCACATCTACTACAGACCCGGTTTGCTGAAATTTTTGCATGATTTTTCCGATTGTACGCACATTTGGACGATTAAATTGACCAAAAAAATAACGAAGTGCACGATATGCATTTTGATTTGAACGCCCATTTTCCTAATAAGCCTGAATAACTGTGACTAACTGAATAACTGTGCTATTGTGTATCTTTCCATGGTTCTGAAATTTTAGAAATGTCAAATGAAAAGCAGAAAAAAACTTGACGTTTAGGTGTGGTTCACATTCAACATCGGCCCTAAAAATTTAACCACCCGTTACTTCTTGAGGTGATGTAAATCCAATAAATAGCTTTCAGCTTTTCAGCTGTTTTTAGCAGCTACTCGGAAAACTCTAAGAAAGTGGTTGCAAAGTTTTTGAATGACATATAGGAATGACTTTTGAATGAAAACTGAAGCAATTTCGAAAATTAAAAAAAATTGTTTTTTGTACTTCTTGAGGATTAGGTGATGAATTGGTTAGTGCGACCATCAGCCACTTAATAGGTCTAAGTTTGATTCGTAACCAATAGTCTTGAAAAACTTATATAGTATCGGGTTTTTCAATAAGAGCGCTACAAAAGCTTTTTTTAAATAAAACAAAAACGGTTTTGTATATCAATGAAATTCTTTATTCCTGTGGAAGTACGTTCGATGCCATTATGTATGGAACTCGATTTCTTTTGCATGGCCAGCACGGGCACGCTTGCAGAAGTCCAGACGCTGAACCCAATTTTCGACGGTTTTCAAGCATAAATGGGCCAATACTGCTGCAATTTCGGGTTCGATATTCGTACGAAGTTCATCAATCGTCGCTGGCTTGTTGGCATAGACCATAGATTTGACGTAGCCCTACAGGAAATAGTCTAACGGCGTCAAATCGCACAACCGAGGCGGCCAAGCGACTGGACCATTGGTGAGATGACACGTTCTCCAAACTTGGTTTCCAATAAATTGATTGTGACATTCGCTGTGTGGCTTGTAGCGCCGTCCTGTTGGAACCACATGTCCTCCAAGTCCATATCATCCAATTGGGGCCAAAAATATTCGGTTATCATTGAACGGTAGCGATTCCCATTCACAGTAACGTGCCGGTCTTGATCATCACGGAAGAAGTACGGCCCAATGACGTCGCCGGCCCATAAACCACACCAAACCGTAATTTTTTCGGGATGCAATGATGACTTTTTTTTTTAATATTTTTCAACACTTAGGACTTAGTCCTTGAAGGTTATAACGGGTGATTTTTTAGCTGGTTTGGTTTTGGCAACACTGGTTTTGACAGCTGACGTGTGTTTAGTACCTTGTGTCACTGTCAAACAGCTTCAGTTTGGTTTGCAATTTAACCATGGATCGTCTTACAAATGAACAACGCTTGCAAATTATTGAATTTTACTATCAAAATTCGTGCTCGGTTCGAAATGTTCATCGCGCGCTGCTTCCATTTTATGATCGGCATTCTCGACCTTCTGAGCAGTCTATTCGGAAGATTGTGACCAAATTTCGCACCAAATTTACTTTGTTGGACATTAAACCACCAACACGTTTACGTACTGTGCGTAGTGAAGAAAATGTTGCGGCCGTATCAGCTAGTGTGACAGAAGACCGCGAAATGTCGATTCGGCGCCGTTCCCAGCAGTTAGGCCTTTGTTACAGCACTACGTGGAAAATTTTGCGGAAGGATTTGGGCGTAAAGCCTTTTAAGATACAGCTGGTGCAAGAACTAAAGCCAGCCGACCTACCACAACGCCGAATTTTTATTGAATGGGCTCTTGGAAAGCTGGCCGAGGATCCGCTTTTTTATCGAAAAATTGTGTTCAGCGATGAGGCTCATTTTTGGTTGAATGGGTACGTAAATAAGCAAAATTGTCGCATTTGGAGTGAAGATCAGCCAGAAGCATTGCAACAGCTACCAATGCATCCCGAAAAAGCCACTGTTTGGTGCGGTTTATGGGCCGGCGGCATTATTGGGCCATATTTCTTCAAAGATGATGCGAATCGCAGCGTTACTGTCAATGGTGAACGCTACCGAGCGATGATAACAAACTTTTTTTTGCCCGAAATGGAAGTTCTTGACTTGCATGATATGTTGTTTCAACAAGACGGTGCCACATGCCACACAGCACGCGAAACAATGGCGCAATTGCGAGGCGAGTTTGGTGAACAGTTAATTTCACGTTTCGGGCCGGTCAATTGGCCGCCTAGATCGTGCGATTTGACACCATTAGATTATTTTTTGTGGGGGTATGTCAAGGCTAATGTCTATAGGGACAAGCCCGCTTCGATTGACGCACTGGAAGCCAACATCCATGCATTCATTCGTGAGATACCGGCCGATATGTGTGAAAGAGTATGCCAAAATTGGACTCAGCGGATGGGCTACCTGAGACGCAGCCGCGGTCAACATTTGCATGAAATTATCTTTAAACATTAAATTGCAAGGTTCAAACTATCGATTCAAATAAATATTTCATTCATTTTTTCGAATTTTTTGTGTTTTTTTTTTTTTTAAAAGTTCTAAACCTCTTAAAAAATCACCCGTTAAAACCCAGTGATGGAAGGAAGGAAAATGGTTTGTAGATACTTAGAGATTGGGAGTAGGTGGGAAAAGAGTGAGGTGACGATGCGCGTTAATTTTGAATCTTTGTAGATTGTAGTCATCTGGAAAAATTGAAGAAGACAAGCTATTCCATAATCGTGAAGTGTGGTTTAGGCTCAAGCAATTTGCAGAAGCACCCGCCCAGATGTGCGAGTTATATTCGAGTTTTGGACGAATGTAGGCTTTATAGATATTAGCTAAATCCGATGGAGTGAATAACCATTTGCATCGTTTGAGAAATCCTAGGCAACTAGCACCACCTTTTGCAGCATCTATAACTTGCTGGTTCCAACGAAGGTCTGGGCTAATGTACATGCCGAGCATAGACAAGCCATGGGATTCCTCAACTTCAACTCCTTCCATTTTAAGTTTAGCTACATTTGTATCCTGTTTCAGAGATAGGAGACAGCACTGAGTTTTTGACGCATTAAACTCAACCCGGTTGTTGGTACCCCAATTGATAATTGTATCAATGTCGGAGTTGAGTTCAGTTGACATTCGCTAGCGTTGTGACTCGACGACGTGGGGTTCTTGTCGCGGAGTCGTTTGAGAGTAAACGAAGTCAAGAGTACTGTCATCCGCGAACGAATGGATAGGATTACAAGTCAGAGAGAGAAGGTCGTTAATAAAAATTAAATACAGACTCATGGAGTAAGTGTGGATTGCTGCCTGACCAATACCACATATTTTGTTTATTGACGAAGCCATTCAGCCAGAAATGAGCCTCATCGCTGAAGATGATTTTTCAATGAAAATCCGAATCATTTTCAAGTTGTTGCTCAGCCCAATTCACGAACATACGACGCTTCTGGTGGTCAAGCGGCTTCAGTTCTTGCGTCAATTTAATCTTGTACGGATGTAGGCCAAGATCTTTTCGCAAAATTCACCACAACGACATCACAGAGATGCCCAACGCTTGAGAACGACGTGTGAGAGACACATTTGGGCTTTCTTCAACTGAAGCCTCAGCGGCAGCAATATTCTCGACACTACGGGCACTTCTTTGTCTCACTGGCACGGGTACATTTTGTACTGTGCCTATGGATTCAAATTTTTCCGCTCAATTGTTGATCTGCTAGGACGATTATGACGACCATAAATTGGACGTAGCGCTCTTAACGTTGAGGCCACTGACTCCGAATTTCGGTAGTAAATTTTAATAATTTCGACTCGTTGTTGGCTCGTATATCTTTCCATCATGAAATGGCAAACCTTACTGAAGAGAAATGTCAAAAGAGCGGCAAGAAATATGGCGTCGTTTGCTGTCCCTGTCGCTCCCTATTGAAAAACCCTTTACAAGTCATTCGGATCGGGTTAAAAGTGTAGGTCGCTGCACTGTGCAAGATGTAACCATGTTTGGTTTGGCAGGGAAGTGCTCCCAGAAATTATTTTATGTTTTCAATTATTGGGTCAAAGAAAAGCTGTCCGAGGTCTAAAGTGGAGTCCATCTGTTAAACATTGTGTTATCAGTATTTTCATTGGTATTAGCAATAGGGTGTGCTATTTTTTTTATGTCAGTATGTGACTATTGAAAAACAACCATTTTTTATGTATCAGCTATATTTGGTCCTTAACAATTTATTTATTTTTAAATAAAACATCAGTCAAGTGGTTGCGTTTTTTAATCACTCTTCCGAATATCTCAGGTATAGCGATTTTAGCCTTAACCTTGTCAATGATCTGAGGTTTCCTGGCGTATATTCTTCTTTTAAAATAACCCCACAAAAATAATTCCGGAGGGGTCTTATCTGGAGATCTAGATGACCAACCAGGGAATTTTTGTTCCAGAAACAACATTGTTTGATTTGGATAGTATCATGGCGTCCCGTCTCGTTGAAACTTGTTGACTTTGCAGACCTTTTTCCCGAAACGGTCATACAAATTTTTCAATCAAAGATTACGCACTTGCCGGCAAAACCATGGCTGCCATTTATCTGATGTACCATTCCATAAATAACCCCAATCTGTATACCTACTCTATGAATCAATAAAAAAAAATTAAACTTAGAAATCTGTTTTTTATATCAGAATTACATTTTGTGTGAATTATGGGACACGCTTTATTTCCTCGGAAGATCTGTTCGAAGTGCTAATCGGAACGGATACATCGGAAGAAAATTCTGCTATTTCGAACAAATTCACAAGGATACTTCGACAGCGGCGATTATCTGATATAACGCCCTTCTCATCACTGCGTGTGGAACTTTACGTTTCAAGACACAGCTCTCTAAGCTTCTTAAAATGCGTCATAACCTTTATTCACCAAAAACAATTTACTTTTCGATATAAGTAAGCCGAAATTAACTTTGTATAAGAATTGCTTTAGTATTAATGATCGTTATCCCAACAGCATTTCAAATCCCTCGATGGAGTGAAAACACATAAAGACACCTACTTTTAAAAGGCTGCGATAAACGTGCCTTTTAACAAACTTGTTGGCTGAAATTTTTAAAGGCTTTTCTTTCTACCTAACCAAATACCAAATACTACATATCAAATGTTGAGGGTCATTCTTTAATGGAAATGTATATCGCGTGTACACACTACACATGCATATACGCACAAGGACGATTGCCGTGAAACTGCTAACGAATCTCGTTTTCACGTCGAAAATATTTATTCCAAGGACAGTCTAAAACGGTACATACTAGTTAAGCTTTCAAAAGACTTACACCGCTATAGATACGCGCCTACGAGTTACAAATTAATGCATATCCATACATGTCCTTACATTATACTCACACATTACTCACTATTAGTCACTCCTATTTAATAAAAGAACGGCAAAGTGCTAAAATCACATTACCAGGACCATCATTTTAAAAGGATTTCATAAATACATAAAATCGTATTTTCTTAAGTCTGAGTTTCCGCAAAGCTTAGCGTGATAATTATTCTCTATTCTCTCCCTCTCTCTCTCTCTCTTTGTCACATGGATGCATGGTGGAAGGGCATGCCTGAAAATGGCGTATGTTTATTTTTCATTAAAACTCTTCAATGCAGACTTTTAGTGGTTTCTTTCCCTATGTGTTTTTTTGTTGTATATATATATAGACGCCTAAAGCAAATATAAAATTGATAAGAGAGTCACGTTTTTAATAGAATGCAAACGAAGTGTATATCTCATTAAGGAACAAAAACAAATTGCTCATTTAGTTTCTCTAAAAGAAAAGGAAGAGAAAAAAAATCATAGTGAGAAGGAAATAATTAAGTTTTCATAAAAGGATTCCATGTATTGCATAAAAAAATAGACAAGTGCTTCTGCACTTTATCGAGAAGAGCCCGTTATGGGTTTATGAATATGGATTGAGTACAAGTTAAAAAAATATCCACCAATCGATGATAATAGACGTGAATGATGCTGGTTAACCGAAGTTGTTGATAGGCACTCTGCCTTGTAGTATGATCCATTGAAACCCTGCAAGTGGGCACTTAAATTGTAAGCAGTTCTTTATAAGCCAATAAAAGCTCAGGTTCTATCGAATACACGAAGAGTTAATAAACTTTTAAGGGAAAGGGTGGCTGATGAAACCTTTCTGATTGATTGGTATTTCGATTTACATTTAATAAAAATGGACAATTGAGGAGGGTAGACTCTGATTGGCTTTAACTTGGCAATGCCCAGTGCTCGCAACTCTGACTACACATCAAACGTGCTTATTTTGTACCTCCAAGTGGAAACCATCGGGTATTGGTCTCATCCAACCGGATTTGACTTGCCTAACCAATAAGCGCGAGCCTTCCCGCTGAGCTTTATAAAGATGGCGGAGATGACTTGGTAAGTAACATCCACCAACTCATAAGCCAAATCTGGTCGGATGAAAGTATGCCTGAAGAATGGAACCTCAGCATCGTTTGCCCGATCCACAAAAAAGGAGACCCTCTGAACTGCGCCAACTACAGAGGTATACGTCTCCTCAACATCGATTCGAGAGAAAAATTCTTCGAAAAATCTTTCGGTCCCGTTTGCGTTGACGAGCTATGGAGACAAAGATTAAACCAAGAACTATACGATCTGTACAGCGACATACCCCTGGTCAAAAAACTCCGCATTGGACGTTAAAGATGGCTAGGACATGTAAAGGCTCCGTCAAATAACTTTTTTTTTTTGAAAATGCTATAAAAAAAAAACTACTGAATATTTTCTCAAATTTCTTTTTTATTTGAAAGTATAATCCTTCCGGTTAATAATGGAAAATACTTTCAATGGCTGCCTCGGCTGGCCATGCAGTAGCCTACACGATCGGTCCAATTTTTAAGCACATTATCGATTGTGTGCAGCGGTATTTCACCAATGGCTTCACGAATATTGTCCTTTAAAGCGTCAATTGTCTCTGGATTGCCGGCGTAGCACTTATCTTTTACGCCACCCCACAAATTATAGTCCAACGGTGTCAAATCACAGCTCCGAGGTGGCCAAACGACATCAGCTCTGCGGCTGATAATGCGATCTTCGAAAACAGGGCGCAAAACATCGAGTGTAGCTTCGGCTGTGTGGCACGTAGCGCCGTCCGTTGAAACCAAATGTAGCCATAATCCTCCTCTTCAATTTTTGTGAACAAAAATTCGTTCAACATGGCCCGATAAGGATCGCCATTGACTGCAACGACCACTCCTTGCTCATTTTCGTAGAAAAATGGCCCAATTATGCCTCTGGACCAAAAGCCGCACCAAACAGTGACTCGTTTTGGGTGTATCGGCTTTTCAATGTATGCGTGCGGGTTGTCTGTGCCCCAAATGCGACAATTTTGCTTGTTTACATACCCGCCAAGATCAAAATGAGCTTCATCTGAAAAGATGATTTTTTTTTGGCAAAATTGGCATCTTCTCTAAGTCGATCGCAGGCCCACTTAGCGAAGCGAAAACGCATTGGATGGTCAGTTGGCTTCAACTCCTGAACCAATTGGACTTTGTATGGCGTCATACCAAGGTCTTTATGCAAAATTCGTCTCAATGATGTCTCCGAAATGTTCAATTGTTGAGAACGACGGTGAATTGATGTAGATGGCGCTTCACGCACACTTTCTGCCACAGCAGCAATATTCTCGGGTGTACGCACTGTTTTTGACTTTTCACGATTTTTTGTTTATCGATGAGGATGCCAGTTTCTTTCACTTTTTTCACAAGATAACGAACATACGGAGCTGACGGTGCTTCTCTTCTTCCAAAATCCGTACGCAATTTTCGCACACATTCTGCAACATTACCACGATTTTCAAAGTAATGTCGCAATATTTCCCAGCGTTGTTCAAGCGTATACACAGCCATATTCGTTCAGCGGAAGGATAAAACTAATTATCTGTCCTATCAGACATGAGCTAAGTGTTACCATTCACGAAATAAGCACTAGTTGAAAAAAAAAACGTTAGATGGCGGACCCGTTAGAACGAATGGACACCAATACTCCGGCTCGCAGAGTCTTCGATTCCCAGCCAGACTTCGGACGCAGTAGAGGAAGACCTCGCCTTAAGTGGCGCGCACAAGTAGAAATTGACCTCAACCAACTTGGAGTGCGCAACTGGAGGCAGTTAGCTAAGGACCGGGCTAATTGGAGAGGCATGTTGGTTGAGGCCCAGGTTCATCCCGGACGGTAGCGCCACTTAAGTAAGTAAGTAAGAACAATCGAGATGATAATACACGAATTTAGGTTGTTACGCTCTTACTTGCAGTCGGTAATTCCCGTCCAGATTTAGTGCAGTGTCCTAGAGGTTCAAATCTAGAAAGGTTTTTCAGGGTCCCACCCCTTGCGACAAATATTCAAGAGTATATAACTGTTCTGCGACGCTTGTCAAAGTTGCTATTCGGAGTTAGCATTAAACAAAAGGTCACATTCTTTGGGGCAGACATTTAACTTCGAACACACACATATTAATCTAAGAACATTTAACAGGAGATGTGCAGCCGAATAACTAACGGAAGCCCTAAACTGCTACAAAGCAGACATTACTACCAACCAGGAAATACGATGGGTTGGGCGGGCCAAAAGTAGGAGAGTTGCATTCGAACAACTAGCGGAACCAAAAAGCTGATACAAAACAGACATTACTTCCATCCAGGAAATGCGATGTGATGGGCCGGTCAAAAAGATGAAAAACTTTGACATTTACTAGGCTCCGTGTTATAGTGAACAGAAGCAGCGACTTTTCGGATGTGACTTAGTTATAAGTGCCAGAATTAAGCAAGAAGTCATATGCTTTGAATACATTAGCGAACGCATTGTAACAATCCGAATCAAGGCCGAAATCCATGAACTCCATGACAAAACTTGTGACCGGCTACCGGAGTACGATGTTTAAATCATGCTGGGAGATTTTCATACAAAGTTTGGAAGAAAGGAGATCTTTAGCAGTATTTTCGACACGACACGATAAAATGCTATTATATCCAGCACAAAATTTTCTCACCGTGATATTCATAAGGGGCTATAGCGGTCTTCAGATCAACGGACGGTCAATCAAATTGATCACGATAGACAAGAAGCACGCATCCAGTATTTCGGATTCCGAGGGGTTGTAATCGACTCGGACCACTGCCTTGTTGTAAAATGATCATACCCACAACGTCATAACAAATCAGAAATAGTGTGAACAAATTTAATGATCGCCAAGTCCTTTGCAGAACCCGTATCCCTCACCCATCGATTAACACCATAACACCGTCATCTAATGTCGAAGAACACTGGCAACGATGTAATCAAGCCAATACCTCAGCCTTGCGCCCACCAGCAAGAATGATGAAGAACGCCTACAGATGCTCGCAGCCAAGAACGAGGCTTTCAAGGTTTAGCTGCAGGTGAAGACGAAGTTGCCATTGAGCTCTATAGGCAAAAAAGAAGGGAAGAACACCGACTTTTCAGAAAGAAGGAAAAAGAGCAAGAAAAGCGCGCTATCGGGAATATAGAGAGGTGGCACTGCAGGAAAGATATTCGCAAGAATTACCAAAGTGTACAACGTCAAAGCCAGGGATACAAGGCTCGAACAGAATCCTGTCGATATGAACGAGTAAATATCGTATTTGTGACACAGTTGATGCTGAGGATATGGAAGAACCATTCTGCAGACTTTTTAATCGGCGATGACGAATAATATTCCGCTGCCAGGTAGAACGCATCATTCAATATTGCTGACGACAGCGAAAACTACCAACCACCCGACCCAAGTGAAGTGAGGTTCCCGTCGAGATCAATCAAACCGGTGAAGATGTTTTCGTAAGCAACATTTACCGACTTATTGCCAAAATTAAGTCGGGAGGAAATATGCCTGATGAATGGACCTTCATCAGCGTTTGCCTGATCCACAAAAAAGGATACGATCTGAACTGCCAAATTAAAGGCACAAGTCTCCTCGAAATCGCTTACAAGATCATATCTGCTGTAATATGTGAACGCCTGAAACCGTTTATCAACAACCTGATCGGTCCTTATCAGTGTGGTTTTAGGCCAGGAAAGTGCAAAACTGATAAAATCTCCACACTTCGGCAGATTCTGAAAAAAATAAGTCCAAATCGATAATCACCACCTATTCATCGATTTCAAAGCCGCATACTTACTTACTTAAGTGGCGCTACAGTCCGGAATGAACCTGGGCCTCAACCAACATGCCTCTCCTATTAGCCCGGTCCTTAGCTAACTGCCTCCAGTTGCGCACTCCAAGTTGGTTGAGGTCGGTTTCCACTTGTACGCGCCACTTAAGGCGAGGTCTTCCTCTACTGCGTCCGACGTCTGGCTGGGAATCGAAGACTCTGCGAGCCGGAGTATTGGTGTCCATTCGTTCTACATGTCCTAGCCATCTTAAACGTCCAATGCGGAGTTTTTTGACCAGGGGCATGTCGCTGTACAGCTCGTATAGTTCTTGGTTGAATCTTCGTCTCCATAGCCCGTCAACGCAAACGGGACCGAAGATTTTTCGAAGAATTTTCCTCTCGAATCTACCAAGGATTTCTTCTTCCGCTTTTGATACGGTCCATGCTTCAGCGCCGTAGAGCAGGACTGGGATGATCAGGGTCTTATATAGGGTCTCCTTAGTAGTTCGAGTGAGGGCTTTACTACTAAATTGCCTTCTTAGCCCGAAGAAACAGCGGTTGGCAAGAGTAATTCTTCGTTTAATTTCTGACGAGATGTTGTTGTCAGAGCTAATAGCGGAGCCGAGGTAGACAAAGTCCCGTACTACCTCAAAGTTATATCTGTCAATGGTGACGTTCTGTCCAATTCGTCGATGTTGTGAGTCCTTTCGTGATGACAGCATATACTTAGTCTTACCCTCATTTACTGCTAAACCCATTTTCGCCGCTTCCTTCTCTATACTAGCAAACGTGGCTATGACATCACGTTGAGTCCTACCAATGATGTCAATATCGTCAGCGTATGCTAGTAGTTGCACCGACTTTTGGAAAATTGTGCCTCTGGTGTTGGCTTTGGAGTTTTGCACAATTCTCTCAAGAATCAGATTAAAGAAGTCACATGACAGCGCATCGCCTTGCCTAAATCCTTTTTTGGTATCGAATGTGTCGGTGAGGTCGTTTCCGACCCTGATGGAGCAGCGAGAATTCTCCATCGTCATCCTACACAAACGGACGAGTTTGGGCGGTATACCAAAACTAGACATGGCTCTGTACAGTTCGTCTCTATAAATGCTGTCATATGCGGCTTTGAAATCGATGAATAGGTGGTGGGTATCGATTTGGACTTCTTGAGTTTTTTCCAGGATCTGCCGAAGTGTGAAAATTTTTATCGGTTGTGGACTTTCCTGGCCTAAAACCACACTGATAAGGGCCAATCAGGTTGTTGGTAAACGGTTTCAGGCGTTCACATATAACGGCAGATAGGATCTTGTAGGCGATGTTGAGGAGACTTTTGCCTCTGTAGTTGGCGTAGTTCAGAGGTTCTCCTTTTTTGTGGATCGGGCAGACGATGCTGAGGTTCCATTCTTCAGGCATATTTTCATCCGACCAGATTTGGCTTATGAGTTGGTGGATGTTACTTACCAAGTCATCTCCGCCGGCCTTATAGAGCTCAGCGGGAAGGCCGTCATTTCCGGCAGCCTTATTAAGCTTGAGTTTAGATATTGCTATCTTCACTTCACTCAGGTCGGGTGGTTGGCAGTTTTCACTGTCGTTGCCAATATTGAATGGTTCGTTCTGCCTGACAGCGGAATGTTGTTCGTCATCGCCGTTTAGCAGTCTGCAGAAGTGGTTCTTCCATATCCTCAGCATCGACTGTGTCTCAACTACGATATTTCCTTGTTCATCTCGACAGGATTCTGTTCGAGCCTTGTATCCTTGGCTTTGACGTTTTACACTTTGGTAAAACTTGCGAACATCGTTCCTGGAGTGGCACGTCTCTATATCCTCGATCGCACGCTTTTCTTGCTCTTTTTTCTTCTTGCTGAAAAGCCGATGTTCTTCCCTTCTTCTTTGCCTATAGAGCTCAATGGCAGCTCTCGTCTTCACCTGCAGCTTAGCCTTGTAGGCCTCGTTCTTGGCTGCGAGCATCTGTCGGCATTCCTCATCAAACCAGGGGTTTCTTGCTGGTGGCCGCGAGAAACCTAGCACATCAGTTGCGGCTGATCTAATGGCCTGTTGGCATCGTTGCCATTGCTCTTCGACATTCGATGCTGGTGGTATGGTGTTAATCGAGAGGTTAAGGGATACGCGTTGTGCGAAGGTCTTGGCGGTCTCTTGCGATTGCAGCCTTCCGACATTAAATTTTTTCACAGTATTTCTGGATTGTTGTGGCGTGGTGGATATCCGCATTCTTATCTTGGTTGCTACAAGGTAGTGATCCGAATCGATGTTAGCTCCTCGGAATGTTCGGACATCCAAAATACTGGATGCGTGCCGCATAGGAGATCATTTATAGAGACGAACTATACAGAGCCATGTCTAGTTTTGGTATATCGCCCAAACTCGTCCGTCTGTGCAGGATGTTGATGGAGAATTCTCGCACTCCATCAGGCTCGGCAATGACCTAACGGAGACATTTTATACCATAAAGGCATTTAGCCAAGGCGATGCACTGTCATATGACTACTTTAACATGATTCTTGAGAGGATTGTGCAAAACTCCCGAGGATGGTGCGGCATTGGGAGAAGGACTACATCACTGAAGGTGATGCAAGGTGGGAAAATGATTTTAGATGGTAAGAGATCTTAGTTTGATCGGAAGAGTAAATCTCTGCACATTGTAGTCGTGCGGAGATATTGATAAAGACAAGGTATTCCATGTTCGTGTGGTCTATTTTATAACAACATCGACAAATTTCAACGTTACATTGAAAAACAAATTAAATCTCTGGCAATAACGACCCGAACAAGGCCTTAATGCTAGCGTCTTCCTTCATTTGTGTGTGCAAAGTTATTTTTTTCACCACAAAGACAAGTCTACGTCGAGACCATTTGAAACCCTACTACTTATTTAAATGTCTGCACTATTTTGTATCCCAAACTAACAAACTCACGTAGCCTAATTATTCTGCCTTTAGATATCAAATGTAAACATCAATCTATATCCATGTGTTTGGAAAATTCCATCCTAAAATTAAATGTTCGACGTATGCCTGCTTGTTTGCCCAACGTAGACAGCAAATGGAAATGAATCGATGAAATTGTCATCATTTTTCGGGCATACCTCTACTATATGCATCTACTCTGTATATTTGCCTAGATATCTACCCCTACAACATTCCATAGATACGGTAACATGAAAATCACATTTCATTTCAGATCCGGCTCGACAAAAAAACGAACGTACTTTAGACGACTGCGTTTATGCAAATGCAGAGGAGATACACTCTCAATATGAAATTATTGCACAAATGCACACATTTGCTAACTGCACAGTGCACATACTCCAAGGTACAGCTTGTATATTTTATGGAGCAGAACTTGCCAGAATGATTTTTGGCTCCTACATGACTTGTCCCCTAAGCATCACCAGCTCTCAATTTCAAAAGAAAATTTAAAGGCATATGCACACCAAAAAAAAAAAAACAGAAAATGTAACACCAAGGACTTGAAGATACTCTCAATTGGCTCCTATCCATTGATTATCGTAGCCTTAGGACCGACAAAAATCAGGAGACAAATGTGTGTACATATGAACCGAGAGTAAAAGTCCTTACGATAGGTCAGACGGAAAATTAATGGCAGCATGATGATTTTTGGGGTAAAACAATTTTTATTACCACAGTGTGTGTTGTATCTGTGTTTGTGTATTGTGCTGAAGTGGAGCAAGGGTGGTATTTTTGTTGTTTTTGTTGCTCGTAAAAGTACAAAAACCAACCGCATAATATGAAGGAGAGTAAATATTTTCAGCAAACAATCATACAAAGTTCTTATGAAACTGTACGCAAAAAAAACATATTTTGATCAAGTTTTTCTGGTCCGTCATTAATTTGCCGCACAAGGTCATAAATTTACACAGGAAAAATGCTTTCTCTCATAGTGGAGCATGCTGCTTACCCACCACATAGGTCTTTGACATGCTATCAAGGTTTAATCGCTACTAGGTATGAGAAAAGTATCTAAAACAATTCAAGTATATCTACAACAACTAAAAAAAAACAACAACAACTAGAAACAAAGAAATCGATGCTTTAAATCAGTGGCATTAAATTACGCCCTGAAACCCATCATCCTTCATCAAGATACCGTTTGGCATCCAACAGTCATAGTTCTCCGTAACGAACCCTTTGACATTTTAAGAATGAGTTCGGTTTTATCTTCTTCAGATTTTATTGACATTCAACCCGTATGCAATATTAGATTACCCAAAACAGTACAATGCTGTCGGTGTTCGGGCAGGGGGTGGAAAGTTTCGCGTTAGTAGTAAACCATGGAAGCGCAAACCCAAGGCGCGTGTGTGTGTTAAGGAATTTTCCTTTCTTTTCAATCTCAATGCCAAATGCCTCTCTCTCATATCAAATCATCAACCCCCATCATTTAGATTGTACTACTCTCTTGAAGTAATGCACATACACTCGTATACACGCGTATCTACACATAAAATGTTTAATATCCACCCCCTTTACGGTATCATAGTTAACTGTGCCATTAAGTAGATAAACAGCGAATTCTACAGAACTGGGGAAAACCTTCATTTCAATTCGCTTTTGTATAATTTAATGGAAATTATAAAACAAAAAAAAAACTAAACTAAGAAATTAACTCAGATATGTGTGGGAAAGGAATACACATACACATCAACTTTGAGTAGGGTTTTGGTGGGTAGCTATCTATGCACAGGATACAGCGACTGTCCATTAGACAGGACCACAAACCTAGCAATGTACATATACATATCAATCCAACGTTGTAAAGTAATTTTTACTGCGGCAGCGTTTGCGAAGTGAAATTAATTAAAACCGCAAATATACCCCTTGTACCTTTTTCCAAAGGACGAATGACAAATGAAAATGAATTACGTTTTAATTCCGTGAAACTCAATATTTCATCATTCATTCTGCAATGCCAATCTACAAGAATATGGTTTTACTCTTATTCATTTTTTTTTGTTTCCATGTATTGGAAATCGTTGTGTTTCTGGGGATGCGAGTGCGGGGGTAACAAGGACTCGTCGCAGTAGACGGTTTCTGTGAGGGAATTATCAGTGAAATGAACACATATGTGAACACATGCATGAGTAATGTAACTTCCACGACAGTAGTAATTTAATTTTAGAAATGTGTGTATTTAGAAGGTAAATTCCAAAATAAAACAATCCATGTACCGCAATTGCATAGTTGGAGGAACAAAGCACGGTACTTGAGAGTGTTGTGTAGATACTTCATTTTACCGAATATAAATGTATTTAATGAGAGCAAGCTTTTGACGCAGTCAGTCCAGCTGAGAGTTCTACAGCTATAATCCAGATTGGTATCTTAGTTATTTAAAATAAACTGCAGTACAACTTGTAATTTGATATAGCAGGGGAGGGGAACTAAAATATTCCGACATGGATTTTAGAATTTTCTCAGAATTTATCGCCTAAAGTGGATTAATAAGGAAATTACTTTCATCTTTGTTCAAACATTTAAGATTGATTGCAATTAAAGCTAAGGGCCATTGCGCACTAACTCATTTATTTATCTGAAGATGCATTTTCTTGTGTATTTTAGGTTGCAAACCATGGGTTTGTTGTGGAAATGCCTTTTTGCCAGTATTCATTAAAAGGTAAACTCTAGGCTTCAATTTTGTAAAGGGTTTTTTTAGAGGTATGCAAATCCAAATTTATATAAAAGAGAGTGACGTTAGTTACTACGCTTATAACTCAAAACGCCAGTAACAATTTCGATGATTCGCAATTATTCGGACTGGTCTCCGACCAAACAACAAGATGTAACGAACATCCCGCGTTCGTAATATTTAATCGCTATTAGTTGGGGAGAATTGGGAAATGGCAGAGCAATTCAACCTCTACTATACTACTTATAAGGTTGAACTACCAAGGTCGTACCCAAAAATGTTCGCTCATAAAACGAGTACGGTGAAATTTCGACCAAATTTTTCCTTTTACGTTTTGTATAGTTTGCCTACCTTATGACCCCAGGCTACAGGATCCAATAACCAGTCCGTGTAGCTTATACGGAAGGATGTTTAGATGTATGGGGGGTTTGCCCGAGCACGGTTGGGTTCAGAGCTAGCTTGAGAAGTAGGACCACGAAGAAGATTACGCACTATAGAGGCTATTTCTTCCCGAATGGAAACTCTACTTTTCTCTAGCTCCTCTCAAATGCATCGCAAGTCATCAGCCCGATTGAAGCCAATCGTTGTCGTAACGACCTCCTGAACATACTGAGATAGCTGTTCTCCTTCGTTCCCATCAAATGTACTTCAGGTTGACTTTCTACATTGGAAGAATGGGTTGGTGTGTTTACCCTTTTCGAGTTTGTTGTTATGTTTGATTTTGGCGAGAAGGTATTCGTTCCAAGCTATTCGGGCGGTAAAGGATTGGCTCCGCTAGAAACTCCCGGTACGTTTAATCGGTTTTTCAGTTGACGAAGAGAATAATTTTATATCGTAGGTCTCTTTTTTCGGTAAAACTTCAGTGACTATGTCATTTTCAGAAATAAAAAATTGAAAAAAAGGATATTCGTAGTGATACTAAATATAAGTAATTCGTATATCCACGAAAACAATTCGAAATATAAAAATGAGCCAATTATCAGTATGGTAACTATTTGCATTGTCAAGAAAAAAAAACTATAAATTAGTATCCAAATAGGGGGCAAGCAAAAATTGCAAAAGTCGTTAATGAAAAAATAAAACCAAAACAAAAATGTTTTCTTAACAAAACTAAAAAAATCTCAAATCAATACTGTCGTTTTCCACAAAATATGAATTTGTAATAATGAAATATTAATTCAATAAAACCAAAGAAATGACCTGTACTTCTATCTATATATCATAAAACATTAGGTGGATGTGACGAACAATTTTATGTAGAGGATGACTGCATATAGATTCTATTAGCTGATCAATTTACAATGCTTTGTTGGTAAAAAGTTCCCGATAATACAATAGTACGTGTCTACTTCTATGAGACTGTTTCTCTAGACAATCTTCTTGACTTTATCGATGCTTCATAAATAAAATTGCATGCAAGAAGAAGCTTACTCGCGACAGTACCTATCACATATCGGCTCAATCGGATGAATGACTAGAATACCTAACACACAAAAACCCAACACACAAAAACATCTTGCAGAAGAACTAAATAGGATATCAGTCACAACTGTCTATCGGACAAGATATGGTGTTACAAACAAAAATAAATTTATGAGTTTACCGAAACATACCAACAACATTTAAGCTTCAAATACTATTAAAATCATAAAAACAAATTCAGAAATATTGAAACAATTCGAGCCCCACGTTGGGCGCCACCTGTAACGAAACTCCTACACGAGTAAACTTAAACAGTTGTTATGGTTTGCATTCTAACTACTGTACAAGTAGAATCAAACGCGGAGATATTTTTGAGATCGCTTCCTCAGTTATCAGCTACTCTTAACTGTTCAAATTAGAGTTAACCAGAGATGGTTCCCTAAAATTATTAAATGGACACATGATCCCAATTTTCCTAAATACCTTCCATCTCGTATGCTACTGGAATCCTAAGGCCAATCTAGGCAGCTGAAATGAAAGGGTTGTCAGGTTGTCATTTGTTACGCTGCCGTAAAGGAAGGCCATTTGAACTTACTGTTAATTTATTTATTAATTTATTTTGTTAGGTATGTATGCATGTTGTCCCCTTGAAATCCCAAGCTTGTGATCACTGTTGGACTTGGAGTGGATGCGATTGTGGGTGTATGCACAGTTTCTTTAAATCCATATGAAACATGCGAGAGAAAGTAACTTTGCATTCACCCAAATTTGGCCTTTTTTCCAAATCAAATTTGACCTTATTTCCAAATCAAATTTGGCCTTATTTTCATTTCAAAGCGAAAAAGACAAAATTTTAAATTTGGTCTTTTTTCGTTGGGCCTTATTTCACGTCACCGAAACCGGTTCATTTTTCAAAACAAAAAAACATTCATATCCCTCAAATGGGTTTTATTGCGTTTTGAAAAACCAAGTTATGGTGTTGCTTCGTGGTTTTCGTGGTTTTTAATCAAGGAGTATAGAACTACATAGAGTATGCATCACAGCTAAAAATTGTTTAGCCGTTTCAGACGCGGGCGGTAAGTGCGAAGGGAATTTTCGTCTCTCGTATGCGTCGACTATGCTCGTTTTTGATGCTGTGGGACCAATGTTAACACTGGGGTATCAATATCAGTACCACAAATAGTAATTTTTCTATGTATGAGTTGCGCACTCTATGTAGTTCTATACTCTTTGGTGAAATTAAATATCAATGTGCAAAATAAATTCGCATAAATGCATGAAGTGGCACATATTTATCTGATCATTTTGAATTTGTATCTGACACTCTGTGCGTCTTAGAAAATGGCCCAATAAAGTCGATGTAATTGCCACTAAAGCTTTCGATAAAAAATCACACGAAATCATTCTTTTTAAACATTAAGGACTAAGGTTTCAACAGGGCTTAATTCAATGAATATAAGTCTATCGCCGATATAAAGTTCTGTTCAGATGCTCCATTTCGGACTCCATTTTAGCTACATCCAGACTGCCTCAAGGTAGCCATCTTGGTCATATGATATTTATTTTGTCTATCAATGAGGTTGACTGTTTCGTTTAAAACATTTCCGCCTCCGCTGACCCTTACCTACTTTAAGCTGATTGAAACAACTTTTCAACCTGGTGCCAAAAAAATGTCCAATGCCAGACCATGACATACTTCGGTAAGCGTCTCCCACCATTTGCCAGATCCTATTTAATCTGTGGTGAGCTCATACCTACTGTCCTTTTCTTCTGTCAGTTGGGTTTGTGTGTGACAGATAACTAAATTTTCGCTTTCATATTGATACCACCATCAGCAGAGCCAACTTCGCACTTGGGTTTGTAAAATGCTGTTCTGAGGAATTCTTCAACCCCTATGTCACAATATCTCTCTTTTTTTTACATTTGTTAGACCTATCCTTGAATATGCTAGACAAGAATGTTCGCTTTGTTACAATGTCCTCAGTATTGTTTGTGTCCAACGCAGATTCATCCATTTTGCTCAACGAGGACTCACCTGGGTATACAGTTTTAATTTATGAGGATCGTTTGAGACTAAAAATTAGCCAATCACTTCAAAAACGACTTGAAATAGCCGACATTCCAACGGGTAATTTTTTAAGCATAAAATATTCAAAAATTTTATTATAATCGATAAATAGGTCGTTGTCCGGTCACTTTTTAGAGCATTTCGGCCTGTATTCCACGAATTAAGCGTGTTATGTTATCCTGTAAGGCTTCAATCGTGTTCGGCTTGTCCACATAGACTAAAGACTTTACATAACCCCAGAACAGAGGCGTCGAATCGCATGATCTTGGCGGCTTACTCACAGGGTCATTTCGAGAGATAAACTGCTCACCAAATTCATCCTTCAACATTTCCATTATTTCAAGAGCTCTGTGTCATGTGGCACCGTCTTGATATCAACCACATTCAACTCAGCCAACTTGGGCAAAAAAAAAGTCGCTTATCATGGCTCGATATCGTCTTTAAAGAAAAATGGAACGATGATGCCACCAGTCCATAAACCACACCAAACTGTCATTTTTTTCGGGATGCATTGGTAATTCTTGTATGGCATATGGCTGTTCATCACTCCAGATGCGCAGTTTTGCTTATTTACGTATCCGTTGAGCCAGAAATGAGCCTCATCGCTGAACACAATTTTTCGATAAAACAGCGGATTTGTTCTAAGGCCCATTTACCAAAAATTAGACGTTCTGGTAGGTCATTCGGCTTCAATTCTTGCACAAGTTGAATTTTATAGGCTTTCAAACCCAAATCGAAACGTGATTGAGTAACACATGCCCAATTGCTGACGAATTGACATTTTACGATCTTCATTAACATTGGACGCTACGACTGCAATATTTTCTTCGGTACGCACTGTACGCATGCGAGTCGATGGTTTTATGTCCAACGAAGTAGATTTGGTGACAACAGCACGAATTGTTGATTCACCAGGTCGATAATGACGACCATAAACGATGCACATTTTTCACAGAGCACGAATTTTGATAAAAAATTTTAATAATCTGCAATCGTTGCTCGTTTGAAAGTCTTTCCATAATTAAATAGTAGAGTATACTGAAAACTTCACTTTAACAGATGACGTTTGGGCGCCATAACTAAGCCAGTGCTGCCAACCTGAAAAACTTATACTTCATAAAATATCACCGTTATTTGCTTATCAGCTACTAGTAGGATATATTGTTTGGTCCGCTCTGCTACAACGTCAAATCTGAGATCTGCTCCCCTCACCGAACAAACTACGCCTATAACGAGCTAATGGGCATAACTCTTTTCATTCTCATTACAGCAAACTTACTCTGCGAAACTCCCTTATGTGCACCTCATCTTCCACTACGCGTTAACCCGTTTCTAATGAATAAATTAAGTTAGGTTAATTATTAGCGCAACATGCTAACAGCAAATCAAACCTCAGATGGAGTCTTGGCACGACGTGTCAAACCACCAAACAAATTTGGCCAAAGCTAGATTTGTGAAGATCAAAGGGGCTGATTTCGCTCGATAGACCGCATATTTGCGATACCATAGGTGTCATCACGGTACACTGCTTAATAGGTAGGCACGCAGAAAGGCTAGGCCGCTTCTCAAACGACTTCTGTAGGAGCTGCATGGACGAGGAGTAGGAGGAAACAATACTCCATCTCGTTTGTAACTGCCCGGCCCTATCAAACAAAAGGAAGCTACAGCTCGGAGCTTACTATTTTCAAAGTCTCAGTGATTTGGCAAAAACGGAAGTGAAAAGCCTCCTCCGCTTCATCAAAAGCTCAAAATGGTTTTCCCATGGATAGTAAGGAGATTGGACAAGATCCATGTGGTATCACAACTGACCAAAGTGGTCTAAGTGTGCTGGCGAACGCCGGCAGCCACTCTAACCTAACCTAACCTAGGTTAATTAAGTCTTAAGTCCAGCTTGTACTTAAATAAATAAATAAATAAAATGAAATCATCATTCCTAATTATATCCGAATTTAACACTTACCGCCTTGCCACTCAAACACTGACCTGACCCCACTGGTGTTGTGGCGACCTCCAGAACGTATCTATACATCCACTTGCACAAATTCCCCACTCAAATATCTACTCTGCTAATTTACTGTCGTGTCTTGTTATTTTCCGATACACCTAGCCCCTGAATTTTTCTTTTCATTAATTTTTTATTTAAAAAAAAAAAACGTTACGCAAATTCTTTTACATATATTTTCTGTTACAGATACTAATCCATTTGCCGCTGTAACCTTGGGCTAAATGTGCAGCATCACAAGTCATCACAGACAAGCACCAAGAACAATGAACATTCAGTTTCATTACACAAGGTAAGCTAAAGTTGTAGAACTGTTTCTTTTGCTTTATCAAATTAAAAACAATTTTTTCCACTTTTTTTTCCACTTTTTTTCACTTTTTTTTCGAGGTTTTGAGAGGGCGGTAAAATTTTCTTTTTACATTATGTACGGTGGATCAAGTTAAACACACGAAAGATGTATCATCATCATCATTAAAAGTGATGATGAGTGTAATGTAGTCTTCCCGGTGGGCTTTTTCATCCATTTTGTGGGGCCGGGGAGGCATGGTTCAAAAGTCAGTTGTTTTGTTTTTTTGTTTAATACAGCGGGTAGGGACAGTAGCATCATGTTCATAACCATCACTAGACATTCCTTAGGGCTAGAGAAAATCCAGAGAAGAACATGCAAGTACTTGTCCCTTGATGTATATACACGTAAATACGCTCTCTTTGCATTCTGATCACTGCGGGGTTTTGGATTCTTAGTTTCAATGCCAAGCGAAGTAGCGCTATGTAGCATGACCGACTCTGTACCTGGCCATCATCCCTTTTGCATGAAAAATTTTATATCTAGGGGAGAGATATGAAAAGTCAGAAGGTATGCACTTGCTCAACACAATTTGCTTGGGTTTTCCCAGCACCATTTTTTGTATTTTTTTTACATTTTTTTACATTCTGCAAGATTCGTAGCTCGTTCTGCTGGCTGCAAAATAATTATGGCTTCTGGGAGTATATACAGTGTGCAAGTTTGAATTCACAGAAGAATACAGAATTGTCCCTACTTTGGCGGTAGAGTGTTTTCTTTTCTACCATTTTATTGTGTATAGCGTTTTATTATTCTGTGTACACACATACATATATATAGATGCCAAGATGAGTATAAGCCACGGATAAAGTTCGCCTCATGCCAACACATTTAGGGAAATTCAATTTTTCTTTTAGAGCTTTATGCAATGCGGTATTGTCAGTTTATTTTTTATTACATTGGGTATTTTTACCAAAGGTCTGTGTATGTATGTCTGGACGTATTTAATAACTTAGGTAAGCAATTTAAGAAAGTATTAAATTTCCAGCAAACGAATGCTTATAAGAAAATGGGGTTCTGGGTTTCGTTTTTTCTTTCCATTCGACAGTAAAGATTTTATTTCCTTTTTTTTTTAATTTCTTTTTTTCTCTATGAATTGTTTAATAGGGGAAGGGGGGATCTATGTCATTTAGGAAATATTTTTTTGGTCTTTTAGAAAAAAAAAAAAAATAAATCGTGTTACGAAATATCTGAACGGGGATTGGTATCAAACATTATTTTTCTAATTCAGAATTTTATTTCCGATAGTGAATTTTAAACGGAGAAATACTGTTATATGGTGTCATTAAAAAAAATTTAATGTCACAGCTTAAAATGGCCATTGATATACTTAAAAAAAAAATATATATATATATACAAGGTGGCGCAAAAGTAATCCTCCTATCAGAAAATGCTATAAATTTTGCGATTGGCCCCTAATGTCAGTTCTGTTTTGACATTTGTGTAGTAAACACATGCGAAATACACGTTAAAAACCAATGTTACGCTACACTGATCCAGAACGCGGAATATTGGTGACTATTTATTTGAGCAATAATCGGTCGGCGACTTTGGCACAACGTGAATTTCGTCGCAGATTTCCTAGCCGTCCGACGCCTGCTGGTGAAACACTGCGACGTTTAGCCGCTCGCCTCGAAGAGACTGGCACAACACGAGATGCTGCCAGGCGTGGCAGACCCCGGAGTAGCCGTTCTGCAGAGAATATTGCTGCTGTAGCCGAAGATGTCATGGAAGCGCCGTCGACATCGACCAGACGACGTGCCACGCAAATGGGTATCAGTCGACGGTCTTTACAGCGAATTTTGGTACAAGATTTGAAGATGTTTCCGTACAAAGTCCAGACGGTGCATCAGCTGTTAGCTGCTGACCGCCAATCGCGTCTAACATACGCTCAAGCCATCCTTAATCACCACCAAGAGGAAGATGATTTTTCATCAAAAATAATCATGAGTGATGAGGCCCATTTCCATCTTAGCGGGTACGTAAATAAGTAAAATTTACGATTCTGTGGCACTGAAAATCCGCGTGTAACCCACGAATAGCCATTACACCCGCTCAAAGTCACTGTATGGTGTGCTGTTTTCGCTGAAGGAGTCATCGGACCTTTTTTCTTCGAAGACGTCGCGGGCCAAACGGTTACTGTGAATGGTGAGCACTACAGAGCAATGATCAACGAGTTCTTTTTGCCGCAACTTGATGAATTGGGATTGGAAAACATGTGGTTCCAACAGGACCGGACGGTGCAACGGCACACACTGCACGTGCCACAACCGATATGCTGAAGGATGCATTTCCCGGGCGCCTAATCTCCCGTTTTGGCGATTTGCACTGGCCAGCAAGATCGCCTGATTTGACCGCTCCAGACTTCTTTTTGTGTGGCTTTTTGAAGTCGCGGGTTTATGTCAACAAGCCTCAGACTCTTGCAGCTCTTAAAGACAATATCCGTCAAGATGTGAGGACCTATCGCCGGAAGTTTTTTGCCAAAGTGATGGAAAATGCCCTAAAAAGGGCTCAAATGACAATCAACTGTGGCGGCGGCCATTTACATGACATCATATTCTCGACTTGTTGTAAAAAATAATTAAAAGACCAAATAAAAATAATCCACAAGAAGAATCAAAGTTTTTCATTTTTTTTTTTAAATTACATCCAAAAAACATCGGAAGGTTATTTTTGCGCCACCTTGTATATATAATATTCAATTTTATCTGGTAAACTTTATTATCATTCACAAGAATCATTCTTAAAATTTAATTTTGAAGGACTATTTCCTTTAAATGCTGACCGGAACTGCGGCTCATATATGTACCATTCTTAAGTGCCCTTTTTTGATTACGCTTTTGAGAATTTCGAGTGCTATTTGGCCTAAGATGTGAGTAATGTTCGCTTACAATTCCTAAATCGAATCGAATTTTGACTTTTTTTTTACCGTGGGCTGGTGGAAATCTTCATAGACACGATGAGCACGCGATAGATTTTTACTCATTCAAACCAGCACCCTTTTTGCATATGTATTGCAACTAAGTATGCGACTTATCTAGCAATTTTTTTATCACGAGTAATGAAATGTTTGATGGTTGGGTGTTGTAGAACGAGGGTAGACTCTGATTGGCTTTAACTTGGCAATGCCCAGTGGTTGCAACTCTGACTACACATCAAATGTGCTTATTTTGTACCTCCAAGTGGTAACCATCGGGTACTGGTCTCATCCAACCGGATTTGACTTGCTAAATGATAAGTGCGAGTGTTAATAACAAGAAGTAAAACAGCAACACTATAATCACCCTGGTCAGAATGGCGCGGAATGAATACCCGGTCTGCCATCCAAGGCGAACCTAGATAAGCTGCTTCGACATATTCGGACAACAGTTTATCTAGGAATTTCAAGGGATAGTCAGGCCCCTTGGACCTAAAGGTCAACGGATGAACCCAAAGATCAACGGCAGCGATCAATCCCGTAGTGGATACTGACGGCCCCGTGTCCTAGGGGTATCTAATAAATTGGAACTGGCCCTCCAGGTTGGGGGTTGTGCTTTGGGTTAACTACCCATGAAAAAAAAAACATTGTTACGAAGCAACTTATAACCTCGGAAAGGACTGATATTACTGTTGACGACCCTGTTTAACGAAAAAAAGGCCAACGACGTTCGTATCTGTACCTGAAATGTGAGAACATTAAACAGGAGAGGTGAAGGCGAACAACTAGCGGAAGCCCTAAACTACTACAAAGCAAAAACAGGATGAAAAACTGTGACATCTACTATGGACCGTGTTATAGTGAGCAGAAACAGCGACTATTCGGATGCGGATTTGTTATAAGTGCCAGACTTAGGCAAGAAGTCTTATGTTTCCAAGACATTAGCGAACGCATTGTAACAATCGGCACCAAGGCCAAATTCGCCAACATAAGCCTTACATGCGCTCATGCTCCGACGGAGGTAAAATATGATACAGCTACGAGCTTCTACGAGCTTCTACGAGCTCCTTGACAAAACCTATGAGCGACTACCAAAGTTCGATGTTAAAATCGTGCTCGGAAATTTTAACGCAAAGGTAGGAAGAGGAGACATCTTTAGCAGTATTGTCATAAAATATAGCCTACACGACAACACGTCTTGTAACAGACTTAGGCTAATTGACTTAAATGCTACTATAGCCAGCACACGGTTTCCTCACCTCGAGGGGACATGGCGGTCTCCAGATCAACGAACAGTCAACCAAATTGATCACATTGCGATAGACAAAAGGCACGCATCCAGTATTTTGGATGTCCGAACATTCCGAGAGGCTAACATCGACTCGGACCACTACCTTGTTGCAGCCAAGGTAAGGATGCGGATATCCACCACGCCACAACAAACCAGAAATACTGTGAAAAAATTTAATGTCGAAAGACTGTAATCGCCAGAGACCACCAAGGTCCTTAACCACTCGATTCACACCATACCACCAGCATCTAATGTCGAAGAATAATGGCAACGATACCAACAAGCCGCAACTGATGTGCTAGGTTTCTCGCGGCCACCAGCAAGAAACTAGAGCTACCATTGAGCTCTATAGGCAGAGAAGAAGGGAAGAACACCAGCTTTTCAGAAAGAAGAAAAGCGCGCGATCGATGATATAGAGAGGTGCCACTCCAGGAACGATGTTCGCAAGTTTTACCAAAGTGTAAAACGTCACAGCCAAAGATACAAGGCTCGAACAGAATCCTGTCGAGATGAACAAGGAAATATCGTAGTTGAGACACAGTCGCTGCTGAGGATATGGTAGAACCACTTCTGCAGACTGTTAAACGGCGATGACGAACAACATTCCGCTGTCAGGCAGAACGAACCATTTAATATTGGCAACGGTAGCGAGAACTGCCAACCACCCGACCTAAGTTTAGTGAGGATAGCAATATCTAAACTCAAGCTTAATAGAGCCGCCGGAAATGACGGTCTTCCCGTTAAGCTTTATAAAGCTGGCGGAGATGACTTGGTAAGCAACATCCACCAACTCATAAGCCAAATCTGGTCGGATGAAAGTATGCCTGAAGAATGGAACCTCAGCATCGTTTGCCCGATCCGCAAAAAGGAGACCATCTGAACTGCGCCAACTACAGAGGCATAAGTCTCCTCAACATCGCCTACAAAATCCTATCTGCCGTAATATGTGAACGCCTGAAACCGTTTACCACCAACCTTATCGGCCCTTACCAGTGTGGTTTTAGGCCAGAAAAGTCCACAATCGATCAAATTTCCACACTTCGGCAGATCCTCGAAAAAAAACTCAAGAAGTCCAAATCGATACCCACCACGTATTTATCGATTTCAAAGCCGCATACGACAGCATTTATAGAGACGAACTATACAGAGCCATGTCTAGTTTTGGTATACCGCCCAAACTTGTCCGTTTGTGTAGGATGACGATGGAGAATTCTCGCTGCACCATCAGGGTTCGAAACGACCTCACCGACACATTCGATACCAAAAAAGGATTTAGGCAAGGCGATGCGCTGTCATGTGACTTCTTCAATTTGATTCTTGAGAGGATTGTGCAAAACTCCCGAGCCAACACCAGAGGCACAATTTTCCAAAAATCGGTGCAACTACTAACATACGCTGACGATATTGACATCATTGGTAGGACTCAACGTGATGTCATAGCCACGTTTGCAGTAAACGAGGGTAAGACTAAGTATATGCTGTCAACACGAAAGGACACACAACATCGACGAATTGGACAGAACGTCACCATTGACAGATATTACTTTGAGGTAGTACGGGTCTTTGTTTACCTCGGCTCCGCTATTAACTCTGACAACAGCATCTCGTCAGAAATGGGCTATGGACACGAAGATTCAACCAAGAACTATACGAGCTGGTCAAAAAACTCCGCATTGGACGTTTCAGATGGCTTAAACTTAAAGATGGCAATACTCTGGCTCGCAGTCTTCGATTCCCAGCCAGACGTCGGACGCAGTAGAGGAAGACCTCGTCTTAAGTGGCGCACACATTTAGAAACCGACCTGAACCAACTTGGGAGTGCGCAACTGGAGGCAGTAAGCTAAGGACCGGGCTAATTGGAGAGAAAGTAAGTAAGTAAAGCTCCGCCAACAAGCAAAATTGCCGCATTCGGAGTGAAGAGAATTCACATGAGACCCTTGAGACGCCTTACATCCACAAAAACTGACTGTTTGGTGTGCTCTATGGGCTGGTGGAGTCATTGGGCCACTTTTCTTCCAAAATGATGCTAGAGAGTCAGTTACTGTTAATGGAGACCGGTATAAAGCCATGATAACCGACTATTTTGTTCCCGAATTGGATGGCATGAATGTGGATGAGATGTGGTTCCAACAAGACGGCGCTGAATACAACACAGCGCACGTCACAATCGATTTAATGAAGGAAACATTCGATGAGCGCATAATTTCGCGGAATGGACCTGTCAATGACGCTCGTCTACGCCAACAAACCAGAAACGTTAGGGGACTTGGAAGCCAACATTCGTGGCGTTATTGCCGACATACGGCCCAAATGCTCGAAAAATTGGTCGGAAATTGGACCTCTAGACTTGGCTTTATTCGAACCAGCCATACGCCCAAAATCGTATTTAAAACTTTAATGGCATAAAATTGTCCTTCCAATAAAGCCAAATTGATGGACATTAAAACGATTTTCTTGTGTTTTATTTTAATTCGATGTTCTATACCTCTAAAAAAAAACATCCTTTAGTTGCTCAATCACTTGTTATTCCTGGCCTAGCTAAACCACACTTTTTAAATGAATGTGAAACCCGAAAAACCTAAGCCCAGACTCAAGCTCTGCGTTTAAATTAGCTAAGCGGAAACTTAAGCTCCTAATGCCAAACCGGGCATGAGAAATCGTCCACATTCAATCTTATAACCCTTGCGTCAAAAAAGACTACAAATACAAATTTTTGACGCAACAGGCTCGCTAGTACCCAGGGACAAACTTTTTCTCACAATCATTCATGTGTTTGTGTGTACTTCTTGCACGATGGCGTGACCTCCTGCTTTATGCCTAATCCGAACGGCTACGTTTCTGGACAATTGATACTATACTCTGATGATTTGTCAGAACATTGCGAGAAGAGGGACAGTGAAAAATCAATTAGATGTGGGATTCGAATCAAAACCTTTCTGCGCGGCAGTTCATCGCACTAACCATCGCCTCAGTTTCTTAAAAATGCAACAAAAAACCTTATATGCAATCAAAAACCTACTCCAACCGATGAAAGGCATCATAAAAGTAAAGAAAGTCACAGGTTTTCCTTAGGACAACATAACCCCATTCACGACAGAGATAGATGTAAAAGAAGTCATCCTTGACGGGCGCGTTTTTCGCCTCAACCCACAAAAGGTGCGCGCACCTATTTCTGCGAAACAATAAGATTTTTCCCATAGATGGTCAACAACACGACCACGATCTGATTACCGCCATCTTAAGAGGGGCGAGAAATATGCTCACTTTGGTAATTCGAAGCGAACGTACATTTCAGAGATTGCAAATTCAACAGAATGGATTTAATTACAATGCTGCCAGTCTATTCGTTTTTTTTTTTTAATTTTAATTTTTTTTCTCATAAAATTGAGAGATGTTCGAAAATGTTGTGGCGGGTGAGGGTGAGGGTTTTTTTTTTAGAGCGCCAGCCAAACGATTGTCCATCTCTCTGAGAGTGTGAGTCGTGTATTGGAAACCACACATCGGTTATATCTTTGATTATGTTATGCGGCTTCCCAAGACGTGTGGGAACACTAAAAACAGAATAAAATGTTTTTTTTTTTCGCAGAGAAGTGCACTTTCCGGTTTGCAATATATATGTGAGGAATAAGACAGCGTAGGTACTTGAGCGTATATTTGGATTACCATTTCCATTCTCTGTGTGTGTTAAGAAGTAGATTTTCACATCATTTTCACTCTGCGCAAAGGGGTATTTTTTTTTGTGTTTTATAATAGCAGGACATGAGGAAAATAACATCTGCATGTGTATTTTTTTTCACCTTGTAGGGTATGTATTGCGGAGGAAGACTTGCGATGAATAACTGCGAATGTATTATGCGTGTCGAAAAGTGTAATCACTTCTGAGGCCGTGTGCCAATTGCGTTAAAATTTTAGCCAGTGGATAATTTTTGACATTAGTGTGGTGAATAGAGATTTCAAAATTTTAACCTGCTCAACAGCTCGCTAAAATTTATCCAGTGGCTAATTTTTGACATTTGGTATACCTACTGAGGAGTGAGAGTGATAGAAAGCACACCAGTGTTCACATGTGTGGGAAAATAACACATCATTCAGATTTTAATAAAAGGCAAAGAATGTGTATTATTCATATCAGGAAATGTAAGCAAAGTTTTAACTTAAACTAAAATTGGGTTTTTAAAAAAGGATGGTTACAAAAAAGTCATGACTACATTTGTTTTGGTATATTTTGTATGCGAAATATGTTCAACTTGAACAAAGTAAAATGGATATCCTTAGGCTGCGTTCATGGCTACGCGTATTCGCGTCGCACAACGCGATGGGTTTTCGCGAGATCACGAGCGACATCGCTACAAGCGCAATCGACAGCGATTGAGTGTTTATGGCGGAGCGATTTCGCCTACTTTTATTCATGTTTTGACAGTGATATATTGACGGAGCTATTTCGCCTACTTTAATTCATTTCAACAGTGATATATTAAACAACATTCGTGCTAAAGTAAAACGCATTCTGTTATTAGAAGCAGTTATTTACTCCGTCAAATGCATTTAAACATTTTTAAAGGAAATATCGTAGTTGAGGCACTGTCGATGCTGAGGATATGGAAGAACCACTTCTGCAGACTGTTAAACGGTGATGAAGAACAACATTCCGCTGTCAGGCAGAACGAACCATTTAATATTGGCAGCGGCAGCGAAAAATGCCAACCACCCGACCTAAGTGAAGTGAGGATAGGAATATCATAACTCAAGCTTAATAAGGCAGCCGGAAATGACGGCCTTCCCGCTGAGCTTTATAAAGCTGACGGAGATCCACCAACTCATTAGCCAAATCTGGTCGGATGAAAGTATGCCTGAAGAATGGAACCTCGGCATCGTTTGCCTTATCCACAAAAAAGGAGACCCTCTGAACTGCGCCAACTACAGAGGCATAAGTCTCCTCAACATCGCCTTTAAGATCCTAGCTGCCGTAATATGTGAACGCCTGAAACCGTATGCCAACAACCTGATCGGCCCTTATCAGTGTGGTTTTAGGCCAGGAAAGTCTACAACCGATTAAATTTTCACAGTTTGGCAGATCCTGGAAAAAACCCAAGAAGTCCAAATCGATACCCTCCACCTAACGGGTGATTTTTTAAGAGGTTTAGAACTTTTTAAAAAAAAAAACACAAAAAATTGGAAAAAATGAATGAAATATTTATTTGAATCGATAGTTTGAACCTTGCAATTTAATGTTTAAAGATAATTTCATGCAAATGTTGACCGCGGCTGCGTCTCAGGTAGCCCATCCGCTGAGTCCAATTTTGGCACACTCTTTCACACATATCGGCCGGTATCTCACGAATGAATGCATGGATGTTGGCTTCCAGTGCGTCAATCGAAGCGGGCTTGTCCCTATAGACATTAGCCTTGACATACCCCCACAAAAAATAATCTAATGGTGTCAAATTGCACGATCTAGGCGGCGAATTGACCGGCCCGAAACGTGAAATTAACTGTTCACCAAACTCGCCTCGCAATTGCGCCATTGTTTCGCGTGCTGTGTGGCATGTGGCACCGTCTTGTTGAAACCACATATCATGCAAGTCAAGAACTTCCATTTCGGGCAAAAAAAAGTTTGTTATCATCGCTCGGTAGCGTTCACCATTGACAGTAACGCTGCGATTCGCATCATCTTTGAAGAAATTTGGCCCAATAATGCCGCCGGCCCATAAACCGCACCAAACAGTGGCTTTTTCGGGATGCATTGGTAGCTGTTGCAATGCTTCTGGCTGATCTTCACTCCAAATGCGGCAATTTTGCTTATTTACGTACCCATTCAACCAAAAATGAGCCTCATCGTTGAACACAATTTTTCGATAAAAAAGCGGATCCTCGGCCAGCTTTCCAAGAGCCCATTCACCAAAAATTCGGCGTGTTGGTAGGTCGGCTGGCTTTAGTTCTTGCACCAGCTGTATCTTAAAAGGCTTTACGCCCAAATCCTTCCGCAAAATTTTCCACGTAGTGCTGTAACAAAGGCCTAACTGCTGGGAACGGCGCCGAATCGACATTTCGCGGTCTTCTGTCACACTAGCTGATACGGCCGCAATATTTTCTTCACTACGCACAGTACGTAAACGTGTTGGTGGTTTAATGTCCAACAAAGTAAATTTGGTGGGAAATTTGGTCACAATCTTCCGAATAGACTGCTCAGAAGGTCGAGAATGCCGATCATAAAATGGAAGCAGCGCGCGATGAACATTTCGAACCGAGCACGAATTTTGATAGTAAAATTCAATAATTTGCAAGCATGGTTAAATTGCAACCCAAACTGAAGCTGTTTGACAGTGACACAAGGTACTAAACACACGTCAGCTGTCAAAACCAGTGTTGCCAAAACCAAACCAGCTAAAAAATCACCCGTTATATGAGGTTTAAGAATATTTGAAAACTATATTTCTAGGACAATTCTAAGCATTTTTAACAGACTATTCATTATTCAAAGTCTGTAAACTGTTGGAGAATAAGCGACTCTACCCTACATCAATTTTGTTTCAATGTCAATAATAAATAATTAAATATTTTTATGATATCTCTGAAGTCTATTCGGTATTTTTTTATTACAGAAATTTTTTATTTGGGAAATTAAAAAATAAATATATTTAAATAATATTCCATTTGATCCAACTGACACAACAAAAAGGTAAAATGTTGTTTACCACAGCAGATATGTCAAAAATTAGCCAGTGGATAAAATTTAACCCCTTTTTTAACGCAATTGACACACGGCCTTAAAGTAAATCTAATTTAGAATCACCACACTCAAAGTCGTGGTTTTAAGGAAAATTAAGAAAAAACGAGAATTCCGTGTTTTTGTAAATCAATGCATTTAGATACTTTCCTACACAAATTAAAAGTTTGTCATTAAATTTAACATTTTGGGGGTTTGTTATCATGACAATGGATGGCAAAGTTATGGTATTGATTCCCTGGTTGTTATTTAGCCAAATTGGGATACATTTTTTGAATGAAACGATATAACATATCTTTCGGTTAAGGACAAAAGGTTACATTATCCGCCTTCACTTTTTTTTACTTTATCACAAGTTGTGGCTGAACTACAAGGTGGCGCAAAAGTAATCCTCCTATCAGAAAATGCTATAAATTTTGCGATTGGCCCCTAATGTCAGTTCTGTTTTGACATTTGTGTAGTAAACACATGCGAAATACACGTTAAAAAACAATGTTACGCTACACTGCTCCAGAACGCGGAATATTGGTGACTATTTATTTGAGCAATAATCGGTCGGTGACTTTGGCACAACGTGAATTTCGTCGCAGATTTCCTAGCCGGCCGACGCCTGCTGGTGAAACACTGCGACGTTTAGCCGCTCGCCTCGAAGAGACTGGCACAACACGAGATGCTGCCAGGCGTGGCAGACCCCGGAGTAGCCGTTCTGCAGAGAACATTGCTGCTGTAGCCGAAGATGTCATGGAAGCGCCGTCGACATCGACCAGACGACATGCCACGCAAATGGGTATCAGTCCACGGTCTTTACAGCGAATTTTGGTACTAGATTTGAAGATGTTTCCGTACAAAGTCCAGACGGTGCATCAGCTGTTAGCTGCTGACCGCCAATCGCGTCTAACATACGCTCAAGCCATCCTTAATCACCACCAAGAGGAAGATTATTTTTCATCAAAAATAATCATGAGTGATGAGGCCCATTTCCATCTTAGCGGGTACGTAAATAAGCAAAATTTACGCTTCTGGGGCACTGAAAATCCTACAAAGAGCCATTACACCCGCTCAAAGTCACTGTATGGTGTGCTGTTTTCGCTGGAGGAGTCATCGGACCTTTTACTTCGAAGACGTCGCGGGCCAAACGGTTACTGTGAATGGTGAGCGCTACAGAGCAATGATTAACGAGTTCTTTTTGCATGTGGTTCCAACAGGACGGTGCAACGGCACACACTGCACGTGCCACAACCGATATGCTGAAGGATGCATTTCCCGGGCGCCTAATCTCCCTTTTTGGCGATTTGCACTGGCCAGCAAGATCGCCTGATTTGACCGCTCCAGACTTCTTTTTGTGGGGCTTTTTGAAGTCGCGGGTTTATGTCAACAAGTCTCAGACTCTTGCAGCTCTTAAAGACAATATCCGTCAAGAATGTGAGGACCTATCGCCGGAAGTTTTGGCCAAAGTGATGGAAAATGCCATAAAAAGGGCTCAAATGACAATCAACTGTGGCGGCGGCCATTTACATGACATCATATTCTCGACTTGATGTAAAAATAATTAAAAGACCAAATAAAAATAATCCACAAGAAGAATCAAAGTTTTTTTTTTTAAATTACAGCCAAAAAACATCGGAAGGTTATTTTTGCGCCACCTTGTATAATAGTCGGAAGCAATCGGAAGCTAATGTCAAATTTCTTTGATAAGATTTCTTAAGTTCCGTCAGTTGCTCAACCCAACTAACAATTATTCTTCTATAAGGTACAAATAGTTAATTCCCACAAGCAATTATTTCTATAGGCCTTATATAGCACTTGTGCGCGGAGGTTGAGCAGTCGATTGTTTGGCTAGAAGCTTGTTTAAGACATTATGCAGGAAAATTCACAAGCATAACCGAAATTATGATGGCGTAACCTCTGTAAGGTTGTTTTTAAGCTTCCGGAGATGCACCATAAGTTAAGATGTTTCGGTAGAACTTCGAACGAAGTTAATCTGAAGCATAGCATGTATAGGGCTTACGAATGAAGGCTTAAAAAAGCTAAGGTTAAAGATCGTGAAACAGGTGAAAAGATCGGGACAAGGTGTAAAGTTTGGAAAAAAGGTGAAAAAATCGGGAACCTACCGGAGAATGAGTCAACACGATTCAAGTACTGCGTTGTATTTACTCGTCTTTCGTGTTCGAGAGTACAGCCTAGTGGGTAGCGTGTTGGACTAGCGAAATTGTTAGTTGGGAAGTGGCCTACTATAGTAACTTTGTGTAGAGAAGCACCTGGCCATGAGTTTTGTGGATTTTTTTTAATTATTATTATTTGTGTTGACTTTTTTTAATTAATTAAGTAAATTTATCTAGAAATTTGAAAAAAAAATATACCTTTGCAATAAGGTTATTTTGTTATTTTTATTGCGAATTAAAATTATTCGCAAAAAAAGTCGAATGTCAACAACAATATCCGATAGATACTTTCATTATTGTTCGAAGCCTATTACATTATTTAATTACATAAACTAAGTGACCCGTATTAATATTCATTTGCAATTTAATTTAATTCATTCCTCGTTTTTATTTACACAGTGAAATACAAAACACTTAGTGTTGAACAGATTAATATTAATTTGACTCAACCGATTGATTAATTTGTGCAACAGTTGTTCAGTTCGTACGTGTTACATGTTTAGGGTGAGTTTTTATTCACATCCATGGGGTGGTTTGTCTTGTGTGTCTGGTGTAGGTACAATGCATAGAACCGATATTAAGTCGACAGTCAAGACGAAACCCTACCTTTCAAAATACAACCATGAAAGTCAAAACAAATTGTGTTCTGCACGGAATTTCACCTCTCATTTGATTCATATTTCATGAAATTCGATTTTTCAATAATGGTTACGTTTACACCGGGAGTAAGCCTACCTTTGGTGTAAGTCTCATCGGTGTAAACACATCGAACAAGGATAAAATTGTTTAGGTCAGTTCACTTATTAAGGTGACCTGGACTAAATAAGTAGAATTTATAGATGTCACCATAAATTCAACTGAAGTGGTAAAATAATTTCCCAGGTAGATCCCAATAAGCTTTGCAAGACTCCAGTAACTCCCACAATCTGATGACAAAGATAAAATACTTTGTGCAGTACACAGTTTCAAACCCTTTAAATCCGCGGGACCAGGCAGCATTGTACCACCCGAGCTGCAACACACTTTAGATCTACCGTGGGTAAAAGCTATCCTTTAGAGTTGTATCGAGCTGGTTTACATTCCCAAGGTATGGAGGGAAGTGAGAGTAATATTCATAGCTTATCTGAAGAAAATTCTCTCGTCAATCCGAAATACCTGAGAACGATCAGCTTGTCATCATTTCTTCTGAAAACCAAGCATTGATGTAAATTAGCTATCCGCATCCCAAGAAGTGTACTGTAAAGGCAAATCTATTGAAACAGCCCTTAACACATAAGTACGTGTGATCGAAAATTCGTTGTGCTGCAAGGAGTATACTTGGTTGCATTCCTTGACATTGAAGGTGATTTTAACAACTTGAATGCGGGAGCGATCATTAAGGCGCCAACATGTCTAAAGGTCGATCACTCACTTGGAATGTTGCTTAATTAACTATTAAACAGCCGGATAATCAACACAAAACTGGCCGAGGCACCAAGAAGAGATGTCAGTAGAGGGACACCACAAGGTGGAGTCCTATCACCTCTTTGATGGAATTTATTAGAAACGAGTTATTTTCTTATCTTGAGGCAGATGGATGTTACTTGATTGCCTTCGTGGATAACGTTGCTATCGCAGTCTCAGGGAAGCACTTGCATTCCTAAAGGAACTTCTCCAAAACTCACTACACAAACTTTCCAAATGGGCAGGCAGTTGTGGTTTGAGTGTCAAGTCCTGTGGGGGACTGAACTGGTCCTGTTCAATAGGAAATACAAAATCCATCACATTGACCCTCGTCATTAAATGGATTCGGACTTACCTTCTCAGACAAAGCAAAATACCTGGGATTTATTTTGGACAGGAAGCTTAGCTGGAATCCGAAGGAGGCGACAGTCGCATTTTATTCTTGCAAGAAAGCCATAGGCACGAAATGGGGAATGCAACCTCGTATCACGCATGGCTCTGGCTCTGAATCTCGGTTATAAGACCAATACTTCTCTATGGAGTAGTAGTTAGAGACAACTCTAGAGATATAACTATAAAGAGCAACAAACTAGCCAAGGTGCAAATAATTGTGCATCGGTGGTGTACTTCGTAACTCAGCAGCACTAGACATTCTTTTTCACCTTCTCTTGATTTTTGGCAAGCAAATGGCAGCTAACTCAACCATCCAACAGTGGTCAACTTTTCAAACTGATCGCTCAAAAATTCTAATCGAACATACAAATATCCCTGAAAACACCTGGTAAGACCAGGTTAACATTTGATAAGAGTTTCCAGGTCACAATCTGTCTCGATCCATTTTTATACCTATGGCTGCAAAACAAATGACTGAATGGCTGCTGGTATCTTCTTAACATTTGATAAGAGTTTCCAGGTCACAATCTGTCTCGATCCATTTTTATACCTATGGCTCAAAAACAAATGACTGAATGGCTGCTGGTATCTTCTCCGACAGGATAAACCTCAGGTTATCTTTTCGTCTTCCTGATCATTGCAGCGTGTTCCAGGCAGAACTCATGGCGGTCAAAGAAGCCTTATCCTGGCGGAAAGAGAATGTAATATCTGCCAAGGAAATTGTCATCTTCTCGGACAGCTAAACGGCCAACAAATCCCTGGAATCAGTCTCACTAAATTCAAAGACAACCCTAGATTGTCGCTCATCTCTTCGAAAGATGGCAGAGCAGTTTACATTCACATATGATGGGTGCCTGGGCATAGTGACATTCCAGGGAACTGTAAACCTGATGAACTCGCCAGTTGTACCCGACACGGGTGCATTTGTTATTCCTATCGCTATCATGCTAACAGCAAATCAATTCTCAGATGGAGTCTTGGCACTTTTTTGCGCCACAATAAGTGGAATCACTGAACACAGTATAATAGGTAGACATGCCGAAGGGCTAGGCCTTCATTCGAAACTTTATCTTCACTTCACTTGAACTGTCCGGTCCTATAAAACAAAAGAAAGCTCCCTCTTGGAGCTTACTTCTTTCAAAATCTCTCCGATTTGTCTCCTCTATTTCATTAAAAGCTCAGATTAGATTTTTTACAGGTAACAAGGAGAATGCACAAGATCCATGTGGTATCACAATGGACCAGCTGGCAGCCACTCTAACATAACCTATAAAAACCGGTACAATAGCGAGGATTTTCCACTTTGCCCCTTGGTCCCGGAAATTGACCATGACCACGGTGTGAACGTGGCCATTGGGGCTGATCTTGGGAAAACACCATTCACGTCGATGTCAAGATGTCTGATAAAGCATAGATGTTGTTAGTTCTGCATTTAGTCCTGTACGGTGTAAATAGAAAATTTCTGACACCAAAATATTTAGTGCCGGCCCAAATATAGTGCACGGTGTAAACGCAGCCAATGCCGTTAGTGAGTTATTTTGACGAAATACAATTACCGCTATATGTGTGCCGGTTTGATACAAAAGACTCGTGTGTCGGTTGTTAACATTTTTGGTCAAAGAAAGATTTGCCTATTATTCGATGACTGGCACCTGACAAGGCTGAGAATTTGCATAGTAGATGGGTTTCTCTCTCCCTCACCTCCTTATAACTGCGAGAGCTGGTGTTGTTGGGTATTCCCAATCGTGCAGCATGATCTTCGATGGGCCAAGTTTTGATCGCTATCCACTTTAAGGATCTCTTTATGAGATGGCGTGTGCCTGTATAGTTTTAATTTGACCATATGTCTCTTCATACGGATTGGGTTAGGCCTCTTCATCCGTGTTAAACACTTTGGAAGAAGGTCTGTTTTAATGTTATTAGTGGTTTTCCATAATGAAGTGAGAATGCTGGAGCGCCCTGTCCAACCTGGCTAAGTCAAAAAATTGCCCATTTCGATATACGTCACTGTGATCTGTGACGCAAAAAATGAAAGTTGGGACATAACCTCTTTCGAATTTGTATTCAAAAATATCATGCGAATACGCGGAGTTTTTTTTTAGATGTTAATGCGTTCCAATGCTTATTCAAACAAATTCTAGTTCCGTTGCTTCACAAATGTCAAGACCATTCGATGCAATTTATTAAATCTAATGTACTTGTCAATAGTGGCGTAAGACATTTCACTAAAGGGTGCGCCATATTTTATGTCGGTATGTAAACATTGAATAAATTTGAAATTTATTAACCGACGGTGTTTAGTAGACATATACGCCATGTGTCTTTGTACTGACTTCCAATGGAGGATATCTAGTTTGTTCTTCCAAACCTCTTCTGATTGTGTCAATCGAGACAAAATAAAGGCTTTCATAGTTGTGAAAAAAAATAAGCGATTATTTTGTTTGGGAGACTTTTTTTTATAATTGACAGGCGCTAAAGTCATGTCCAATTGCCTAACATGACTTTCTTAATGCTAATACAAAATTCCATCTGGAATATGTACATTGGAAGTGGCAATCCTTAGATTTTAGTAAATACCGATTGACGATGACCCCATAGTCCATTTTGGAGTCGTCACCGCACATGAAAGTGTCAAAATTTGTTTCAACCGTTACATTTTTTTCAATCTTTTGTTCAAAAAACCAGAAGTGAAGCATATAATCGGAGGTATGGATAGGATGGAAGGTGTGAATGTATGAAAGGAAATTGACATTTTTGGTGCGAAGCTATTGCAATTGAATTAAAACTGCATTTTTACATTTCATTCTAAAATATACGCCAATAAAACGTTGTCGAAATCGGTGTTTTAAATTCGAACAAAATTTACGGAATCGTTGACAGTAGTCAAAGGGTTTTTGAAACAAAGGGTAAGTTTGGACACCACCCTTCGAAAACGATTGAATTTACGGAAAAACAAATTCAGACTTTAATTTTTTTTTTGAAAAACGAACATAGTATGTCCCCTTCGAAGAAGGGATTAAGATCTCAACTCTAACAGGTGTTAGATAACTTCAAAATCTTACCGTCCTTTATTCGTGTCAATTATTAAATTTGTCCATAGAGGCTCAGAGTAGAATGAAGTGCAGGGCTAATAGTCTTAGTTACACTACCATGTTTTTCACTGGCCCTTCTCGTAATGATCTGACAAGTCGAGTAGTGTCAATTGTCATGAAAATGTTATCTCAGCTCAATTATTTGAATTCGGCATAAAACAGTAGGTCCTGCCAACGAGCCTCTTGCAAATACTTAATTTACTTTTATTTAGGAGGTAACGATCGTATTGATAATTTAATATTCTCCAGCCCCGTGTTCGAATAGCGATGAAGGGGACAAAGTTACAAGAAGGATATACAAACAGATATCCACCTGAAATGATGTAATACAAATGGACTGTGGACGAATTTAGGTATTTCTTCGAAGATTCAGATGTGGATATAGCGTACGTATATAAAACTTGGATAAATCCAGATCCAGACATTGATCCAGATCTAATCGACACTTTCTATTCACTGGAAGGCTATCGTCAATAGAATTGGGCGTATTGGGGGGCGTATTTTAGATGGGAAATTAGACAGGAAAAATAATACGTAAGTCGCCGATTGATTCTGAAATCGAGTATCTAGAAATTGTATGTGATCAATGTAAAATTCTAGTTGATTCAGTGTACCGACCCAATCAGAACATATCCATTTTGCCCTTATTATCCGTCTCCTACGTTTCACTAAAAGCTCAGAGTAGATTTCTTACAGGTAACAAGGAGAATGCACAAGAACCATGTGGTATCACAATGGACCAGCTGGCAGCCACTCTAACCTAACCTATAATTTCAATAGTGATCTTCTAAGGTATGAGCTCCTTAAATAGATTGCCAGTAAATACATCGAATCCCACTCACTTTAAAAAGAACAACATCACACTCCTTGATGCTTTTTTTTGTCAGCCATCTAGACAAAGCTATTTTTCGAACAACTATCTGCTTCCGGCTTCTCTAATCATGGCCTTATTAATTTCACGTTTGAATGTTTCTTACCCTGCTCAAAATACAAGTGACAGCTTTCGAGACTTTAAATATATTAACAGACGCCGACTAGAAGAGGGCCTGAGATCTGTCTGAATGTCCTCGAGGGTTAAGTATGCCGCCTGCTATTGATCAGGTGATTTTTATTCAAACTGTCATCCTCGAACTACTTAACAAGCAACTACTTAACAAGCAAGGAACATGCTAAACAAAACTAAACTAATTAAAGATCAAGATCGCCCTTGATTTTCTGCACAATAAAACAAATTATTTGCGAGCGGGACATAGCTTATAAGCGTTGGATACGCTTTCGTCTGTAAGAGCACCATATCGCTTTTAAAACCCTTCGAAACAAAGTTGTTAGCAAAATATGCAAAAACAAGGATTTTATCTATTACACACACCAATCCGGCTTCCTGATCAGGATTGTGTGTTTCAGGCTAAGGTGATAGCAATTAAATTGTAATACGCAGATACATCAGGCTTCCTAGTCACAGCAGTCTATTCTAGATAATCATTGACAGCCAAGGGGCCATGAAAGCTGTATTGGCGACTGAAATAAATTTGAAGCAAGGTTGACGCTATCGCGAAAAGCCTACACCTCGCAGCATAATATCAGGCTTCCTGGTCACAGCAGTGTATTCTAGATAATCATTGACAGCCAAGGGGCCATGAAAGCTGTATTGGCGACTGAAATAAATTTGAAGCAAGGTTGACGCTATCGCGAAACGCCAACACCTCGCAGCATCATACCAATTTCTGTTGGTCACACGAATATAGCCAACAATGGGGAATCTAATGAACTTTCAGAAATGGATGTGCAGTAGATCATGATAAGGCACTTCAAACGGTCCGGTCCATTCATAGGTATCTCAGATAGCGTTGAATGAAAAAAAATATGAAAAAAAATCAAGTAAAAGTATACCTGGACGCCTGCCTGCGATATATTACACAAGAACTGGACATAACATCACAAGAACCAAAATTACACTCCTAAGGTCTGACAGCATCACACTGACTGAGTTAGTAGGGGCTTTGGAAGTGACTTCCTCAGAAACCACATGATACAACTAAAACTTCATGATGTCGACAGGTAAATAATCTGCAATGACATGCACGAGAACACATCTCACATTCTCTAGCACTCTGTGTAACGTAAGGAACAAAAAATCTTGGAAGCCACTCGAATGGGTCAACTCCAAACTATGCATGCAAAAGGGAACCTCAGCTTGGCAAAGAAAGCTCGGAGCAAGCTGGCAATCGAGTTTTCTTTAAAAAACAATCCTGGTGAGGACACTATTGTGATCCAGACTGATTTGTATCTATCAGTCCGGAGGGGGTCAAATCTGGAGATCTGAGTGGCCAGTCAATGTCGCCATTTTTTGACAGTACACGTTCAGGGAATTTTCATTGCAGATACTTTAATGTTTAATTTGTAGTGTGCCCAGATCTGTTTCACATATCTTTGGGTAGAAATCATCCACAGAAATCGACTCCCATCAACTGTTTCGCCTATTCTGAACACAAACAGCCCAATGATATGTTTGGGGCAATCGCACCGGCCAGAGTTTCATGGAATTCGTGTGGTTTATCCGTTCCCCAAATGTAGCAATTTTGTTTCTTAGAGGCGCCAGAGTGTGTGAAACTGACCTCTTTAGGCATCAAAATGTGCTTCCAAAAATCAGCTGCACCGTTCATTATCAAGTGAAATTACAACGTGAACAGTCTGTCGATAATATTTTTGGAGTCAACCATTCTAGAAACCGACGTGATGGGGTCTGTCTACAATATTCTTAAGTGTACTCTTTATCCAGAAACGAATGCAAATCATAATTCAAAATGTGCCGCAAGGTGATTCCACTGATGCCAATATGCTGATCGTGGTGACATGTGGGTTCTCGGCAACACTCTATCTTACCCCTTCAATCACTTCATATCGGAACGTCTTGGGCGTTTATGAACGGTATGTTGACGATTTTCCACTGTCCCGTGCTCAAATAAATTCGATAACAAATGACGAATAGTGTTGTCAGACGGTGCTTGTTGGTCAAGATGTACCATAACTTAACACAACTGAAGGACTATTTTCAATGTTCACCGCACTATTTCGGTGTGGAGCGACGTTTCAAAAACATAGCTACTCAAGTTATTAAGAGGTTTAGAACTTTTTTTAAAAAAAAAAACACAAAAAATTCGAAAAAATTAATGAAATATTTATTTGAATCGATAGTTTGAACCTTGCAATTTAATGTTTAAAGATAATTTCATGCAAATGTTGACCGCGGCTGCGTCTCAGGTAGCCCATCCGCTGAGTCCAATTTTGGCATACTCTTTCACACATATCGGCCGGTATCTCACGAATGAATGCATAGATGTTGGCTTCCAGTGCGTCAATCGAAGCGGGCTTGTCCCTATAGACATTAGCCTTGACATACCCCCACAAAAAATAATCTAATGGTGTCAAATCGCACGATGTAGGCGGCCAATTGACCGTCCCGAAACGTGAAATTAACTGTTCACCAAACTCGCCTCGCAATTGCGCCATTGTTTCGCGTGCTGTGTGGCATGTGGCACCGTCTTGTTGAAACCACATATCATGCAAGTCAAGAACTTCCATTTCGGGCAAAAAAAAGTTTGTTATCATCGCTCGGTAGCGTTCACCATTGACAGTAACGCTGCGATTCGCATCATCTTTGAAGAAATATGGCCCAATAATGCCGCCGGCCCATAAACCGCACCAAACAGTGGCTTTTTCGGGATGCATTGGTAGCTGTTGCAATGCTTCTGGCTGATCTTCACTCCAAATGCGGCAATTTTGCTTATTTACGTACCCATTCAACCAAAAATGAGCCTCATCGCTGAACACAATTTTTCGATAAAAAAGCGGATCCTCGGCCAGCTTTCCAAGAGCCCATTCACCAAAAATTCGGCGTTGTGGTAGGTCGGCTGGCTTTAGTTCTTGCACCAGCTGTATCTTAAAAGGCTTTACGCCCAAATCCTTCCGCAAAATTTTCCACGTAGTGCTGTAACAAAGGCCTAACTGCTGGGAACGGCGCCGAATCGACATTTCGCGGTCTTCTGTCACACTAGCTGATACGGCCGCAATATTTTCTTCACTACGCACAGTACGTAAACGTGTTGGTGGTTTAATGTCCAACAAAGTAAATTTGGTGCGAAATTTGGTCACAATCTTCCGAATAGACTGCTCAGAAGGTCGAGAATGCCGATCATAAAATGGAAGCAGCGCGCGATGAACATTTCGAACCGAGCACGAATTTTGATAGTAAAATTCAATAATTTGCAAGCGTTGTTCATTTGTAAGACGATCCATGGTTAAATTGCAAACCAAACTGAAGCTGTTTGACAGTGACACGTCAGCTGTCAAAACCAGTGTTGCCAAAACCAAACCAGCTAAAAAATCACCCGTTATATGTCAAAATTTTTTCAACTTCCAAGCTCAATAAACCTTCCTTTATGTTTTTCCTTGATATAGCGATACAAAATTTTGGTGATGAAAAAAAAAAATTGTTTTCCATCAAAAAATTCAACTATTTCATCAGGAATTAAGTTTAGTTTTCAATTTTCATGTTTCAAACAAAAATTTGTACGTTACACGAATATTATAAAGCAATCAAAAAGTGACTAGGATACTTCCTTAAATAATCCAATAAACCTAAGCACATTGTTCATTCTAACAATATTTAAAGATAAATACATACGAAGAATTTTTCCCCATAACCCTCAATTAAATATAAAAAAAAAACTGATTCAGTCAATAGATCCTAGATAAGATTATAAAATCAAATGAGTAACACAGGGAATGAGATACACTAAATAACGGGTCCGCCCTCTAACGTTTTTTTTTCAACTAGTGCTTATTTCCTGAATGGTAACACTTAGCTCATGTCTGATTTGACAGATAATTAGTTTTATCCTTCCGCTGAACGAATATGGTTGTGTATACGCTTGAACAACGCTTGGAAATATTGCGACATTACTTTGAAAATCATGGTAATGTTGCAGAATGTGAGCGAAAATTGCGTACGGATTTTCGAAGAAGAGAAGCACTGTCAGCTCCGTATGTTCGGTATCTTGTGAAAAAAGTGAAAGAAACTGGCATCCTCATCGATAAACCAAAAGGCGTGAAAAGCCAAAAACAGTGCGTACACCCGAGAATATTGCTGCTGTGGCAGAAAGTGTGCGTGAAGCGCCATCAACATCAATTCACTGTCGTTCTCAACAATTGAACATTTCGGAGACATCATTGAGACGAATTTTGCATAAAGACCTTGGTATGACGCCAAACAAAGTCCAATTGGTTCAGGAGTTGAAGCCAACTGGCCATCCAATGCGTTTTCGCTTCGCTAAGTGGGCCTGCGATCGACTTAGAGAAGATGCCGATTTTGCCAGAAAAAATCATCTTTTCAGATGAAGCCCATTTTGATCTTGGCGGGTATGTAAACAAGCAAAATTGTCGCATTTGGGGCACAGAAAACCCGCACGCATACATTGAAAAGCCGATACACCCAAAACGAGTCACTGTTTGGTGCGGATTTTGGTCCAGAGGCATAATTGGGCCATTTTTCTTCGAAAATGTGCAAGGAGTGGTCATTGCAGTCAATGGCGATCGTTATCGGGCCATGTTGAATGAATTTTTGTTCACAAAAATTGAAGAGGAGGATATTGGCAACATTTGGTTTCAACAGGACGGCGCTACGTGCCACAGAGCCGAAGCTACACTCGATGTTTTGCGCCCTGTTTTCGAAGATCGCATTATCAGCCGCAGAGCTGATGTCGTTTGACCACCTCGGAGCTGCGATTTGACACCGTTGGACTATTATTTGTGGGGTGCCGTAAAAGATAAGTGCTACGCCGACAAGCCAGAGACAATTGACGCTTTAAAGGACAATATTCGTGAAGCCATTGGTGAAATACAGCTGCACACAATCGATAATGTGCTTCAAAATTGGACCGATCGTGTAGGCCTCTGCATGGCCAGCCATATGAATGAAATTATTTTCCATTATTAACCGGAAGGATTGTACTTTCAAATAAAAAAAAAAATTTGAGAAAATAGTCAGTAGTTTTTTTTTATAGCATTTTCAAAAAAAAAAAGTTATTTGGCGGACCCTTTATAAAAAAAAAAAAACTGATTCAGTCAATAGATCCTAGATAAGATTATAAAATCAAGTGAGTAACACAATGAATGAGATACACTAAATTCATAAGATATTTTTAACTAGAACACTAGGTTAATTATTTATTCACTTTTGCATGGAATCTGAAAAAGTATTTAGTTAGATTTTCAGCGAAATAACGTAACCAGATACTTTTGTGATTTTTCCCTAGAAATCAATTGGCTGTTTGGTTTAACATTTCAAAAATGTAAATATTGATATTTCTATGTAATTCCAATTTTTTCCTATTAAGGATGATCTAAAACATTGCCTATTATTTGAATTTCCAATTTATTGGCTTGAAATTTAATATAAGCCATAGAAATGCAAGAGGTATCATTATTGTCCAGAAAGAGGACCATTGTCATTTCATTTTTTTTAAGGTGGGAGTTTGGTGTTGAATTGAGAGATAAAAAATAAAAATTGAGCGCTCATTAATATAAAAACAATATTTTTTTGACAAATATTTACCAATAGATACTATTTTTGGACATGGAAAATAGACTCGTAGTCAATATCAATATTTGTGTTGTTTGTTTCTAGAATCAGTTTTTATTAAAATTAAATTAAGCAGTCAAACTGAAAATAAAATGAACAGCATTCGGTGAATGGGACATGAAAGAGCAGACAATCGGAGTTGATTTTCGCAGATATTCATCATCATCATATTCATCAAATTCAAAATCAATTGGTTAAGTCATGTATGCCAAAATAGGATCTCAATCAACTTGTAAAATGGAACTTTTATAGAGGTAACTAGGTAGGTTATTAGTTGTAGGGGATTATACAAATTAGTGGGTTTTCAGGACGCAGGGCTTATCCAAAAGGCTTTTTCATGACCGTTGCATTGAGAATTTTTTTCCCACTACTATTCAAGTGTGGCTACATCATGCTCAATGGTGAGATCTAGAATTTTATAAAGAACCTCTACATCTTTCTTGATGACAAAATCTACAAATGTATATCGAAATTAATTTAAAAAAAACGAAATTATTTAAGAAAGTTAATATGATGATGACCCAGCAATTTTTTTGAAAGTTTAGAGCCTCCAAAGTACATGCATTGATGATGCTATAGTCGGATAACAAGCCCATACCTCCTTGGCGCAGATTTAAGGCCTAACCGCTGTTCCAATGTGTCCTCCAAACACCTTTTTGTAATATAAGGAAAACCTTTAGATGCCTCTTGCTCTTGCATCATCCTGTGTAGCGCAACGCTGGGTTTTTAATCTGCTCCGATACTACTGGGACTCTCCGATTTCAATGAAAAGAGTTTTCTTATAGGGTTATCACATCAGCACTCATAACCTTCATCGACAACAAAAGTTTTTTTTCCAAACAAGTTCCCTTTAACTTTTGTTTACACATAGTATTTTCGGATGAAACTTCCTCAATGCTAGCTTTCAATAGAAAGGTTGCACAAGCTGACAAAAAATTTCACTGGTATGTCTGCTAATGTTTTGAATTTGATAATTCGACTATGGCAAGGGGTGTCTGTGGCAGAGATTTCTCACAAAGATTCCACGCAAAGTGTTTACCTAGTTCCTGACAGGCATTCCGACTAAAAATAAGAAATTTCTTGCAATATTGATTCATAAAACACAGAGAGGGTTCTGAGAAAAGGTACTTTCTCTGAGGAGTTTGCACAGTTTGTATTTTTACTATTTCGTATCGTTTGTGAATATTTCGACGTCAGTCATCTGTTCGTCCTACTCGAAATTGTTAATATCTGATTCTAGTGAAAGTGACCCTATGAACTGCGCCAACTACAGAGGCATAAGATCATATCTGCCGTAATATGTGAACGCCTGACACCGTTTACCAACAACTTGATCGGCCCTTATTAGTGTGGTCTTTGGCCATCATTACACTTCGGTAGGTCCTAGAAAATACTGAAGAAGTAGAAATCGATCCCGCACCACATATTTATCGATATCAAAGCCGCATACGACAGCATTTCTAGAGACGACCTATGCAGGGACTTGTCTACTTTTGGAATACCGCCCAAACCAGCCCGTCTGTGCAGGAGAGACGATGGAGAATTCTCGCTGCTCCAACAGGGTCGGAAACGACCTCCCCCACACATCCGATACCAAAAACTGATTTAGGCAAGGCGATGCAATTAATCGGTGCAATTACCAGCATACGCCGAAGATATTGACATTGGTCGGACTCAATGTGTTGTCATAGCCACGTTTGCTAGTATAGATAAGGAAACGGCAAAAATGGGTTTAGAAGGACACACAACCAATATTGACCGTTATAACTTTGAGATAGTACGGGAATTTGTCTACTTCGGCTCCGCTATGAACTCTGATAACATCTCGTCAGCAGAAATCAAACGAAGAATTAGTCTTGTTTCTTCGGGCTAAGAAGGCAATTCAGTGCTAAAGCCCCCTCTCAAACTACTAAGGAGATCTTACACAAACCACTGATCATCCCAGTCCTGCTCTGTGGCGCTGAAGCATTGACCCTTTCACAAGCGGATAAAGGAATCCTTGGCCATTTCGAGGGAAAAATTCTTTGAAAAATTTTCAGTCCCGCTTGCGTTGAAGGGCTATGGATACGAAGTTTCAACCACGAAATATTCGAGCTGTATAGCGATAAAGACCTGGTAAACAAAGGCATTAGATGGCTATGACATGTAGAGTGAATGGACACCAATACTCCGGCTCGCAGAGTCTTCGATTATCCAGCCAGACTTGTGACACGCGCAAACCGTAGAAACCGACCTTAACCAACTTGTAGCGCACATCTGGAGGCATTCTGCTTAGGATCGGGAGAATTGAAGAGGCATGTTGGTTGAGAAATCAAGTGGAAAGCGACCTCAACAAACTTGAAGTGCACAGAAGTGAGCAACTGGAGGCAATTAGCTAAGGGCTTATTAGGGAGGCATGTTTATTGTTGCGTCACTTAAATAAGATCGCATATGCCAGAGCGCTTGGGCTGAATAACTGGACGCAACATGTCCAAGATCATAGAGGATAGAAGAGTGGCTTGTCTCAGGCAGGGATGTTGTTAAGTAAGTATGCAATGTTTTTACATTCATGCCATTGGTATTCCCAAGAACTCGTCGAAAAGTCACAAATAGAATTTGGAATCGGTTTTTTCATAGAAGATAGAGGCCTCGTTAGGCCCATCGTTGCTATGATTGCACCTCCCACTAAAATGTTTACTAACAAAGTCGCTATACTTGCATAACTGGTATTTTGCTCAAAACATTTCTTAAAAACAGGCTTACTGTTGCATTGGCCTAGTTTTTAGTTTTTAGGGTCCTGGTTCAAACCATGCAAGTGAAAACACCTAAATTTTGTTAACTGCTCTACCACTCGAAAGTCCAAGAGTAATGACAGTGTCAAGCTCCTCAAACTTCGGATAATGTGAAGGTCCTCGTCTTTGCCAAAAAAAATATTAACTTGGCACTCACAAGTGACTGGAGAAGCTTGGTTTGATGCCCATTATGAGCAGCGAATGGCAGATATTTTATTTTTTTTTTGTAACTTTTGAACCTTTGTTAGTAGATACATTCACCGAGTTCGTCTCCCGTTTTATTTAATTCCGTGAGGTTCTTCAGGGTTAAAGTTTTCCCAGTCCTCTCACAATTAAGCCTCATACCGAAAAAACGCATTTAACTTTAAAATTCAAACGACAGTAAGCTTCCCACCAAAGCTTACAAAAAAAAAATTCACAAAGTCATACACAAATCCACAGCCCACATAAATGACATCTAACATCATGTAGGAGTAGGTAAGGCCTACCTAATTATAAAGGTACACAAGTTTCGTTTGGTCAGTTGGCATTTTTGCGCAACAAGTTTAGAAAACGTGTATAAAAATCCGATTTCAGACCGGATGGACATTATCATATTTTCCAAAATTTTGTAGATATGGAAATATCTTTACATCACCATTCACATAAATACACCCGACTGACAAGCCAAGGGGCGTACCTACATCAAACTCTTTTGGTCAATCAATCGGGCCATTGAACTATCGTACACTTCCGCAGTAATAAATGTCCATACCAACACAAAGAGAAAAACAGAAAAAAAAAGAAAACCCTAAACTAACACACGATGAATATTAATTGCATTCTGATTGAATTGACGCACTCTTCAGTCTGTCCGATACAAACGCCAGATTGAAGTTTTAATTGATTTATCTTTTATTTATAGTGTTGGACGAATTATTGGGGGCGTCAAATTTCCCTTCGGTCGATAAAAAACTATCGCAGATACAAAGTAACCCACTTTGAGATAGCATGCTTTAATGGCGAGTGTCAAATCGCAATTTACTAAAATTACATTACACGTTCAACAGATGATGAGATTTGCAGTGGTATGGTGTAAGAAACTTCATATTTCCCACACACACACACCCATCTACCTACTCGTACAATTTGCATACACAACTTACCACAAAAAAGTATTTTAATCCATGAGTTTTGATGTTTAAAGTCCATATTTGCTTGTGTATCCTTTGTGATGATGAGACGTAGGAGGGGGCGGGGGTGCAGTCAACTAGTTAACCAATTACTAGGATATTATCATTGTTAAATTTGATTATGATTTATTTGGATTGATTATTTTATTTTTTATTAAATTTCACACAACCACGATTTTATTTTTAAAATTTTATTTTTTATTTAAGAAAAAAAAAAACTTTTATTTTTTTTCTGGATATATTCGCAATAACTACACTCCTCGTCTACTATATGTATATGTGTACATCTATTACTTTTTCCCTGTATTAACTTGTTTGCTTATAAGAAAAAGGTTGATGGGGTTTTTTTTCTATTTTATTGGCGAACTTTAACTAACATTTAGCATTTTATTGCCACTGCTTGGTGAGTAAGTAATTGAAATAAAACCAACACACATGGGGATTAAATGATAAGAAACTACATACGAAGGACCTCTTCTCAGCACACTCACTACACACACGACGAATTTGTCTCGGCAGTATTTTGTTCACCACAAATGCCATAAAATACTTTCTTCTTCGAATATCCAGGTGCTGGTACGGCTGCTTCTTCTATTGTATCCACTTGCCTGTGTACGAGGCAATAACTATCCAACATATCAAAATAAACTATTAAAATATAAGCGTCCTTTGTGGGGTAGCTTTTGGCGTGCCCTTGTGGCATTTGAATATTCACAGCGGGAGATGTGTATCCAATTCGGAGTTTGCGAGACCGTCTTTAAGAAAATTCGAACACGCACCAGCACTCCCGGTTTGTTCTTTGTAATCCCATCCGAATAACAAACGGGAATAGAGATAGTTTAACACAAACGACGAGAAACGAAAAAAAAATACAATTCTCCTGCGAATTTGTTAGCGAAAAGATAGATTTTATTCCTTTTTTTGTTTTTTTATTTTTATTCCCAAGTGACGTTAGAAGGAATCAAACGAAGAACAAATTAAATAAAAAAAAACTGAATGTCTTTTTGTTTTTGTATCTGTGACTATTTGGGATGTGTATAGAGATTGGACAAGAGTGTATCCGCACGAAAACGTCACTCTCGCAGTAGAACCAAAACCGAACTAAAGATATTTTCGAAAGAGGCAACTGGAAATTCTGTGGGCGCGGAGAGATAGCGCTGTATACGTTACGTACACTCGTATACAATACGCAGTGGTGGTGTTGCCTCCTCCGCATTCGGCAGGAGGACCAAGTTTTACCATCTGTTTAGTTCTTGTTCGAAATTTATTTATGGAAGAGACGCAGCAGCGCAAGCCGCAAACCGTGACCGAACCAAGCGCCACCACCAGTGGTAGAGAGTTCTTCTCTTTTATGTCAGCACACTCTTTGTGTTTGTGTGTGGACTTAAGTTTGTATTCAGCCATCTCTTTTGGTGTTAGACAATGGATGCACAGTGCATGGATACTCCCTTAAAGAGAAGTGCCTTTCTATAAATTAGATACCTCGCAAAGTCGCAACTTAAGATGGTTTCGATTTTGTTTGGATTTCATATGAACCCCCTCAAATTACTCAAAGAGAGTATCCACTCGGAGAGAGAGAGACAACTCTTTTCGATGGCAATTTCAAAATACTATTTGCAAAATAGGCATCCAACATCCTAAGCATCTAATCAACGTTTGCTCATCCTCGTCGCTCGTAAACTTTTGGTTCATTGTGTCAAAAGGGATGTGCTCAGAGGGAAGGCAGAAGGGTTTATTTTATACCATTATATACACGCACACCAAGGCAAACATACACACTCCATCTATCAGTTAAACTCTAATGATTGCGAACAGAAGTAATTTGTGCACAAAAAGAGTTAGTACGTAGCTATAGATACGACTCTTTTGCAGGTGATTTGTGTATGCCGTTGGTGTGTTCGGATTACTTGTAGCTCTGCGAAGACGGCTTACGTTAGCATCTTCTCCTCGATGTAGGTATGTAATTACTGAAATGATTAATAGATACATATCCGTTGGATGAATAACCTGTATCGCATTTTTATTCCTCCATCTTCCCATCCCTCGATCAGATAAATGATGAACGCATGTATTACGAGTGCGGACGGGGTTGCCCAATTGAATGTAAAAACAATCGTTGATTTGTCTCTGTTAAGTTTGGGTCACCGACTGTGTCTAATTGATTTTGTCATTGTCCATCAAGACGGATGATTCAATGGGAATATGTGGACCCCATAGTTGACCAATTTAATCTCGTAATTCGCATGGAAAAGATATTCGAATGAAAAATTCATTCACTGATGTTGTGTTTCAATTATTCGAAGAAATTGCGGATTTGTCGAGGTAAATTCATGTAGATGTGATTGTATTCATGAATTCAATTACGTGAAATATTATGCATTAGGTTGTTCTCATAGTAGGTGAATCCATTCAGGCATCCGTACGAGTATCTATTTGTAAAGGGACCATTAAAATAAAAATGATAATTTTTGTTTTCGTGTTAGTTTTTCATTTGGAAAGGTGGTGTAACGTTGAGGGAAGGGCTAAGGTTTGTTGTCTATATATAATAGATTGTGAAATTGTAGATACTTCTCTAGAGCTAGCTGTTAAGTAAACCAAAATGGTTCATAAAACCAAATAAATTTATTCGAAACAAAAGAGTTGAGGTGTAAACTGGCACTTTTAAGACCAGCGAGCGTATCTACGAGTAAACTAAACAGGATTGTTCATGTTTTTTATACATGGACATGTTTATTCTGAAGTCCTTTTGAACCAATTACTGTTTGTAGTTACAATTTTGCTACAAAATTCATGGTTATTGGACTGTTTCTCAATACTACTTATTTTCGTAGCAGGTCCATTTGGAACAACTCTCAGGGTTTTTTTTTTAATTTGATGTGCCAAGTGGTGGTTCAAATTAATTGCGAAATAAGCAGTATCTGTAATGCAGGTAAAGACGTCCTTTCATAACAAGCATTACTACTCAAATATTGCCCAGCAGATTTTGGCAGCCCGCCTGCTGCTGATGTTAAAATCTAAACCACTGTCATCTGGTGTGGAAGGCTAATGCACGAAACACTTACGACTAAGTCCACTGTTCCTGCAATTGCAGGGAACACTTACTTTATTCACATTCTGCTTAAAGTGGCGCTACTCCGGAATGAACCTAGGCCTCAAACAACATGCCTCTCCAATTAGCCCGTTCCTTACTTCAAGTTAGTTGAGGTCGGTTTCTACTTGTGCGTGCCACTTATGACGAGGAATCTGCGAACCGGAGTGACAGCGCATCGCCTTGCCTAAATGCTTTTTTGGTATCGAATGTGTCGGTGAGGTCATTTCCCTAATGGAGCAGCGAGAATTCTCCATGGTCATCCTGCACAGACATGGCTCTTTGTAGTTCGTCTCTATAAATGCTGTCGTATGCGGCTATGAAATCGATGAAACTCTGGTGGGTATCGATTTGGACTTCTTGTTTTTTTTTTCCAGTACCTGCCGAAGTGTGTAGATTTGATCATTTGTGGACTTTCCTGATAAGGGCCGGTTGTTGCTAAACGGTGTCAGGATTTCACATATTAAGTCATATAGATCTGATAGGCGATGTTGAGGATACTCTGTAGTTGACGAAGTTCAGAGGGTCTCCTTTTTTGTGGATCGGGCAATGCTTAGGTTCAGGCACACTTTCATTCGACCAGATTTGGCTTATAAGTTGGTAGATGTTACTTACTAAATCATCTCCGCCAGCTTTATAAAGCTCAGGTGGAAGGACGTCATTTACGGCATCCTGGTTAAGCTTAATTCGGGATATTCGTAGTTTTCGCTGTCGTTGCCAATATTGAATGGTTCGTTCTGCCTGAGAGCGCATGATTTTTCATCATCGCCGTTAAACAGTCTTCAGAGGTGATTCTTCCATATCCTCAGCATCGACTCTGTCTCAACTACTTTATTTCCTTGTCCATCTCTACAGGATTCTGTTTTACCCTTGTATCTCTGGCTTTGACTTGGAGTGACACCTCTTTATATCCTCGATAGCGCTCTTTTCTTGTTCATTTTTCTTCATATAAGGTCTATGTTGATGATTTTGGCCTTGATGCGAATTGTTACAATGGGTTCGCTATGTCTTAGAAACATATGACTTCTTCTGGGGGCCACCCCCATGTGTTCAACTACCGCAGGCTGTTTGTAGTGTTACTGTTTTTTGTCTTGTTATCAGCACTCGCACTTGATAATTTTAGCAAGTCAAATACGGTTGGATGAGACCAGTATCCGATGGTCACCACTTGGAGGTGAAATAAGCTCAATTGATGTGTCCGAGTTTCAACGACTGCGCCAAGCTAACGCTAATCAGAGTTTGCCCCTATTCTACAACATCCAACCATTATGAGGATCGATTTGTATTGTCATTTTCTTTATGCCTTGCCAGGAGACTATACCTCCCGCCGTTATCTGTGGATTGGTCGTTAAATTCATTCCTGGTTCCTTATTTTATTTTAAAAAAAAATTGCTACTTATTCACACTTATCATGAATTTCGCCCGAACAGCATTCCACATGAAAAATGTCCCTTTTTTGTTTTCGCCTATTACGAATTTCACGTGAAAAAAAATGCCATGTTCAAAAAAATATTCCCTTATTATGAACACTAATTTCGGGCGAATTTAAATGTCAAACCGAGCTAAAATGTTCACTTGCTTTCTGAAGGTGAAGAGGATAACACTATCCAAATGTAAGTTACACATTTTAATTAGTCTTGAAAGAAAACTTATATTTGTTTGACTTATTTCAGGTCCAAATCAATAAATGCTAGACAAACCGACATACTGAAATTGAAGATCGTGATCTCGGCGACATTTGGTTTCAGCAAGACGGCGCCACTTCCCACACATCGCATCAATCAATGGACTTATTGAGAGAACATTTCGGTGAGCACATAATTTCACGTTTTGGGCCGTTCGATTGGCCACCAAGATCGTGTGCTATCACACCGTTAGACTTTTTCCTGTGGGGATATGTAAAGTCAAAAGCTTATGCCGACAAACCCGCTTCGATTCAGGCCTTGGAGGAAAACATCACGCGTGTCATTCGCCAGTTACCAGTCGAAATGCTCGAACGAGTGATCGCAAATTGGACTTAACGGATGGACCATCTGCGACGTAGCAACGGCCAACATTTGATAGACATAATCTTCAAAAAATAAATGCCAAAGAATGTTCTTTCAAATGATAATAAACATTCTCCATTAAATTTGAATTTTCTGTGTTTTTTTCTTTAATAAAGTAGGGAACCTCGAAATGGATCACCCTGTATTTCCCACTAATTGTCAAGATGACAATTGTTCGAAATGTCACAGCTGATTCGAAGTGAAATTTTGTTCGGGTGAAATTAGCAATAAACTTTTTATATTTCGGGCGAACAAAAATATTTCTTAAACAAAATATCCACAATATAAAAAGATAAAAAATGCGAGCGTTATGTGCTCTTTAGAAATATCAGACAAAACAACATTTATCCATAAAATAAGATTCATATAAAAAGGAGAAAAAAAAACGTATTTAACGGAAGACTTGAATACTTTTTTTTTCTTTATAATAAAATACCAAACATTGAAGTAAGAGCTTCTTCTTCTCTTCAAGTTCCTACATAAAAAAAATGCGGTTTCACTTAATTTGCAACCAATGCACCTTCATCACAATTGCAATGTGAATTTGTCGGGCTATTTAAAGGAGAATTGGTCGTTAGTCCATAAAATGTCAATTTAGGTATTTGTCCCCCCTGCACCCCAGTGCCATTTGTACTTTCTGATGAACATTGAAACTGAAATGTAACATTACCCATGCACACCTCTGATATACCCTCCTGCCCAAAGAAACTCAACTCATTGCCATCAAGAATCACTGAGGCTGTGTAATAGCATTCTGTTTCAATTTGAATGGGATTCTCAAAGAAAACGTGGAAAGTGTTACTCGAACCATCCGAGAAAAATTTTGTATCATTTTCGGCAAGAGTTCTGCCCAGACGTTTCAGCTCAATCTTGACACTGTAATTTGCAGCACCAGTCGAGGAGCCGTATAGCCCAAAGCCGACGATAAATATCCGCCTATCAACTGAGAATTGGATGGAGTCACAGCGCCCGCGGTAACGCCATTGATTTGATCGATATGCACATGACTGAAAACGATGGCAAACTTGAGTCTTCAGTCCAGCACGGCATTTTGTCGAATAGTTCAGAGATGGTTTAACCTTCGCGGTGAAGTGTAAAAATATATCAATCGTCTCCTGCGATGTTATTATGCCAGTCTGTGCTACACCGTTAGCAAACTCTTCCAGTGTCATTGTGGGAATGCGAATTAAATGTAGGGCGAGGCCTAGCACACTTCGTTTATTCTGGGCAGTAATGTCGATTTCCATCTTTTGGCAAGCATTCAGTGCCCAGTTCAGGGCCGCCTAAAAAAGATGAATCTCCTTGCAGTTGAGCGTTTCTCGTGATAGAATCGATTCGAATGTCTTCAAATCGATGTCTACGGAGCCTTCAGATTTAATAGCCATTTCCGCATGTGCATCTATAACTTCCCAGCATCGCTGCGTCAGTTCTGGCTCCTCGAATAGACGGGATTGACTGAGAAGTAGACAGGCGTTTTTTGCCGTTAAACTGACCTCCAAGTAGTTAACGCACGCACGTGCGAACAAAAATATTTCATGTGGAATGCTGTTCGGGCGAAATTCATGATAAGTGTGATTGTATTCAATTTACGCAGTGTATGTTAAGGACATGTTGATTATATTTCCAGAAAGAGAAATAATTTAGAAATATCAGAGGCATTTGTAAAGGTTGCCCTTATAAATAAATAAATATATATAGGCAAACCCATCAGACTTGCAAACTCGCACAAAATGGCCCAAACTTGTCATTTTAAATCAATCTATCCCCCATTGATATAAACACAATTTCTCAGATTTATTTATTCCGGTTCGATGTTATAATTTGCAGTGTATCCCTTAAACCTTAGCTTGGATATGTGAGAGGAGATCAGTGAAGCTCCCGTTTGTAGCACTAAATGTTGTTTTCTTTTCAACATGAAATGAAGAAAGTAATCTATCCTGGAAAACGAAGCAACACCCATATCCTTTTTTTTTCTTTTCTTATTTTCCTCTGTTGCCATACACGAGGGGATACAACAATGATTTTCTATTCCCTTTGAGTTTTTTATTGATTTGTTTGCTATTTGATTGAAGGTGGAGATGTATTTTTTAGAAAGGTCGATACGTATGTGGAGTGCTGGAGAAGGATGCTAGCCCATATACAAAGAGAAAGGGAGTAGCATGTACATGCCTCAGACCTAATTTAAGGATTTTTCATTTCAACACAAACTGCTTACAATCGCAATTGCTTTTTGCTGCATGTAACTGTAAAGGCTTAATTTGGCCAAAAAAAAAGCAAACGAATTTATAATCAACAAAATGGCAATCGATCGCCCACATCAGAATGGCGGCAATCATAAAATGCATCATTACAGGAATAAAATTGAATTTATGAGATTTTTTGGATTTTTGGGGCTAGCACTAGGACATGCCTAACCGCATTTTAACCAAAATCGTACCTACTTTGGTGGAACCGCAAAAATATTTTATTTCATACAGAGAGATGCTTTTGTTAATACATTCGGTGTGTGCCACCAAAGGCATGCACCCCCCCGTCCACACAATAAACACAACAAATACACGCACACAACAAAGCCGAGTTAAGTGTGTACCAACAAAATGAAACTGCAAACACACACATACGTCGGCCGCCGCGCCGTATGAAATCCCTGCTGGACATAATGTTCGGGTAAACAGTCCATTGCGTCACCATGAACGCTATATTTGGATGGGCAAGAAGGACCATGGGGTTGTGGGGCTGATGCTGTGCTGCTGCTGCTGCTGAGCTGATGTATAGACAAAACATATTGTACAACGCCATAAACTCGAATATTCTGACCGAGAAAGCAACCCAAAATAGTGGCCACTCGCACATATCCTGCCAGCAGCGTATTATGGTGTTGAGCTGAAGACCTATTTGGTTAGTTGATATGGCCAGGTTCACTTCTCTGATGGCAAAACCCAAAAACATAGTTTTTGCTTTCCAACAAGAAGTATTTTATGCGGCTATAATTGGACGCCAGTAGTTGGTGTTCCACTTTATTTTTTTTGCATTTTTTTTTGGGAGGAACGTAAACATTCCTTTTTTTTGGTTTTTGTTGGTTGTCATTGGTGTGTTGGTGCGTTGTGGTGCTACCCCTAGCATATTTATCTCAGAAATTACTAGATATTCACATTCGCATGTAATGGACTGTTATTCTAATGCTGGGAAGCCATGTTAGTTGAATAAAAGTTTGAGAACTCGGATCAAAACTATAAGTTCTGTTCTTTTGATAGAAAAGGACATCAAAGGTGTGCGTAGAGGAGAGCTCATGTTGTTTTGTGTGGTGGTTTTCAAATGAATATTTATTAGGTTTCGCCAGACTAAGGTGAAACTGAGGCGGGGATGTTTTTTTTTCGCCGACCTATCTGGGTTTCATAGTTTCACCACAGCAGGTGACTAGTGGTAAGCGCACACATATGAAATTCAAATTGACGTAGCCGCTCGTCATAGGAAGGGAATACAAATGTTTACCGAAAAAAGCAAGGACGAGATTGTGAGGCACACATACATTACGGAGCTCATTGGGGTTTTGAGTTTTGTAGCTTCTTGCTCAGTAGAGTTCTTTTTTTGTACTAATCCGATGTTTGATATCTGACGTGAAAGGGTGCTTTATTTTATAGAACTTTAAGTTGGCAACACTATTTTAAATGGCAGCCATTTTGTCAGCTGTCAAGTGATTTATTTTTAGTTTGGTTTGGCATTTCAAAATGAATAGACTGACGTCTGAACAACGCTTCTATATTGGAGAAAATTATTTCGAAAATCATGGTTTCATTCGAAATACGTATCGCCAAAGAGTATACAACTACATAGAGTGCGCATCTCATACAACGAAAATTGACTATGTGGGGTAGTGATGTTGATACTCCATTGTTCAAATTGCCAAGACAGCATACAAAAAAATACGAACGACGAAAATTTCCCTCCGCACTTACCACCCGCGTCCGAAACGGATAGCAACATTTTTAGCTGTGATGTGTGCTCTATGTACAAGGTGGCGCAAAAGTAATCCTCCTATCAGAAAATGCTATAAATTTTGAGAGTGGCCCCTAATGTCAGTTCTGTTTTGACATTTGTGTAGTAAACACATGCGAAAAACACGTTAATAAACAATTTTACGCTACACTGCTCCAGAACGCGGAATATTGGTGACTATTTATTTGAGCAATAATCGGAATTTCGTCGCAGATTTCCTAGCCGCCCAACGCCTACTGGTGAAACACTGCGACGTTTAGCCGCTCGCCTCGAAGAGACTGGCACAACACGAGATGCTGCCAGGCGTGGCAGACCCCGGAGTAGCCGTTCTGCAGAGAATATTGCTGCTGTAGCCGAAGATGTCATGGAAGCGCCGTCGACATCGACCAGACGACGTGCCACGCAAATGGGTATCAGTCGACGGTCTTTACAGTGAATGGTACAAGATTTGAAGATGTTTCCGTACAAAGTCAAGACGGTGCATCAGCTGTTAGCTGCTGACCGCCAATAGCGTCTAACATACGCTCAAGCCATCCTTAATCACCACCAAGAGGAAGATGATTTTTCATCAAAAATAATCATGAGTGATGAGGCCCATTTCCATCTTAGCGGGTACGTAAATAAGCAAAATTTACGCTTCTGGGGCACTGAAAAACCGCGTGTAACCCACGAAGAGCCATTACACCCGCTCAAAGTCACTGTATGGTGTGCTGTTTTCGCTGGAGGAGTCATCGGACCTTTTACTTCGAAGACGTCGCGGGCCAAACGGTTACTGTGAATGGTGAGCGCTACAGAGAATGATCAACGAGTTCTTTTTGCCGCAACTTGATGAATTGGGATTGGAAAACATGTGGTTCCAACAGGACCGGACGGTGCAACGGCACACACTGCACGTGCCACAACCGATATGCTGAAGGATGCATTTCCCAGGCGCCTAATCTCCCGTTTTGGCGATTTGCACTGGCCAGCAAGATCGTCTGATTTGACCGCTCCAGACTTCTTTTTGTGGGGCTTTTTGAAGTCGCGGGTTTATGTCAACAAGCCTCAGACTCTTGCAGCTCTTAAAGACAATATCCGTCAAGAATGTGAGGACCTATCGCCGGAAGTTTTGGCCAAAGTGATGGAAAATGCCATAAAAAGGGCTCAAATGACAATCAACTGTGGCGGCGGCCATTTACATGACATCATGTTCTCGACTTGATGTAAAAAAAATTAAAAGACCAAATAAAAATAGTCCACAAGAAGAATCAAAGTTTTTCATTTTTTTTTTAATTACAGCCAAAAAACATCGGAAGGTTATTTTTGCGCCACCTTGTAGTTCTATACCTATTTGACATCGCGCACTATGTCCATTTTAAGGTCAACATAATCGTCCATCAGAGCAATTAATTCGATAAAGGATGGAACGTTTTCGCACCATGTTTACTCTAAATGATAATACGCATCCACAGAGACGTCGTACATAGTGCGTAAAGAAGTCATTGCTGCTGTAGAGCGTAGCGTAGAGGAAGACCCGAATCAGTCTATCCGCCATGGTACACAGGAATTGGATATATATATGTCCATCCACTTTATGGAAGATTTTGCGGAAATATCTTGGAATTGAGGCCACAGGATCAAATAGCAAGGCGTAGATTCGGTGAATGGGCCCAAGACAAGATTGCCGTTGATCCAAATATTCATAAGCGAATTTTGTCTAGCGGTTTGGTTGGTTGAATGGATACGTAAATACAAAAAAACTGACTATTTGGAGTGATGATCATCCTCAAGTGTATGTGGAGACACCGTTCCATTACACTGGTTGGTGGAATAATTGGTCCGTACTTCTTTAAAAACGATGCTGTCCAGAACGTAACAGTCAATGGTGACCGCTATAGAGGCATGATTACTGACTTTTCCATTCATAGATTGAACAACCATGATGTGCAGGAGCTGCGGTTTCAAAAAGACGGCGCAACATGTGACACAGCTCGTGGCACAATTGATTTGTTGAAGGAAACGTTCGGTGAGTGCATAATTTCGCGTCTTGGAATTGGGCTGTAAAATCGTGCTATTTAAGGCCGCTTGACTATTTTCTGTGGGGATATGTGAAGTCGGAAGTCTACGCCGACAAGCCCGAAACGATTGATCACTTGCAGACAGCATTTGCCTCATTATTGCCGATATACGTCCACGAATGTTGGAAAATGTCACCGAAAATTGGCCTCCAGATTAGACTACCTCCGAACCAGCCGTGTCTGTAATATGCCAGAAATCAAATTTAAATTTTAATGCCAGAAGCTTATCTTTTCGAATAAAGTAAATTTCATAACAAGTTAAAGTAAATCATCTTTGTTTTATTCCATTTTAAAGTTCTATAGACCTCTAAAAACACACCCTCTGTAGTTGGCGGCCAAATGATAAGCATTATGATTATATGAAACCACTTGCGTTTTTCACTAACTGTGCCTAGCAACTTCGACTATGAGTCTTCTGGTGGGCGTCTAGTACATTGACCGTAGATGGTGTTTCAACGCCTGTCTAAAGTCTGGGTGACAGCAGATGACACCCAGACAAAAGCTCTTTCTGAAACCGCCTGTTCCGCCTGATCCTCGAACATACCTTAGTAGGGAATTCGATAAGTAAGTTGTAGGGTTCTGTTCTGTTGTAGGTTTCTGATGCACCGGATTTTATTATACAGAAAACTTGGGTGTTTAGTTTTGATGATATTAGGCAACAGATTAAGTGATCTATATCGGTGTAGGTGATGAAGTGACAACATTAAGGGCCGGTCTGTCCACTGTCGGTAAACTTGACGCACGGTTATTCCAGCCGATAACCAAACTAATGCGATGGTTGGGTATTGAAGAATGGGGGTAGACTCTGATTGGCTTTAAGTTGGCAATGCCCAGTGGTTGTAACTCTGACTAAACTCAATTGTACTTATTTTTACCACCAAGTGGTAACCATCGGGTACTGGTCTCCTCCAACCGGGTTTGAGCTGCTAAACGATAAGTGCGAGTGTTGATAACAAGACGAAAACAGCAACACTATAATCAACCTGTTCAGACTGGCGTGGAATTAATACCCTGTCTGTCGTACTAGGCGAACCTAGATAAGCTGCTTCGAAATATTCGGACAACAGTTTATCTAGAAATTTCAAGGGTAGGTCTGGCCCCTTGAACAGAGATAGTGGCGGATGGACCGAAATGTCAACGGCAGCGCTCAATCCCGTAGTGGATACTGATGGCCCCGTGTCCTAGGGCTATCTAATAAAATGGAACTGGCTCTCCAGGTTGGGGGTTGTGCTTTGGGTTAACTACCCACCCATGAAAAAGCAACCAATAGCCTCGGAAAGGACTGATAATATTGTTGACGACCCTGATAAACGAAAAAAGGACAACGACGTTCGTGTCTGCACCTGGAATGTGAGAACATTAAACAGGAGAGGTGCAGGCGAACAACTAGCGGAAGCCGTATACTGATATAAAGCCGACTTTACTGTCATTCAGGAAATACGATGGGATGTGCCGGGCAAAAAGAGGATGAAAAACTGTGAAATCATCTATGGACCGTGTTATAGTCAGCAGAAACAGCGACTATTCGGATGCGGACTTGTTATAAGTGCCAGACTTAGGCAAGAAGTCTTATGTTTCCAAGACATAGCGGACCCATTGTAACAATTCACATCAAGGCCAAAATCATCAACATAAACCTTAATTGCGCTCACGCCCCGACGAAGGAAAAAGATGATACAGCAAAAGAATGCTTCTAAGAGCTCCTAGGCAAAACTCATGAGCGACCACCGAAAAAAGATGTTAAAATCGAGCTGGGAGATTTTAACGCAAAGGAAGGAAGAGAAGACATCTTTAGCAGTATTGTCAGAAAACACAGCCTACACGACAACACGTCTGGCAACGAACTTAGGCTAATTGTCATTGCTGCGGAACGAAATGCCACGGCGAAATAATATGGCGGTCTCCAGACCAACGAACGGTCAACCAAATTGATGACATTGCGATAGACAAGAGGCACGCATCCAGTATTTTGGATGTCCGAACATTCCGAGGGGCTTACATCGACTCGGACCACTACCTTGTTGCAACCAAGGTAAGGATGCGGATAACCACGACGCCATAACAAACCAGAAATACTGTGAAAAAATTGAATGTCGAAACGCTGCAGTCGCAGGAGAACGCTAATGCCTTTGCAGGGCTCGTATATATTAACTTCTCCATTAACACAATACCACCTGCATCTAAAGTCGAAGAACAATGGCAACGATTTTAAAAAGGATTACATCAGACGCAATTGATGGTCTAGGTTTCTCGCGGCCACCAGCAAGAAACCCCTGTTTTGATGAGGAATGCCGACAGATACTCGCAGCCAAGAACGAGGCCTACAAGGCTATGCTGCAGATGAAGACGAGAGCTGCCATTGAGCTCTATAGGCAGAGAAGAAGGGACGAACACCGGCTTTTCAGAAAGAAGAAAAAGGAGCAAGAAGAGCGCGCGCGAGGATATATAGAGGTGCCACTCCAGGAACGATGTTCGCAAGTTTAACGAAAGTGTAAAACGTGAAAGCCAAGGATACAAGGCTCGAACAGAATCCTGTCGAGATGATCAAGGAAATATCGTAGTCGAGATACAGTCGATGCTGAGAATATGGAAGAACCACTTCTGCAGACTGTTAAACGGGGATGACGAACAACATTCCGCTGTCAGGAAGAACGAACCATTAAATATTGGCAACGACAGCGAAAACTACCAACCACCCGACCCAAGTGAAGTGAGGATAGCAATATCTAAGCTCAAGCTTAATAAGGCCACCGGAAATGACGGCCTTCCCGCAGAGCTTTATAAAGCTGGCGGAGATGACTTGGTAAGCAACATCCACCAACTCTTAAGCCAAATCTGGTCGGATGAAAGCATGCCTGAAGAATGGAACCTCAGCATCGTTTGCCCGATCCACAAAAAAGGAGACCCTCTGAACTGCGCCAACAACAGAGGCATAAGTCTACTCAACATCGCCTATAAGATCCTATCTGCCGTAATATGTGAACGCCTGAAACCGTTTACCAACAACCTGATCGGCCTTTATCAGTGTGGTTTTAGGCCAGGAAGGTCCACATCCGATCAACTTTTCACACTTCGGCAGATCCTGGAAAAAACCCAAGAAGTCCAAATCGATACCCACCAACTATTTATCGATTTCAAAGCCGCATACGACAGCATATATAGAGACGAACTATACAGAGCCATGTCTAGTTTTGGTATACCGCCCAAACTTGTCCGTTTGTGTAGGATGACGATGGAGAATTCTCGCTGCTCCATCAGGGTCGGAAACGACCTCACCGACACATTCGATACTAAAAAAGGATTTGGGCAAGGCGATGCGTTGTCATGTGACTTTTTCAATTTGATTTTTGAGAGGATTGCGCAAAACTCCCCAGCCAACACCAGAGGCACAATTTTCCAAAAATCGGTGCAACTACTAGCATACACCGACGATATTGACATCATTGGTAGGACTCAACGTGATGTCATAGCCACGTTTGCAGGGAGAGTAAGACTAAGTATATGCTGTCAACACGAAAGGACACATAACATCGACGAATCGGACAGAACGTCACCATTGACAGATATGACTTTGAGGTAGTACGGGACTTTGTCTACCTCGGCTCCGCTATTAACTCTGACAACAGCATCTCGTCAGAAATCAAACGAAGAATTACTCTTGTCAATCGCTGTTTTTTCGGGCTAAGAAGGCAATTTAGTAGTAAAGCCCTCACTCGAACTACTAAGGAGCTCCTATATAAGACCTTGATTATCCCAGTCCGGCTCTACGGTGCTGAAGCATGGACCGTATCAAAAGCGGATGAAGAAATCCTTGGTCGATTCGAGAGAAAAATTCTTCGAAAAATCTTCGAACCCGTTTGAGTTGACGGGCTATGGAGACGATGATTCAACCACGAACTATACGAGCTGTACAGCGACATACCCCTAGTCAAAAAACTCCGCATTGGACGTTTAAGATGGCTAGGACATGTTGAGCGAATAGACACCAATACTCCGGCTCGCAGAGTCTTCGATTCCCAGCCAGACGTCAGACGCAGTAGAGGAAGACCTCGCCTTAAGTGGCGCGCACAAATAGAAACCGACGTCAAGAGACTTGGAGTGCGCAACTGGAGGCAGTTAGCAAAGAACCGGGATAATTGGAGAGGCATGTTGGTTGAGGCCAAGGTTCATCCCGGACTGTAGCGCCACTTAAGTAAGTAAGTATGTTAAGCTTAAGTTTGGATATTGCTATCCTCACTTCACTTAGGTCGGGTTATTGTAAGTTTTCGCTGCCGTCACAAATTTGGTTCGTTTTGGTTGTCCGTCACCTCGGTTCAACAGTCTGCAGAAGTGGTTCTTCCATATTCTCAGCATCCACAGTTTCTCAACTACGATATACCTTGTTCATGTCGACAGAATTCTGTTTTATCCTTGTATCTCTGGCTTTACAATTTTGGTAATACCTGCCTATGGTACACCTATCTATATCCACGACAGCGTGCTCTTCTTTCTCTTTTCCCTTCTTTGTGAAAAGCCGGTGTTCTTCCCTCCTTATGTGCCCATAGAGCAGCTCTCGTCTTCACCAGCACCTTGGGCTTGTAGGCCTGGAGTGTCTGTCAGCATTCTTTATCAAATTAAGTTTTTATCGCTGGTGGGCTGGAAAAATCTGCACGATTTTAACATCGTACTTCGGTAGTCGCTCAATATCTTTGTCAATTAGCTCGTAGATGCAGTCTTCTCCGAAATCATCTTTTTCCTCCATCGAAGCGTGTACGCATATAAAGCTTATGTTGGCGAACTTGTCCTTGATACGGATTGTTACAACGCGTTCGGTAATATCTTGGAAACATAAGTCTGACACTATAACACGGTCCATAGTAGATGTCACAATTTTCCATCCTCTTTTGGCCGGGTTGTTCCCACATTCCAGGTTAAGATACGAACGTCGCTGTCCTTTTTTCGTTTGGCAGGGTCGTCAACAAAAAAATCAATCTTTTCCGATGCTCTTAGTTGCTTCGTAACAAGTTTTTTCTTCCGTAGGTGGACAGTTAACACAAAGCACAACCCCCGACCTGGAGGACCAGTTCTAATTTTTTAGATACCCCTAGGACCCAGACCACCAGTACCCACTACGGGATTGAGTGCTGCCCTTGGCCATTCATCTCATCCGCCACCATCTCTGTTTAAGGGGCCTGATTTACCAATGAGATTCCTAAATGACCTGTTGTCCGAACATGTCGAAGCATATCATTTTGGTTATTCACTTTGTCCATCCTAACTGGGACTGTAGATGCCACCGTTGACTCCATTTTGGGAGTTCTTCCAAGTGTATAAGTGGGAGTAATCGTCTTCCCTCCGCTCTCATCGGCTGCCGTCAAGACTTAACACATTGCTCTCCAGGTACTAGACACTCAGTAGTCGACACTTGAAGGCTGAGAGTCGGAATTGATAGGCATCAACTAGGTGAAAACTCAAGGTTTCATAAAATCTCATTGTCTACCATTTGTCCAGCCTCACATATTTAAATGTTTATAAGAACATTAGCTCTGCCACAATGGTCCTGGTACGCCAACAAATTGTATTTTACCCCCAATTAGGTGTTCATCAATTATTCCTGTGAACATCTCCGTTTCTTTCTTCTGTATTTTAACTCCGTTAAATCTGGTGGCTTATGTAAGCAACTAAAGCTCTAAAAGTATCAAAAAGGATGAACATTGATAAGATTCTCCAATCAAATCCAATCATACCTTCCCAACCTTACCACTTCATGGAATTATTCGGCCATGCAAAAACCTACGATTTGTTCTAAAAACTTGGCCAACGCAAATAAATACCAAAGGACATACCCTTTGTTTATTCATGTATGAACACTGACCATAGATTTGCACAGACCGACCCTCAGTAGGTCTCGAACATGTATCTCAGTTAGACCACCCAAAAATAATATCTACACTAATAACATGCGAATTAATCTTTTTCATATTTTCACAACTTGTGCTGGTGTGGGGGTGGATTGTGGAAGGCTTTTGACAGCATGCTGCCATAGTTAGTCAGTGGATTTATAGAAAACCAATTGGTCCTAATTTGGTTTCTCCTCACTGACACGCTACAGATGTTCCACAATGGTTATCAGGCAACTTTCCCTTTGAAACAAAAAGATACTGGACATTCAATTTATTGCTTTTGGGATATCCTATGAATATATAAAGCGTTAAATGAAAAGAATCGTATTGATACTAAAAAAAGGATATTCACAGGTCGAAGGATAACAAAATCAAATCCATAAATAAATTTTGGCAACATATGGTGCCTCAGGCACCACACGCACTCGCATGATGTCCACATGTATCTATATCTGTCTACATGCGTACCATACAGACAACACAAAATTCCAAGTGAAGAATACTGTAAACAAATAAGGAACAGATTCAAAAAGGAGCCAAAGAAATTGTATTTTTGTAATATATTGGGCCGAGTCTGGCGTTGTGTTTTGTTTTTTTTTTTTTTTTTGCTAGACCTCGACATGTTTCCAAAAACGAAATCACCTACTCTTGACGCTAAGAAATGTGCATGCGTTTTAAAATAAGAAATGGAAACAAAAGGTTCAAGTGGACCGATTCCGTTGCTACTCAGGACATATATCAGGCAAAAAGTTTTCCATAAATCTGTTGGTTACATGGTCCATGAACATCATAAAATGGTATGCGGTGCCAAGGCTAGAGAGTGAGAGAGAGTTATTGTCACTTGACAGTTTCATTTGGTTCTGGCTTTCGTTGGTTCTCTGTCAAGTTGAACATTATACGTTGTTGGTGGTTAAATCCATTTTCCAAATGTTTTTAGGTATGTGTGTGTGTGTTCTAGCAGGAAGTCTCAAGGCACCACTTAGACGACGAAGGAATGGCGCTGCAGAAATCACACAGAGTAATATTGTCTATCTTGGGTCTACCAGAGTAAATAAGTCACAAGATGCATTGTTTTGTAGTCTTGGGTATGCGAAATGTGGGCATAACGTTATGCAATCGGAACGTATACCTATACCTACCTATGCGACTGCAATTGGCTTGAACTCAGATCATCCCGTGTAGTAGATAAAATTGCATTTACCCATTAAAAGAGCAATATAGACGCTTTTAACATATGAACAAGGAAGTCATGACTATAGGTGTGTGTGTGTGCTACATTTTACCTGAGGAATGACGTTTTAAGTGTCCTGCTAATTTAAACATCTGATGGGCATGTCTTTGCTCATTTGTGAAACAACAAAATTGCATTTTCGAAACACTTGTGTGCAAGGATGCATGGATTTGCTATATAGACGGGCGGACAGAGTCATCAATGGATAGAGCAAGCCACAAAATAAAGACTTTTACTTATTGCTATACATCAGGCTTTTGCCCTATCCTTGTGTCAGCCTTCCCCCGTCTTGGGTGTCGGGCATAATGCTTTTAGAAATCATTTCGATCAAACGATGTGCACGATTTTTCCGATTATCCACTGAATCGAATGCTAGGCTGACTTTACACCACCCCCATCAGAATCATTACCTTTGTACTTTTTCTAGAACCGTCCACAAAATGACGGTTCTAGAAAAATACTCAAAATCTTTTCAGAGATCAGCGGAACTTGAGTCCTAGAGTTGGGCTGATCTTTGAGCTTTACCTTCTGCAGTCGTTGATACTATCTCACATCTAGTGCGTACATTGTGACGAGGGGAACCACCATAATAGATCAGAACTCTTAACACATCACTACACCCAACTCAGTAGTTTCCATACAAACACATACAGTCGACTCAAATCGAAGTCACGGATAGGGTAAAACTGACTCTGGGGTGTTGGTGAAAGCGTCTTAACCGAGAGGATCAACTTTACCAAATCCTTTCGCAATCCCAATCTATGTATCGTTCTCCTAGTTAAAGTTAGGCTAGACCAAGTGAACGACCTAGATGAGTTGTACTTCTATATTCGGACAACAGTTCATTTATTGAATTTTAAGGTTTCGCTAAAGTCCACAGAAATAGCCAGACGCAGCTCTCAGTCCAGGCCCCCTAGAGACAACGATTAGAACTATTCCTTCAGGTAGGCGATTGTGTCATCAGGTTACATTCATTAGCCCATGAGAAATGTTATAGCTTTGACGAAAAAACAGCTTTGGGTAAACGATCCAATCATACAACAACCTAGAACGGCACGCTCTAGTTTCCGAGTGCCACTTAAAAACTTGCATCTGTCCTTGGGGGATACAATACAAATATTATCGCTATTCGGGAAGTAGGTCCTATATCATAATAAACATGAGAAATTTATTAGCCTATAAGGAGGGCATGAAGGTGCCAGAAATAGGAAATTGGATGACCTCCTGAAAAAAGACTACGTGGCCTGTTTAAGAGAGAAAACTGTAGAGGTGCAGTCGAACACCTACCAATAGGCATAAGCTACTACAAAGCAGACATTACTACCATACAGGAAATACGATGCAACGGGCGGACAAAAGGAGGATGAAAAACTGTGTCCGTGTTATAGTGAGCTGCAACAGCGACCACTTCTGGATTGCGCTGCCAATCGAAATCCCACTATAGCCAGCACACGATTTCCTTTCCTCGACATCCATAATGGGGCATGACGGTCTCCAGATCAACAAACGATCGGTCAAATTGATCAAATTGCGGGCGGCACGTATCCAGCTTTTTGGATACATTCCGAGGGGCTAAAGGTATGTCGACAAATGCTCGCAGCCAAGAACGAGGCCTACAAGGGCAAGCTGCAGGTGAAGACAAGAATTGCCATTGAGCTCTATAGGCAGAGAAGAAGGGAAGAACTCCCGCTTTTTAGAAAGAAGAAAAAGATGAAGAAATGAGCGCTCTCTATCGCTCTCTAGAGAGGTGCCACTCCAGGAATGATGTTCGCTAGTTTTACTGAAGTGTAAAATGTCAAAGTCAGGCATACAAGGCACGAACAGAATCATTTCGAGATGAATAAGCAAAGATGCTGAGAATATGGAAGAACCACATTTTGCAGACTGTTAAATGGCGATGACGAACTCAGCTTCGTTTATCCGACCCTCTGAACTGCGCCAACGACAGAGGAATAAGGCTTCTCAACATCGCATACAAGATCCTATCTGCCGTTATATGTAAACGCCTGAAACCGTTTACCAACAACTTGATCAGCCCTTACCAGTATGCTTTTAGGCCAGGAAAGTCCACAACTGATCCAATCTTCACACTTCGACAGATCCTGAAAAAAACCCAAGAAGTTCAAATCGATACCCACTACCTATTCATCGAATTCAAAGACGCCTACTGCGTTTATAGAGACGAACTATACAGAACCATGTCTAGTTTTGGTATACCGCCCAAACTCGTGCATCTGTGTAGGATGACGATGGAGAATTCTCGCTGCTCCATTAGGGTCACCGACACATTCTATACCAAAAAAGGATTTAGGCAAGGCGATGCGCTGTCATGTGACTTAGCCTTTGTGACTTTGACTTTGAGAGGATTGCGCAAAACTCCCAAGCCAACACCAAAGGCACAATCATCCAAAAATCGGTGCAATTACTAGCATACGCCGACGATGTTGACATCAACGTGATGTCATAGGGACGTTTGATAGTATAGAGATGGAAGCGGCAAAAATGGGTTTGGCAGCAAATGAGGGTAAAACTAAGTATATGCTGTCAACACAAAAGGATATATAGGACGAGATATAAGTTTGAGTAGTAGTACGGGACTTTTACTACCTCGGGTCCGCTATTAATTCTCGACAACAACATCTCGTCAGAAATCAAACTAAGAATTACTCTTGCCAACCGCTGTTTATTCGGGCTAAGAAGGCAATTTAGTAGTAAAGCCCTCACTCGAACTACTAAGGAGCTCCTATATAAGACCTTGATTATCCCAGTCCGGCTCTACGGCGCTGAAGCATGGACCGTGCCAAAAATGGGTGACGAAATCCTTCTCTTCGAGAAGAAAATTCGTCGAAAAATCTTCGGTCCCGTTTGCGTTGACAGTTTATGGAGACGAAGATTTAACCAAGAACTGTACAGCGACATGCCCGTAGGCAAAAAACTCCGTATTGGACGTTTAAGATAGCTAGGACATGTAGAAAGAATGGACACCAATAATCCGGCTCGCAGAGTCTTCGATTCCCAGCCAGACGTCGGACCCAGTGGAGGAAGACCACGCTTTAAGTGGCGAGCAGAAGTAGAAACCGACCTCAACCAACTTGAAGTGCGCAACTGGAGGCAGTTAGCTAAGGACCGGGCTAATTGGAGAGGCATGTTGGTTGAGGCCCAGGTTCATTCCGGACTGTAGAGCAACTTAAGTAGGTAAGTAAGGTCGGAGTTCACGTAGGAACGTGAATGAATAGAAAACGAAGGAGCAAAAATGGGTTAAGCAGTAAATGAGGGTATGCTGTCAACACGAAAGGACACACAACATCTACGAGTTTGCTAGAACGTACGAGACTTTGTCTACCTTGACTCCGCATCCTTGTAAATTGTGCCACCCCCTGATGCAAATAAATATATGGAGCTCAGGAATTTCAAATTTTACATGTCCACATTAATTGGGCTGAGCTTCCATAATCCTTAAAATCATTTTTTTATCAGACTTTGCCAGGAACTAAGCCATTCATTTCTGACGTCTACTCTTAAGTCTGACACTGACATTTCTTTAAATTATTCTAAAATGTCATTATGTGCTATCGAGAACTCTGATTTCATACAATCTCTGTAGGTATAGCGTAAATCAATTTAACTATATGTCGCTCAAAAGTCTGCCATCACCAAAGACAACAAGTCTTCCCAACCCAACCCAATCTAAGTCATTGAACGTGCCGAACTAGGATGCAGCTTCTTCAATACCTCAAGGATACTCACTTAATAATTTCTCCCATCAAAGAAGTTCAGCTTTAACCAGTGTCAAGGCATACATTGGCCATTGACAATTAATTAAAGACGTTATGGTACAGCCCGAGTATTAATTATATCGGTACTCGTTATACATCCGTAATTAGTACAAACTACATGACCATATAAATTGATAAATCCCGCATAACAAGTACATGCACATATGGAGGTAGAAAACATAATTACACTCAAGCTCTGCCTATTTAATTAATCAGCCACCACACTCTATTGAATAAGAGACTAATGACATCTACTGTTCGCCCTCACATAATTATAATTCATTTACAAATATTTGAAACCACCAAACCACACATACACACACACATACGATTTTATTTGTTCACTCTTGAAGGCTGCCCAAAGTAGCTGGGAAAAATTAACTTTCCAACACTACAAAACAACGGAGGATTGTATGGTTATCGCGCGCGCAACCGTTTTAATGGCAATAGTCGACGAACTAAACAATAACTCACGAATGATCCTGACAGGACTCTCTCACAACAATAAATTACATCTAAACTTTAATTTGTTCATGCGGGACCGTAGGAGAATTGTGCAAACATCCTTCAGATAAAACCTCGAGCGAGCACCCCCACCCCACCCTGACTTTATCCCTCTGTCAGTATGAAGCGCGTTGTACGCTATTATGCAGATATAAATTAAATAAAACCCTAGGAATATTCCTTAACGACTACAAATAGAAGGAATGTGTGTGTATCTACGAGATGCGTTTAACACTTTCAGACACATCTTCTTCCAGATAAACTTTATGTTGTCTCTCAGTACTCAGTCGTTGGCGAATGTAATGTCGTGCCGATTGCCAACGGTAGCTGTTGAAAACACCTATAAACCCAAAGGTTAACCCCCCGCAATTAGTCATGAGCTGCGACTCAAACCACCATCGCATCTTAAGCACCTTCAACACGTTTTAAGGCGTTTAAGGCGGTTCACCTAAAGCGATTTTAAAGATATCGGTTTCATGGAACCGAAAATCGCCAAAAACACACTCTCGAAACTATGAAACAGAAAACAGATTAAAATCGACAGGGATATGCATTGTGTACCCCGCCTTGACATAGCTCAAGTAAACCAAAAAAAAAAAAACATTATTTCAGCGAGTGACAAGTCCCGGGTTTATGGCCTAACCGTAATCATAGTAAAATAATAAAACGCCACCGAGGAAGCGTTCGTTTGCGTGCCTTGTTGTCCTCTTTCAGGGAACTTAATAATCACAAATACTTGTTAGAGGTAAACAAAAACAAGGCACGATATGAATTTTCAACTAAAACCAACAAATTCGGATGTGGAGGATGTGGGGTACCGGGGCCGCTCATAATGCGAGGATAATGGATGTAGCGCAAAGCCTGTGCGGTTGTGCTATATGTTGATAGCAGAGATGTGTGCCAGGATCAATTTTATTGTTTTCCACCTTCTCCTCGAAAAGGCACATAGCACAATATTGAAATTCTTTCGTTAACTTTGTTATTTATCAGAGGGAGTCTTGCGGATGGGTGTAGAGTTAGAGTGGCTTAACCTAGACACATAATCCTTTATACCGTTTTGAACATGCAGAAAATCCAAAGTGTATGTGTCGTGGGATGCTGTGTACCTGGGCGGGAGGAGTTTCCTGTGAAATGGATGGATCTGTGTTGGCATTAAGCTTGACTATGACTATACGGAAGCAACTTTCGGCGTAAGCTATTTATGAACTTTGTAAAACTAATAGGTAATCGTATTTATAAGTCGTTAGACTTTTTTTCTGTGTGGATAAGGAATGGTTGAAATTTGACCCACTAGTTAACAGGATTTACATATTTTTTTTTTTTGGGTGTGCTTGAGAAGGTTAATCCACCAAGAGTGACTTCACTTTTAGATGGAATGGGTAAAAACCAAAAAAATATTACATGGCTACAATAACTTCCTGTCTTATATACTGAAATACTTAAGTGGCACTAAAGTCCGGAATGAACCTTGGCCTCAACGAACGCACCTCTCCATAATTATCACGGTTCTTAGGGTATTTCTGACGAAATGTTTGTTGTCAGAGTTACTGGGGGAGTCGAGGTAGAGAAAGTCCCTTACTATCTCAATGTTATATCTGTCAGTGGTGACGTTCTCTCCAATTCGTCGATGTTGTGTGTTCTTTCGTGTTGACTGGATATACTTGGTTTTACCCTTATTTACAGGTTAATCCATATTTGCCACTTCCTTATCACGTTGAGTCCTACCAATGATGTCACTATCGTCGCTAATCTATGGAAGATTGTGGCTCTGGTGTTGGCTCTGGAGTTTTGCACAATCATCTCAAGAACGGTGTTAAAGAAGTCACATGACAGTCCATCACTTTGCCTAAATCCTTTTCTCGAATCGTCAGCCTGCACAAACGGACGAGTTCGGGCGGTAAACCAAAACTAGAACTAGTTCGTCTCTATAAATGCTGTCATGCGGCATTGAAATCGATGAATAGGTGGTGGGTATCGATTTGGACTTCTTGGGTATTTTCCAGGATCTGCCGAAGTGTGAAGATTTGATCAGTTGTGGAGTTTCCTGGTCTAAAACCACGCTTGTAAGAGTCTATCAGAATGTTGGTAAACAGTTTGAGGCGTTCACATATTATGGCAGATAGATTCTTATAGGAGATGTTGAGGTGAATTGTGTCTTAAAATTGGAGCAGTTCTTCTTTTTTGTGGATCAGGCAAACGCTTCTAAAGTTTCATTCATAAGGCATACTTTCATACGATCATATTTGGCTTATGAGTTGGTGGATGTTACTTATGAAACCACCTCTATTGGCTTTATAAGGCCCGGCTAGAAGGCCGTCATTTCCGGCAGCCTTGTTAAGTTTGGGTTTAGATATTCCTATCCTTACTTCACTTAGGACAGGTAGTTGGTGTAGGTCAGGTAGTTTGGTAAAACTTGCGAACGTCATTCCTGGTGTGACACCTCTGTATATCCTCGATCTCGCGGTTTTCTTGCTCTTTTTTCTTCTTTCTGAAAAGCCGGTGTTCTTCCTTCTTCTTTGCCTATAGAGCTCAATGGTAGCTCTAGTCTTCACCTGCAGCTTAGCCTTGTAGGCCTCGTTCCTGGCTGCGAGCATCTGTCGGCATTCCTCATCAAACCAGGGGTTTCTTGCTGGTGGTCGCGAGAAACCTAGCACATCAGTTGCGGCTGATCTAATGGCTTGTGGCATCGTTGTCATTGTTCTTCTACATTAGATGCTGGTGGTGTGTTGTGAGTCGAGGGGTTAAGGGATACGCGTTGCGCGAAGGTCTTGGCGGTCTCTGGCGATTGCAGTCTTTCGACATTAAATTTTTTCACAGTATTTCTGTTTTTTTGTGGCGTGGTGGATATCCGCATCCTTACTTTGGCTACAACAAGGTAGTGGTCCGAGTCGATGTTGGCCCCTCGGAATGTTCGGACATCCAAAATACTGGATGCGTGCCTCTTGTCTATCGCAATATGATCAATTTGGTTGACTGTTTGTTGATCTGGAGACCGCCATGTCCCCTTGTGTGCTGGCTATAGTGGCATTTCGTTCCATAGCGAAGTCAATTAGCCTAAGTCCGTTACCAGACGTGTTGTCGTGTAGGCTATATTTTCCGACAATACTTCTAAAGATGTCTTCTCTTCCTAACTTTGCGTTAAAATCTCCCAGCACGATTTTAACATCGTACTTCGGTAGTCGCTCATAGGTTTTGTCAAGGAGCTCGTAGAAGCAATCCTTAGCTATATCACCTTTTTCTTCCGTCGGAGCGTGAACGCATAAAAGGCTTATGTTGGCGAATTTGGCCTTGATGCGGATTGTTACTATGCGTTCGCAAATGTCTTGGAAACATAAGACTTCTTGCCTAAGTCTGGCACTTATTACAAATCCGCATCCGAATAGTCGCTGTTTCTGCTCACTATAACACGGTCCGTAGTAGATGTCACAGTTTTTCATCCTCTTTTTGCCCGGCCCATCCCATCGTATTTCCTGGATGGCAGTAATGTCTGCTTTGTAGCAGTTTAGGGCTTCCGCTAGTTGTTCGCCTGCACCTCTCCTGTTTAATGTTCTCACATTCCAGGTGCAGATACGAACGTCGTTGTCCTTTTTTCGTTTAGCAGGGTCGTCAACAATAAAATCAGTCCTTTCCGAGGCTATTGGTTGCTTCGTAACAATATTTTTTTCTGTGGGTGGGTAGTTAACCCAAAGCACAACCCCCAAGCTGGAGGGCCAGTTCCAGTTCCCTAGGACACGAGGCCATCAGTATCCACTACGGGATTGAGCGCTCCCGTTAGCCTTTCGGTTCATCCGCCACCATCTCTCTTCAAGGGGCCTGACTAACCCTTGAAATTCCTAGACAACCTGTTGTCCGAATATGTCAGAGCAGCTCATCTATGTTCGCCTGGGACAGCAGGCCGGGTATTCATCCGTGCCATTCTCACCAGGGTGTTTATAGTGTTGCTGTTTTTCGTCGTGTTATCAACACTCGCACTTATCGTTTAGCAAGTCAAATCTGGTTGGATGAGACCAGTACCCGATGGTTACCACTTGGAAGTAAAAATAAGCAAATTTGATGTGTAGTCAGAGTTACAACACTGGGTATTGCCAAGATAACGCCAATCAGAGTCTACCCTCATTCTACAACACCCAACCATCAAGAAATGCGAAGAACTTAAAAATAAATACAGAGAACTGTACCTACTGGTTGCTCGGAAAATATTCGAAGCTTAACCTTGATAACAAGCTGCTATTATACAAGCAAGTGCTAAAACCGGTTTGGACATATGGTATACAACTATGGGGTTGTACCAGTGAAACGAATCTTAACATTTTACAAACTTTTGAAAACAAAATGTTAAGATCATTCGTCAATGCGCCGTGGTACATAAGGAACGAAGATCTACGCAGAGATCTGGGTATTCCCGCGGTTAAAGATGAAACAAAAAATTTTGCACGAAAACATAAAAAACGTTTATTAGGACACGTTAGCACAACAGTCCTCCAAATTCTTGACGAAACAAATATATTGCGGCGTCTTCAAAGAACTAAACCCTTAGATTTGGCCCGATAATAACAAACCGCGCTATAAATTGCGGAAAAAGCAGTGACTCTCAAAGGAAAGTTACCTGCCAAACATATTATATACTCGTGATAAAAAAAAGATAAGTCGAATACTTAGTTGCAATTGAAGCTAATGTTGGAATAATAAGCAAATGCAGGAACCCCAGAATAACAAACTGGGAAATATTCTTCAACGAAGTCAGGAAGAATAAACAAAAACTGCAACAAAATACGCTAGATACCCCAGAGGAGATCGACGCAACCACAGAAACCCTAAATAAGATTCTGAACAATGCGTACGAAAAAGCTTGTCCTCTACGGACCCCAAAGAGCAAGAAATCTCAACCATGGTGGACGAAAGAGCTCCTCGAAATCAGGAGAAAGACTAGAGCGCTCTTTAACGCAGCCAAGGTAACAAACTTACAAACTGACTGGGATCTATATAAATCCAGCCAGCGCAAGTTCAAAAGTGCAATCACGAGAGCTAAACGCACTGCCTGGCACACGTTCTGCAGTGTCATAGAAAACACCACAGAATCAGCCAGACTCAGGAAAATCTTAACTAAAGAATCTACAGTTCCAACGTATCTTAAAGATAGTGATGGCAACTGGACACAATCCTGTACGGACACACTCAACCTCCTACTAAAAACCCATTTTCCGGGATGTACCCAGAGTCGAGACAGTAATCAGGTGACCCTTAACCCTTCAACGACTCTCACAGCTCCAGAAGAAGTCATAACTGAAGGAAAAATTAACTGGGCAATTGATACATTCTCTCCCTTCAAATCCCCAGGAAGCGATGGAATATTTCCAATTATGCTCCAAAAGACAAAAACCCTGATCATACCAGTCCTCACACGACTGTTCAAAAGCAGTATAATGTGTGGCTACATTCCAAGGGCTTGGCGAGAAGTAAAGGTCGTCTTCATTCCCAAAGCAGGTAAATCTAGCCATACAACTGCAAAAGATTTTAGGCCTATAAGTCTTACGTCCTTCATTCTGAAGACTTTTGAAAAACTAATGAACATATACATTCGTGAAAAACTTAATTACAATGATATCTCCCCAGCCCAACATGCTTATAAAAAGGGCAAAGGGGTTGAAACAGCACTGCATGACGTTGTCATTGCTATAGAAAAGTCTCTAAAAGACAAGGAATACACACTCGCAGCATTTCTAGATATTGAAGGAGCTTTCAACAATGTCAAAACATGCGCAGTGGAAAGGGCATTGCAGAATTCCAACGTTGACCAGGCACTCACTAACGTGATTGTAAGTCTTCTCAAAGAAAGGAATATCAAGGCAAAACTGGGCGACACTGAACTAAAAGTAAACGCCTCAAGGGGCACACCACAAGGAGGAGTCATCTCCCCTCTACTATCGTCTAACGACAAGAACCCGTTAATGAAAAACTAATGAAATTCAAAAACAGGGGGGTTAAAGTAATTGCGTACGCAGACGATGTAGTATTGCTTGCGACAGGCAAATTCTTACCAACCATAAGTGAGCTGTTAGAAAACTCGCTCCGGACACTCAACACGTTGGCAAAGCAATGCCCACTTCGAACCACCAGCTATAGAAGGAATACCCCTTAAAATAGCTGAAAGTGCGAAATATCTGGGAATAATTCTAGACAGGAAGCTCACTTGGAAACTTAATGTCAATGAAAGAGAAGATGCAATGCAAAGAGCAAATGCTTTTTACGCATGTAACCGAATATTCGCAGAAAGTGGGGACCTAGCCCCAAAATAATCCTGTGGATGTATACGGCTATCGTGCGACCAATACGCACATATGGCAGTATAGTCTGGTGGCAGGCCACAGACAGAGCAACCAACTTGAAGCAAATGACAAAAATACAAAGACTAGCGTGTATGCCAAAAGCTCCTCGAGGATCAGCCAAACAAACAGCTGGGTCCCGAGCCTCGCTGGGCATGCGCAGGTCCTAAAGAAATACGTAGGGAGCGTAGTAACCTCTGACTATCTATCTCCCTATCTAGACTTCGATCGACCCTTCACCTGCTCGTTTCCGAGCAGAGACGAATGGGACAAGAATGAGCCCACAAAAAGGAAATCGATATTCATCTTCACAGATGGATCAAAGATGGACTGTGGAACAGATGCTGGCATATTCTCAGAGGAATTAGTAATACACAAATCAATCAGGCTTCCTGATCATAGTAGTGTGTTCCAGGCTGAGGTGCTAGCAATCGCTGAAGCTGCTCATTTGGTGTCAATAATGGAAATACCACACAGTGATATCACCATATTCATTGACAGCCAAGCGGCTATAAAAGCAGTATCTGCTATTGAAATTAAATCAAAGCTAGTTCGCCGCTGTCGCGAAGAGCTTAAGGTTCTCTGCTCACAGCATAATGCTGATCTCTGCTGGGTTCCTGGTCACAGGGACATAGACGGCAACGAGATGGCCGACGAACTGGCAAGAAATGGATCTGCTACAGATCATGATCAGGCACTACAAACGGTCGAACCACCACTCTGTAACCTCAGAGAAAGAGTGGAATACAAAACCCGAATGAAAGCCAATACCAGGTGGAAGTCATTGACTACCTGCGAAATATCTCGGAAGCTCTGGCCAGAATACAACGGAAACCGAACCAAAAAACTTTTGCGGTACGACAGAAGCTCCTTATCTAAACTGGTAGGGGCTCTAACTGGTCACAACTTTCTCAGAACCCATACAATGAAATTAAATCTCAAGGATGACGATATCTGTAGAGGCTGCGGCGATGAGGAAACACACGAGGATACACCTCACTTCCTCTGTCACTGCCCGAGTCTCTGTCACCTGAGGAACAGAACACTTGGAAGCTACTACTTCCAAGACATCCAAGAGCTATCCGATATTCCATTACCCTATCTTTACAGGTTCCTACGAACATCAGGATGGCTGGATAGAGTGGAGTAACCCATAGTAACGATAAGGAAGGCCGTAATCCCACCAAGGGTATCACAATGGGTCCACATGGACCTAAGTGTGGCGGAATAGAGAATCCTTTACTCCACCAACCCGTAAACCTAACCTAACCTAGTTGCAATAGAAATACAAAATGGATGGTGGTTTTAGTGAGTAAAAATCTCACACTACTTTGGGCACGTGCTCATCGTGTCTATGAAGACTTCCACCAGCCCACGGAAAAAAAAAATTATAATTGCTTCCCTTATATGAAATATTTCATAACTTCTCAATCTGACATCATACGAAAGGATCATAAAAATACATGTTCCTACGGATATAGAATTTTTTCTTTATTATATCCCGTTAAAATGTAATCTCCGTCATTTTTCCCCTTATTTAATTTTTTTTTCCATTTTATTTTCTTTCGTTTTCATTTCGAAGCTGCCTATGATGAAAAATTCGCTTAAAATAGAAACAACAGGCCGGATCGATAGTCCTGCGGAAATTATCTTGAGATGATTTCGTAAATTTAAACTACCTCATCGTCGTTACTTTCATCGCGCAGTTCTGTGTTCCGAGAACACTAAGCTTTTTTATAATATCCGCTAAATTAATTTCCATCCTTCCAACCTCCCATCATTAAAAGATACAAAAACAAAATTAAGTACAACCAACTGAAGTACCTAATAGTGAACGTATTACGGATGACATTGTCATATTTGGAATGAAATTAAACGGATTACGTCCTAATCTGGCAAGTCGGTGTGTGATACCTGGAAATAGGTTGGTGTTTGGTACGCTATATCCATTATCATCCTTCCGCTTCATGGTAATTTTTTTTTAATCATTTGACATGGTCTCTATAGATATATAAAAGGGGGGAGTAAATAGGCAATTTTCAGATAATTTTTTTCAGCAAGGTTTGTGGTGTTAATTCGCTTTAAATTTAACAGTTGATCGTACGAATTGAGGGAAATAATTTATTTTTTTGCTCGTCCTTTGTAAAATAATAATTTGTAGGAAATTGTTTATGCATTGTGGAAATAAATCCTTGTTAACAGACAGCCAACTGCAAATGTGATAGGCTTTCAATGTATTTTTGCAAATATCCCGTTTTGAATCAATTGACTGCTGCTCTCCTCTTATGCAAAATTTAATTTCGTTTTGCGTAATTTAGCAGTACAGACATTAATTAGAATGGATTGCAAAGTCAATTGAATTGGATTTTTTTTTGAGTCTGTGTTTGTGTTATTTAGCCTTAACATGCCGGCATATGATCAAAAATCTTCATGTCTAGAAAGTGGTTAGTAAGTTGGACTTCTAAGCGCGGACTACTAACTATAGGTGATGCCTCTTTCAGGATTTGAACCAACACCTACGGTATTTTCACTGCCCTAACTCTGGTGAAGGTCTTACAAACATCCACGAGTAACACTGTAATGAGAAGCTTCTCAAATTTGCCGTTCGAATTCTACGTAAAACAGAAGGTCCTCTTCTTTGTGGCAAAAACAATCACTTCTCATACACGAATGAAAGGAGAAGCTAGGTGTGAGGACCAGTATGGCTGGGGACGCAAACAAATAACTCAGTTGCGAAAGAAACCGGTTCTCCTTTTAAGCCGGCAGGTAGCAGGATCTCAGAACATGCTTTAAGAGTAGCCCCTGAAGAGCTGGAATGGAAGTCGAACTGCCAGACTTCAAGCTCGCAGTTCCTCATACCGCAAGGTACTAAGGGGTTCGGAACTTCACCCACCGTCGTTCTTTGGAGGAGTACTGCAATGCTTCGAGCTCGCAGTCACTCGCACCTCCTAAGTCAAAGACATTCTTGGAAGCAAAGACCTGCAAAGCTAAAAGATTGCGGGTCGCCTTCTATGATATTGTTTACAGACAATGCCGCTCAGCGGCAAAGCACATGGAAATCATCCAAATCAACAGGTCAAACTAGCCTGGGCAACCAGGTGTAAGTGGAGTGCCCACTGTAGCAATCCACATCAAGGCCAAATTCGCCAACATAAGCCTTACATGCGCTCACACTCCGACGGAGGAAAAGATGATATACCTAAGGATTGATTCTACGAGCTCCTTGACAAAACCTATTAGCGACTACCAAAGTACGATGTTTCAATCGTGGTGGGAGATTTAAACGCAAAGGTAGGAAGAGAAGACATCTTAAGAAGTATTGTCGGAAAATAAAGCCTACACGACAACACGTCTGGTAACGGACATAGGCTAATTGACTTCGCTACGGAACGAAATCCCACTATAGCCAACACACAGTTTCCTCACCACGATATCCATAAGGGGGCACGGTGGTCTCCAGATCAACGAACAGTCAACCAAATTGGTATTTTGGATGTCCGAACATTCCGAGGGGCTAACATCGACTCGGACCACTACCTTGTTGCAGCCAAGGTAAGGATGCCGATATTCACCACGTCACAACAAACCAGAAATAATGTGAAAAAATGTCGAAAGGCTGCAATCGCAAGAGACCGCCAACGCCTTCGCGCAACGCGTATCCCTTAACCTCTCGATTCACACCATACCACCAGCATATAATGTCGAAGAACAGTGGCAACGATGCCAAAAAGCCATAAGATCAGCCGCAACTGATGTGCTAGGTTTCTCGTGGCCACCAGCAAGAAACCCCTGGTTTGATGAGGAATGCCGACAGATGCTCGCATCCAAGAACGAGACCTACAAGGCTAAGCTGCAGGTGAAGACGAGAGCTTCCATTGAGCTCTATAGGCAGAGAAGAAGGAAAGAACACCGGATTTTCAGAAAGAAGAGAAGAGAGCAAGAAAAGCGCGCGATCGAGGATATAGAGAGGTGCCACTCCAGGAACGATGTTCGCAAGTTTTACCAAAATGTTAAACGCCAAAGCCAAGGATACAAAGCTCGAACAGAATCCTGTCGAGATGAACAAGGAAATATCGTAGTTGACACATAGTCGATGCTGAGAATATGGAAGAACCTCTTCTGCAGACTGTTTAACGGCGATGACGAACAACATTCCGCTGCCAGGCAGAACGAACCATTTAATATTGACAACGACAGCGAAAACTGCCAACCACCCGACCTAAGTGAAGTGAGGATAGCAATATCTAAACTCAAGCTTAATAAGGCCACCGGAAATGACGGCCTTCCCGATGAGATTTATAAAGCTGCCGGATATGACTTGGTAAGTAACATCCACCAACTCACAAGCTGGTCGGATGAAAGTATGCCTGAAGAATGGAACCTCAGCATCGTTTGCCCGATTCACAAAAAAAGGAGACCCTCTGAACTGCGCCAACTTCAGAGGCATGAGTCTCCTCAAAATCGCCTGCAAGATCCTATCTGCCGTAATATGTGAACGCCTGAAACCGTTTACCAACAACATGATCGGCCCTTATCAATGTGGTTTTAGGCCAGGAAAGTTCACAACCGATCAAATTTTCACACTACGGCAGATCCTGGAAAAAAGCCCAAGAGGTCCAAATCGATACCCACCACCTATTTATCGATTTCAAAGCCGCATACGACAGCATTTATAGAGACGAACTATACAGAGCCATGTCTAGTTTTGGTATACCGTCCAAACTCGTCCGTTTCTGTAGGATGATGATGGAGAATTCTCGCTGCACCATCAGGGTCGGAAACGACCTCATCGACACCTTCGATACCAAAAAAGGATTTAGGCAAGGCGATGCGCTGTCATGTGACTTTTTCAATTTGATTCTTGAGAGGATTGTGCAAAACTCCAGAGCCAACACCAGAGGCACAATTCTCCAAAAATTGGTAGGACACAACGTGATGTCATAGCCACGTTTGCTAGTATAGAGAAGGAAGCGGCAAAAATGGGTTTATCAGTAAATGAGGGTAAGACTAAGTATATGCTGTCAACACGAAAGGACACACAACATCGACGAATTGGACAGAGCATCACCATTGACAGATATAACTTTGAGGTAGTACGGGACTTTGTCTACCTCGGCTCCGCTATTAACTCTGACAACAACATCTCGTCAGAAATCAAAAGAAGAATTACTCTTGCCAATCGCTGTTTCTTCGGGCTAAGAAGGCAATTTAGTAGTAAAGCCCTCACTCGAACTACTAAGGAGATCCTATATAAGACCCTGATCATCCCAGTCCTGCTCTACGGCGCTAAAGCATGGACCGTATCAAAAGCGGATGAAGAAATCCTTGGTAGATTCGAGAGAAAAATTCTTCGAAAAATCTTCGGTCCCGTTCGCGTTGACGGGCTATGGAGACGAAGCTTCAACCACTAGCTTTACAAGCTACACATCGAGTCAAAAAACTCCGCATTGTATGTTTAAGATGGCTAGGACATGTACAACGAATGCACACCAATAATCCGGCTCGCAGAGTCTTGGATTCCCAGCCAGACGTCGGACGCAGTAGAGGAATACCTTGCCTTAGATGGCGCGCACAATTAGAAACCGACCTCAACCAACTTGGAGTCCGCAACTGGAGGCAGTTAGCTTAGGTCCGGGCTAATTGGAGAGGCATGTTGGTTGAGGCCCAGGTTCATCCCGGACTGGAGCGCAACTGAAGTAAGTTAGTAATGTCATAACTAATATATCTCTATGGGATAGGGTATATAACGGGTCCGCCATCTAACGTTTTTTTTTCAACTAGTGCTTATTTCGTGAATGGTAACACGAAGCTCACATCTGATTTGACAGATAATTAGTTTTATCCTTCCGCTGAACGAATATGGTTGTGTATAGGCTTTAACAACGCTGGGAAATATTGCGACATTACTTTGAAAATCATGGTAATGTTGCAGAATGTGTGCGAAAATTGCGTACGGATTTTGGAAGAAGAGAAGCACCGTCAGCTCCGTATGTTCGTTATCTTGTAAAAAAGTGAAAGAAACTGGCATCCTCATCGATAAACCAAAGCGTGAAAAGCCAAAAACAGTGCGTACACCCGCCATCAACATCAATTCACCGTCGTTCTCAATAATTGAACATATCGGAGACATCATTGAGACGAATATTGCATAAAGACCTTGGTATGACGCCATACAAAGTCCAATTGGTTCAGGAGTTGAAGCCAAACCATCCAATGCGTTTTCGCTTCGCTAAGTGGGCCTGCAATCGACTTAGAGAAGATACCGATTTTGCCAAAAAAAATCATCTTTTCAGATGAAGCTCATTTTGATCTTGGCGGGTATGTAGACAAGCAAAATTGTCGCATTTGGGGCACAGAAAACCCGCACGCATACATTGAAAAGCCGATACACCCAAAACGAGTCACTTTTTGGTGCGGATTTTGGTCCAGAGGCATAATTGGGCCATTTTTCTTCGAAAATGAGCAAGTAGTGGTCGTTACAGTCAATGGCGATCGTTATCGGGCCATGTTGAACGAATTTTCGTTCACAAAAATTGAAGAGGAGGATATTGGCAACATTTGGTTTCAACAGGACGGCGCTACGTGCCACACAGCCGAAGCTACACTCGATGTTTTGCGCCCTGTTTTTGAAGATCGCATTATCAGCTGCAGAGCTGATGTCGTTTGGCCGCCTAGGAGCTGCGATTTGACACCGTTGGACTATTATTTACGGGGTGCCGTAAAAGATAAGTATTACGCCGACAAGCCATAGACAACTGACGCTTTAAAGGACAATATTCGTGAAGCCATTGGTGAAATACAGCTGCACACAATCGATAATGTGCTTAAAAATTGGACCGATCGTGTAGGCTACTGCATGGCCAGCCGAGGCAGCCATTTGAATGAAATTAATTTCCATTATTAATCGGAAGGATTGTACTTTAAAATAAAAAAAGAAATTTGTGAAAATATTCCGTAGTTTTTTTTTATAGCATTTTAAAAAAAAGAAGTTATTTGGCGGACCCATTATATTGACACGACTTCATCGATTGTTTTAAATTAACGATTTGGGATAAGACATTTGTCTTCATCTCTGATTGTCCGTACTTACTGAATCAACATCCCTCTGAAAATGTTTAAATAAATAGGATGCAGGGGCTACGGTTTTTGGTCTGTTCTATGCAGGTATGTTCTTACTAACCCCGCTTCTTCTGAAGTGTCCAAACAAAAAGCAGCGTTAATGAAAAAGCGCAGAATATCAAAACCAATTTTGTAGACACCTGTCCAGTAATCAAGATTAGATGAGATTTAGTGAATATCCACTCATTCAACACCTCACCGTTTGGTCAGTATATTAATGTGCCGGCCTACTCTACCCGGTCTCGAGCTTTCATCCAGTTTCTTAATCAAACTTTATGTCGCATATTTAAACATGATTGAATTTTTACCAATTTAATTATCAGGTCCCGTACAAAGTGTAAAAGGCCGCAGCTCTCTGCCAATCAGACTACAAAATCCACCTCATTAACCAGAGCCGATTTGGTTTTCAATTAACGATATTCGACAATCTCGTCCTCGAAGGGCTTTCGCTTGGCAAGCCATGGATCGTATTTTTTTATTATTATTATTAAATCAATAATCAACGAATTAAAATAATCAATTTAACAACAAAAATACACACACACATTTTTTTTGTATAAATTGAAAGCGATAGCGGTTTTTGTTCGAACACCTATCCAACTCATTAATAATTTCCCCTTGCGTTTAATTCTATGAACGACGACAATAATTTCGAATGTAGGTACTCCTGTGCCTACTTGTCCTATATGAGTACATTTGGTTCTTATACTGAATGACAGAGTATATTGTTCGACAGGACATTTTAAAGTTCGACAGTAGTCCCAACAACTATATGCCTTACTCATCAATACAGTGAGGATGCTACAAACCAGCATGGATACGAGGTGAATACACGCACTCACGTATGTGTGCATATGTTTGTTATTCCGCAGGACACTTTTTTCAGCGACTGGACCGAACCGGCTGATATTTGTTTTTTATGTATACAAAAACAATTAATAAATGGATGAATGGCTGGCTGTAATGTGTGTGGTTGGCTTTTAAGCAACAATTGAATTTCCTTCTCGGGACATAGATTTTGGGATTTGACTTGAGCTATTTCTGCGCCATTTAGCTTGGGCATAATGCCTCCGCAGTATATAGGGTGTCGCAATTAGTTTTGAATGAATTAATTTGTTTTTCATGTACTATGGAAGTGAGAGAAAATATTCCCATTAGTTATGGAACACATCGTCGCGTCATTCAATTCGCTGCCTCGGCAGGCACATTCTGATATTCCAATTTTCCAAGACTTGCTGATGGTTTTGGGCTGTAGCTCACTGATTGCTTGGATGATATTGGCCTTAAGTACTTGAATCGTTCCCGGATTGTTGGTATAAAATCGGCCCTTCACGGTTCCTCCGATTTCGAGGCGGGCAATTGACATCGCCAAGACGGCTGATAACACGATTTGGAAATTTGGTGACCAATAAATCGATTGTGGAATGGCGCGCCATCATTCATGAGCCAGAAGTCGTCCAAATTCATGTCTTCAATTTCAGAAACAAAAAAAGGTGGTTAACATGGCTCTGTAATGCCCACCGCTGACCGAAATCTTGTTCCCAGCCTCATTTTCGAAGAAAAATGGTTCAATGATGCCACCACTCCACAATCCGCAGAAAACTGTCATTCTCTGTGGATGCATCGCACAGTGGGTAAAATGGCCAATCTAGGGGGAAATAAGTCAAATTTATTTGCGTTGTTGTTTTCGTTGCACCAAAGTGAAAGTATTTGGTATCAAACAATAGCTTTTGAAAATATCTCATGTCCAATTGAAAATTAAAAGAAACAAAACATTTACTATTCGTTTAATTCAATAAGAAAAATTCAAATATTTTTCAATTTTACAACAAAAATTATTCACAAAAAATTGTCTTCAAAATCTTCTTCCTCTTCATCATAATCTGCTTCCTCTTCGTCTTCATCTTCATGTTCATCTTCCTCTTCTTTTTCATCTGTATTAGAACATTGCCTTGATGGATATGACAATAAATTGAGAACGTCTTCGCAAAGTGGTTGCATATTACTTTTATGAAGAGAAGTAGTTTTTGAAATGGAAGAAATAATGGGATCCGAAAAAATATTCGATTAGATTGTGGTCGATTCGCGTTATGGAGGAAGCTAGAATATGCTGTCGGAAAAATCTTCTCGCTGTGTTGCCATCATTCGTGGTCCCATAGCCTGGTTTAGGTATGTCAACTTATAAATTCATTTCAGTTTCGGTTAGCTGCTTGTCTTCTAAACTTACAATTTTCCATTTTTTTATGGGTAGTCTATATGCAATATGCAATAAGCACTCGAAGCACCTTATCCAACCGTGCAAAGTAGACAGACCGAATTCGTATAGGTTCTCTTTGGGTCTCAGCTGTTTTATTTTCACTAGGTCGTTCATTATTTTCGGTATAGCCTCACAAATTCCACATTTTTGAGTTGAAGATTCTGCAATAACACTAAAAGTTTTTCCATCGATCATTGTAAAATTAAAAACATGCGAAATAGTAAAATGTATGCTATAAAGAGAAACTCTGGTTGTCATTATTGTATTAATTTGGCACTTAACCGCTTCAATTTCTCTTTGTATCTTTTTTTTTTTTTTTTTTTTTTTCAATTCTGACCTGCCTAAGCAGTAATATACACATCGACCTAAAAGATCTATTGTGCTTGCCGTCAGATGCTTTTTAGGTTAGTAGCGCTTCTACTTTCCTAATGTAGCTGATAATACTTTCAGCCGAAGATTTCCTCAATTCTTCGGGACTTAAGAATTCCCTGAAGAAAGATTCTCTTCTCATACCGTAAAGAGCCGGGCATTCACATATGATATGCTCGGCTGTTTCGTCTTCTTCTAGACATAGTCTGCACTCCGGTGAGTCGACTAGACGCATTTTATTTAGGTGATATCGCAGACCGTGATGACCAGTTAGGTAGCCTACTAAGTTTTTGATATCGTGCCTGCGAAGATTTAGTATCTTGTCGGCATCTGATTTGAAGGGCTGAATAGCTCTTTTGGCCTGTCTTAGGCCTGGGATGTTTCCCCAGTATGAAGCACACCTGTTTTGTTCCCAGTTTTTTATGACTAGATTTATGGCTGATTTGGGGATTGCACAGAAGGGTTCAGGTCCAATGAAGGGGGTTTCGGAACCTTTTCTGGCTAGTTCATCAGCTTTTTCGTTACCTTCAACTCCCTTATGTCCGGGGACCCACCATAGTTTGGTCTTGTTCCTGGAACTGAGTGTTTGGAGGGAGTTGAAGCAGTGTAGTACTGATTTGGAGTCAATGATGTGTGAGCTAAGGGCTTTTATAGCTGCTTGACTGTCCGTGAATATATGGATGTTTGCGCCTTTAATACCTGAGTTGTGTATTAGGTTTGCGCATTCTTTTATGGCATGGAGCTCAGCTTGGAATACACTAGGGTTTTTTCCCATAGGTATTGAGATGTTTTTATTTGGTCCATGTATGCCAGCTCCTACCCCTGAGTCCATTTTAGAACCATCCGTATACCACTTTAGGCCGTTTACGCAGTTTGGAGGGTTGTTGCTACACCATGCTTCTCTGGTTGTGATCTCCGTTGAGAATCTTTTGTCGAAGCATAGTGTCTTTGGTAAGCGGTCTGTAACCGCACAGATCATGTCAAGTTCTGGAAGTTCGGATAGAAGTTCAATTAGTTTTAGATGTTCACTAATGTTTAATTCTTCCGCTTGTGTCAAACTTGCTGAGCTGCGAATTGCCACTTTTTTTATATAAATGTGGAGAGGTGTTAGTCCTATTAAGGCTTCTATAGCCGCTGTGGGACAGGTACGCATAGCTCCGGTAATGCCCAGACAGGCAAGCCGTTGTACCTTGTTTAATTTATTTATAGTTGTTTTTTGGGTGACTTTGTTCCACCATACTATTGAAGCGTATGTTATAATGGGCCTGACCATGATCGTGTAGATCCAGTGTGTGGTCTTTGGAGAGATTCCCCAGGTTTTACCATACATGCTTCGGCAAGCCCAGAAAGCTTTGGTTGCTTTTTGAATTTTGTTGTTGATGTGGGAGTTCCAGCTTAGTTTTTTATCGAGGATCACTCCAAGATATTTTACTTCGTTGGAATACTCAATGTATGTACCATTTATTGAAATTTGGGTAAGATTTAATTTCCTCCTTTTTGTAAAAGGGACGATGATAGCCTTGCTGGGGTTTATAGAGAGACTTTCTTTATTACACCAGTCTATGACTATCTTAAGGGCGTTTTGCAAACGTGTTGTAACTTCGTTTGGTTCTTTGCCCTTTATTATGATGACTAGGTCATCGGCGTATCCAATTATATTGAAACCTGCATTACTTAGGTCTTGAAGTAGGTTATCGATAACCAGAGACCATAGTAGGGGTGATAGTACTCCTCCCTGAGGGCAGCCTTTAACGGCTGTTACTGATACTGAGGTCTGTGCTGATGAAGCAGTTATTTTCCGACTTTCAAGCATCGCTTTGATCCATTTGATGGTGGGATGATCTATTCTTCTATGAGTCAAAGCATTTGATATGGAGTCATATCCAGTGTTGTCAAAAGCGCCCTCTATGTCTAGGAAGGCACATAAAGCTACTTCTTTGTTTTCGTATGCACTTTTTATTTGTGATGTTAAACTTAGAAGTGCTCCTTCCGTGGATTTACCTTTTTGGTAGGCGAATTGACATGGGTGCAGAGGAGTGCTTTCATTTAAGCACTCTCTAATGTGTACGTCAAGTATTCTTTCCATTGTTTTCAGGAAAAACGATGTTAAGCTTATTGGACGGTATGATTTAGGTAGTTCTATTGGTTTGCCTGGTTTGGGGATAAATACCACGTTTACCTCCCTCCAGGTTTGTGGTATGTAGCCCCAATTGAAACTAAACCTAAATAAGGCTACCATAGTGGGTAGGAAAAAGTCCAAGCCCTTTTGTATAAGAGCAGGAAAGATTCCGTCTATCCCTGGTGCCTTGTATGGTTTAAATGAGTTGATCGCCCATTTGACCTTATCCGGAGTAAAAAGTTTGCCGGATAAACTATTAATCCTTTTCAGGTTTATAGGGGGTGAGTCATCTATCATGTGTTCATGAAACTCAGTTGTGATTGTAGAGCAGGGAAAGTGTACCTGAAGAAGTGTGGTCAACGTTTCTTCCCGGTCGCATGTGATTTTACCGTCAGCTTTGACTAGTAATCCCATGCAGTTTGTTTTATCTTTCGAGAGTGCCCTCTGGAGACGCGCCACCGCCGGAAGCTCTTCGAGTTCCTCACAGTATTTGCGCCAGGACGCTCTTTTTGATTTTCGCAACTCTATGTTGTATTGGGTAAGTAGAGATTTATATTGGTCCCACTTTCCGGTGCGTTTGGCTTTATTGAAAAGTTTTCTTACTCTTTTACGGAAACTTTCTAGGTTATCGTTCCACCATGGTGTGCACCTCTTTGCCACAGTGCGTTTAACCTTACAGCTATTTGTAAAAGATGAGATGATAATGTCATTTAGTTGACATTGTGCGACTTCCGCTTCACTTACACATGAAGGTTTTTCTGGAAGTATGTCACATTTAATCGATAGATTTTCTCTTTGTATCAATGCAGAACTTTCTTTTTCAAAAATGAGTTTGATCGGCCGGCAAAACCTAGTTGATGAAGGTCGTGCATTTTGGAACAATACAGACGGCATATAAAAAAGCATCGGATTTAACTGTGCTGGTTCCTTCTTCCCTAAAGTTTTGCTTATATCGTGAATGGTTTGCACTTCCATCGCAGCCCCACTTATATACGATTGAAATATTTTGATTTCGGATTTAACTGTGCTGGTTCCTTCTTCCCTAAAGTTTTGCTTATATCGTGAATGGTTTGCACTTCCATCGCAGCCCCACTTATATACGATTGAAATATTTTGATTTGAAACGGTGGTTGGAATGACCTCTTTTTGAGACTCTAAAAGTCGCTGCGCAATGCAATCTAAAAGGCCCTGCAAGGTGACTTCTGCCGAAATATCTGTTACACTTATAAACGCTTCGTCCGGGTAACATTTCTTTTTTGCCGCTCTCAAAACATTATATGGTGGGTAGATATTGGCATTACGATATTTACCTCCCGATTGCATTAAAATGTACGAATTTTTTGTAAAGTTCCCGTCAACATATAAAGCCAGTGCTTCTTCAGGCGTGTATTTGATAGGAGCTTCAGATGGAGATGCTAAGGACTTTTTAATCTTAGTGGCTCTATTTGTGGAAACTTCCAACAAGTTGATTAGTTTGGCAGCATTACGATTACCGACAGCAAACATGAACTTTTCGTGACTTTCGTTTTCCACAAGCGAGGATACTTTTAAACGTTTCGCACGATCAATCAATGCTGTGAAATCTTTCGAAGGACGTCCAAGTGCTGATGGTCCCGCTGCTGTATTACTAAGGGTCCTTTCCAATTGCGGTAGCACAATATCCACATCTAACCACTTTTTGTTTTGTGACCTTAACAAATCCACTCTTCGTCTAGCCTTAATCCACTTTTCATTTAGCTTAGAAGTAAAATTTTGCAGTATTTGTTTTATTTTCCTACACTGCTCTTCATTTTTACTATTATCTAGTCCAGTTATCTTGAAAACCTAACTAATAACAGCAGCACTTCGTTTTGTTGTTGCATCTTCACTTTGCCAAACTTCAAAAAGTACCCATTTGGAAATCGACATGTTACCTTAAGGTATAAAAAAAACTCAAAATAGCAAATAGTTGCAATTTATTTCTTTTGTAACTTACTATGTACTAAATGGTTTATTATTTAGCTTTAACAAATGAACGGTAGTTGGCGGATGGACTAGTTAAAAGTCAACACTAACACGACAATCACTGTTTAGGCCACTTTAAATCTAATTTTGTAAAAAAAGGAGGTAATCGACACTGAACCTAATTAGTTAAATTATAACCTACCGTATTAATGGCAAGAAGTTTAAAAATCAAAAGCACTTGGTTCAAATTCAATTAGTTGTGTGACAACTTACGCGTGAAAACAAGTATCAAACTAACGCAAAATTAATGCGACCTGCAAGTGGCATGGTAAAGGGAAAAAAACAGCTTTGTGTCAAACAAATCCGTTATTTTTTTTTATTTGAGACTTTGTTTATATATGTTTAACATTGTAAACAAACATTTTGATTTTTTTATGATAATTTTCGGCACTTATTTCCGCCTAAATTGATCATTTTCCCCACTGTGCATCGGTTTCTCGACAATAACGTGCGGGTTTTCCGAGCCTCAGATGCGGCACATTTTCTTTGTTAACGTAGCCGCTGAGATTTAAATACGCCTCGTCAGAAAAGATGATTTTTCGCCCAAAATCGCTGTCCAATTCAAGCTGCTCTAAGGCCCAATCTGCAAAGCGGTAACGAAGACGTATGGCACGTCTTTAAGCCATCCAACAGTGGTCAAATATTAAATATGGCCACTCAAAAATTCTAAAAGAATATAAAAATGTTCCTGAAAACACGGATTACACCCTCACCAGATTAAACTTTGATAAGAGTTTCCGGGTCACAATCCCAGACAGAACGTCATGGGAGAGCAACGAACCTGTGCTAAATGACTCGATCCACTTTTATACCGATGGTTCCAAAACAAATGACGGAGTGGGTGCTGGTGTCTTCTCCGACAGGCTAAATCTCAGCATATTTTTCAGTCCTCCGGATCATTGCAGCGTGTTTTAGGCGGAACTCATGGCGATCAAAGAACCCTTATCCTGGTTGAAAGAGAATGTAACATCTGCCAAGGTATTAGCATTTTCTCGGACAGCCAAGCGGCAATCAAATCCCTGAAATCAGTCTCAACAAATTCGAAGACAACCCTAGATTGCCGCAGGAGATGTCAATGCATTTTAACATTCACCTATGCTGGGTGCCTGGGCATAGTGATATTCCAGGGAACTGTAAGGCTGATGAACTCGCCAGAAATGGAACCAAATTACCATTGTACCCGACACGGGTGCACTAGGTATTCCTATCGCTACATGCAAAAGCTTATAAGCGCAACATGCTAACAGCAAATCGAACCTCAGATGGAGTCCTGGCACGACGTGTCAAACAACCAAACAAATTTGGCCATAGCTAGATTTGAGAAGATCAAAAGGACTGATTTCGCTCGATAGACCGCATGTTTGCGATACCATAGGTGTCATCACGGGACACTGCTTAATAGGTAGGCAGGCAGAAAGGCTATGCCGCTTCTCAAACGACTTCTGTAGGAGCTGCATGGGCGAGGAGGAGGAGGAGACAATACTTCATCTCCTTTGTAACTGCCCGGCCCTATCAAACAAAAGGAAGCTACATCTCGGAGCTTACTATTTTCAAAATCTCAGTGATTTGGCAAAAACGGAAGTGAAAAGCCTCCTCCGCTTCATCAAAAGCTCAAAATGGTTTTCCCACAGATAGTAAGGAGATTGGACAAGATCCATGTGGTATCACAACGGACCAAAGTGGGCTTAGTGTGCTGGCGAACGCCGGCAGCCACTCTAACCTAACCTAGTGGTTTAGCTTAGGTTAGACATTCGTGGTGGCACAAAGAAAATAAACTTGCGAAAGTCTGACAAACATCCAAGATGAACACTGACATGGGAAACTTCTCAAATTTGCCGTTCGGATTCGGCCGTAAATAAGAAGTCCTCATCTTTGTGGCAAAAATAAGAACTTCGTACACCCAAATGAAGTGAGAAACAAGGTTTCAAGCCCTGTATGGACAGTTAATACCAAATATTTGTTACTTACTTGATGTTATTGAGATCAACGTCATTTGTGCATCCACCCCTTGTTTATTATTTAAAATCGACTGAATTACTTTGTGAGAAAATTACCGCCACAATCTATCTTATTATATAATTTCGAAAAGGGTATTCCATCTATGGGAACGCTGTCCAAAGTGGGTTAATCAGTCAATGAGTGACACCTCCTGTCACAGTTCAACAGAACTGTCAAATTCAGTTGATTAGATTACACCCAATAAAACCCAATTGCAATTCCAATAAGCAGCAGCTTCCCCCTTTAACAAAGGCACCCTCAAACAAATACAAACACACCAAGCCAATCAAAGTCATTCAGATGTAAACAAATCCCGATCCCTCGATAATGATTTTATTTTATGACAATTCCCTATGCTACCCATCCTGCATCCAATGATCCTCTTTGATCTAGTAAACTTCTATCGTAACAAGCCTTTTATTTCCCCCACATCTATTCGAATAAAAAAGCATTCACCCCCTCAAAAAAAAAAAATTAAGAACATCAAATGATTCACGCCGCTCCTACAATGCCTTAATTACTCCAATTAAGAAAATTAGCCACTTTGGACAAAGGCCTTCGCCAATGGAATCCTGCAAACAAAAGAAGTAAAAAAAAAATTAAAACCGAAACGAACGACACAAAGATGTAGACGAGCAATATTTCAAAAAAAAAATCTGAATTCATTGATATGGAAAAAAGGACCACAGCAAACTTGTCAGATGAAAGACTGCATGAGCCACAACCATTCATTAGGGACCGAACGGAAGGCAGACTTTCGGCTCTTGACTAATTGCGTTTAATGAAGACATAGTTACGAGAAAAGAAAGGATGCCTATGCGGTGGATCGCTGGCCCATAGCCTGTTCCGGACGCACAAAGGAGTATATTTATATGCCACATTTGCAGCACGAGTGCCCCACCGCTACCAGTTGTCGTCAGTGGGGGTGTTGCGCGCGCGACATCTCCGACAAAAGGACACACAAAAACCGACTATATACACTTTCATAAAATTCAATTAACGGACCACTTAACACGAATTGTTTGCGGTGACAATTAATGACACAGCGCATCCCCTTCTCCGCAACCTTTGTCATGCATTTTTCAACAGACCTTATTAAGTCGATTCTGTTCTGTTCAGTGTTCGCAATTCCGTCAGAGTGACAAAAATCTCACAAGGAATACGTGAATCCCGGAGAAACCTCACAAGAAAATAACCATCACCAGGCCAACAAAATTAAAAAAAAAAAAAAAAGAATTCAACGAACCAACACAAAGATGCAAATTTGGGCCGAGGACTTATTAAAAATCAGAAACATGCTCCCTTCACTCGGACAAAGCGCTCACAAGTCACAACTCATGCCAAAGGAGCAGACGACATTTAATTAGGTAAATTACGAATTTATGAAATGCGCACAAATGTATGCAATCTTTTACCTGCAAAGCTCAGAGTTATGCAAGCATAAACTTATTTCTTTATCCGCGTCATACCAACGCTCTCGTATCGAATCCCCACAGGACCCACCCAAACCCACTCGCATTTAATAGCTCACCCACTTGACTGAGATATATTGCGTTCTTGCGACTCAGACTCGGATTCAATTGTTTTATCTGCCAGTTAAGGATCAATTTATTTTTTTTTTTCTGCCAAACAGTAGGGGCATGTTAATAAAAAAAATTTTTTTTGGATTATTTCGTGAAAATACTCCTTCTCGGCACATTCCCAATCATAAAGGAGTCACCGTAGGGACGAATGCTCTCGAATACTCCCCAAAGGTAAATTATTACCAATAAAATAGGTTTCGCGTTTCGAATTGAATTTAATAGCGCAACAGGAGGAACGGAATGAAATGAACGTATGAAAATCATATCTGTGTAATAAAATGAAAAGACCTAATATAACACCCTGTCAGCGCAAAGCACTCACTTTTGAGAGGGTGGATTTTTATTTACAATTTCCTTCCCAAGCTGGGCTGGATTGGGTTGATTCATAAAGTGATGCAAAACAGGACTACACAATCGGAGGTGGCAGGTGGATGGTGAACACCTCATACCTTGGTACTCATTCTTGCAGGCACAGCACTTTGGGGGAAATGTTCCAGAAAATATATGCGCCCCTGGAAAATTGTTTTTTACGAGTTTTGATGTATGAAATCTGAGGCAGGTGCCTTAAACAGGCCTAAGACAATATTTATAGGCGGTTTTAAATTGGATCTCTTTTTTTCTTATTTTTTTTATCACTTCTCTCATGTGAGGAGAACGCCGAGATGCTACCAGGTGTTTGTTAACTCTTCTGATACGTTGGTGGCAATATGTCTACTAACATTTCGTTCTAGATACTGGCGCTGAAGTGGTTTTTCGATTACGTAAAACCAAACGCATTTTCACCTATCTCTGATGTCAACTAAGTCTCTTGTCTTGTAAAGGGTGATCAATCAAGAGATCTTTTATTTTAAAATGCGAAATAACACAAAAAATTGGAATATATCGTGGAATCTTTATCTAACGGGTGATTTTTTAAGAGTTAAGTTTTTCAGGTTGGCAGCACTGTTTTTTTTTTTTTTTTTTTAATTCTGACTTGCATACGCAGTAAGATACTTACTTACTTACTTAAGTGGTGCTACAGTCCGGGATGAACCTGGGCCTCAACCAACATGCCTCTCCAATTAGCCCGGTCCTTAGCTAACTGCCTCCAGTTGCGCACTCCAAGTTGGTTGAGGTCGGTTTCTACTTGTGCGCGCCACTTAAGGCGAGGTCTTCCTCTACTGCGTCCTACGCCGGCTGGGAATCGAAGACTCTTCGTTCTACATGTCCTAGCCATCTTAAACGTCCAATACGGAGTTTTTTGTTGACCAGAGGTATGTCGCTGTACAGCTCGTATAGTTCGTGGTTGAATCTTCGTCTCCATAGCCCGTCAACGCAAACGGGACCGAAGATTTTTCGAAGAATTTTCCTCTCGAATCTACCAAGGATTTCTTCATCCGCTTTTGATACGGTCCATGCTTCAGCGCCGTAGAGCAGGACAGGAAGTTCAGGGTCTTATATAGGATCACCTTAGTAGTTCGAGTGAGGGCTTTACTACTAAATTGCCTTCTTAGCCCGAAGAAACAGCGATTGGCAAGAGTAATTCTTCGTTTGATTTCTGACGAGATGATGTTGTCAGAGTTAATAGCGGAGCCGAGGTAGACAAAGTCCCGTACTACCTCAAAGTTATATCTGCCAATGGTGACGTTCTGTCCAATTCGTCGATAAAGGGTTGACAGCATATACTTAGTCTTACCCTCATTTACTGCTAAACCCATTTTTGCCGCTTCCTTCTCTATACTAGCAAACGTGGCTATGACATCACGTTGAGTCCTACCAATGATGTCAATATCGTCAGCGTATGCTAGTAGTTGCACCGAGTTTTGGAAAATTGTGCCTCTGGTGTTGGCTCGGGAGTTTTGCACAATCCTCTCAAGAATCAAATTGAAGAAGTCACATGACAGCGCATCGGCTTGCCTGAATCTTTTTTTGGTTTCGAATGTGTCAGTGAGGTCGTTTCCGACACTAATGGAGCAGCGAGAATTCTCCATCGTCATCCTATACAAACGGACGAGTTTGGGCGGTATACCAAAACTAGACATGGCTCTGTATAGTTCGTCTCTATAAATGCTGTCATATGCGGCTTTGAAATCGATAAATAGGTTGTGGGTGTCGATTTGGACTTCTTGGTTTTTTCCAGGATCTGCCAAAGTGTTATAATTTGATCGATCGTGGACTTTGCTGGCCTAAAACTACACTGATAAGGGCGATCAGGTTGTTGGTAAACGGTTTCAGGCGTTCACATATTACGGCAGATAGGATCTTGTAAGCGATGTTGAGTAGACTTATGCCTCTGTAGTTGGCGCAGTTCAGAGGGTCTCCTTTTTTGTGGATCGGGCAAACGATGCTGAGGTTCCATTCTTCAGGCATGTTTTCAACCGACCAGATTTGGCTTATGAGTTGGTGGATGTTGCTTACCAAGTCATCTCCGCCAGCTTTATAAATCTCATCGGGAAGGCCGTCATTTCCGGTGGCCTTATTAAGCTTGAGCTTAGATATTGCTATCCTCACTTCACTTAGGTCGGGTTGTTGGTAGTTTTCGCTGTCGTTGCCAATATTAAATGGTTCGTTCTGCCTGACAGCGGAATGTTGTTCGTCATCGCCGTTTAACAGCCTGCAAAAGTGGTTCTTCCATATCCTCAGCATCGACTGTGTCTCAACTACGATATTTCCTCGTTCATCTCGACAGGATTCTGTTCGAGCCTTGTAGCCTTGGCTTTGACGTTTTACACTTTCGTAAAACTTGCGAACATCGTTCCTGGAGTGGCACCTCTCTATATCCTCGATCGCGCGCTTTTCTTGCTCTTTTTTTTTAAGTAAGATACACATCGACCTAAAGATCTATTGTGCTTGCCGTCAGATGTTTTTTAGGTTAGTAGCGCTTTTACTTTCCTAACGTAGCTGATAATACTTCCAGACGAAGTATTCGGTACCTAAAAATTCCCTGAAGAAAGATACTCTTCTCATACCTTAAAGGGCCGGGCATTCACATATGATATGCTCGGCTGTTTCGTCTTCTTCTAGACATAGTCTGCATTCCGGTGAGTCGACTAGATGCATTTTATTTAGGTGATATCGCAGACTGTGATGACCAGTTAGGTAGCCTACTAAGTTTTTGATATCGTGCCTGCGAAGATTTAGTATCTTATTGGCATCTGATTGAAGGGCTGAATAGCTCTTTTGGCCTGTCTTAGACGTGGGATGTTTTCCGAGTATGAAAAACATTTGTTTTGTTCCCAGTTTTTATAACCAGATTTATGGCTGATTTTGGGATTGCACAGAAGGGTTCAGGTCCAATGAAGGGGTTTTCCGAACCTTTTCTAGCTAGTTCATCAGCTTTTTCGTTACCTTCAATCCCCTTATGTCCGGGGACCCACCATAGTCTGGTATTGTTAATGGAACTGAGTGTTTGGAGGGAGTTGAAGCAGTGTAGTACTGATTTGGAGTCAATAATGTCTTAGCTCACACATTATTTATAGCTGCTTGACTGTCCGTGAATATATGGATGTTTGCGCCTTTAATACCTGAGTTGTGTATTAGGTTTGCGCATTCTTTTATGGCATGGAGCTCAGCTTGGAATAGACTAGGATTTTTTCCCATAGGTATTGAGATGTTTTTATTTGGTCCATGTATGCCAGCTCCTACCCCTGAGTCCATTTTAGAACCACTTTGGGCCGTTTTGGCAGTTCGGTGGGTTATTGCTACACGATGCTTCTCTGGTTGTGATCTCTGTTGGGAATCTTTTGTCGAAGCATAGTGTCTTTGGTAAGCGGTCTGTAACTGCACAGATTATGTCAAGTTCTGGAAGTTCGGATAGAAGTTCAGTTAGTTTTAGGTTTTCGCTACTGTTTAACTCTTCAGCTTGTGCCAGACTTGCTGAGCTGCGAATTGCAACTTTTTTTTTTATATAAATGTGGATGGGCGTTAGTCCTATAAAGGCTTCTATAGCCGCTGTGGGACAGGTGGCGGCACTGGTTAGTAATGGCGTCCAAACTCTGCCATTTAATCATGGAAAGACTTACAAAAGAGCAACGATTGCAAATTATTGAAATTTATTATTAAAATTCGTGCTCTGTGGAAAATGTGCATCGTTTGTTACGACTATATTATGGTCGTGATAATCGACCTGTTGAATCAACAATTAGTACTGTTATCACCGAATTTCGAACCAAATTTACTATGTTGGACATTAAACCATCGACTCGCATGCGTACATTGCGTACCGAAGGGAATATTGCAGTCGTAGCGTCCAATGTTAATGAAGATCGTGAAATGTCTATTCGTCGCCGTTCTCTAATTTTTGGTGAACGGGCCTTAGAACAGCTCCATGAAAAGCCGCTGTTTTATCAAAGAATTGTGTTCAGCGATGAGGCTCATTTCTGGTTCAACGGATACGTAAATAAGCAAAACTGTCGCATCTGGAGCGATGAACAGCCACATGCCATACAAGAATTACCAATGCATCCCAAAAAAGACAGTTTGGTGTGGTTTATGGGCTGGTGGCATCATCGGTCCATTTTTCTTTAAAGACGACCGTGGAAGAAACGTTATCGTCAACCGCCGACGATAACGAGCCATGATACGCGACCTTTTTTTGTCCAAGTTGGCTGATTTGAACATGGTTGACATGTGGTTTCATCAAGACGGTGACACATGCCACATAGCTCGTGAAACAATGGAAATGTTGAAGGATGAATTTGGAGAGCAGCTTATCTCTCGAAATGCCCCTGTGAGTTGGTTGCCAAGATCATGCGATTCAACGCCTTTGTTGTGGGGTAATGTAAAGTCGTTTGTCTATGTGGACAAGCCGAACACGATTGAAGCCTTACAGCATAACATAACACGCGTGATTCGTGGAATACGAACCGAAATGCTAGAAAAAGTTGATGCAAATTTGAGTGTTTTTTTCGGTTTTTGAAAAAAAAACTACGCTTAAAAAACCACCCGTTATCTATCAATGATTACGTTCTGTCCAATTCGTCGATATTGTATGTCCTTTCCTGTTGACATTTCTCTATACTAACAAACGTGGCTATGACATCACGTTGAGTCCTATTAATGATGTCAATATCGTCGGCATCCGACTTTTGGAAGATTCTTCCTCTGGTGTTGGCTCGGGAGCTCTCTGAAGAATGAGATTAGAGAAGTCCGATGACGGTGTATCACCTTGCCTAAATCCCTTTTTGGTGTTGAATGTTTCGGTGAGTTCGTACCGCCCCTGATGGGGCAGCGAGAATGGTAGGTATACCAAAACTAGACATACGACTCTGTATAGTTCTTTTCTATAAATGCTGTCGTATGCGGCTTTGAAATCGATAAATAGGTGGTGGGTACCGATTTGGACTTCTTGGGTTGTTTCCAGGGTCTGCCGAAGTGTGAAAATTTGATCGGCTGTGGACTTTCCCGGCCTAAAACCACACTGATAAGGGCCGATCAGGTTGTTAATAAACGGTTTCAGGGGTTCACAAATTACGGAAGATAGGATCTTGTAGGCGATGTTGAGTAGACTTATGCCTCTGTAGTTGGCGCAGTTCAGAGGGTCTCCTTTTTTGTGGATCGGGCAAACGATGCTGAGGTTCCATTCTTCAGGCATACTTTCATCTGACCAGATTTGGCTTATGTTGGTGGATTTTACTTTCCAAGTCATCTCCTCCGGCTTTATAAAGCTCAGCGGGAAGGCCGTCATTTCCGGCTGCCTTATTAAGCTTGAGTTTAGATATTGCTATCCCCACTTCGCTTAGGTCGTTTTATACTTTGGGAAAACTTGCGAGCATCGTTCCTGGAGTGGCATATCTCTATTTCCTTGATCGCGCGCTTTTTTTGCTCTTTTTTCTTCTTTCTGAAAAGGCGGTGTTGCTCCCTACTTCTGTGCCTATAGAGCTCAATGGCAGCTCTCGTCTTCAACTGCTACTTAGCCTTTTCGTTCTTGGCTGCTAGGTAAACCTCATCATACAAGGGGTTTCTTGCGAGAAACATATAGCACATCTGTTGCCGCTGATCTAATGGCTTGTTGGCATCGTTGCCATTGTTCTTCGACATTAGATACAAGTGGTATGGCGTGAATCGAGAGGTTAAGTGATATGAGTGGCGCGAAAGCTGGTTGCATAAAATTCCGCACACAGAAAGAGCCATTTTGTCGTCAAAAAATGTGAACGTCGACGATTTGAACTTCTAGATACAAATCGGTTTTTGTTTTTGAACTGCCACCACACCTTCTACCAAATTTAAAAGTTGGATCTCAGATAATTTTACTTCGAAATTAGAACCCACCACGGGTTCATGTGCAATGACGCGCGATTGGTCATTAATTAATGAAAAACACTTAAGCCACCATTTTGAATGGCAAATTCCGAGGCGAAAATATTCTGCTGCCACGCATTCCAATGATTACCACCGTTTGCGACTTAGACGTGGCATGTTCGCACATGGGTAAAAACCGAATAATGGAATGTTGTCAGCGGACACATTTTGTGATTTCGGTTCTGACCAGGGGGAACGTTAATATAAAGAAATTTAGCACACATCCAACATCGCACGCAAACCAAACCCAACAGTGAGTCCAAGCAGGGGGTGTTTCTCTATATTCAAACTTTGCATACATTCAATTTCGCACCCATCCTAAATCTAACAGTGTGCCCAAACAGGGGGGTTCATACAGCTCAACTAGCAACTATTATAAAGCTGAAGAAGAACAAAGTCGGCGTTAAGGTCTGCTCTGATGGATAAGAAGGGGCAGTCTTCAAATAAGATGGCGATGCGTTGAAAGTGTGCATGCACCAAACCAGCAAGCAAGTTTAGGTGGACAACATTCTGCCCGATGACTGGAATGTAAGCTCAATCTAAAAGAGGGTCCCATGTCTTGCTTCAACTGCCTATAGGTATATCCCTGATTAACAAAAAAAATATCGGCAGATACAACGTCAATCAAGACAAAATCAGCAAAAGAACATCGAATTTCAGTTGGACACATCTTGGTTCATATGCATCGACAGCAGTTCTTTTGAAAGATGATCCATCTATATCGCCTAACAGACTTTTTTTTAAACCTCATCCAAACTTTTCAATTATCTGCTGGCTTTCGGCAAGGAGATGCGCTTTCATGTGGTGTCTTCAATCTCGATCTCTAGCTGATTGCGCTTAGGGAAGGTGTAAACACAAAAGGCTCAATTCTGTATAGATCTGTCCAACTGCACAATATGAGCGATTTCGAAATTCTTTGTTGGTCCAAGTTGTATGCGCTGGAGGGTTAAAATTCTTTATAGATACTCTGTATCCCGTGGTACATGTTATTTACCAAACAGCGAGTATAATTGACAAAACACACATGCCTACTACAGCCCCCTAAGGTGCCATCTGTCAAGACATTCCTTTGTAGGGGAAGTGAATTTTCCTTTACTCTAGGGGTTTTTGTCGTCTTGTGCTTACAAAATATTGACATTGGTGGTGTTGCGGTGTTCAATGGAATGAATCTTCGTGATGTTACTGGAATGCCGGTTTGCCTTTCTAAGGTATTCACGGAGCTCCATTGTATCTACTTTCGAGTAGCACGTGTTTTGCTATTGGCTGTTTACCTTCACCATGGGGACAGAATGGATCATCTGGAATTCTTTACTCGTGGCGGTTTTTCCGAAAGCTACCGTGTTCGTTTAGAAGGTGTAAGACAGAACTTTAGTTTAAGGGGTTTCTGCTTATCAACTTTAAAATATTCGTCAACATTATGTGCATCAACTTTCCATTGAGTTTTGTGTTCCATTGCCTCTGCTATTTTGTTTCAGCGGTTTCTCTAATAGCTCTTCTACCTTCTTTTATATTTATAAACTCCATGCTCCTTTGGTTTTTGTTTATTTTCCATGTGATCTCCAATTGGTCGATAAGCTCTTAATAGCTTTCTTTATTATTTATATCTTTTCAGGTAAGCTAACGAACCGCAAATTGTCAATTTGATTGCTCTAGTCGAAAGGCTCTTAGAGGAAGCGCCGTTATACCATGTAGGTAAGTTATTTGAGTCTGATAAATGTATATGTGCATCGAGTTCCGAAAATTCCTCTGGAAGTCTATATAATCTTTCTAAAGAATTTCGAAAGTGCATAGGTTTAAGATAAAACAAGCCCGAAATTAACTCGTTCTCAACAACATCTCCGACCGCGAGCAAGGCTTGCTTACATTCTTCCGAGCGACGTTATCCTTTTTGGACACACACACACAAAGTCTTTATCAGTCTCTATCTATATATGTAAAGCCAAAAGTCGGAATGTAACCTTCTGTACTTCTCCAGACAGGCTCTCATATAATTTATTTCAAACTTCAGTAAATATGATGATGATGGGCTGATTGGCCCTCACACGGGACTCGGGTAGGTCAGAATTGGACCTCAACCAAAGTGCCTTTAAAAATCTTCGTCTCCATAGAACGTCAACGCAAACGGGACCGAAGAATTTTCCTCTCGAATCGACCAAGGATTTCTTCATCTACTTTTGATACGGTCCATGCTTCAGCGCCGTAGAGCAGGACTGGGATGATCAGGGTCTTATATAGGATCTCCCTAGTAGTTCGAGTGAGGGCTTTCCTACTAAATTGCCTTCTTAGCCCGAAGAAACAGCGATTGGCAAGAGTAATTCTTCATTAAATTTCTGACGAGATGTTATCGGATTTAATAGCGGAGCCGAGTTAGACAAAGCCCTTACACCTCAAAGTTATATCGATCAATGTTGACATTCTGTCCAATTCGTCTAAGTTGTGTCCCTTCGTGTTGACAGCATAAACTTGGTCATACCCTTTTTTGCCACTTCCTTCTCTATACTAGCAGACGCAGACGTAGTTATGACATCACGTTGAGTCCGACCAATGATGTCAATATCATCGGCGAATGCTAGTAGCTCCACCGACTCATGGAAGATTGTGCCTCTGGTGTTGGCTCGGGAGTTTTGCGCAATCCTCCCAAGAATGAGATTAAAGAAGTCACATGGCAGTGCCTTGCCTAAATCCTTTTTTGGTATCTATAAATCTATAAATGTTTTCGTATGTGGCGTTGAAATTGGTGAATAGGTGGTGGGTATCGATTTGGTCTTCTTTAGTTTTTTTTCCCCATATCTGCTAAAGTGTGAAGATTTGATCAGTTTTGACCTTTCCTGGACTAAAACCACACTGATCATGGCCGATCAGGTTGTTGGTAGACGGTTTCAGGCGTTTACATATTACGGCGGATAGGATCTTGTAGGCGATGTTGAGTGGACTTATGCCTCTATAGTTGGCTCAGTTCAGAGGGTCCTTATTTTTGGATCGGGCAAACGATGCTAAGGTTCCATTCTTCAGGCAAACTTTCATCCGAGCAAATTTACCTTATAAGTTGGTGGATGTTACTTCCTAATTCATCTTCACCGTCTTTATGAAGCGCGGCGGGAAGGCCGTCATTTCCGGTAGCCTTGCCAAGCTTAAGTTTAAATATTGCCATCCTCATTTACTTAGGTCGTTTGATTAGTAGTTTTCGCGCTGTCATCGCCAGTATGAAATGATTCGTCGTCCTGACAGTTGTAGATTGTTCGTCATCGTTGTTCTGCCGAAGTGGTTCTGCCATATCCTCAGCATCGACTGAGTGCCAACTGAGATTTTTCCCTTTTCATCTCTACAGGATTCTTGTATCGTATCTTGTATCGCTGTCTTTGACGTTCTACACTTGGAATTGATTTTCATTCTCCCTATAGGTACGTTACTTTTGGTTTCGAAGAATCTTCAGACCACAATATTGGTGTCAATTCGCTTTCTATGTCCTAGCCAACTTAAATATTAAATGGGAACTGTTCTTCACAAGTTGTATATCGTATTTTCTTTGTGGCACAAGAATAACTTTGTTTAAACCCAAATGAATGGAGTTAGTAGGTTTGAGGCCCAGCATAGGTCGCCAATGGCCTAAGCAGATTCTTGGTATCAACTTTTACTGTCATATGTTTGTTAATAATAATGGCGTGATCCTGTGTTCATCTAGTTCCGTAGGTGACTGAGAGACAACACAGAGAACAAAGTGCCAGCCCTAAATGGAGCTTAAATACCTAGGACCCCCAAAAATCATTAAAACAAACATACACGAGCACATATGAGTATGTGTACTCATTTCCATGCAAATGCGGGCTTCACTAAATTTGGAAAAATATAGATCCAGGCTATTGACATCTTACATCGCCAGTGGGTCAATAGATTTCGTGATCAAGTGTTTAACGATAGCAATCCCTTTTGTCAATCCTTTCTGACAGTATGGTGATATTATATCAAACGCTATACTCCAAGCTATATCCCGATACATCACCAAAATCTAGTGCTGTTTTCAAAGCACTCATCTGAAGATGAAATAGAGATATCCTATAACCAGCTAAGGGCAGGTGCCACATACCACACAACTCCAATAATTTCAGAATGATGGCGGACACGACAACGACATCAACGGGCTCAAACATGTGATTGCGAGGCATAGACTATATGACCACAATGGCAACGTTGAACGTTTTGCGGGTTTATGCTATACTGACCGCTGCTTTGTCATGGTGTCCCAGGGCACAAGTCGTGCCACAAAGTCAGCTGGATGTCAACTTCAATCAAATTTACCACTTGCTCATCACTCACCGTTCGAGGATTTGACTCAGGGCGTCGTCATCCCCCTTCATATGAGAATGTCACAAACTGATTGCTACCGTTAAACGGTGTATTGGTTTGTATCTACGAACTCACGGCGACACACAAACACTAGGTATACAATCGATTGACTAAGAAATCCACAAATTTATCAGGCATTGAGGCTATCTATCTATATTTCGCAAGGAGTCGTGGTTTATGGAATGCATAACGGATTGTCTAGCTTAAACGTGAGGTCCATCAGGTATTCCATAAAGTGGAAAGGTTGTGGTCGAACTTGTCAAGATTGTAGTCATATCGATGATAGGGATGGAATTACTTAGGAATTTCAAACGCTTGTCATTCGATGGTAAATTGACATCGAAGGTATCAATTTGTATCGCAAAAGTCAGCAAGATGCTCCGAGGCAACAAGGTGGATACACCAGCGCCCATTGCACAATTGTAGTAGAAGTGTGTTGCAACCAACTGCACGTCAATAACCTCGCGGCAGCCAATGGATATTCACGATAATTGTAGAGTGGTCCCACAGGCACAGCTATGACGGCCTTTTTAGGTTGGGTAAGGTTATAGTTGCTGCACGCGATGCGCGTCCATTGTGGTACCACATGGATCTGTCGACTTTCCCTATATTCGTTAGCCTAATTGAACCACTCAAAGCTGACTATATAGCGTAAGAGGTTTCTGACATTGATATTAGCCAGCTCACCTAGATTATCCCAAATGGAGTTTTCTTTCGTCGGAGAGAGCTGGACAAGAGAAGAGTAGGTGATGAATACTTTCCTCTTTTTTTCGTCTAAGCAACTTCTACAGGGGTCATTGCTAAAGAGGCCTAGTCTTTTTGCGTGCAGGCCTATAGGACGGTGTCTTGTAAGGGCACCGATTATGGTGCTGATCTTTGATCTGTTCTGCGTTTTAAAGTATATGGAGCGCGTCTGGTTATAGTTTGGCCAGAGTTGCCTGGATGTCTGACATGTTGTGCCGTTTGTCCAGTTTGATCTGTAAGTTACATGTAGCGGGGGGTATACCTAACATATCTACTGGTGGTATAATGTCAAGGGTAGTGCCCTGTTTGGCAAGCTCAACCGCCTAGCAGTTCCCTGGTATATCTTTGTGGCCCGGCACCCAGAAGAGGTAAATGGTGAAATGCTCTGCCAACTCATTAAGATATAGTCGGCATTCTTGGGCTAATTTCGATTTGAACGAGGTGGATTCCAGGGATTTGATTGCCGTTTGGCTGTCACTGAAGATGTTAATATACTTCGTGGATATTACATTCCTTTTCAGCCAGGTCTAGGCTTCTTTGATTACCATGATTTCCGCCTGGGAAACGCTACAATGATCGGGAAGGCGAAATGATATGCTTAGGTTAAGCATATCGGAGATAACACCTCCATCCAGTCCAGATTCTGTTTTAGACCCATATGTGCCTATGACGGACTGCTTAGGGAACACCTCATTTGGACTACTTAACGTTTTTAAAACCATAGGCCTTTAATTACTGCATTTAGCGGGTTCATTTGTTGTTTCAGCCTTTGCCGTTCCTTGGTTAGGTAATGGAGTCTATGGTGGCCAATAACAAAGTAAGGGGTTTCCTAAGTGTTAAGTTTGTTACATGTGGCCATAGTTTCGTGTGGTGAAAGAGCTCTATTCCTCGGTCCACCCTTCGTTTGCTTTAATATCTTAGTAATTTCTACAAGTTCAGACTGAGTTGGTGGGCCATACCTGTCTATCTTTTGGTCTCGGACCCAGCATAGTTTTTCAATATTCTGTAACAGGGGTACATTCATCCTGTCAACTACTAAATAGCATAAGCTGACGATACTTGCCGGTTTTGAAACCTCGATACAGTGCAATTTTAACCATGAATCGCTTAACACCGAAACAACGCGCCAACTTAGTGACATAGTGATGCTGTATGTTGTGTAAACTCAACGTGAATATCGTCGAAAATATTCGTCTTTTGGTGTCGAATTTTGTTGGCCATGTGACAGTGGGAGATCGGAGATGCCGTTCATCAATGCCCAGGACGCTCCAATGAACTGATTGAATCTCTGACCGCTTCAATGAGTTCAGTCAAAAATCTCCCACTGTCCCGTGTTCAATGTTGCCGAGAACTCATATGTGCCAGCATTTTGGCATCAGTAGAACCATCTAGCAACTCATTTTGTAGGATGATTTCCACTTGTTTCCGTATAAAGTGCAACTGACTCAGGGAATATTGTCGACAGACCGGTCACGCCGCTTGGAATGGTTAAAACTGAACCTGATTTTCGGAAGCAAAGTTTGATTACCGAAGAGGCCAATATCGCACTCTCTGGCGCCGTTTATAAGCAAAATTGCCACATTTGGGAAACGGAGATTCTACACGAGAACCATGAAAAACCATTGCATGGCCAAAACGTGACTGTTATGTACGGCGTTTGTGCCAAATCACTCGTTGGGACATTTATCTTCAGAGATGGTGAAACTGACGGTCGGAATTGTTGAGCTTGGCTCTTTTTATCTGCCCGCAAATGTGTGTAAAAGGTCTGGATGGTTTCTGATTTCAACAAGACGGTGCACTATGCCACACTGCAAGTCAAACAATGCACTTTCTGCAACTAAAATTCGTGGCATGTGCTTTCAAAAAATGGCAAAATTGATCGGCCAGCCATTTCTCTAGATTTGACTCGTCGGGATAACTTTTTGTGGGGATATTTGAAAAGAAAATTTTACGCAAGCAAGCCTCAGACCGTTGACGAGAACGCTTGTTGCGTTCAGTTGTCTAGACCAAGCGGCTCTGGCATCCGCGATGGTTTGGTCTTTGAAACGGAGGTTCGGTCTACCTCGCCTTCTTGAACCTGGGGGCTGGGATTCGAAGATCCTCTTAGCTGGAGCATTATTGTCCATTCGCTCGATGTGGCCGAGCCAATGTAGTCGATGGGTCTTGGCCTTTTGTACTACATCCCCATCTTGGTACAGCTCATAGAGTTCGCGGTTGTATCCTCTCCTCCATTCGCTTTCTCGCGCATAGGACCAAAAACCCGCCGAAGTATTTTTCTTTCAAAGGAGCCGAGTATCAGTTCTCCCTTCTTGCTTATCGGCCAGCACTCGGCGCCATAAAGCAGAACTGGCAAATTTCGTCCTTCGAGTTAGGAGTTTTTAAACCCAGTTGTTTCGCCAAACCGAAGTAGCAACGGTTTCCTAGGGTAATTATTCGCCGGATCTCCACTAGGGTGTCATTCGTGGAGTCTATGTTTCCTCCGAGGTAGGTAAACTCCTTAACTACGTCGAAATTGCTGCTATCAACAGTGACGTTTTGTCCTGGGCGGTGGACAGATGCTTGTTTGATTGTTTATAGCATGTACTTGGTCGCCTGTTGTTCAATCGCTGTGAACTTCCGTGTTGACACCTGCCCACTACACACTATCTGCTCCAGTACGAGATTGAAGAAGTCGCATGATAGCGCGTCTCCTTGCCGAAATCATGTTTGGAACAGTTCGGAGGAGCTACTTCCAAACTGCACGTTGCAGCGCGTGTTTTCCAGCGTCACGCGATACAGCTGAATCAGTTTCATATAGAGCTCCTGACAATGTATGCTATCATACGCGGCTTTGAAATCGATGAATAGGTGGTGAGTTTCGATTTGAAATTCGTTGCCGCACCCTATACAAATACAAATTTTTGGCGCAACCGGCTCGTTAGTACCCAAGGCCACAACCATTCATGTGTACTTCTTGCACGATTACGGGGCCTCGTGTTTGATCCCGAATCCGAACGGCTGAGTTGAGATAAGCTTTTCCTGAAAATTGTTACAACTCGGGTTATTGGAAAATCATCACATACTTTCTGTGCGGCAGTTTGTACCATTGCGCCACTGAACCCATTTATTAATCGCAATGATGGACCACATAAGAGAAGAGCGAATTTCGCCTTGATGTGTTCTGAGATTTACAATTTTGTTTGATCACACTATCCCCAAGGGCCCAAGGCTACTGTCAATGAACTCTGCTGCATTTTCCTAGCCAACTTTGAAGCTCACAGATTTCAGATGGTTGGCAGATCTGAGATCTTTTCGAATGCGTAAGTCAAAGTCGTCGTCATTCTCCCGCAGCTTTGGGTTTATCTTTTGTAATTCACCATACACCAGGGTAGTGTGTACAGAGTAGAGCTCAGCCAGATATGGCCTCCAACTTGGCACCATCGTAGTCTGCTTGTTGTTATATCTAACGCCCTTTACTCAATCCTCCAATCCGCACGATCATAGGGTTAAGAATCTTTGTCCCTACTTTTAGCCAATTGTCCTTGGTTGCCTTATAGGTGCAGTAACCTAGTGGTTTGTGGGTCGGACTGCTAAGCGCGGGGTCTCTAGTTCAAATCTCGAAAGTAACAAATTTAAGTTTTTTTTTCACTGCCCCACCTCTGTCGGAAGTCTGACAAACATCCTAGAGTATCAAACTGCCATGGGAAGCTTCTCAAAAACGTTGAAAATAATACTTTAGGGCAAAAAAAAAACACTTCGCACAGCCAAATAATAGATGACCAGGATTCCTATGGTTAACAGTGGCTAGGGTTAGATGACTGCTACTCTTAAGTTTTGCCTTCTTTGTCGAATTCACTGTATCTTGCTGTGTTCTTCGAATCATTGGACGTATCTTAATAGTACAAGGTTACACCAACACCGGTGGTTAAATGGCTAGGACATGTAGACCGAGTGAACTCCAATACTCCGGCTTGCACTCTTCGATTCCCAGCTAGAAGTCGTAGGCAGTAAAGGAAGACCTTGTCTTAAGTAAGTAAACCTAAATAAGTTTCTTTCGAATGGTGTCCGGTATCTGTGGTGGTTATAGAACGAAATTAGCTGCTTTTTATGCCTTTGGAATGGATTTTGTCCTTGTAACGGGTCAATCCAACGTCTGCTCCACTCGTTCGGCTCGTTAGTATAAAAAAAAATTGGCAATTGGCGCACCAATTGTGCTACAGTAAGAAATTCAAATAACTTTTTTTTTAATCGATGTATTTCATTTATTTTTTTTGTTATTGGTTGGAAAATTAAATTTTATTTTAAATAGTAAGTTGTTTTTAAAGATTATAGATCGCAAATGACCTCCACGCTCTCCCACGCATATGCGGCACCTGATCAAAAAATTATTCATTGCGGCCTGAAGAGTTGAAGTTGGGATCGCCTCAATTATTGTCGTTATGGACTGCTTTAATTCAGTTTAATTCCTGGGCTTCGTTTTATACACCTCTTGCTTGACATAACCCCATAAAAAGAAGTCTGGTGCAGTCAGGTCAGGTGACCTTGGGGGCCAGCGAAGAGTGGAGTTCCTAGAAATTAATTTGTTTGCGAATTTTTTGTTTAGCTCCGCCATAACTGGTCTGGCTATATGTGCAGTTGCTCCATCTTGCTGAAACCAAACGCTGTTGAATGGTATACGTCTTCGGCGCAGTTCTGGGTAAAAAAAACTCCTTCAACATCTTTAAATAACGGTCCCCATTGACAGTAACGGTTACACCGTTTTCTTCAAAGAAGTACGGCCCGACAATACACCTTGATGAAACTGCGCACCACACAGTGACTCGTTCTGGGTGCAGTTCCGTCTCATGGAGCATTTCTGTATTAGACTCTTTCCATATACGGCAATTTTGCTTATTTACATTGCCGTTAAGATCAAAATGAGGCCCATGAGACATGAACAAACAATTGATCAATGTGTTGTCTTCTTCGGCCATTGATATCATTTTTTGGCAAAATTCCAGGCGAACAGGCAAATCCTGAGGGTTTAACTTGCTAGTAATTTGGACTTTGTACGGAAACAAGTTTAAATCGTCATGAAGTATCCGTCGTAATGACCGTCTACTAACTTCAATTTGCCTCGATAAGTTTCGGGTCGAAACGCTCGGATTGGCCTGTATTGCAGATGCTACTGCTGCGATTGTATCCTTAGCCCGAACATTGGCATCTCGATGGTACGGCCTTAGTGCGATGCTTCCAGATTCGGCAAACATGTTTACAAACCTCATAATGGTCCATCTACTCGGGGGATTACCGCCAAACTCCCGCCTAAATTCCCTTTGAACGGAAATGACGGACTGCAAAGCATGGTACCGTTGCACTATCCAAATTCTTTTCTCCGTATCCCAAGCATCCATTTTTATAAATCTAAATAGTAACCTACAAAATAAAAAAAAATAAGCCGATTACTCACACAGAAAAAAAGTTATTACGTTTTATTTTTGTAGCACGATTCGTGCGCCACCCTGTACTTATGGCGGTTCTTTTTTTTATAACTGTTCTTCTTGTGCTTCTTCTTTGTCAACGCTCTGCCTCTACCAGAGAGCTTAAACTTGTCCCAGTTTTTCCATTTTCTTCAAGAACCATAAAGAGAAATTTGTTCTTCCGGTTTTCTGCTGTATGGTTTTCGAGGTTCTTTTACTATTACGAGAAACGAGTCTGTTCTATAAAAATCTGTGCACCGCCTCTATCAGGGAGCTTAGCAATGACGTAGTTTTAGAAGAAAAAAAAGCAAGGAAATCGCGCGATCGAGGATATAGAGAGGTGCCACTCCAGGAACGATGTGCACATGTTTTTCCAAAGTGTAAAACGTCAAAGCCAATGATACAAGGCTCGAACAGAATCCTGTCTAGATAAACAAGGAAATATCGTAGTTGAGACATAATCGATGCTGAGGGTATGGGAGAACCACTTCTGCAGACTGTTAAACGGCGATAACGAAAAATCTTCCACTGTCAGACAGAACGAACCATTTAATATTGGCAACGACAGCGAAAACTACCAACCACCAGACCTACGTGAAGTGAGGATAGCAATATCTAAACTCAAGCTTAATAAGGCTGGCGGAAATGACGGCCTTCCCGCCGAGCTTTATAAAGCCTGCGGAGATCACTTGGTAAGTAACATCCACCAACTCATATGCCAAATCTGGTCGGATGAAAGTTGCCTGAAGAATGGGACCTCAGCATCGTTTGCCCGATCCACAAAAAAGGAGACCTTCTGAACTGCGCCAACCACAGAGGCATAAGTCTGCTCAACATCGCCTACAAGATCCTATTTACCGTAATATGTAAACGCCTGAAACCGTTTACCAACAACCTCATCGGACCTTATCATTGTGGTTTTAGGCCAGGAAGGTCCAGAACCGATCAGATTTTCACACTTCGGAGGATCCTGGAACAAACCAAAGAAGTCCAAATCGATACCCACCACCTATTTATTGATTTCAAAGCCGTCTACAACAGCATTTATAGAGACGAACTATACAGAGCCATGTCTAGTTCTGGTATACCGTCCAAACTCGTCCGTTTGTGTAGGATGACGATGGAGAATTCTCGCTGCTCCTTCAGGGTCGGAAACGACCTCACCGACACATTCGATACCAAAAAAGGATTAAGGCAAGGCGATGCGCTGTCACGTGACTTCTTCAATTTAATTCTTGAGAGGATTGTGCAAAACTCCTGAGCCAACACCAGAGGCACAATTTTCCAAAAGTTGGTGCAACTACTAGTATACGCGGACGATATTGACATCATTGGTAGGACTCATCGTGACGTCATAGCCACGTTTGCAGTTAATGAAGGTAAGACTAAGTATATGGTGTCAACTCGATATGACACACAACATCGACGAATTGGACAGAACGTCACCATTGACAGATATAACTTTGAGATAGTACGGGACTTTGTCTCCTTCGGCTCAGCTATTAACTCTGACAACAGCATCTCGTCAGAAATCAAACGAAGAATTACTCTTGCCAACCGCTGTTTTTTCGGGCTAAGAAGGAAATTTCGTAGTAAAGCCCTGAACTACTAAGGAGATTCTATACGAGACCCTGACTATCCCAGTCCTGCTATACGGTGCTGAAGCATGGACCGTATCAAAAGCGAATGAAGAAATCCTTGCTTGATTCGAGAGAAAAATTCTTCGAAAAATCTTCTGTCCCGTTTGCGTTGACGGGCTATTGAGACAAAGATTCAACCACGAACTATACGAGCTGTATAGCAACATAGCCCTGGTCAGAAAACCCCGCATTGGACGTTTAAGATGGCTAGGACATGTAGAACGATTGAACACCAATACTTCGGCTCGAATAGTCGTCGATTCCCAGCCTGACGTCGGACGCAGTGGCGCCTTATGTGCACGCACAATTAGAAACCGACCTCAACCAACTTGGAGTGCGCAACTGGAGGCAGTTAGCTAAGGACCGGGATAATTGGTGAGGCATATTGGTTAAGACCCAGGTTCATCCCTGACTGTAGCGCCACTTAAGAAAGGAAGGAACCATAACCTTATTGGGATATTATCTTTCAAAAACTAATTCCAGACAATTTTTATAACCGAGGCAATTCTATAAGACGTAACTCTGAAGCTAGCTCTATCAACTTTTGAAAATTAAAGCGTTCCACTACGTTAGAGCTACGCAAAACCCTTCGAACAATCATTCTAATGTCATACCACATGTGATCAGGCTATACAACGTAGCAGATATGTTCGTCGTCTTGTAAACGACGTCCCCAATGAAACAATTCTTTTTTTTAATTTACCAACCTGCATCTCGCACTTTTCGTATCCCAGTCATGAATTGACTTTGAAATTGCATCTTGCTTTCACATCCACAGAGAAAAATCTACATCAAGGCCACATAGGCACTGTCTGATTCCTTGAATGAGGTATGTTATTCAATCATCTTCATCAGACAGATGGATTCTTAAAGACAGACCATCAAGCGCACCTAACAATTTAATCATCATCCCCATGTTATACTACCCGGTTGGTTGTGGTTGCCTTTATATATGTGCCGGATGTTTTTTCGCTTTGTTGTCCATAAACAAAGCAACTCTTGCCACATTGCACCTGACATTTGTAAAACTCGTTGTGGCACGTGCCTATACCTTCACCATCACCTGTCTTCGACAATCTCACTTCGTTGGCACTTTCGCGTGTGCTCGTAAACAGTGGGGAATCTTCCCTATTTGACGATAGGCGTTTTGTATCTTTATTTTTTTTTTATCGGATATAAACTTTATGAGACTTTGCCGCGTATCTGTTTTCTTATAGATACATATAGGAGTATGATATGTTGAAGGGGATATATCTGGAGGGGTGAAGCTAATCGAGTGAAACTTTTGAACGATTGCATTAAAGAATTCACTACCTTTGTCAATTTAATATTAACGATGCCATGAGTTGAGAATTCGCCTTTCGGTGGAAAAACCGCCCCCTCTTATATCCAAAAATTATCATTGTATTTGTCCAACCAGTGTACTTGTTTGAGTGCATTTTCACAAAAGACACAATTTCCATCCTGATAATCAAAGAACAATACTCTCTCACATAGAGGCAACAATTGACGAACAGAAGGACGAAGAAAGTCCGTCTCAATATCATGAAACATGGAAATCCAATAAAATGATTTTTTCTTTCTTCGATATTTCATGATAACCGCTTAAAGGAACGATGTATCTGCGCAACCATGGAAAACAACCTCATGAATCAAATTCAATAAAAAAAAAATTCCGCTCCAGGATATTCGATTAAACAATGATGAAAGATTCTGCTCTCCTACCCTACCCCCCTTGGTTTCCTACCATCTTCATCAATAATAATCAATAGAACCCTTTTATTCGGCAGGGTGTCGTAATCGTTGCTGGTGTATATTCCAATTAAATTGAGGAACGCTTTTGCTGCAGTGTTGAGTTTCAAAGGATAATTGCGCGCAAGCTGTTTGCTTTGAAATGGAAACTCGTTTCAGGCAATCTATTGACGCGTCCTTATTGACTCAGTCCAATTAAATTGACAAGAAGATAATCACTCTCACTCTCAGTGACGCCAAAGACAATACCCCCGGATACGAGGACGACTCTTGAAGCAATTGCCATTGAGAGTCCTTCGATAACAAAGTAACACAACACAAATTACCTTCACCTTAGATACGGAAGTATTGGTTCCGTCTGATGCGAGAGCAAAGGGAGCTGTACAGGTATGTGCTCAGGCATTTAATAAAATGAAATAAAAAGTTAGGATGATGGTGGTGAGGTATTCATTTATAGAAGCCTTCAACCGAAAACCAATTTAAAACAAGCAAGATGCGGATCCTTTCAGATAAGAGGTGACTGGTAGACAGCCCCTTGGTGGAGTAGGAGTTCTGCGTGCACGGTTTTGTAATTCCCTTTTGATTCGACTAGTTATTTACCTTTTGCCCATTTTCGAAGGTAGAACTAAAAATAACCTGGTGGAGGAGATACTTGGGTTCTTGTACTTTTTATACCATATCCCATAGGGGTATATTAGTTTTGATACATAGTTTGTAACATAGAGAAATAATTTTGATACATATACCTCAAAGTATATGGATCGACTCAGAAACGCTAGCTAGGTCGATTAAGCCATGTCTGTCTGTCCGTCCGTCCGTCCGTCACCGATTTTTAGGCCTTAAATTTTGAGCTAGGATAATGAAATTTGGTATGTAGGATCCTTGTCCGTGCCTGCAGAACAAGTGTTTTAGAAAAACGTATTTTTTGGCCAAACCGTAAAGAATTTTAAAAAAGTGTCCGAGCAGCATATTTAGAGAGTCGTTATATCTGTATTTCGTCAATATAAAGTTTTTTGCCACGCCCACTTTTTGGGGGCGTTTTTAAAAAAAAAAAAACATTTTCTGGTCAAATTTTAAAATTTTCGAAAAAAAATGTTGAAGCACAATCATTGGTAGTATTAATATGAACATTTCGTCAATAGACCATTTTAACCCACGCCCACTTTTTGGGGGCGTTTTCCTACAAAAACCATTTGTATGCCCTACCCCAAGGCATATGCAATAGAAAAAAGTTGTTTTTTCGTCGAACCATAACATTATTGAAAAACCTTTTGAACAATATGTTGTGACAACGTCATTTTCAATACTTTATGGCCATAAAGACCACGTTTTGGGGACATTAATTTTAACGATGGGATGGGATAGGGTATTAAACGATCCGCACAGCGGATCGTAGCCTTCTCATACGTTTTTTTTTAAAGGTGGACAAGCTGATACAATTTCTCGTGGAATTTAAATTTGGAATAAGCGATTGTGAGTAATGGTATTTAGTTTGTTTTAGCCTGGGTTTTTCAAAAGTGGGCTCAGTGGCGCGATGGTTAGTGCGTTACGCCGTGCAGAAGATCTGGGATTGATTCCCAGCCGTAGCAACACCTAAATGATTTTTCACTGGCCTTCCTCTCGTGATGATCTGACAAATCATTCGAGTAGTATCAATTGTCAAGAATAGCTTATCTCAACTTAGCCGTTGTTTCTTTTGTAAGCTACACATTCAAATCAAACATAATTAAAAAAAGCAAAAACCTTTCACAATATATTTCTAAAGAAAATTAGAGAAAATACGTCAAGCTGCATCGACAGAAAACGAGGCATTTGTTTTTGTCAACAATCAACTCATACCCTCCATCTTCTCTGGCTAGCAAAAAACAAAGCTAGAGAGAGCAACTGGAAAAAACATGGACAAAATACTTTGCAAAAAAAAAAAAAAAACATGAAAACGGTGAAACAATACACATTGGTACTTGTAACGATGTAAACAGGATGACCAATTAATCGTTGTTTTTATGTACACTAGTCGGCATAAGTATTTTGACGAAATAAAAATCGTGCATTTTTGAGTTTAACTTCTAAATGGCTTGACAAGAATTCATGTTTATTTTTTCATTTTTATATATAACTAATACAAACTTAAAAATAGGCAAACAAATATTTTTTCATAGAAGTCAAAAAAGATATAAATTAATTTGTAATTTCGTGTGTTGGCATAAGTATTTTGACAAGTATATAACTCTAAGAAAAAACATTTTAAACTTAACAAAAGTAAATAAATAAAGAAGAATTTAGTAAAATATATAACCTCCTTTGGCTTCAATAACTTTTTGAAGGCGTCTCGGTACTGAATCTACTAAATTTTGAAGAATCTCTGGAGATATCTCTTCCCAAAGGGAAGTGACCTCAGAAATCGTCTCCTCTCTGGTTTTATTTAAAGAAACTGTTCTTTTGCGTTTCAAAAGAGACCAGACGTTTTCTATTATATTTAAATCTGGACTTTGAGGTGACCAGTCCAAAGTGGCAACACCAACATCCTTCAAAAATTTAGTTATCATCCGGGCTTTGTGGCATGGGGCATTGTCCTGTTGCAGGATAAATGATTCACCAATAAGCCTACCTCCGGAAGGAAAGGCATTATCATTTAGGGTTCTTAAATATTGACCTTGGTTCATCGAGCCGGTGATAGGAACCAATTCACCCAGGCCATTATATGCAACACATCCCCAGAACATGACAGAGCCTCCACCATGGCTCACTTTTTGACAAACGGGGCGTCTTTTTTGCCTTTCTACCTTTGGCAATCTAACGTAAAATTTGTTTTTTGATGAGTTATACTCAAAGGAGCTTTCATCTGTCCATAGAACGCTTCTCCAGTACTCCTTTGGCTTATGCAGATGTTCCTTTGCGAAAGACAGTCTTTTAAGCTTGTTTACCTTTGATATGTACGGCACGTCCTTAGCTTTAAATGTTTTAAAATCTCCTTCCATTAAACGTCGTCGGACAGTGCGCTCACTGATTGGATTCGTTGCCGTCTAATTCCATTGATTTGCAGCAGTTTGAGGCTTCAGGAATATATTTATTTTAAATTCCCGTAGAAGGGTTCGGTCTTCAGTGGGCGTTGTTTTGCGCTTAGCACCTGATCTCATTAGGTTTGTGATGTCATTATGCTTTTTAAACTTATTGATTTGATAGTGCACAGTTTGACGCGACACATTAAACTCACTTGCTATGTCTTTTACTGCCGTTCCAGCGTTAAACTTCGCTACCATTGAAGATCTGACAACCAAACTCAACTCAGCCGTTTTACCCATGGTTTTTAATTAATTTTAATAAATTTTTATTTTGTTATCAACGTTTAATGTAAATTAAAGTTAACTACACAAGTTTTTTGGTTATCACGTGCTCAAAACTGTTAAAATATTTACACAAAGTTTCCGTCAAAATACTTATGCCACGTAAAAATTCTTTGTCTGCATGCGTTCTTATCAGCAGAAAGAGAATGCAACAGGTAAACAATACAAAACTTGGCATGCATAGAGCTAAAAATAGATTCTTTGTTTCGCGCATCATTTTTGCACCATTGTTTTAACGATACCAAGCAAAGTTAGTCTCAATAGTCACAAAAAGGTTTTGTCAAAATACTTATGCCGACTAGTGTATTTGTTCGAACTAGAAGATCGAACATAACAAATCAAAACGGATAATCCATGTGATGAAGCTGATGTCGATTTTAGGGTAATACACGGTGTTACCGGCATAAAAAAAGAATTTTTAGAAAAAAATGAATTTTTGTTGTGTTAGTTTTAACATTAAATCGATGACAAAAACATGAGATACGTTTATAGCGGAATTTGAAAATGTTTTATGTTATGTAGATGTACAAGGTGGCACAAAAATAACCTTCCGATGTTTTTTTTTTTTTTTTAACTTTCTCTTACAAAGGGAAAGATATTGTTTTCGTGAAAATTTTCGACCTCGAGATTTTGATTGATTCTAACATTACGATGATAGCGGAGCCTAAAAAAGTGGTTTTTGGAATTCCGTCCGTCGGTCCGTCGGTCCGTCGGTCCGTCTGTCCGTGACGGTCTCCCCAGCCTAAACGGCTTGACCGATTTTCTTCAAACTTCGTATCCAAGCTTGTTTTGGTCATAATTCTAGCCAATTTTTTTTGTTTGCTCTTAGCCATGTTAAAACTGGTACCTGCCATATAAAACTTACACATAACCTCAATTTTCTCGAAAACGGCTCTAACGATTTTGATTAAACTTTATATATACTATAACCATATTAGTTCCAACACAACTGCATACCCAGTTTTTTTCGAGAAAATCCATATAACGGATTTTGTCATTTAGGCCATATAAAGAAAATTGTTAATATCTCGCAAACTATTATGTCAAATTGAATGAAATTTAATACATATACTACTATTACAGCTTGAAGCAATTCCACATAATTAGTTTTAGCCCAACTATTACTAAACGGAATTTTCAGTTTTGGCCAAAAACGGAAAATCATTATTTTTCACATTGACATCGATTCCTTCAAATTTTGGAGTAAAAAATCGTATAAATACATTTCGACATTATTTATATCATTTTAGCATCAATAATCAAAATGCTTATGATTAGATCTAACGCCCAACTTGCTGTGAAAGAGAAAGTTGCGTACGACCCAGTCGTGCACCCACCACTCGTTTTTAATAGTCACCAATATTCCGCGTTCTGGAGCAGTGTAGCGTAACATTGTTTATTAACGTGTATTTCGCATGTGTTTACTACACAAAACAGAACTGACATTAGGGGCCAATCGCAAATTTATAGCATTATCTGATAGGAGGATTACTTTTGCGCCACCATCTATTAGTTCTATATGAAATTAATATACAGTTTGTCAGGAAACTCTTTACACATTTCGTTTTCAAATTCTGTTTTAACCGAAGATTTTCCGAAGAATGTTTCTCTCGAATCGACCAAGAATTTCTTCATCCGCTTTTGATACGGTCCATGCTTCAGTGCCGTAGAGCAGGACTGGGATGATCAGGGTCTTATATAGGATCTCCTTAGTAGTTCGAGTGAGGGCTTTACTATTAAGCCCGAAGAAACAGCGATTGGCAAGAGTAATTCTTCGTTCGATTTCTGACGAGATGTTGTTGTCAGAGTTAATAGCGGAGCCGAGGTAGACAAAGTCCCGTACTACCTCAAAGTTATATCTGTTAATGGTGACGTTCTGTCCAATTCTTCGATGTTGTGTGTCTTTTCGTGTTGACATCATATACTTAGTCTTACCCTCATTTACTGCAAATGTGGCTATGACATCACGTTGAGTCCTACCAATGATGTCAATATCGTCGGCGTATGCTAGAAGTTGCACCGATTTTTGGAAAATTGTGCCTCTGGTGTTGGCTCGGGAGTTTTGCACAATCCTCTCAAGAATCAAATTGAAGAAGTTACATGACAGCGCATCGCCTTGCCTAAATCCTTTTTTGGTATCAAATGTGTCGGTGAGGTCGTTTCCGACCCTAAAGGAGCAGCGACTATTCTCTATCGTCATCCTACACAAACGGACGAGTTTGGGCGGTATACCAAAACTAGACATGGCTCTGTACAGTTCGTCTCTATAAATGCTGTCATATGCGGCTTTGAAATCGATAAATAGGTGGTGGGTATCGATTTGGACTTCTTGGGTTTTTTCCAGGATCTGCCGAATTGTGAAAATTTGATCGATTGAAGACTTTCCTGGCCTAAAACCACACTGATAAGGGGCGATAAGGTTATTGGTAAACGGTTTCAGGCGTTTACTTATTACGGCAGATAGGATCTTGTAGGCGATGTTGAGCAGACTTATGCCTCTGTAGTTGGCGCAGTTCAGAGGGTCTCCTTTTTTATGGATCGGGCAAACGATGCTGAAATTCCATTCTTCAGGCATGCTTTCATCCGACCAGATTTGGCTTATGAGTTGGTGGATGTTACTTACCAAGTCATCTCCGCCAGCTTTATAAAGCTCAGCGGGAAGGCCGTCATTTCCGGCGGCTTTATTAATATTGAGTTTATATTTTGCTATCGTCACTTCACTTAGGTCGGGTGGCTGGCAGTTTTCGCTGTCGCCGCCAGTAGTTAATGGTTCGTTCTGCCTGACAGCGGAATGTTGTTCGTCATCGCCGTTTAACAGTCTGCAGAAGTGGTTCTTCCATATCCTCAGCATCGACTGTGTCTCAACTACGATATTTCCTTGTTCATCTCGACAGGATTCTGTTCGAGCCTTGTGTCCTTGGCTTTGACGTTTTACACTTTGGTAAAACTTGCGAACATCGTTCCTGGAGTGGCACCTTTCTATATCCTCGATCGCGCGCTTTTCTTGCTCTTTTTTTTTTTTTTGAAAAGCTGATGTTCTTCCCTCCTTTTTTGCCTATAGAGCTCAATAGCAGCTCTCGTCTTCACCTGCAGCTTAGCCTTGTAGGCCTCGTTCTTGGTTGCGAGCATCTGTCGGCATTCCTCATCAAACCAGGGGTTTCTTGCTGGTGGCCGCGAGAAACCTAGCACATCAGTTGCGGCTGATCTAATGGCTTGTTGGCATCGTTGCCATTGTTCTTCTACATTAGATGCTGGTGGTGTGTTGTGAGTCGAGAGGTTAAGGGAACCGCGTTGTGCGAAGGTCTTGGCGGTCTCTTGCGATTGCAGTCTTCCGACATTAAATTTTTTCACAGTATTTCTGGATTGTTGTGGCGTGGTGGATATCCGCATTCTTACCTTGGCTGCTACAAGGTAGTGATCCGAGTCGATGTTTGCTCCTCGGAATGTTCGGACATCCAAAATACTGGATGCGTGCCTCTTATCTATCGCAATGTGATCAATTTGGTTGACCGTTCGTTGATCTGGAGACCGCCATGTCTCCTTATGGATATCGAGATGAGGAAACCGTGTGCTGGCTATAGTGGCATTTCGTTCCGTAGCAAAGTCAATTAGCCTAAGTCCGTTACCAGACGTGTGTAGGCTATCTTTTTCGACAGTACTGCTAAAGATGTCTTCTCTTCCTCCCTTTGCGTCGTGCTGGGAGAGCACGATTTTAACATCGAACTTTGGTAGTCGCTCATAGGTTTTGTCAAAAAGCTCGTAGAAGCAATCATTATCATCTTTTTCCTCCGTCGGTCCCACCATTGTGCAAGAAGTACACACGCACACATGAATGGTTGTGAGAAAGCTAGGCCCTGCGACTCATCATACAATGGTGAGCTGTACTTAGATGTAAAAAGATAAAATCACGTCTACAACATTGGTCGACGAAGTTGAGCAACTGACCAGTAATGCTTCAGCTAAGAGAATCTTCCATCCTTCAATATCGAGACGTCAAAAAGAATACCGGAGAGAGGAACCTGCAATAAATGATCAAGGAAAGCGCTTGGACTGAATGACTGAAGGCAGTTCGCCCAGAACTGAAGTGTATGGAATGCTTTCTTATCCCTTAACAAGTCCGGACTTAAGTAAGAACAAAAACTTAAGAAACCACTTTTTGGACTCAAAGTAACTGAAACAAAGTAAATACCTGAAAATGGAATTTCAGAGACATCACAACATTTACCTATACTATGGATAGTTGAAAAGTAAAAAGGATTTTCAACAACAAACCCAAAATCGAATATTCAACTCTGAAAGCATTCCTGCATGGGGTTTGAAGAATTTGTCAATTTCCCATATTTTAGCACACCCCATTATTGTTCTCCACAAAGGTTCCTATCATCTCCTTTTTCATCTCATTCGACTTGAACTTACTCATTTCAAATATTTCCACCAGGCTTCGCTCCAAATGCGTGCTCTTTGACTAAAGAAAAACAAACAGATGAACGGACAACTTTCTTCACTTAATTTGAAAGCAGCAGCCCGTCAAGCCATTCAGAACCCATCACCACGACAGAGCAACTTGTATTAGCTCGCATAAAGAGTCCTTCCTAGATATACATATCCACCCACCGCAACTTCACACAGACAAAGTAGATGCTCATGATTTCCATCAGGACATTTCCGTCTCACTATCATAGTTCAACAAGGAAGCATTTTAAATATGCGCAAATTCGAAATTACATCCTTTTCTAGGAGCTCTGGTGTGTCTGATTACTCAGAGTTAAGGGGTGTGACAACTGAGCCAGGAATGCTTAGGGGAAGGTGAAATAAAAACAAAACTCAGGAACGGAACATTTTAAATTTATACATCCTTTTGTGGTGGGAAGAAGAAGAAACCATTTTTTTTTATTTTAATAATGCATTTGATTACTGACATGTATGAACGAGGTACGACGGATAAGATAGATCATAAAAGCTCAACCTTCGAACATGCGGGTTGATTGATTACCGACTGCCTAAACCTATATCATTTTGAAAATTCTATGATTGATATGAAGGAGAAATATCCTCGAGGATCTATTGAAGATGGAAAAGTTTACAATTGGTACAAAATTATCCTGCATATATGTGTGATGTTGATGGTTTATGGATGCGGATACATAATCCGAATTGGTTTTGCGTTATGAGCACGAGCTGTGTGCAAAAAAAAGAAAGAACCACTTGAAAGGGGTCTTCCGACGTCATCGTTTCTATGAATATAGGTTCTTTGTGGTTTTTGAGATGTAAACGCGGTTAGGTAGTTTTATTGCCTGCGCATGTAATACCGCTTAAGAGGGGTACCGACAACACCTGCAAGCCCTCATTTTCTTTGCCAAGCAAGCCGTAAGAATATTAATTACCGGGTATCTGTGATCGTTTTGTTTGAGATGAGTGCAGTTGTGTCCTTTTGAGTGAACTTGTGAGTGAACATGTGTGCTCCATAATAAATCTTGCCGGCGGTCTTTAGGTACTGTTGCTTTATTTTGTTTCGATATTCATGGTGTCATTGTGAGGCAGTATTTGTTGTTTTTAGTAAACTAGTAGATGTAGGTACATACTTAGGTTAGGTTAGGTCGCAGTGGCTGCACGCGATACTCGTGTACACTTAGACCATAAAGGTTCGTTGAGGTACCACATGGATCTGTCAACTTTTCCTATATCCGTTCGCCTAATTGAATCATTCGGAGCTGACTATATAGCGTAGGAGGTTACTGACATTCTGACATCAAAGAAGAAGTTTCCCAAATGGAGTTTTCTTTTGTCGGAGAGATCTACACAAGAGCAGAGTAGATGATGAAAAAACTCCTCCTCTTTTTCGTCTAAGCAGCTTTTACAGAGAGGCCTAGTATTTGCGTGTAGGACACCAATTATGGTGCTGATGTTCGATCTGTTCAGCATTGTCAAGAAGATGAAGCGCTTCTGATTATAGCTAGGCCATAGTTTGTTTTTTTTAAGTGGCGCTACAGTACGGGATGAACCTGGGCCTCAACCAACATGCCTCTCCAATTAGCCCGGTCCTTAGCTAACTGTCTCCAGTTGCGCACTCCAAGTTGCTTGAGGTCGGTTTCTACTTGGGCGCGCCACTTAAGGCGAGGTCTTCCTCTAATGCGTCCGACGTCTGGCTGGGAATCGAAGACTCTGCGAGCCGGAGTATTGGTGTACATTCGTTCTACATGTCCTAGCCATCTTAAACGCCCAATGCGGAGTTTTTTGACTAGGGGTATGTCGCTGTACAGCTCGTATAGTCCGTGGTTGAATCTTCGTCTCCATAGCCCGTCAACGCAAACGGGACCGAAGATTTTCTCAAGAATTTTTCTCTCGAATCGACCAAGGATTTCTTCTTCCGCTTTTGATACGGTCCATGCTTCAGCGCCGTAAAGCAGGACTGGGATGATCAGGGTCTTATATAGGATCTCCTTAGTAGTTCAAGTGAGGGCTTTACTACTAAATATAGGATCTTAGCCCGAAGAAACAGCGGTTGGCAAGAGTAATTCTTCGTTTAATTTCTGACGAGATATTGTTGTCAGAGTTAATAGCGGAGCCGAGGTAGACAAAGTGACGTTCTGTCGAATTCGTCGATGTTGTGTGTCCTTTCATGTTGACAGCATATACATCGTCTTACCCTCATTTACTGCTAAACCCATTTTTGCCGCTTCCTTCTCTATACTAGCAAAGGTGGCTATGACATCACGTTGAGTCCTACCAATGATGTCAATATCGTCGGCGTATGCTAGAAGTTGCACTGATTTTTGGAAAATTGTGCCTCTGGTGTTGGTTCGGGAGTTTTGCACAATCGTCTCAAGAATCAAATTGAAAAAGTCACATCACAGCGCATCGCCTTGCCTAAATCCTTTTTTGGTATCGAATGTGTCGGTGAGGTCGTTTCTGACCTTGATGGTGCAGCGAGAATTCTCCATCGTCATCCTGCACAAACGCACGAGTTTGGACGGTATACCAAAACTAGACATGGCTCTGTATAGTTCGTCTCTATAAATGCTGTCCTATGCGGCTTTGAATCGATAAATAGGTGGTGGGTTTTGATTTGGAATTCTTGGTTTTTTTTTCAGGATCCGCCGAAGTGTGAAGATTTGATCGATTGTGGACTTTCCTGGCCTAAAACCACACTGATAAGGGCCGATCAGGTTGTTGGTAAACGGTTTCAGGCGTTTACATATTACAGCAGATAGGATCTTGTAGGCGATGTTAAGGTAGTTGGTGCAGTTCAGAGGGTCTCCCTTTTTGTGGATCGGGCAAACGATGCTGAGGTTCCATTCTTCAGGCATACTTTCATCCGACCAGATTTGGTTTATGAATTATTGGATGTTACTTACCAAATCATCTCCGCCGGCCTTTTAAAGCTCAGCGGGGAGGCGGTCATTTCCAGCAGCCTTATTAGGCTTGAGTTTAGATAATGCTATCCTCACTGTAGTTGGCCGTTTTCGCAGTCGTTGCCAATATTGAATGGTTCGTTCTGCCTGACTGTGGAATGTTGTTCGTCATCACAGTCTGCAGAAGTGGTTCTTCCATATCCTCAGCATCGACTGTGTCCCAACTACGACATTTCCTTGTTCATCTCGACAGGATTCTGTTCGAGCCCTGTATCCTTGGCTTTGACGTTTTACACTTTGGTAAAACTTGCGAACATCGTTCATGGAGTGGCACCTATCTATATCCTCGATCGCGCGCTTTTCTTGCTCTTTTTGTCTGAAAAGCTGATGTTCTTCCCTTCTTCTCTGCCTATAGAGCTCAATAGTAGCTCTCGTCTTCACCTGCAGCTAAGCCTGGTGGGCCTCTTTCTTGGCTGCGAGCATTTCGACATTCCTCATCATCCTAGCACATCAGTTGCGGCTGAACTAATGGCATGCTGGCATTGTTGCCATTGTTCTTCGACATTAGATGCTGGTGGTATGGTGTGAAGAGGTTAAGGGACACGCTTAGCGCGAAGGCCTTGGCGAACTCTTGTGATTGCAGTCTTTCGACGTTATTTTTTTTTTATCTGAACTCTATGTTTAATATAATCGCATTGTCGACCACTTGACCGCCAATATACATTACCTAGTCGAATAAAATTAAAATTCAATGTTACTATTGACAATGCATTCTTATTAATTGTATCCAAGGACCAAGTATGTACGACCCAGTCGTGCACCCACCATTCCTTTAAAGAGACACATGGGGATTCCTAAAAAGCCATTATTAGGCGCCTCGGCAGACACGTGTTTTACGACGCAACACTACGAATACAACGACATCGTTTTCTTTCCTATTTTTTTCAAATCTATGAAGCTAATAAAAATATAAAAAATGTTATAGCATGAATTTCTGATTTTATTACGTATTAATATATCCTAGATAAACGTGAGGGATTTCATGATGACGCTGACAGCGCGCTATAAAGTTACGATTAATTCTTTATTAGCAATTCCGTGTTCTACTGTCAATTACTTTGTGCTTCGGTGTATCTACGAGTATTTATTTGATTTTTACTGGCGGATTTTTATGTTTTAAAATAAAGTTATCGTCTTCTTTTGAAGAATTACCTTGCTTTAGGTCTTAATCTAAGGAGGCTGCTGTTACGATACACTTGTTTGAATTGCCAGTTGAAAATTCCGTCAAGCCATAGGCTCTTATGGAGTTGATGTGAGATATTTATGATTCACCAGCGTCGATAAAATGTACAGGGTGGTGTACATTTTACATTTTCTGTTAATTTTGTGGGAATGTGGACATTTCGAATGTTACTAGTGATGATATAGAGAAGAATCGTCCTTATAGGAAAGTATATGCCATATGGTATATTCAACACAAAGTCATCCATTGCGATATTTTAACTTTGCGGATAATAGTGCAAGTATTGTTTTTTTTTTAAATGCCAACTTGTGAACATAACATTACGATGACGCAGGAGCCTGAAACAAATGGGTCTCGAAATTCAGTCCGTCTGTCCCTCTGATTGACATCAAATTTGATATACAAGGTGGCGCAAAAGTAATCCTCCTATCAGAAAATGCTATAAATTTTGCGATTGGCCCCTAATGTCAGTTCTGTTTTGACATTTGTGTAGTAAACACATGCGAAATACACGTTAATAAACAATGTTACGCTACACTGCTCCAGAACGCGGAATATTGGTGACTATTTATTTGAGCAATAATCGGTCGGTGACTTTGGCACAACGTGAATTTCGTCGCAGATTTCCTAGCCGTCCAACGCCTACTGGTGAAACACTGCGACGGTTAGCCGCTCGCCTCGAAGAGACTGGCACAACAAAAGATGCTGCCAGGCGTGGCAGACCCCGGAGTAGCCGTTTTGCAGAGAATATTGCTGCTGTAGCCGAAGATGTCATGGAAGCGCCGTCGACATCCACCAGACGACGTGCCACGCAAATGGGTATCAGTCGACGGTCTTTACAGCGAATTTTGGTACAAAATTTGAAGATGTTTCCGTACAAAGTCCAGACGGTGCATCAGCTGTTAGCTGCTGACCGCCAATCGCGTCTAACATACGCTCAAGCCATCCTTAATCACCACCAAGAGGAAGATGATTTTTCATCAAAAATATTCATGAGTGATGAGGCCCATTTCCATCTTAGCGGGTACGTAAATAAGCAAAATTTACGCTTCTGGGGTACTGAAAATCCGCGTGTAACCCACGAAGAGCCATTACACGCTCAAAGTCACTGTATGGTGTGCTGTTTTCGCTGGAGGAGTCATCGGACCTTTTTTCTTCGAAGACGTCGCGGGCTAAACGGTTACTGTGAATGGTGAGCGCTACAGAGCAATGATCAACGAGTTCTTTTTGCCGCAACTTGATGAATTTGGATTGGAAAACATGTGGTTCCAACAAGACGGTGCAACGGCACACACTGCACGTGCCACAACCGATATGCTGAAGGATGTATTTCCCGGGCGCCTAATCTCCCGTTTTGGCGATTTGCACTGGCCAGCAAGATCGCCTGATTTGACCGCTCCAGACTTCTTTTTGTGGGGCTTTTTGAAGTCGCGGGTTTATGTCAACAAGCCTCAGACTCTTGCAGCTCTTAAAGACAATATCAGTCAAGAATGTGAGGACCTATCGCCGGAAGTTTTGGCCAAAGTGATGGAAAATGCCATAAAAAGGGCTCAAATGACAATCAACTGTGGCGGCGGCCATTTACATGACATCATATTCTCGACTTGATGTAAAAAAAATTAAAAGACCAAATAAAAATAATCCACAAGAAGAATCAAAGTTTTTCATTTTTTTTTTAAATTACAGCCAAAAAACATCGGAAGGTTATTTTTGCGCCACCTTGTAGATACTAGGTTGTTGGGTCAGTGTACCTAGGAGTTTAGTGAATTAGCATTATAGGGCCCCCTTTAAGTGCTAATGAGACGTAAAGATCTCGAAATTAAATAGAAAAATGTATTGGTCACTCGAAAATCATTCCCAGCTCAGTACAGGATACAAACTGCTTTTATACAAGCAAGTGCTAAAGCCAGTGTGGACGTACGGTATATAACTTTGGGGTTGTACCAAGAAAACAAATGCTAACGTCTTACAAACTTTTCAAAATAAAGAGCTTAGAGAAATTGTTCAAGGTCCGTGGTATACATACTAGAAACGACAATATCCATAGGATCTCGGAATTCCTACAATCGAAGCTGTAGGTTAAAGTTCCACGCAAACGCATAGCAACCGACTAATCAGAACTAAAGACTAAAAAGAACGAAACCTTTGGACTTGGAGAGATAAGAAATAACCGCCACTAAATTGCGTAACATGCAGGATTTTTTAATCAAAAGTAACCTGCTTAAATTTTAAAGTTCTTGATAGAAAAATTTGCTTGATAAGATTTATCTTAGTTGCGGGTATTAAAAAATCATATGGAGGGGGGTGTTTTTACTTATTACTAAAGTGGCGCTACAGTCTTTAATGAACCTGGTTCTCAACCATCGTGCCTCTCCAATTAGCCCGGTCCTTAGCTAACTACCTCCAATTGAGCACTCCAAGTTATTTGAGGTCGGTTTCTACTTGTGCGCATCACTTAAGGCGAGGTCTTCCTCTACTACGCCAGACTTCCATTTTTCTACATGTCCTGGCCATTTTAAACGTCCAATGCAGAGTTTTCTGCCTAGAGGCATTTCGCTGTATAGCTCGTGTTGTTCTTGGTTGAATCTTCGTCTCCATAGCCCGTCAACGCAAATGGGACCAAAGATTTTTCGAAGAATGTTTCTGTCGAATCGACCAAGGATTTCTTCATTCACTTTTGATACGGTTGGCTCGGGATGTTTGCACAATCCTCTAAAGAATCAGATTGAACAAGTCACATGATAGTGCATCGCCTTGCGCCTTTTTTGGTATCGAATGTATCCGTGAGGTCGTTTCCGGCCCTGATTGAAGTTTAAAGTTCATTTCTATAAAAGCCACCTGCCCTCAAACCACATTGGTAAGGGCCGATTAGGTTGTTGGTAAACGGTTTCACGAGCTCACATATTGCAGCAGATAGGATCTTGTAGGGTGCCCTGTTAAGCTTAAGTTTTAATATTGATATCCTCAATTCGCTTAGTTAAGGTGGTTGGCAGTTTTCGCTATCTTCGCCAATAGTGAATGGTTCATTCTGCCAAGCAGAGAAGGTTCGGTATGGTTGGTGGGTTGATGAGGCAGACGGTGTGCGTCTTCCCTCATCGCACTCTGGTCAATATAGACCCATTGTGATGCCCATTGGGGGTCCACTTGTGTGGTTGGTTCATTCCTCATTCACCATCCAGATGCTGTTGTAAACATTGAAAAAGTATAATCCTAAGGTTCTCATTCTTAATTGGCTGAGGCCTTGACAGTGGCACAGAAAGTGGAGGGTATCAATGCTGGAGGTAGATCCTTTTCTCTCCAGTTCGTCAGCAGTTTCATTGCCCTGTATGCCTCTGTGTCCGGGTACCCAGCAGAGCTTAACATTATGTTGGACGCCAAGAACCTTTAGCTCTTCATGACAACGTTTCACAAGCTGATATTTTATTTCGACAGCAGAGATAGCTTTTATGCCAGCCTGACTGTCAATAAGGATGGTTATATCATCTGGTGGTATCGCCAGCATTGAGGTCGCTTTGGTTGCCTCTGCTACTGCCAATATCTCGGCCTGGAAGACACTGCTGTGCTCAGGGAGATGAAAGGTGCTGTTTAGCTTTTGTGTTCCTGAAAACACTCCAGCTCCAACGCATACATCCATTTTTGAACCATCAGTGTAGATGGATATGGTTTCGGTGACCAATTCGTTCCTCTCCCACTCCTCACTGCTTGGAAAGATACAGGAGAATGGTCTTTGAAAGTCATGGTGAGGCAGCATGTAGTCAGAGGATACAGCTGAGCCCAGATATCTGTGTAGAATTTGGGCATGTCCTCCTGAGTTCGATTTTCAGCAGTTGAGCTGGCTGATTCTTAGAGCACTTTTGGCTGCAGATTCTTATTGGCGGTCAGTTTTCCTCCCATCGTTAGGTCTTACTGTTACGAAAGGTCGTACTTTGCATCGGATAATCCCGACTCGTACTTTGTACCCTTTCTTACGTAACAGTGGCATAGATTTGTGGCTGAGGAGCACCACGACCTCTGTGCCGGTTTTTGAGTGCTCTCTTGCCTCTATGACCTTCCAGTCCTTACTGAGGAATTCTTTTGAGGTTGGGGCTCTGTAGGTTGCGCTCAATCCTATCCTTCGGGATGCATGGCCCTGGGATAAGGATGCGACCTTTGGGTCTAGTCAGTTAAGAAGCTCTTCCTTTTCGACGATGCGAAGGTCTGCACTAGACCATGTGGCTTTCGTCTCGTCGATGAACTTCGTCAACCAGCTCAGTGTGCTCTTTTTGTCAGACTAGATTATTTTGAATCCTTTGAACTTGGTCAGCTGTCCAAAGAGCGGAATGTTCTGACTTTGGTTGGGGTCGTACGGCGTTCCTCAACCTCCTCTCTTCCGCAGGCGTTGGATTTTTCCAAGCTGTCGTGATGCTTCGGATCGCTGCGGCGAGTCATAACCGTGCAATAGCTACCTAATGTTGAGTCAGCCTCTCCTTTTCCTATCGTCAGTGTCTCACAGACCCCTGGCGGCGTTGAGGTTGACCGATTTCCTTTGCCTGATGAGTTGTTACTTATCATAGCGCCGGTGAATTCAATCATCCCAGCTCCTCCTTCGTGTTCTTGGTAGGGTCTGGAAAGACTGTTCTCCTGTTGGATTGGCCAAGGTCATTCACGACTGGAGGCAATCTCTTCAGCGAGCGGCTCATTCTCTTCTGTGGTAAGATTCTTCAGAATAAGGTTGTTTTTATTGCAGTCCCTTGTTTCGGAGTCTGGAGGGATCATGTCAACTCCTAGTGGACATACGCCCATAACATCGTTAACCGATTCATCCAGCTCTCCATCAGCTTTTATTCCTGTATTTCCTCTCGGCGAGCGACTAGCGAGCGGCTCGGCAGCTGCTGGGGGGGGGGGGGGGGGGGGGGGGTAAACAAGGGATCATCAGCCATGCTTTTGCCTTTGACTTTCGCAGGATCTGAGGAGACCATTCTATGTCTTAGCGAGCTAGCGCCCTGCATCAAAGGTGGTCCCATCAGTTCCTTCATGCTCCAGGTACACGATGCGTTCATTGAGCAGGTACGAGCGATCGGCTAATTCTCTGCTAATGTCAGACTTTGTAAAGACAGAGAAATATTGTTCGTCATCGCCGTTTAGAAGTCCGTTGAAGTGGTTTTTCCATACTCACGGCTTCAACAAGATGGTGATCGAAGTGACACAGAGAAATATTGTTCGTCATCGCCGTTTAGAAGTCCGTTGAAGTGGTTTTTCCATACTCTCGGCTCCAACAAGATAGTGATCCAAGTGAATTTTTGGACATCCAAAATACTGGATGCATATTGTGTATCGCAATGTGATCAATTTGTTTGACCGTTCGTAAATCTGGATTGCGCCATGTCTCCTTATGAATATCGAGGTGAGGAAGCCATGTGCTGGCTATAGTGGCATTTCGTTTTGCAGGAAAGTCAATTAGCTTTATTCCGTTGTCAGGCATGTTGTTGTGTAGTTTCCTACAATCCTGCTCAAGATGTCTTCTTTCCCTACCTTCGTGTTAAAACCTCCCAGCACGAATTTAACATCATGCTTCGTTAGTCGCTCATAGGTTTCGTTAAGGAGTTCATACAAGCTCTTCGCAACATAATATTTTTCCTCGCCAAAGCGTTAGTGTGTATAAGGGTAATGCTGGCGAATTTGACCTTGATGCGGATTGTTCCAAAGCGTTTGCTAATGTCTTCCAAGCATAGACTTCTTTCCTAAGTCTGGCACTTATAGCAAATCCATTCCAAATAATTGCTGTTTCTGCTCACTTTAACATCCTCCGTAGTAGATGTCACAGTTTTTCATCCTCTTTTTACACAGACCATCCCGTCGTATTTACTGGATGGCAGTAATATCTGCTTTTTAGTAGCTTAGGGCTTCCGCTAGTTGTTCGCTTGCACCTCTACTGTTTAATGTTCTCTAATTTTTGGTGCAGATATGAAAGTCGTTGTCCTTTGTTCGTCGACAATAATAATAATAAATCAGTCCTTTCCGAGGCTTCGTTGGTTGCTTCGTAACAATATTTTTTTTTTTTCGCGACTGAGTATAGTTAACCAAAAGCACAACCCCCAACCTGGAATCCCAGTTCCAATGTATTAGATAAGCTAAGGGTATGGCCTTATGATATTGATCGCTGTCGTTAGACTTTTGGCTCTTCCGAAACCATCTATGTTCAAGGAGACTGACTTATCCTTGGGATTCCTAGATTACCGAATATGTCGAAACAGCTCATTCAGGTTATTCACTTTGTCCTAACTGGGACTGTAGACGCCATCGTTGACTTCATCTTGGGAGTTCTTCCGATGCCGCCTGGAAATGGAATATGTGCTCTCATCCGATCTCATCTGCTGGCAGCAAGACTATACAGAGATTGAGAGTTGAGACCCTACCTACGGTTAAGGTACTTAGGTACTAGGCACTCGGCGGTCACGACGAGAATGCTGAAAGTTGGAGATGGTGAAAGCTCAAGTGGCTTCATAGAATCTCATTGCCTACCGTGTAACCCGACCAATTAGTGCTTCCGTTGATAAAATCGACAAGTTGATGTGTTCTTCGCATGTAGTCAGCTTTTTTAGCTAAACGGCGACCTGACTTATCCTGTGGTTGATTAATATTCATTGTTCATACAACAGCTGATTTTACTATCTATAGTACGTACCATAGCGTATATTTTGGATGCCAGTAATGCACGCATTGTAGTAGGTTACGTTAGGTTTGATAGGTTGTTGACGTCCAATTGAGTCGTCAAACTCGCATATGCCTACGTGGGCCCATAGCGATACCCTTTATTGTACCTGAAAAGAAAGCTGCGTTAGTGAAGGGAGTTATACTTTAGGTGATTTGTGCTGCTCCATTAGCTTCAAAGAGGTACTTGCTCCAACCCGACTTGCAGCAGAAACTGACGATCCGTGAGCAGGTGTTGTAGCTAGCTCCGTCAAGTACTCGTAGTAGAAGCTACCGAGGAGCTTGTTATGGCTGTTGCTGGGGCAGTGACATAATGGGTGGACGATCTCCTCCTCTGCGTCCGGGTCTCCGCACTTCCTGCAGAGTTGGTGGGAGTCAGTTAGGTTAATCCTGTTGGAATGTTTACCCAGCAGATTGTGGCCTGTTATGACTCTCATCGCTATGGCAATAGAAGCTCTGTTCAGAGCTATAAGATTGTAAGATTTACTGCCGCTTAGTTCCGGCCAAAGGTCTTTAGCATATCTGCAGGTGTTAATGTTTTGCCAACTAGATATTATTTCACTTTGCGTGAATCTGGTTATTTTCTCTTTTTTTTAAAGCAAATGGGGGTCTAACAGTGTTGTCACATAAGGAGATGCAGGTGGACGATCCTAGTCTGGCTAGCTCGTCTGCTTTTTCGTTTCCTGGGATGTTACAATGTCCTGGCACCCAGATTATTTGGACTTTGTTCTGGTTACAAAGAGCCTTTAGCTCTGAGCGGCAGCGTCCTACTACTCGTGATTTTATTATGTTGGATGCCAGAGCTTTTATGGCCGATAGGCTATCTACGTAAATGGAGATATCCTCATGTGATATGTCCAATACTTTAGCCGATTCGGCAGCTTCGAGTATGGCTAGGATCTCAGCTTGGAAAACACTGCACGAGTCTGCCAATCGAATGGATATGTTTAACCCGATTCTATCGGAGTAGACCCCCGAGCCCACTCCTATTTCCATTTTAGATCCATCAGTGTAGATAGCTATTTCGTTATTGGATACCACATTGTTAGATGACCATTCGTCTCCACTAGGTTTTCTGTCATCTGTCAGATGTCCCATTCTCATATTGTTCCATCTTCAGTATTGTGCTGTGACCAAATGTTTTGATACATAGGTTGCCCGCTTTTTTTAGGGGTGCTGCACTTTTCGCTGCTGTGTCAATCAGCTGTAGGTCGATTGGGGGGAGATTTAGAATTGTTTCCAAACCTGCTGTGGGGCTGGTGCGTATAAGCTCCTGTTATGAATACACATGCTGTTCTTTGAAACTTTGTCAGTGCAGTCATGTATTTCGTTTTTTTTCACTGAGTCCCACCAGACTGAGCAACCATAGGTGAGAATTGGTCTAACGACAGCTATGTATAGCCATTTCGTGACCTTCGGGAAGGGACCCCATTTCTTACCACAGATTCGACTGCAGCTGTATAATGCAATATTAGCTTTCTTTACCCTTTCGTTGATGTTAAGGTTCCAATTTAACTTGCTATCGTATATCACCCCAAGGTATTTGGCAATACCTGACAGTGGAAGAGTGGACCCCCCCCCAGAATCGGTGTCGCAAACTCTTGTTAGTGAAGAGGACTAATTCAGTTTTCTTTGGATTTACACACAGGCCGCAAGGTTCTGACCAACTGTTGAGTATGTTTAGGCTTGTTTAGGCTTTGCATAATTGCGCTCAGAGTCGATGGGAATTTCCCATATGCCATGGGAACCACATCGTCTGCGTAAGCCACTGTTTTTATAACGGTGGTTTCTAATCTCCTCAATGCTTCGTTGACTACCAGTTGCCGGAGAAGTGGTGAAAGAACACCCCCCTGTGGAGTATCTCTCGAGGTTATTATTCTTTTGGTACAATCAGCCAGTGAGCATGGTTATGATCCAGTCACCAATGACCATGTCTATTCCTGCTTTTCCAAGTGCCTTCTCGATTGCTTCCGTTTTTACATTGTTGAAGGCTCCTTCTATGTCTAGGAAGGCTGCTAGTGTAAATTCTTTATGATATAGACGGTCGTGTTGAGACAAGTTTCGTTCGTGCTATTAACGGATTCTGCGGTAGCGTTCGAATCGTCCAGATCCATTTCAATTGCTGTAGTCGTTGCCATCGTCGACTTATCAACAAGTGGGTTACCAGCCGACAATGGCTTAAAACCCGCAACGGTACTGGATTGGCCCGCGGCGACCGATGGCGTCACCATAGTATTACTTGAGGTGTCCAGATTTATGCCCATAGCAGAGGCCGTCACTTCTGCCATCTTATCCGCAAGGGATTTCTCCCTCGGGTTGCCATATGACATTAGCTTGACCCCTGAGCAGGATCTAGCAGGTCCCGGCAGAAATTGACGATCAGGGTTAGAGTTCCTTTCACTCAACTCCACCGGAAGTCTACGCACTCCATGCGAAACCGTGGGGACGTCAGTCGTACCCTTTTTTGCGTAGGGTTCGTCCGAAGTCGCGCTGACGAAGTTGCTTGAGATGGAGCTAACTTACTTACTTAAGTGGCGCTACAGTCTGGAATGAACCTGGGCCTCAACCAACATGCCTCTCCAATTAGCCCGGTCCTTAGCTAACTGCCTCCAGTTGCGCACTCCAAGTTGGTTGAGGTCGGTTTCCACTTGTGCGCGCCACTTAAGGCGAGGTCTTCCTCTACTACGTCCGAAGTCTGGCTGGGAATCGAAGACTCTGCGAGCCGGAGTATTGGTGTCCATTCGTTCTACATGTCCTAGCCATCTTAAACGTCCAATGCGGAGTTTTTTGACTTTTGCTCGTATAGTTCTTGGTTGACAGCGCATCGCCTTACCTAAATCCTTTTTTGGTATCGACTGTGTCGGTTAGGTCGTTTCCGACCCTGATGGAGCAGCGAGAATTCTCTATCGTCATCCTACACAAACGGACGAGTTTGGGCGGTATACCAAAACTAGACATGGCTCTGTACAGTTCGTCTCTATAAATGCTGTCATATGCGGCTTTGAAATCGATGAATAGGTGGTGGGTATCGATTTGGACTTCTTGAGTTTTTTCCAGGATCTGCCGAAGTGTGAAGATTTGATCGGTTGTGGACTTTCCTGGCCTAAAACCACACTGATAAGGGCCAATCAGGTTGTTGATAAACGGTTTCAGGCGTTCACATATTACGGCAGATAGGATCTTGTAGGCGATGTTGAGGAGACTTATGCCTCTGTAGTTGGCGCAGTTCCGAGGGTCTCCTTTTTGTGGATCGGACAAACGATGCTGAGGTTCCATTCTTCAGGCAACTTTCATCCGACCAGATTTGGCATATGAGTTGGTGGATGTTACTTACCAAGTCATCTCCGGCGGCCTTATAAAGCTCAGCGGGAAGGCCGTCATTTCCGGCAGCCTTATTAAGCTTGAGTTTAGATATAGCTATCCTGACTTCACTTAGGTCGGGTGGTTGGTAGTTTTCGCTGTCGTTGCCAATATTAAATGGTTCGTTCTGCCTGACAGCGGAATGTTGTTCGTCATCGCCGTTTAACAGTCTGCAGAAGTGGTTCTTCCATATCCTCAGCATCGACTGGGTCTCAACTACGATATTTCCTTGTTCATCTCGACAGGATTCTGTTCGAGCCTTGTATCCTTGGCTTTGACGTTTTACACTTTGGTAAAACGTCAAAGCCAAGGATAGGATGAGATGGAGCTACGATCATCCTTTAAAAGTTCATCCTCTGTAAGATTGTTGCAGCTAATCCGTTATCCGTGCCGGATTCCAACAGTCCGTACATACTAAAGAGAAAGTTTTCCTCAGGATCATACAGATCCTGCGCACGGCTGAATTGTACGGTGACCTTAGCTAAGGTGGGGTGGGAGGGAAAGAGAGAGAGAGAGGGAGGGAGGGAGGTAAGGATTTGGTTGAGCTTCGCTTCACCTTGTGATGACAAGGCGCCAACCATCGGTGCAGATATGTAGATATAGTAGGTTAGGATCTCTGCTTTGGTTTTCGACTGAACCATCCCTGTTAATTGTTTTGGCATTCCAGGTGCTGCTACGAACGGCGTTGTTCTTTGTTCGTTTAGCTTGATCGCCATATTTAAATTCAGTCCTTTTCGGGGTTGCTTCGTATCTTTTCATTAGGTGAGCAGTTAGCCCGAAACACAACTCCGAAGTGAATGGTCTGGGACCTGTTTTGACATCAGGACCCTCTCTTTTACTTAGTTTAATACTCTCCGCGTTATAAATTCTGCAAGTCACGTTCCATTTGATGAGACCATGGTAACAACTGCGTGCTAAATCTTGCACAATTGATGTGCAAGTCAGAATTACAAGGACTAGGCACTGTCATGTTACTGCCAATCAATGTCTCCCCTTATCCAACACAATCCAACCATCTTACTCAACATTAGACATCCTGAATTGATTCGGTAACACTTAAATCGATCGAAACCTTAACATAAAATTTGTCGAACAGTGCTGACAACCCACTATGGCTTTGGCTTGGGAATGGGCTAACACCATTCCCAAACATTAAATATTGATTTCAAGTCTCTAACCTTGAACCCGCGAATTATCACACCGTGCCATTTCTAGGACAAAACAGGAGCGATTTAGTTAATTTGTTCGTGCACTCTTATATTCTGCGGGACAAATTGCGATGAATTTTTTTTTTGACAAAAGCTACAACAACGCAGAAGGTGAACTGAACTCTGCTATGCTATCCATTAGCACAATTTCACAGAGAACAGAATACCTTGGAAGTACCCATCCTTTGAACTCTTCGGTGCTCGTGTATGTGTGTGTGGTCTTGTTTTGTGTCTCCTTTCGTAATGGAGGACATTAATTATATGAAAAGTGGGAGAAAAATGACGCTCCGACAAATGGGATTAATTTTCAATGAATTGTGTTTTGCTTCTCGGCTCTCGGCAAAGCACCAACTTATGGAGGCTAAATTAGGATTCTCATATTTGCCTTCACTATGGCTGGCCATAAGCTTGGCCTGAGTACACACAGAACTATGTACACATGTCCATCGGATGGTATCCCTGCTTGAAGGGGGACACAAACAAGACGGACAACAGGTAATGTAATAGGCTATTGTCAACGTTGGGATTATGTTGGGCTGGGATGACTTTCTTAACCGAACATTGGTCGCAAAGGGATACGTCCCATAATGTCAATCCACAGGGATACGATTTGTGCATGTAAGAGATATTGTAAATGTTTTGCAAGGGTATTTATTTCCTCATATAATGAATAATTGAACAAAACTAATGGGCAGTGGACATGTCCCTCCCAAGTCAATCTGTTGGAACCGGGGGATGTTGTTATTCAATACCACTGTTGTGGCACGTAACGATTTCTGCTTGAAAATGGCCAGAAACACTTATTGTTGTTGGTGGGTATGTACGTACGACTAATTAGAGAGAGAATTCTATACACAGGCTTGCAAAAGAAATTGTAGATACAATTTATGTAGTTTAGATACATCTTTAATGTGCACGTGAAGGAAATGTATCTACTAATCGTTTGTATCCGTCTTCGCTAGGATAATTTATTTGAATTGATTCTACGGGTATGAGTGATTATTTTGAGGAACGTAAAACGTGTCCAATTACCTCGGGCTCAACAATAAAAGATATAAATGGACTTGATAACCTTGTCGCATTGTAAAGGCTTAGTAAGATCAAGGATTCTTTTTATTTGTTTACGTAGACGGCATCTGTTTTCCACCTACCATTTCTTGTTAATTTGTTCTAAATTAACCTTTTCTTTCGGATGTTTGTTGCGTGGTAACACGGTAACACGATCTGAGCTAATATTTTACGAGGCCTAGGGGACATTCCAATAAGTTGATTTCTAGATAATTGGAGTGCTATACAACGTATATATACATCTAGGGGTTAACATTTTACCGGTTGTCCTAACTCCTGACAAAATTTGAAAAACGTTGAATATCCTTAGATGTTCTGTACTATGAAAACCCAATCATATAAAAAAAATGGTTTTAGGGTATCAAGTGATCTTACTTACCTACTTAGTTACGAACTTACATTAGTGGCACTACAGTCTTGAATCATCCTGGGCCTCAACCAGCATGTCTCTCCAATTAGCTCGGTATTTGCTAACTGCCTCCAGTTGCGCACTCCTAGTTGGTTGAGATCGATTTCTACTTGTGCGCGCCACTTAAGGCGGGGTCTTCCTCTACTGCGTCCGAGGTCTGGCTGGGATTCAAAGACTCTGCGAGCCGGAGTATCGGTGTCCATTTGTTCTACATGTCCTAGCCAATGCGGAGTTTTTTGACTCGATGTACAGCTCGTATTGCTAGTGGTTGAATCTTCGTCTTCATAGCCCGTCAACGCAACTGGGACCAAAGATTTTTCGAAGAATTTTTCTCTCGAATCGACAAAGGATTTCTTCATCCGCTTTTGATGCGCCGTAGAGCAGGACTGGGCTAATCAGGGTCTTATATAGGATCGCCAAAGTAGTTCAAGTGAGGGCTTTACTACTGAATTGCCTTCGTTTGATTTCTGATTATCTTCTCTACACTATCAAACGTAGCTATGCAATATCGTCGGAGTATGCTAGTAGTTGCACCGATTTTTGGAAAATGGTGCCCCTCGTGTTGGCTCGGGAATTTTGCACAATCCTCTCAAGAATCAGATTAAAGAAGTCACATGACAGCGCATCGCCTTGCCTAAATCCTTTTTTGGTATCGAATGTGTCGGTGAGTTCGATGCCGACCCTGATGGAGCAGCGAGAATTCTCCATCGTCATCCCATATCTGTGTATACACAGGCGGACGAGTCTGGGCGGAATACCAAAACTAGACATGGCTTTGTATAGTTCGTCTCTATAAATGCTGTTGTATGCGGCTTTGAAATCGATAAATAAGTGGTGGGTATCGATTTGGACTTCTTGGGTTTTTTCCAGGATCTGCCGAAGTGTGAAAAGTTGATCGGATGTGGACTTTCCTGGCCTAAAACCACACTGATAAAGGCCGATCAGGTTGTTGGTAAACGGTTTCAGGCGTTCACATATTACGGCAGATAGGATCTTATAGGCGATGTTGAGTAGACTTATGCCTCTGTAGTTGGCGCAGTTCAGAGGGTTTCCTTTTTTGTGGGTCGGGAAAACGATACTGAGTTTCCATTCTTCAGGCATGCTTTCATCTGACCAGATTTGGCTTATTAGTTGGTGGATGTTGCTTACCAAGTCATCTCCGCCAGCTTTATAAAGCTCAGCGGGAAGGCCGTCATTTCCGGCGGCCTTATTAAGCTTGACTTCGGGTGGTTGGCAGTTTTCGCTGTCGTTGTCAATATTAAATGGTTCGTTCTGCCTAACAGCGGAATGTTGTTCGTCATCGCCGTTTAACAATCTGCAGAAGTGGTTCTTCCATATCCTCAGCATCGACTGTGTCTCAACTACGATATTTCCTTGTTCATCTCGATAGGATTCTGTTCGAGGCTTGTATCCTTGGCTTTGACGTTTTACACTTTGGTAAAACTTGCGAACATCGTTCCTGGAGTGGCACCTCTCTATATCCTCGATCACGCGCTTTTCTTGCTCTTTTTTCTTCTTTCTGAAAAGCCGATGTTCTTCCCTTCTTCTTTGGCTATAGAGCTCAATGGTAGCTCTCGTCTTCACCTGCAGCTAAGCCTTGTAGGCCTCGTTCTTGGCTGCGAGCATCTGTCGGAATTCCTCATCAAACCAGGGGTTTCTTGCTGGTGGCCGCGAGAAACCTAGCACATCAGTTGCGGCTGATCTAATGGCTTGTTGGCATCGTTGCCATTGTTCTTCTACATTCGATGCTGGTGGTATGGTGTTAATCGAGAGGTTAAGGGATACGCGTTGTGCGAAGGTCTTGGCGGTCTCTTGCGATTCCAGTCTTCCGACATTAAATTTTTTCACAGTATTTCTAGATTGTTGTGGCGTGGTGGATATCCGCATTCTTACCTTGGCTGCTACGAGTTAGCTCCTCGGAATGTTCGGACATCCAAAATACTGGATGCGTGCCTCTTATCTATCGCAATATGATCAATTTGGTTGACCGTTCGTTGATCTGGAGACCGCCATGTGTGCTGGCTATAGTGGCATTTCGTTCCGTAGCGAAATCAATTAGCCTAAGTCCGTTACCAGACGTGTTGTCGTGTAGGCTATGTTTTCCGACAATACTTCTAAATATGTCTTCTCTTCCTACATTTGCGTTAAAATCTCCCAGCACGATTTTAACATCGTACTTCGGTAGTCGCTCAAAGGTTTTGTCAATTAGCTCGTAGAAGCAATCCTTAGCTATATCATCTTTTTCTTCCGTCGGAGCGTGACCGCATATAAGGCTTATGTTGGCGAATTTGGCCTTGATGCGGATTGTTACTATGCGTTCGCTAATGTCTTGGAAACATAAGACTTCTTGCCTAAGTCTGGGACTTATAACAAATCCGCATCCAAATAGTCGCTGTTTCTGCTCACTATAACACGGTCCATAGTAGATGTCACAGTTTTCATCCTCTTTTTGCCCGGCCCATCCCATCGTATTTCCTGGATGGCAGTAATGTCCGCTTTGTAGCAGTTTAATGTTTAATGTTCTCACATTCCAGATGCAGATACGAACGTCGTTGTCCTTTTTTCGTTTAGCATGGTCGTCAACAATAATATCAGTCCTTTCCGAGGCTATTGGTTGCTTCGTAACAAAGTCTTTTTTCCTTGGATGGGTAGTTAACCCAAAGCACAACCCCCAACCTGGAGGGCCAGGCCCTTGTTTTGACTCTAGGATAGCGGGCCCGAAAAAATACCGATGTCAGTAGCCCATTTTGGGATATGAGCGCTGCCGTTGACCCATTGAGGGCTCCTCCGCCACCAACTCTTTTCCAACACCCTGGCTCAGAATTTTAAATCTCTATAGACCTGGTGTTCAAATATGTCGAAATAGCTCATATAGGGGATACACTACCAGTTCGATCAAACTGGAGCTGTAGGCGTCACCGTTGACTCCATCTAGGGAATTCCTCCGCTGCCGCCTGAGATTGAGTGCCTTAGTGAGAGGACACTCCTCCCCCCTCTCTCGTTTGCTACCACCAACGACCTTCCACGGGGTTTAATAACCCATCTCCAGTCGAGGAACTAGGCACCCACCAGTCACCAGCGTGGAGGTGAGAGTAGGAGTTGATAGTGTGAGGCTAGAGTGAGAACGCTTGTGTCCTCATGTAATCGCATCACTATCCTTATCACCGGCTAAAGCGTTCACTCAGGCAGCCAAGTTCGTTCCGGCATTCCCGTACCAGCTTGGAGGATATGGTAGCCGAGTTGATGGCTTAAATGGCAGCTTGACTATCATGAGGACAGCAATATTTTGCTTTTGTGTTGTGTCACGCTCTAGTTTCGTTCGAGCCTCTCGGATAGCCAGTAGCTCCGCCTGGAATAAGCTGGCAAAATCCGGTAGGCGGTATGATAGTGATATCACTAACCTGACTAACCTTTGAGATTTCTAGATGACCTGTTGTTCGAATATGGTGAAGCAGCTCAATTAGGTTACTTTCTTTGTCTATCCTAACTGGGAATGTAGACGCTACCGTTGATTCAAACCTGGGAATTCTTCTGCTGCCGTCTAGGGAGGTTCTTTTTTTATTGGGGACCTTACCCATAGCTAGTTTTGGTCCGTGAGTGGTATTTTAGTTTCCCACTACCCCGCGTATCTGCAGAGAATTCCTCTATCTGCCACCAGAGGACTTAAATTGAACGAGACGTGGTTCCTAATCCATAGTAGAAGAGTTTCCTCGATTCCAAAAGCACGCTTTTTCGACAAAATGGCTTTATGCCAAACCATGTTAAATACCTGTAAAGTGCCGGAATAAGGCTCTTTAATTTTTCCCAACGTATGCCTTTGTGCAGTTGAGAGTATTTTCTTACTTGTGGAATGGGATTCCATTCCATGGGCTGGATTATTGTGTAGAAACGTTGGAAAGTTTCGTTCTGATGGTGAACTAGTGCATTGGACTACTAAGCGCTTTAAATTGGGTTTCTTTTTTTTAAACCCAACCTTATTCCTTTCAGAAAATTTTTAGAAGCTCCCGTCTTTCCTTGAAGACCTCTCATTATTGGCTGCGTGCATTCAGCAAAGGGCGATTTTGTTAAGATTACATAAGGCCCATTGCTAGCCCACAGATATCACATAAATCTTCGAAGAACAATTAGTTGCTGATCAATGGATCATCCATTAATCTAACCAAATCTAGAGATAACATCGTTGTTAGAAATAATTTATCTCATCCCATAGAATTGGAGACACATTTAGTTAGATTTCTCTCAAGGTTTCGTTTTCTTTTTTGTTAGCTAAGGTTCGCAGCTATTAAAATTGATCAATGTAACCTTTTACGATTACGATTGACCACGAGAACGCTATAAAAAAAATCCCTGCCCCTTCCAAATGCTGGGTATTAATCAGCACTTAAAATCTCCATTGTATCTTTGTATCTTAAGCTTTAACTTAAACTTGTCACAGCGTTTAACGGACTTGAAACTTAGTTCGCTCATCAATGTTTTTAACACCAAAGTAGTGTATGAAGTCTATGCCCTATTAAAGCAGCGTCGTCGGTTTGTCTATCCACCAACCTGGCCATTTACAATAATCTTTCTCACGAAATCGAAATTTATTCAGATGTATCTCAACATACACCTTTGCGTGGTGGCTCTATCAACAGTAGTGCGGCGGCGAGGCGGTTAGCTGATGTCAGATTTTTTTTTAATTCGCTTTTACGACTCACTTTCTGGAATGACTATCAAGACAAAGGGGGCTTCGCCAACCAGCATGAGCATAGGCCCACGCTTCACCAACTCAACTATTGCGCCCACATAAAATTTCAAATAAAAAAAAAAAAAAATTTTATGAATGGACGGTCATTAAATCGACCAGGTGGATAACTTTTCAACTTGATTTTCATTTCATTCTGTTCCTCTCTCATTTTGGGTACTTGCTGGGCTACGTTTGTGTACGCAACAGTTCCAGCACCAACGCCAAAGTTGTGGGTTTGCGCCGAAAAGGAGCACCAACACATAGGCGCAGATCGACCCAAAGATTTCTGAATGAATTATCACGCATCGAGAGCGACCGGGTCTCGTACTCGTAGAGCATAAATTTATGCGGATATTCGAATACAAATATTAAACGGATAACCAGGCCTATTAAAATAAATTATTGCATCGAGCTCAAACAAAGGGGAAGACGTGTGGTTGTGTGTACACACAAAGATGGAATGTATGTGAAATCAATTTTTTTTTTTTTGGTGATGGGAGTTAATACCCCGCTTACTCGTCCGACCACCATGATGGGTCTTAACTTCTGTCAGGCTGGGATGTATTTTTTTTTAATTAGTCGCTTTAATGGGCTTTTCCCAGGCCTAGATTTCATTTCAATTGAATCAATAAGCAAACCAACTGTGGATGCGCGTGGACGGCCGATGATTTATCGCATACGCATATACGTATCGCTTCTGGCGAATTTTGTTTTTTTTTTTTAACGCACCAGTACCTACATACAGATATAACAACCGTAGCATGTATGAACGCATCGTTAAACATCAGTAATCATTGTAAGTGCAACACATGTCCGATGAAAGGCACCTTCAGATTGCTTATACTATTTGGGAAGCAACTTGAACTATTGTGTGGTAGCCTCTCAGTATATTTGTATCTTTTGTGTGTTCCCTTTGTTGGAAATACTATCACAGGAAACAACTATATGAGAGAAGAGATGCCTTTCCCAACTGACTGATGCCAATAAGAGGGAATTTGGGAGCACCCACTTACGAGGGAATTTTTGACATCACCCACCTGACCTTTTCCACAGCAAGCTTATTATTTTTAGACATGTGGATCCATTAAAAACATTTTCGGTTTGGAATTACATTAGCAAGCAGCCATAGATTAGACGCATGAAGAGATGAAACAAAATAATCCCGAGTTCAGAAAGGAGCAAGTGATTGTGATTCGTTGTATTTGAAGCCTCAAGCTATTTTGGCTCTTGTTAATTTAGGTGATGTTTTTGTACACTTCTCTGAGGTGTATAAACGCCCCCAAGGTGTGTGCAGATGTATCTTAAATTTGTTTTAAAATTGGTGGATATGGCAGAATGCTGAAAATAATATTCATCTCAGTTGTGATGAAGTAGGTTAAATTACCATCCCAATAAATAACAAACAGAGTATAGATCCAGTTGCCTTAAATGGGAAAAGACAAACGTTTTGGAAAGAAATTAACTATTTGTAAAGGGGCTTCCTGAATTTTAATCTCACATATCAACCATAAAATTAACTTGAGTCTACCAGCATTAAATGTCAAAGCCGAGTTGGGTTTCTCCCGGCTATTAAGAGGAAACCTCAAGTTTGGTAAAGAATGTCAATGGATGCTTACAGCCAGGAGCGAGGACTACTATTACAATAATATCCAGCAAAATATCTGAGAGAATTGTCATGGAGATAAATATTCAAAGGAGTTTAAGGGAACAATAGCTATTAAGAAAGTGAGGTCGTGGATATATAGTGAGGTGCCACAGCATAAATTATATAAAAACTTCGAACGAAGTTCAATAATTGCGGATCGTATAATATCCTATCCCATCCCATCATTAAAACTAACATCCCCAAAATGTGGGCTTTATGGGGATGAAATACAGAAGATGCGTGCGTTGCAAAAAACTTAATATGAACGAAATATAGATATTCCTTCTTACTTAAGTGACGCGACAGTCCGGAATGAACCTGGGCCTCAACCAACGTGCCTCTCCAATTAGTCCGGTCCTTAGCTTACAGCCGCCTCCAGTTGCACACTCCACGTTGGTTGAGGTCGGTTTCTACTAGTGCGCGCCACTTAAAGCTAGGTCTTCCTCTACTGCGTCCGACGTCTGGCTGGGAATCGAAGACTCTGCGAGCCGGAGTATTGGTGTCCATTCCTTCTACATGTCCCAGCGGAGTATTTTGACTACGGGCATGTCGCTGTACAGTTCCAGGTTAAATCTTCGTCTCCATAAACTGTCAACGAAAACGGGACCGAAGATTTATCGAAGAATTTTCTTCTCGAAGCGAACAAGGATTTCGTCATCCATTTTTGGCACGGTCCATGCTTCAGGGCCGTAGAGTAGGACTGGGATGATCAGGGTCTTGTATACGATCTCCTTAGTAGTTCAAGTGAGGGCTTTCCTACTTAATTGCCTTCTTAGGCCGAAAAAACAGCGGCTGGCAAGAGTAATTCTTCGTTTGATTTCTGACGAGATGTTGTTGTCAAAGTTAATAGCGGAGCCGAGGTAGACAAAGTCCCGTACTACCTCAAAGTTATATCTGTCAATGGTGACGTTCTGTCCAATTCGTCAATGTTGTGCGCCCTTTCGTGTTGACAGCATATACTTAGTCTTACCCTCATTTACTGCTAAACCCATTTTGCCGCTTCCTTCTCTATACTAGCAAACGTGGCTATAACATCACTTTGAGTCCTACCAATAATGCCAGTATCGTCGGCATATGCTTGTAGTTGCACCGATTTATGGAAGATTGTGCCTCTGCTGCTGGCTCGGGAGTTTTTCCTAAACCTCTCAAGGGTCAGATTAAAGAAGTCATATGGCAGTGCCTAAATCCTTTTGTTGGTATCGACTGTGTCGGTGAGGTCGTTTCCGACCCTGATGGAGAGAGAATTCTCCACCCACCAAAACTAGACATGCCTCTGTATAGTTCGTCTCTATAAATGCTGTCGTATGCGGCTTTGAAATCGAGGAATAGGTGGTGAGTATCGATTTGGACTTCTTGGGATTCCAGGCTCTGCCGAAGTGTAAAGATTTGATCAGTTACGGACTAAGCTGGCCTAAAACCACACTGATAAGGGCCGATCAGATTGTTGGTAAACGATGTCAGGCTTGTAGGCGATGTTGAGGAAACTTCTGCCTCACTTAGGTCGGGTGTTTTGTAGTTTTCGCTGTCGTTGCCAATATTGACGTTCTGCCTGACAGCGGAATGTTGTTCGTCATCGTCGTTTAACAGTCTGCAGAAGTGGTTCTTCCATATCCTTAGCATCGACTGTGTCTCAACTACGATGTTTCCTTGTTCATCTCGACAGGTTACTGTTCGAGCCCTGTTCCCATGGCTTTGACGTTTTGCACGTTATTAAAACTTGTGAACATTGTTCCTGGAGTGGCACCTCTATATCGAGCGCTTTTCTTGCTCTTTTTCGTCTTTCTGAAAAGCCGATGTTCTTCCCTTCTTCTTTGACTAAAGTGCTCAATGGCAGCTCTCGTCTTCACCTGCAGCTTAGCGCTGTAGAACTCCTTCTTGGCTGTGAGCATCTGTCGGCATTCCTCATCAAAACAGGGGGTTCTTGCTGGTGGGCGCGAGAATCCTAGCAGATAAGTTGAGACTGATGTAATGGCGTGTTGGCATCGTTGCCATTGTTCTTCGATATTCGATTCTGGTGTTTATCGAGAGGTTAAGGGATACGCGTTGCGCGAAGATCTTGGCGATTGTAGTCTTTCGAGATTCAATTTTTTTTACAGCATTTCTGGTTTGTTGTGGAGTAGTGGATATATCCGCATTCTTACCTTGGCTTTGCGGATCGTTTAATATCCTTTCCCATCCCATCGTTAAAACTAATATCCCCAAAATGTGGCTTTAAAGATATGGGCGTGGCAAAAAACTTAATATGAACGAAGTATAGATATTCTGTCTTACTTAAGTGACGCGACAGTCCAGAATGATCCTGGGACTCAACCAACATGCCTCTCCAATAAGTCCGGTCGGTGATCGGAGTCAATGTTAGCCCCTCGGAATGTTCGATTATTTAAAATACTGGATGCGTGCCTCTTGTTTATCGCAATTGTTTGAATGAATGCGATATTGATTGAATGTTCGTTCATCTGGCGACCGCCATGTCCCCTTATGAATATCGAGTTTGGGAAACCGTGTGCTGGCTATTTCCACAGCAAAGTCAATTAGCCTAAGTCCGTTGCCAGACTGTTGAAGATGTCTTCACTTTCTGCATTTCCGTTCAAATCCCACACCATGACTGCCATGCCCACTTTTCAGAAAAAAACGATGCTTTGATGGAACGGTAAGGAATTTGAAAAAAGGGCCATTTCTCATATGTTTCATCCATCTTTGTCTGGCCGATCCTATCGTATTTCCTGGATTTCAGTAATGTCTGCATTGTATCAGGTTATGGATTTCATTAGTTTTTAGGCTATAACGCTTGCACATTCCAGGTGGCGATACAAACAACGTTGTCAACAATATAATCTGTCATATCCGAGGCTTTTGGTTGCTTCGTTACAATGGTTCTGTAAATCCGTAGGTATTAGGATTTATTAGCCTTGAAGTCGTCTTGCTCTCGTTTGAGTAGTATTAAATTTCAAAAAAGCTTATCCCAACTTAACCGTTCGGAGTCGGTTCCGCTACCGTGATAGAACCTTGGTACTAACGAGCCTGTTGCGTTTTGTATTTTATTAAATTAGTTTTGCTTATTACTGTTAAAAAAAAACTCGAATAATCCAATCGACGTGGATCGTCGATCTCTAAAATTCGTTTTGTGCTTGAATAACTTAAAATCAGCATGAATATTCGTCGGAAAGACGTTCGAGAACGTTGCAACTGGATATTTTCGGTGATTTATCAACGCTGCCCTGTGTATAGCATCAATCACCCCTATCGAGGTATCCGTTCGGTACAATCTCCGAAACGAAAGTCAGTTCCAATCGGAACTCAATATAATTCCCAGGTATCCATTGCGGAAGAAGCATGCAATCGCGTAATTCTTCGTAGGACAACTTCGGAAGAAATTCAACGCCTAGCTGTCAAATATTGTCGACTTAACACATATCGCCGATGTGCGTTTCAATTCGTCGGAAATGCTAATCGGAACGGATACCTTGGTAGAAAATTCTCCGATTTCGAACAATTCGGGGAAAAATTTCGTCCGAACGGATACCTCGATGAGACCGCCTCGCATGAAGTCGACTGTCATGACTTGCATTATTAAGATTCTCGGAAGTAGTACATTTTTGGTGTAAAAGCCTGATGGTTTGGTCTGAATGCGATTCCTTCACTTGCACCATACGTGTTTCCAAAATTGAGAACGTCTTATAAATGTTAAGCTGCAAAGTAACAGCGCTTTGTGTTGGTGTGTACTATTGCATGAATGCGCTTAGACTGACGGCTTGAATGCGTTACGTCACAAGTCGAACTGAAAACAGATGTCAAAAGGTTGCCAGATGCCGAAAGCTACAATGGCCCTATGCTCAAATTTCGTACCAAACACTTGGTGTGTAAATATTATCCAGCTCGGAGCAGGGTCTAGATACTTAACGAATCTTGATCTCACCAGTCCAATTTTGCCTTAAAATCGTTTCCTCTATTTTTTTTTTTGTGGGGGTTCGTTGGAAGGAAAAATCATCGAAAGACATTGCAGAGGTTTTATCGCGAGGGAACCTTCTGCAATAGTGAGGGACTTTAACCCGATCTAAAAAACCTCCCGAAGACTGACTTTTGTATGTCTTCAAGGAATCGCACCTAGTCGTTAGACTAATCAGCAATTTATTTTTCACATGTATTATATTTTATAAAAATATAAAATTTAAAAGAAATTCCGACGTTGGTCGGATTTCTATGAGTTTTGTTTGAAATTGTACTTAAGTTTCAGTATTTCTTTTTTTTTATATATATATCTTTACATAGATCAAGTGGTTTAACCCGTCTTAATCTCCTGACTATATTGTCGGTTCTTAAAAGCTGTGCTATTTCTAAATTAACATGGCTGAGAAGCCTATCTCTGTGTCTTAGAGCTACTTTTTTAGCTTCATATTCAACCATTTCAATATATAGATCTCTATGTAGATCGGTGTTACGTATGTACCACGGTGCGTTAACTATGCTCCGTAGTACTTTGTAGTAAATAAATAAATAAATAAATATATAGATAAATAAACAATTAAATAAATAAATAAAAAGACAAAAATAAATAAATAAACTAACAAGTTAATAAATAAATAAATATATAAATAAATAAATATGCAAACATAAATAAATATATACAAATAAATAAATACAATCAAATAAATAAATAGCTAAATGAATATATAAATAAATAAACAAATAAGTAAGTAAACAATTATATAAATAATTAAAGAAAAACAACAAAAAATAAATAAATAAACAAACAAGTTAATAAATAAATAAATAAATCATATATTTTGACTAGTTGTTGCAAACAGATTATTAACTAAGGGATTGTCAGCAAAAGCGCAAGAATTCACAAACTTTTTAGTGATTTTGGATATTCTTTCAGATACTAATTCAACACCCGCTCTTTTATGAATGTGTAGAGTAGGATAATCCCATGGTAGATTTAACATTAACTTTAGAACTCTATTCTGAGCTACTTATAGTTTTTTTATATGGCAAAGGGCGGAGTTTCCCCATACTGGACAGCCATAAAGAAGAATAGCTTGAAATATAACTTTAAATATTATTATTTAGTTTGACAGAGAAAGTAATGATCTCCTATTGATAAATGGGTAAAGGACTCTCGTTGCTATATTAACCTTATTCACTGTCTGTGAGATGTGTTCCTGGAATGTTAATTTGGAATCAAGATGTATACCTAGATATTTTACAGAATTCTGAAACTTTACATTTGTTCCATTAATCTGTAAGTTAGAGGAAGGCAAAAAACAAGCTTTTCTTTTTCTAGTGAAAAAGATAGCTTGTAGTTTGTCCTTGTTTAATTGGATCTTCCATTTATTTAAATACGTTTCTAGTATTTCCATCGCATATTTTAGATTGATCTCAATATTAAGAGCAAAATCATGGGATGAAAATACAGCTGTGTCATCAGCAAAAACAGCTAATCCACATTCAGGCAGATCTGGAAGGTCTGAGGTATATAAATTATAGAGAATGGGCCCCAATACGGAACCTTGAGGTACTCCAGACTTCAAGTAAATTACATTAGATACACCACTATTGACATGCACTTGAAAACGACGATCAGACAGAAAACTTAAGATTATATTGCACAGATATGGAGGGAAGTGTAGATTTATAATTTTATATATCAATCCATTATGCCAAACACAGTCAAATGCCTTTTCAATATCAAGTAAAATCATGCCAGTCGATTTTCCTATCGACCGGTTACTTTTAACATGATTATAAATTCTTTGTACTTGAAAGGCAGTGTTGTGGTAGCGTCTAAAACCGAACTGCTCATCTGGAAAGATATGGTTATCATCAATAAATTTCATAATCTTTTCTTTTAGAATTTTTTCACAAATTTTACTTAGGCTACTAAGTAGGCTTATTGGTCTATAACTACCCGGATTAACAGCTGCCTTACCCGCTTTTAATATGGGTGAGACTTTGGCAAGCTTCCATTTGATTGGAAAGTACTGCATCTTAAGGCAGGCGTTAACAATATACGCTATCACTTTGATCCCTTTTTTAGGTAGCTCCTTAAGGTAGATATTTCTTACATGATCTAATCCTTCAGTCTTTCTAATTATCAGATTATTTATAAAAAAACAAGATGTCTTCTTCGTTTACGTAAGCATCTACAGGTGTATTTATGTTCATTGTTCTTAGTCTTTCAACTGAACTGCCAACCACAGTGTTTGTATATGCATCACCCAAATTTTGCGATATGCAATGATTACGCTTGAAAGTTGAGGCTAGAGCATTGGCTTTTTCACTGTCCGTAAAATAAATATTCGAATGTTCCTTGAGGAATGGAATATGCCTATTCTTATTTCGGACTATTTTTACCATGTTCCAAAATGGCTTCGAATTCTTGTCTAAATCTTGAAGCTTCTTACTCCAGGAATCATTTCGCAATTGTGAAATTTGACTGTTTATTACGCTGCTTAGGTATTTCATCTGGTTTTTAAAAGAGGGTTGCCTATACCTCTGCCAATTTCTCCTATACATATTTCTTATCTTAATAAGATTTAAAATATGCAATGGGAGCTTGAAACAATTATTGTTTTTAACTACCTTTGGTATACTTTCGTCAGCAGAATCCAAGATGTGTTTAGTAAAAGTGTTAACGAGAGAGTCAACATCTTGCACAACCCCAATCCCTGTATCTGCAGTTCAAATCACCTCCGATTAGGAAATCGTCATGCCAAGAAAAAAGTTTACGCAAATCATTTCTCAAACTTTAAATCTGATACAGTGCCACCAGGAAAGTAGACACAGAAAATTTTAATAGTTCTTTGATTATTTAATTTCACTTTTATGCCGATGTTTTCTACCAATTGTGTTCTAGAGATTGGTAAGAGCGTATGTTGAATCGATCTTCTGACAAGAATAGCTACACCTCCACCAGGTCTAGTAGTTCTATCCACTCGATAGCATTTGAAATTTGGTGTTGATAGTTTATGATCTTGCTTTAACCATGTTTCGGTGACTAAAGCTATGTCAACGTTTTTTAAATTCAAAAAGTTTGTGAATTCTGCGCTTTTATTTCGAATTCCCCTAGCATTCCATGTTACAATATTTAAATTACTATCTACCGTATTATTACTTATCATCATTAGAATACAAAAATTTTGTTGCTAATTGTGCAATAACTTTAAATTGGTCGCTTTTAGTTTTACATACTGACAATTTGGTAATCATTTCCAATATTAAAACATTCAGCTCCTCCATGGAAAAAAGATTGCTGTTTGTTCCGATTAAACCTGTTGTTTGGTGAGTAGTAGTCCTCCGTGTGTTTGGTGGTTGCGAACAGCTGATGGCGTCTGGTTGATGATAACGTTCCACGTTCGGTTGTCTTCGTTGAGGAAGAGAGGGAAAAGCTGTCATTGATGACAGATCAACATGCTCATTGCGAACCGGTTCAGAATTGAAAGCTTGTGTTGAAGGTAAAGCTTTTCGCCGAGGCTGATTATGTCGGTTTGCCATGTTACGTATGTACCACGGTGCGTTAACTATGCTCCGTAGTACTTTGTTTTGGAAGGTTTGTATTCTTAGTAAGTTTGTCTTGCATGTGCATGCCCACAGCTGGATCCCATAGGTCCATACTGGTTTAAGAATTTGCTTATATAGCAATAATTTATTGTAGTTGGATAAGGGTGAGTATCTCCCAATAAGCCAATACATTTTACTGTAGCGGATGTTTAACTCATCTCTTTTTTTCTTTACATGTGCTTTCCAACGCAGTTTGGCGAATAGAGTCATCCCTAAATATTTAGCTGTATTTGAATATTCCACTACATTACTATTTATGTATACTGGAATGTGTGGTACATTTTTTAACGTAAAATTTATATGAACTGACTTCAGGTCATTTAATCTGATCTGCCAATTTTTAGTCCATTCTGAGATATTGTTTACTTCCTTTTGAAGCTTTTTTGTAGCTGTCGAAATGTTTCTCCTAAAGAAAGTATAGCAGTATCGTCTGCAAAGGTAGCTAGAGTCACTTTCTGGTAGATCACTAGTGAATAGGAGATATAGTACTGGACCTAAAACACTGCCTTGAGGTACACCAGCCTTAATTTCCCTTAATGTTGAGTACGTTATTTCTTGTTTAATTCTGAAAAATTGCTGTAGAATATACGACTCCAGTATTTTTGAATACTGCTTCGGCAGTTGCTTTTGTAATTTATGGATCAATCCTTTGTGCCATACTTTGTCGAAAGCTTGTGATATATCAAGAAATACTGTAGAGCATACTTTTTTTCTCTTCAAAAGCATTTTCAATTTTATCAGTGATTCTATGCACTTGGTCAATTGTTGAGTGTTTATTCCTGAACCCAAATTGATGGCTCGGTACTAGCGATTTGTCTACAATAATATTTTGCAGGCGTTTTACCAGCATCTTTTCGAATAGCTTGGACAACATTGGTAGTATCGATATTGGCCTATATGAGGTTACTTCGCTAGGTGGTTTACCTGGTTTTGGAATCATTATAACCTCCGCGACCTTCCATATGTTTGGCACATATCTTTATCTAAATACAGCGTTTATGATCTGCGCTAGATGTTTCAGTATTTTTTTTGAGAATTGTTTTAAAATTTCCCCCGTTATTAAATCAAACCCTGGGGCCTTTTTTATGTTTATACCTTCTTTTTTGGCAAGTTCTTTAGACGTAACCGGTCGAATTGGTACATCTTCCTGGCACGTTTCTTCCATTCCTTGATAGTCTTTATCTTCATATGGTTGGAAGACGCCTTCAAGATGCTCAGCAAAAGTATTTGCTTTTTCTTGACTGCTTTTTGCCCAGTTTCCTTCTCTGGTTTTCACTGGTGGGATTTGAGCTGTTGGCCTGTTCATTTTCTTTGTTGCCTTCCAGAGCGAGTAGTCAGTACTAGCATCATTTGTTAGGCCTGTAAGGTATTTTTTTAGTGACTCATTTCTGAAGTCAATTATTGATTGTCTGAGTTTACTATTTAGTCTGTTATTTTGTTTTTGTCAATTGGCGCCCTATTTTGTTGCCAACGTTTTCTAGCTTTTCTCTTTTCTGCAATAATTTCACATATTACAGAAGGGTATGAATTTTGTTCTATTTTGTTTTTTTTTATTTTTGGAGTTGCAGCCCACGCAGCTTTTTGTATATTGAGTATAAATAATTGCACTGCTTCCTCTATTTGCTCTTCTGTATCATTTGGGTATTTTCTTCCAACTTCTCTCTCTCCTCTATTCTTTGACATCCTATAATGCTCCATTTCTGTGTTAAAATTCTCAAGATGGTCTAGGAAAACAGTTTATACCTACTTCCTTACATGGGTATCAAATCAACTTGTGACCGTTTTTTGCATGGAATAACTCCTACATCTGGAGTCCTTAAATTTCATGTAAGCTCGATCATGGTGGCACCAGTGCGGTAGCCTGGGTTATGCCAATTATTCATGGGCTTACATCAAATCTTATCTACAAACCATATACTGTGCATCCTAAATTACGTAACTCGATTGTCACGTCCCTCTGGATGTCTTTGGTGGTATTCTGCGATTTTTTTTTTATTTTGTTTCATCAATTCGAAAGTGTTCCGTTTTTTGCAAATCCAGGTCAACTTCTCCAAATAACCTTTGGCCTCTTGTCGTCTGTCGAGCAGACAATATAAATGCATGGTATTCCTGGGGGCAATAATGTCCTCGTTGCAATACACAATTACATCTACCAAATGTAGGTAGGATATGCCATAACACTTGACGTCTCTCCCATTCGGGTATATGTATCTGCCGCAAACGAGAACCAAATTATAACAATGTCAAATGGCTCGCTACCAATTATTTATTGTTGCAGCTACTAAATTTTCGATTTTCTGACGGGTCAATAACAATTCGCAACGGGGGTTCAATTTCCCAACTGTTTTGTCGCGTCGCGTCACTTGCCCTCCCTGATGACATATTAGGTGAAGATCACAAGAGATACCCAGTCAGTGTTGTGTTTCCACGTATCCAGAATCCAGATCCAGAACACAGGCGTATTTAAAGAATGTTTTTGGTTTTTATGATGGTGTCGCCTTTGGGTTGAGCCATACATACACTCGTCCTACCCGCAGAACAGAAGCAAATCAGCATCACCACTTGAGAGGAGATTTTTCATCTTTTTTTTTTCTGGACGTTTTTGTTGTTGCTTTGTTTTTGTGTAGATATAATGCACAACACTGCGCCGCAGGCATGCCATATATGCCTACACGGATAGTTATTAATAGACTTCGTAAGCGGTATAGTCGCCTTGAGTCGGATCATACTGTCTCTTGAGGAGAAGTAGCATGCGGTCCCTTGTGACCGCAGCAGCTAATGCATATTCGACAAAAAAAAATAAAAAGTTGTGTCTTCCAATTGGTCCGTTCTAAATTTATAACGTGTTGATAGCTCGGTGGCGGGCTTGTGTACATTCGAACGTTAAAGAACTATTTGCCTAATTATTATCCTTGAATCGAATGCACACACACGACGTGTGAGTGTAATATAATTTTGGTATGATTTGTCGTGGGTAGCAGTTAGGTAAACAGACGTAGATCGATGTCCCTATTCTGTTTGTCTACTTTCTGACATGATGAATGATGCTAATTCTTGAAATTCGAGAAAAGATGCTGACTTTGGTGTGTCTGTTGTCCTGCAATGCACACGTTTTCATGTCTTTGTCACGGATCTGAGTTGACGAAGCGTTTTTTTTTTTTTTTTTTTTTGAAAATGTGACCTACACCCTCTCGCCTTTCATCTTTGTGGGATCGTCAGTCGTTATTGTTAGGGATGATGTTGCAAATGGGAGTTTTTCATAGCATACTCATAGAGCTTGTCTCCTTTAATAACGTCATTAGGAAATGCAATATCTTAAATCACAGAATCATGTTTTGATAGAGTAAGACATGGTCATAGACGGATCTATGGATTAAAGAAATTATCCACCTCTTAGGGATGAAGAATAGTCAATTGTCCATCACCGTCGGAGTAGGGAGAGGGTCAGAATATAATTTATGGGATGTGTTGGATCGGCTTTTCATATCAATCGGCCATATAACAAACATATTGACTCCTAAACATTAGGAGCTTTATAACATTACGAGATTTACGCAAACCATGGACTTGGTCTGGACATTTAGGTGTACCTGGGGATGATAACCAAACACTGCAGGATTCATTACACTGGAGATACGCTAACTACATGACTAACGAAGCAGAAAATAGTCCGTTCTTGACACTAGGTGTGACCAATACTCACATATTGGTGGTGGCAAGCCACAGATAAAGCAACCAACTTGAAGCAAATGACAAAAATACAAAGACTAGCGTGTATAGGGACAACCAGTGCGATGAGAACAACCCCAACCTCTGGATTGGAGGTGATTCTGAATCTGCTGCCCTTAGATCTATACAGGCAGGAATCAGCTGCCAAAAGCTCCTCGAGGATCAGCCAAACGAACAGCTGGATCCCGAGCCTCGCTGGGGATGCGCAGGTCCTAAAGAAATACGTAGGGAGCGTAGTAAACTCTGACTATCTATCTCCCTATCTAGACTTCGATCGACCCTTTACCTGCTCGTTTCCGAGCAGAGACCAATGGGACAAAAATGAACCCACAAAAAGGAAATCGATATTCATCTTCACAGATGGATCAAATCAATCAATCAGGCTTTCTGATCATAGTAGTGTGTTCCAGGCTGAGGTGCTAGCTATTGCTGAAGCGGCTCATTTGGTGTCAATAATGGAAGTATCTGCTCTCGAAATTTAATCAAAGCTTGTTCGCCGCTGTCGCGAAGAGCTCAAGGTTCTCTGCTCACAGCATAATGCTGATCTCTGCTGGGTTACTGGTCATAAGGACATAGACGGCAACGAGATGGCCGACGAACTGGCAAGAAATGGATCTGCTACAGATCATGACCAGGCACTATAAACGGTCGAACCACCACTCTGTAACCTCAGAGAAAGAGTGGAATACAAGACCAGAATGAAAGCTAATACCAGGTGGAAGTCATTGACTACCTGCGAAATATCTCGGAAGCTCTGGCCAGAATACAACGGGAACCGGACCAAAAAACTTTTGCGGTACGACAGAATCTCCTTATCTAAACTGGTAGGGGCTCTCACTGGTCACAACTTTCTCAGAACCCATACAATGAAATCTCAAGGATGACGATATCTGTAGAGGCTGTGGTGATGAGGAAACGGTAATGAGGATACACCTCATTTCCTCTGTCACTGCCCGAGTCTCTGTCACCTGAGGAACAGAACACTTGGAAGCTACTACTTCCAAGACATCCAAGAGCTTTCCGATATTCCATTACCCTATCTTTACAGGTTCCTACGAACATCAGGATGGCTGGATAGAGTGGAGTAACCCGTAGTAACGATAAAGAAGGACGAAATCCCACCAAGGTTATCACAATGGGTCCACATGGACCTAAGTGTGGCGGAATAGAGGACCCTCTACTCCACCAACCCGTAAACCTAACCTTACCTAACCTGACACTAGGTTAGGTTAGAGTGATTCAGACCATTTTTGGTCCACGTGATATCACGTGGATCTTGTCCATACTCCTTATCACAGACAAGAGAAATATGCAGATGCATATGGGCCAGATAGAGTTTTTCTTCCCTATTTTTATGTGAATTTCACCAGTTAAACCATTTCTTGGTTATGGTATGATCATACAAGTTTAATGAGATTATCCAACTTCCTCCTTGTCCAACCAGCCGCATATTGTTTTTGCACTCGCACTATGCATTGTGCAATGCAATGAATAGATGAGAAAACGTCAATTGGACATCTTAAAGAACAGTGCAACGTATCATGTGTGATGTATTTATAAATACGAGTATGAAGCCGATTATAGAATGCCGAAGGCGGAAGGAGTGAAAATCGACCTCGACCTCGTTGGCACACCTCCATCCTCACTTACTTACTTACGTGGTGCTACAGTCCGGGATGAACCTGGGCCTCAACCAACATGCCTCTCCAATTAGCCCGTTCCTTAGGTCCTTGAAGTCGGTTACTACTTGTGCGCGCCACATTAGGCGAGGTCTTCCTCTACTGCGTCCGACGTCTGGCTGGGAATCGAAGACTGCGAGCCGGAGTATTGGTGGTGTCCATTCGTTCTACATGTCCTAGCCATCTTAAACGTCCAATGCGGAATTTTTTTGACTAGGGGTATGTCGCTGAACAGCTCGTATAGTTCGTGGTTGAATCTTCGTCTCCATAGCCCGTCAACGCAAACGGGACAAGATTTTTCGAAGAATTTTTCTCTCGAATCGACAAAGGATTTCTTCATCCGCTTTTGATACGGTCCATGCTTCAGCGCCGTAGAGCAGGACTGGGATAATCAGGGTCTTATATAGGATATCCTTAGTAGTTCGAATGAGGGCTTTACTACTTAACTGCCTTCTTAGCCCGAAGAAACAGCGATTGACAAGAGTAATTCTTCGTTTGATTTCTGACGAGATGTTGTTGTCAGAGTTAATAACGGAGCCGAGGTAGACAAAGTCCCGTACTACCTCAAAGTTATATCTGTCACTGGTGACGCTCTGTCCAATTCGTCGATGTTGTGTGTCCTTTCGTGTTGACAGCATATACTTAGTCTTACCCTCATTTACAGCTAAACCCATTTTTGCCGCTTCCTTCTCTATACTAGCAAACGTGGCTATGACATCACGTTGAGTCCTACCAATGATGTCAATATCGTCGGCGTAGGCTAGTAGTTGCACCGATTTTTGGAAAATTGTGCATCTGGTGTTGGCTCGGGAGTTTTGCACAATCCTCTCAAGAATCAAATTGATAAAGTCACATGACAGCGCATCGCCTTGCCTAAATCCTTTTTTGGTATCGAATGTATCGGTGAGGTCGTTTCCGACCCTGTTGGTGTAGCGAGAATTCTCCATCGTCATCCTACACAAACGGACGAGTTTGGGCGGTATACCAAAACTAGACATGGCTCTGTATAGTTCGTCTCTATAAATGCTGTCGTATGCGGCTTTGAAATCGATAAATAGGTGGTGGGTATCGATTTGGACTTCTTGGTTTTTTCCAGGATCTGCCGAAGTGTGAAAATTTGATCGACTGTGGACTTTCCTGGCCTAAAACCACACTGATAAGGGCCGATCAGGTTGTTGGTAAACGTTTTCAGGCGTTCACATATTACGGCAGATAGGATCTTGTAGGCGATGTTGAGCAGACTTACGCCTCTGTAGTTGGTGCGGCTCAGAGGGTCTCCTTTTTTGTGGAGATACTGAGGTTCCATTCTTCAGGCATGCTTTCAACCGACCAGATTTGGCTTACTTACCCAGTCATCTCCGCCAGCTTTATAAAGCTCAGTGGGAAAGCCGTCATTTCCGGCGGCCTCATTAAGCTTGACTTCGGTTGGTTGGCAGTTTTCGCTGTCGTTGAAATGGTTCGTTCTGCCCGACAGCGGAATGTTGTTCGTCATCGCCGTTTAACAGTCTGCAGAAGTGGTTCTTCCATATCCTCAGCATCGACTATATCTCAACTACGATATTTCGTTGTTCATCTCGACAGGATTCTGTTCGAGTCTTGTATCCTGGGCTTTGACGTTTTACACTTTGGTACAACTTGCGAACATCGTTCCTGGAGTGGCACCTCTCTATATCCTCGATCGCGCGCTTTTCTTGCTCTTTTTTCTTCTTTCTGAAAAGCCGATGTTCTTCCCTTCTTCTTTGCCTATAGAGCTCAATGGCAGCTCTCGTCTTCACCTGCACCTTAGCCTTGTAGGCCTCGTTCTTGGCTGCGAGCATCTGTCGGCATTCCTCATCAAACCAGGGGTTTCTTGCTGGTGGCCGCAAGAAACCTAGCACATCAGTTGCGGCTGATCTAATGGCTTGTTGGCATCGTTGCCATTGTTCTTCGACATTAGATGCTGGTGGTGTTGTGTGAATCGAGAGGTTAAGGGATACGCGTTGCACGTAGGTCTTGGCGGTCTCTGGCGATTGCAGTCTTTCGATTTTAAATTTTTTTCACAGTATTTCTGTTCTTTTGTGGCTTGGTGGATATCCGCATCCTTACCTTGGCTACAACAAGGTAGTGGTCCGAGTCGATGTTAGCCCCTCGGAATGTTCGGACATCCAAAATACTGGATGCATGCCTCTTGTCTATCGCAATGTGATCAATTTGGTTGACTTTTCGTTGATCTAGAGCCTTGAAAGACACCAGCATTTATTTGATGAGTTGCAGACTTCAAGCCGTCCAAAACAACTTAAATTGAACGTTTCGAAAGATAATGTCTAATCCATAGAAGAAGTTTTTCGTCGATTCCAAATGCACGCATTTTCGACAAAAGGGCTTGATGCCAAACCCTGTCAAATGCCTTTGAAATATCAAGCGCAACAATCTTGCTTTCTCCAACATGGTGGATTGATTGGTTCCACTTTTCGGTGAGATATGTCATCAAATCACCAGTAGACCTGTTGCTGCGACAAACCATACTGCCGGTCATTCAGAAGTTTTCGTGTTTCGAGATATTCCATATGCTGGCGATTTATCAGCGTTTCCATGACCTTGGAAAGAAGGGATGTGCACTTGCGTCGGTAGTTGGAGAGAGTAGTACATACAGGCTGGTCAAAGCTGTTTTCCATCTACTCGGAAAGAGTCCTTATGAGTAGGATAGATAGAAAAGCTTATGCAATTGTTTTGCTAGCTAGAAGCACACCTCCTCAGGATAATGGGGGATATACCATCTGGACCAGGGGATTTATGAATGTAAAGATCAGATAAAACTCTCCCAACTGTACGAGTACGAAAGTGGATTTGTCCAATTGAATGATCTAAGTTCAATAGGAGACTGGACACAATCTGGCGACGTAGAACTGGCGCAGAAAGCAGATTGGCTTTGTCTAAATGGCATACAGCTTTAAAGTCATTGTGAATGAGCGTCGGAACTGATGATGAGGCCGAATTTTTTATATTTTTACCTAAAGACCAAAAGGTTTTACTGCCTCTGGGACATTGATGAATTTTTTGCCTCAACTTCGCTTTTCCTCTGTTGGGTTGGTCTTGTAGAACCAAAAGTTTGTCCAGTTTTAATAGCTCAGAATGGTTTTCCCACAACTAACAAGGTGAATGGACAGGATTCACGTTGTACCACAATGGAGCAAAAATGGTCTTAGTGTGCTGGCGAACTCACTGGCAGCCACTCTAACCTAACCTAACACTGTCATGATAAGGTTCTCAAATTTTCCGTTCGGATTAGTCGTTTACCAGGAGGTCCTCTTCTTTGCGGTAAAAATGCGGCACACACAAATGAAGGGAGGAGATAGGATTAAGCCCTGTGTGGGCTGTAGATGCCAAATATTTCGGACATTTTTTGTTTGAACCTATAGCCTGAGGAAATAATAAGGTCATACATTACTGCACCCAAATGACAAGAGAAGAACATTTAAAGCCCCTTAAGCCTAATCATTTCATTTTATCTTTTTGTTTCTTTAGACAAGACCTAATCAGCGAATACATTGACATATCTAGTCATGTTATCCCTCCCTAACCCCGAGTTTAGTTCTTGAAAATGTAACATTAAATCAAATTTGAATAATGTAGTCCACAGAACTTTGAAGACGTGCATCATTTCAAACCCTCTTCACATCTCCTACTACATTCGTAAAATGTGAAATCCTTCTATGGAGACAAAAGCCTCAAGTCAAAATAAAAACAAATCCAATTACAACAGATTCAAGTTGATTCGTACATATCGCAGAAGATGAACTAGGTCGAACATAACCCATGCCTCCCCACCCTGCCAGAACCATGTATCCTCGATTATTGTGTGCTCAAAAATAATTGATATCTCAAGAACTTGCTTTCGAAAATAATTTCTCCTCGAAAGCAATTATTACAACGAAGGCATTAAATTTGTCAGTATCCAGCTTTTGATCAGCTCCTCCCTCCCCCAGCTGAATAATGGGAAATACGCGCATCTGGGAATCTTAAAACTTTAGCTTCTGCCACTTGACTCATTTATGTATACCGCAGCCCTACGCAGGGAAAACCAGCCAAACGAACGAAAAGAAGCCAAATATTATGTGACATTACATATACCTACATGTCTTCCCGACTGACGGGGCGTCGCATTCGAATACATAGCTATCAGCTTCCAGTGGGAATAATTAATTCTCACGAGATGCAACAATTGATACTTCTCTACAATTCGTGCGAACCTCGGCTGCCTCAGAAGCACTAGAAGATTTCAAGCATGTCATCCCTCCATCTCCCGAAGAAAACGCGGCTCAAGCGCTCAAGATGAATTATCAACTTGCTTTATCTATATTCGCTGAGATTTATATTGCGGGTTCGAGGCGAGGATAGAAGGGGCGCCACTTCCTGTTTCACATGCATATACATGCAACCAAAGCGAATTACAATTGCAACCCAAGCTCACTAGTGGATATGTGCGCCATCGAACAGAGCAAACGACAAAAAAAAAAACCGAACGGACAGTCCAGTTTTCCTCACCTGTGCAAGCAGCAGATACTATATACAATATCTACGTACTACTGTTTTTGTACATTGATGGTGCAAAAAACAAAAACAACAACTAAACCTGCAAAGGCCGGTTGGTCGGTCAGAAACCAGTTTCTCCAGAGTCTTGACGATGACGACTAGTGCAGCAAGCACAGCCTGGCATTTGGGTCTTTTTCTCTTTTTTTGCAAAAAAAAAAAAAATAAAAAAAAAAATTTGCCACCATAATAAATGGCCGCTTTTACTTCTTCTGACAATTGCCATTAGCAGAAAACGATGCACACAGCCGTGGCACTACCTGTTCGCAATCGCATACCAACCGGTTCAAGCGGGCAACAGGCTTTTCAATAAAAGTCAGGTGCGCAAGCCTCGCGTCTTCTCCTTTCATTCATAAAAGTTTATTTATTTATTTTGCTGTGCGCCTTTTTTTCGTTTTTTTTTTATCAAGCCCACTTAGGGCCTTTACACTCTCATACAAACGATAGATAGATAGATGCATGCATATACGAACGAATGCGTTTTGTCCATTCGTATATGGTTACTTAATTACAATTTTGAGATATTGCACTTAGTTTGTGGACAAAAAAAAAACTCATTTAGGTGTGCAAATTATGCACTTCCCGTAGTTTGGAAAAATTTAATGTTCTTGGGATTTTCCGAATCACGTATATTCGCGATTTTGTTTTGAAAGAGGCGCAGGTGGTACACTTTTGAGATACATTGTATCTAATGGGTTTATTGGATGGTTGTTAATGGGTTATTTCTAATGGACGAAATCTTTACGTAATTCCATGTCTATTTATATACATATTCCATTGTTCTATATGAACAGTAATAGATTGTAAATGATCAGATCAGATGTTATGAACAGCTTCTACAGAAGTCTGAACAGGCCCAAGTCTTTTGGATTGTATAGGCTTATTGTATAGTTTTATGTGCGGAATTCGATGAAGTTACGAAATGTGATCCTTACGTACATTGAGTGAGAGACAGCCTTGATTACAATTTGACCAGTATTGTCCTTGCTACCTTGATCACATCTATATATTAGTTTACAACCCAACAAATGATTTTTGCCTCCATGATTCTCAAATCTTTAATATACCGAAGGAATTACGTTTATTAACATTTAATAGAAGAGGTGCAGCTGCCGGTGCTTAAGGATAGTGATGCGATTATATGAGGACACAAGCGTTCTAGCCTATCTATCAACTCCTACTCTCACCTCCACGCTTGTGACTGGTGGGTGCCTAGTACCTCGACTGGAGATGGGGTATTAAACCCCTGTGGAAGGTCGTCGGTGCCAGCAAACGAGAGAGGGGGGAGGAGTGTCCTCTCAATAAGGCACTCACTCTCAGGCGGCAGCGGAGGAATTCCCTAGATGGAGTCAACGGTGGCGCCTACAGCCCCAGTTTGATCGAACTGGTAGTGAAATCCCGATATAAGCTGCTTCGACATATTTGAACACCAGGTCTATAGGGATTTCCAATACAGAGCCAGGGTATTGGAAAAGAGTTGGTGTCTACTGACATCGGTATTTTTTCCGGCCCGCTGTCCTAGGGTCAAAACAAGGGCCTGGCCCTCCAGGTTGGGGGTTGTGCTTTGGGTTAACTACCCATCCACGGAAAAGAGATTATGTTACGAAGCAACCAATAGCCTCGGAAAGGACTGATATTATTTTTGACGACCATGATAAACGAAAAAAGGACAACGACGTTCGTATCTGCATCTGGAATGTGAGAACATTAAACAGGAGAGGTGCAGGCGAACAACTAGCGGAAGCCCTAAACTGCTACAAAGCGGACATTACTGCCATCCAGGAAATACGATGGGATGGACCGGTAAAGAAGATGATGTACTGTGACATCTACTACGGACCGTGTTATAGTGAGCAGAAACAGCGACTATTCGGATGCGGATTTGTTATAAGTGCCAGACTTAGGCAAGAAGTCTTATGTTTCCAAGACATTAGCGAACGCATTGTAACAATCCGCATCAAGGCCAAATTCGCCAACATAAGCCTTATATGAGCTCATGCTCCGACGGAGGAAAAGGATGATATAACGAAGGATTGCTTCTACGAGCTCCTCGACAAACCTATGAGCGACTACCAAAGTACGATGTTAAAATCGTGCTGGGAGATTTTAACGCAAAGGTAGGAAGAGAAGACATCTTTAGAAGTACTGTCGGAAAATATAGCCTACACGACAACATGTCTGGTAACGGACTTAGGCTAATTGACTTCGCTACGGAACGAAATGCCACTATAGCCAGCACACGGTTTCCTCACCTCGATATCCATAAGGGGACATGGCGGTCTCGAGATCAACGAACAGTCAACCAAATTGATCACATTGCGATAGACAAGAGGCACGCATCCAGTATTTTGGATGTCCGAACATTCCGAGGGGCCAACATCGACTCGGACCACTACCTTGTTGTAGCCAAAGTAAGGATACGGATATCCACCACGCCACAAAAAAAAAAGAAATACTGTGAAAAAATTTTATGTCGATAGACGGCAATCGCCAGAGACCGCCAAGACCTTCACGCAACGCGTATCCTTTAACCTCTCGATCCACAACACACCACCAGCATCTAATGTCGAAGAACAATGGCAACGATGCCAACAAGCCATTTGATCAGCCGCAACTGATGTGCTAGGTTTCTCGCGGCCACCAGCAAGAAACCCCTGGTTTGATGAGGAATTCCGACAGATGCTCGCAGCCAAGAACGAGGCCTACAAGGCTAAGCTGCAGGTGAAGACGAGAGCTGCCATTGAGCTCTATAGCCAAAGAAGAAGGGAAGAACATCGGCTTTTCAGAAAGAAGAAAAAAGAGCAAGAAAAGCGCGCGATCGAGGATATAGTGAGGTGCCACTCCAGGAACGATGTTCGCAAGTTTTACCAAAGTGTAAAACGTCAAAGGCAGGGATTTAAAGCTCCAACAGAATCCTGTCAATATGAACAAGGAAATATCATAGTTGAGACACAGTCGTTGCTGAGGATATGGAAGAACCACTTCTGCAGACTGTTAAACGGCGATGACGAACAACATTCCGCTGTCAGGCAGAACGAACCATTCAATATTGGCAACGACAGCGAAAACTGCCAACCATCCTACCAAAGTGAAGTGAGGATAGCATTATCTAAAGTCAAGTTTAATAAGGCCGACGGAAATGGAGACGAAGATTCAACCACGAACTATACGAGCTGTACAGCGACATACCCCTAGTCAAAAAAACTCCACATTGGACGTTTAAGATGGCTAGGACATGTAGAAAGAATCGACACCAATACTCCGGCTCGCAGAGTCTTCGATTCCTAGCCAGACGTCGGACGCAGTAGAGGAAGACCTCGCCTTAAGTGGCGCGCACAAGTAGAAACCGACCTCAACCAACTTGGAGTGCGCAACTGGAGGCAGTTAGCTAAGGACCGGGCTAATTGGAGAGGCATGTTGGTTGAGGCCCAGGTTCATCCCGGACTGTAGCGCCACTTAAGTAAGTAAGTAAGTAAAACCACCACCCATTTTGTATAAGTATTCGACTTATCCAGCAATTTTTTTATCACGAGTATATAATATGTTTGGCAGGTAACTTTCCTTGAGAGTTCCTGCTTTTTCCGCAATTTATAGCGCGGTTTGTTATTATCGGGCCAAATCTAATGGTTTAGTTCTTTAAAGACGCCGAAATATATTTGTTTCTTCAAGAATTTGGAGGACTGTTGTGTTAACGTGTCCTAATAAACATTTTTTATGTTTTCGTGCAACATTTTTTGTTTCATCTTTAACTGCGGGAATACCCAGATCTCTGCGTAGATCTTCGTTCCTTACGTACCACGGCGCATTGACGAATGATCTTAACATTTTGTTTTCAAAATTTTGTAAAATGTTTAGATTCGTTTCACTTGTACAACCCCATAGTTGTATACCATAAGTTCAAACCGGTTATAGCACTTGCTTGTATAATAGCAGCTTGGAGAAGGATATTGACAAAAATAAAGCTTTACAGAATGAAATAAATGCATTTACTTTGGATGTCCAAGCTGTTCAATTGGTGCCTTTTATAGCTGCATCAGCACTTTACTTTAAGCAAAAGCCTGCTGTGCATCAGTTTACATTTTTTAATTTAAAAACATCAGACGTTTTTTACTACGTATGGCATGAAGGAGAAGGTGGAATGGACTCAAATGTTTTTGCTTCATGTGTTACTCATGTCTTAGAAAATTATTGTGATCTGAGTACAGTTCTATTTAACGATGGTTGTAGCGCACAAAATCGAAACGTCAACTTAGCTAACATTTGACAATTTATTGCGACCAAATATAATACTACAATCTATCAAAAGTATTTAACTGTTGGGCATACCCAGATGGAATGTGATTCTGTTCACTCAACAATAGAAAGATAAAAAAGTCCAAGGAGATGTACATTTCTGCTGATTTTATCCAACTCATTGCAGAATCCACAATCATTCCAGAACCATACAAAGTGAACTACGTAGACCACACATTTTTTTAAAAACTATTCGAATATTAATTTTTATAAATCCATAAGACCAGGCTATAAAACTGGTGACCCACAAGTTACAAATCTTGAATGCATAAAATTTGATTCCACGGGAATGTACTATAAACTTGACTTTGACAATGATTGGACATTATCACCCCGAAGAAAAGCGAAAACGAGTATTTTGAAAATTATTTTAAAACCATTGTATGAAAATTCAATCCCTTTACCGTTAAAAAAATATAACGACCTACAGAGTTTAAAGAAACTAATTCCAAAAGACTATCATAGCTTCTATAAGGTGGCGCAAAAATAACCTTCCGATGTTTTTTGGCTGTAATTTAAAAAAAAAATTCAAAACTTTGATTCTTTTTGTGGATTATTTTTATTTGGTCTTTTAATTTTTTTTACATCAAGTCGAGAATATGATGTCATGTAAATGGCCGCCGCCACAGTTGATTGTCATTTGAGTCCTTTTTATGGCCTTTTCCATCACTTTCGCCAAAACTACCGGCGATAGGTCCTCACATTCTTGACGGATATTGTCTTTAATAGCTGCAAGAGTCTGAGGCTTGTTGACATAAACCCGCGACTTCAAAAAGCCCCACAAAAAGAAGTCTGGAGCGGTCAAATCAGGTGATCTTGCTGGCCAGTGCAAATCGCCAAAACGGGAGATTAGGCGCCCGGGAAATACATCCTTCAGCATATCGGTTGCGGCACGTGCAGTGTGTGCCGTTGCACCGTCCTGTTGGAACCACATGTTTTCCAATCCCAATTCATCAAGTTGCGGCAAAAAGAACTCGTTGATCATTGGTCTGTAGCGCTCACCATTCACAGTAACCGTTTGGCCCGCGACGTCTTCGAAGAAAAAAGGTCCGATGACTCCTCCAGCGAAAACAGCACACCATACAGTGACTTTGAGCGGGTGTAATGGCTCCTCGTAGGATTTTCAGCGCCCCAGAAGCGTAAATTTTGCTTATTTACATACCCGCTAAGATGGAAAACGGCCTCATCACTCATGATTATTTTTGATGAAAAATCATCTTCCACTTGGTGGTGATTAAGGATGGCTTGAGCGTATGTTAGACGCAATCCAGACGGTGCATCAGCTGTTAGCTGCTGACCTAACAGCTGATGCACCGTCTGGACTTTGTACGGAAACATCTTCAAATCTCGTACCAAAATTCGCTGTAAAGACCGTCGACTGATACCCATATGCGTGGCACGTCGTCTGGTCGATGTCGACGGCGCTTCCATGACATCTTCGGCTACAGCAGCAATATTCTCTGCAGAACGGCTACTCCGGGGTCTGCCACGCCTGGAAGCATCTCGTGTTGTGCCAGTCTCTTCGAGGCGAGCGGCTAAACGTCGCAGTGTTTCACCAGTAGGCGTTGGACGGCTAGGAAATCTGCGACGAAATTCACGTTGTGCCAAAGTCACCGACCGATTATTGCTCAAATAAATAGTCACCAATATTCCGCGTTCTGGAGCAGTGTAGCGTAACATTGTTTATTAACGTGTATTTCGCATGTGTTTACTACACAAATGTCAAAACAGAACTGACATTAGGGGCCAATCGCAAAATTTATAGCATTTTCTGATAGGAGGATTACTTTTGCGCCAGCTTGTATGATAACCTAAGGTTTCATTCTAACAATGAATAGAAACATTTTGAGTTTTTCTTTTAAAAAATTAAAACTTCTATTCTTTTTTTTTAATTTGATTATTACTAAAAGTTTGAGGGCTCAGTGGCGCGATGGTTAGTGCGATGAACTGCCGCGCAGGAGGTCTGGGTTCGATTCCCAGCCGTAGCAACACCTAAATGATTTTTCACTGGCCCTCCTCTCGTGATGATCTGACAAATCATCCGAGTAGTATCAATTGTCAAGAATAGCTTATCTCAACTAAGCCGTTCGGAGTCGGCATAAAACAGGAGGTCCCGCCATCGTGCAAGAAGTACACACGCACACATGAATGGTTGTGAGAAAGCTAGGCCCTGGGTACTAACGAGCCTGTTGCGCCAAAAATTTGTATTTTTTTTTATTACTAAAAGTTCCTAATCATGATAACAATTATGTTCCTTATTAATAACATTAAATGTTTATAACATGCAGACTATTTGACTTTAAAGCAAAGAAACCTTTGCCATGCATTTTGTTATAAGAACATTTCAGGAATAAATATACATTTTCATTAAGATCTTTGTTTTATTTATAATTTAACAGTTTGATTAGCCTGAAAGTTGCAGTGTCAATCATTAAAAGGTGTTTCATTTACATACGCATTTAAAAGCAATAACCTCATATCTGCTAATTGAGCATCAAAACATATGAGATGAAAACTCGTACATAGCGAAAACATTTACAACATGAATATATTTATATTCAAACGATAATGCAAATTGCTAATCATTAACAAAAGTGTAATATATTTAAAAAAAAATAAGTATCAGAATTGTTTAGGATTAAGGGAAACCATTCGTTTTTTTAAATTCCTGACAAGTTGATGTTTTGTAGATACGTGCTTAACGCAGAAAGGGAACGATTAGACCTATCATGCATAATGAGAAAGTGGTATTGCTTAGACCTCAAAATGATGCCAATCATCATCAAAATATCCCTAACTGACATTACAAATCCTAGAAACTGGAAATGTTCCATTCTATTATCAAATAATTTGACAGATGTTTCCAATAATTTATTAGAGCATGCATTGCAGTACTCGGAATTAAAACTGCTGCGCTAAAACTTTGCAGTAATCAAAATCACAGATGCAGAATAACAGCAACAGAAAGAAAAACTTCTAGCATGCAATCCAAACATTACGAATACGTAATCCTACAGTTCATATAATTAGTTGAGCTTCTCTGATGGTTCGACTACATGCTTTTTATTACGACGACTTGTCTATGATGCAGTGCATCCACCGTTGACAAGAGCGAAACACACATTTTCTAATAATGTCCAGTGTAGCCAGTATCCAGTGTCGTTTCCAATTAAAATCCAGCCAGCATCACTGTATCACTTTACCACTTTATCCGTAAGGGGTGCCGAATGGGGCGGCGGCGGGTGATCTCTAATGAAAAATCTCGAAAACATGAAATTGCAACCACGACACTTTTTAATATCTGCCAGGTAAAACTCTTGAACAATTTTTGCTGAAAACATGACTTTGAGTTCTCGCTGTCTGTGTCCCATATTGCATGCATTCGGGGGGCAAAATAATTGGACGAGTTTTTCATCTCCTCTTCAGTCACAGTTCGGATAGAGTTGGTGGTGCTGCGGACGCAAAACATCTGTTGGCCACATTTTGTGTGTTTGTTTTGAGATTTGTGTGTGTTTTGTATCTTTTTTAAGTTTTAATCTCGAGAAATTTCCTCTGAAGTGACTCTTTTTCGCATGAGTTGCATAGGGAAGTTGAAGATGTTGATGGTTTCGGTTAAATCGTGGGAAAGTGAATTTACAGTAGTTGATGGTTTTTGGTTTGTTTTTTTTTTTTACTTCATTTTTGTCAGTGACATTTATTTCAAGGACTTTGCTGTCCAAATTTACCTACTTGTGAAACGATTTTAATGTAATTCAAAATAAATGGAAAACGTTTTTAACTTGCAACAACTTTATGATTAATGGTTGACGATTCTTTTGACACTTGCAATGCCGTGTGATGGTATTGGAAGTGGTTTTGGTTGTGTGATTAAATGGCAATTAAAAGTGGATGGGGGGGATTAAACTTGATCGTTTTGTTATCATCATATTTGTTCTTAAAATATTATGTTCTCAACTTGACATTGTACATAAACGTTCATTTTCGCATTAATTTTCAATAACCGCTTCATCGATTCTTTTATGAAGGATGTTACCATATTTTGCTTGAAATGCTGACGACATCGCAGTGGTAGTAGTGGCCAAAACCATAGAGAAAGATGTAAAGATATGGCTAAACTCGACAATAAATTTACTTACTTACTTACTTAAGTGGCGCTTCAGTCCGGGATGAACCTGGGCCTCAACCAACATGCCTCTCCAATTAGCCCGGTCCTTAGCTAACTGCCTCCAGTTGCGCACTCCAAGTTGGTTGAGGTCCGACGTCTGGCTGGGAATCGAAGACTCTGCGAGCCGGAGTATTGGTGTCGATTCTTTCTACATGTCCTAGCCATCTTAAACGTCCAATGCGGAGTTTTTTGACTAGGGGTATGTCGCTGTACAGCTCGTATAGTTCGTGGTTGAATCTTCGTCTCCATAGCCCGTCAACGCAAACGGGACCGAAGATTTTCCGAAATTTTTTTTTCTCGAATCGACCAAGGATTTCTTCATCCGCTTTTGATACGGTCCATGCTTCAGCGCCGTAGAGCAGGACTGGGATAATCAGGGTCTTATATAGGATCTCCTTAGTAGTTCGAGTGAGGGCTTTACTACTAAATTGCCTTCTAAGCCTGAAGAAACAGCGATTGACAAGACTAATTCTTCGTTTGATTTCTGACGAGATGTTGTTGTCAGAGTTAATAGCGGAGCCGAGTTAGACAAAGTCCTGTACTACCTCAAGTAACATCTGTCAATGGTGACGTTCTGTCCAATTCGTCGATGTTGTGTGTCCTTTCGTGTTGACAGCATATACTAAGTCTTACCCTCATTTACTGCTAAACCCATTTTTGGCGCTTCCTTCTCTATACTAGCAAACGTGGCTATGACATCACGTTGAGTCCTACCAATGATGTCAATATCGTCGGCGCATGCTAGTAGTTGCACCGATTTTTGGAAAATCGTGCCTCTGGTGTTGGCTCGGGAGTTTTGCACAATCCTCTCAAGAATCAAATTGAAGAAGTCACATGACAGCGCATCGCCTTGCCTAAATCCTTTTTTGATATCGAATGTGCCGGTGATGTCGTTTCCGACCCTGATCGTGTAGCGAGATTTCTCCATCGTCATCCTACACAAACGGACGAGTTTGGGCGGTATACCAAAACTAGACTATAAATGCTGTCATATGGGGCTTTGAAATCGATAAATAGGTGGTGGGTATCGATTTGGACTTCTTGGGTTTTTTCCAGGATCTGCCGAAGTGTGAAAATTTGATCGATTGTGGACTTTCCTGGTCTAAAACCACACTGATAAGGGCCGATCAGGTTGTTGGTAAACGGTTTCATAGCAGTTTAGGGCTTCCGCTAGTTGTTCACATGCACCTCTCCTGTTTAATGTTCTCAAATTCTTCCGGTGCAGATACGAACGTCGTTGTCCTTTTTTCGTTTAGCATGGTCGTCAAAAATAATATCAGTCCTTTCCGAGGCTATTGGTTGCTTCGTAACATAATCTCTTTTTTCCGTGGATGGGTATTTAACCCAAAACACAACCCCCAACCTGGAGGGCCAGGCCCTTGTTTTAACCCTAGGACAGCGGGCCGGAAAAAATACCGATGTCAGTAGCCACCAACTCTTTTCCAATACCCTGGCTCAGTATTGGAAATCTGTATAGACCTGGTGTTCAAATATGTCGAAGCAGCTTATATAGGGATTTCACTACCTGTTGGATCAAACTGGGGCTGTAGGCGCCACCGTTGACTCCATCTAGGGAATTCCTCCGCTGCCGCCTGAAGAGTGAGTGCCTTAGCGAGAGGACACTCCTCCCCCTCTCTCGTTTGCTGCCACCAACGACCTTCCACAGGGGTTTAATACCCCATCTCCAGTCGAGATATTAGGAACCCACCAGTCACCAACGTGGAGGTGAGAGTAGGAGTTGATAGTGAGAGGCTAGAGTGAGAACGCTTGTGTCCTCATATAATTGCATCACTATCCTTAAGCACCGGCGTAAACAAGGATAAGACCAAGTATATGCTCTCAACACGAAAAGACACACAAAATCGATGAATTTTACAGATACATTGACAGATATAACTTTGAGGTAGTACGGGACTTATCTATCTCTGCTCCGCTATCAACTCATATCCGCTGTTTCTTCGAGCTAAGAAGGTAATTCAGTAGTAAAGCTGTTTCGTCGAGCTAAGAAGGTTATTCAGTAGTACCGCCTTCATTTGAACTACATACTATAGGGAGATCCAAAAGAAGGCCTTCATCCCAGTCCTGCTCTACGGCACTGCAGCATGGATCTTGGTGTTTTTGAGACAGAAATTCTTCGAAAAACCTTCGGTTCCGTTTGCAATGACGGGTTTTGGAGACGAAAATTCAACAACGAACTATACGAGCTATAGAGCGAGTCAAAAAAATTCCGCATTGGACGCTTAAGATGACTAGGACATGTAGAGCAACTGGACACGAATACTCGTGATAGCAGAGCCTTTGATTCCCATCCAGACGATGGACGCAGTAGAGGAAGATCTTGCCTTAAGTGGTACCAAAGAGGAATATAGCTATAGAGTACGCATCACAGCTAAAAATGTTGATGCTGTTTCAGACACGGGCGCTAAGTGGAAAGGGGAATTTTCGTCGTTCGTATGCATCTGCTATGCTGTTGCTTGATGCTGGCATGGCAATGTGCACACTGGGGTGTCAATATCAGTACCCCACATAGTAAATTTTCGTTGTATGAGATGCGCACTCTATGTAGTTCTATACTCTTTGGTGGTACGCACAATTTTTAACCGACCTCATCCAACTAGAAGTGCGCAACTTAAGGCAGTTACCTATGGACATGGCTACACTGAGAGGCATGTTGGCCGATGCCAATGAAATATCTGGCATTCACTGCCCATAAAGGGCCTCAAACCTAGATTCTCCCTTTTCTTTGTGTGCAATGTTATTATTTTTACCACAAAGAAGAGGACCTCCTGTTTAACTTCGACTCTGATAGGCAAAATTTGAGATGCTTCGCATGACAGTGTTACTCTTGGATGTTTGTCAGACTTTTGCAAGTGGTGGGGCAGTGAAAATACTTGGGTAGTGTCACTTTCGGGATATGAACCAGTGACCCTGTGCTTAGTAGTCCAAACCCAAAATATTTGCCATTTTTCAAGTCCTCCCATATATTATTAAAAAAAACAGCTTTAGCCATTTATTCAATGTCAGCTTCCAAGGAACAGGTCCGCTCGGCCCACGTGCATCAACCACTCGTTTTTCATTTGAATATTATTTGACGAATTCTCTTTGCCTTCAAATAGAATACAATATCACCCCTATTTGTGTAACTGAATCTCAAAGAACTCATCAACTCTCAAATTCATATTTAAATTCTCAAAAAAAATGGTCAGACTAATATTTTTTTTTTGTAAAATGAAGCGTGCTAAAGCTACGCAAATCTATTACAAAAAAAAAAACAATTTACCTTAGCGTCAAAAAAAAAAAAATTCAATTTATCCCCCCATACCTTTGTTTCTACCTTTGATTATCAAGTCGATTGTGAAGCCATAAGTTCATGGTCACTTTTGCCATAAGTTGGCCGCCCAACTAAGCTTTATTTTGCGCCTCCAATAGAAAACCCCCATATTTGTAGCATCCCTTCTGAGCTGGGGCATTAAAATTCTGATATTTCCAGCTCACGCCATAGACAATAATATTAAATGACTTTTGAATAAATCAGATAAAGTGGAGTAAAAATGCAAATTGCATGGTATCCAAGTATCTAAGAATATCCATCCGATAAAAGGTCGCTCAGAAATTGCTTCCATTCAAACAAAGTTGGTGTGATTTTGTTTTTTTTTTTCTGCCCGTTTCCTCATCTGGCTATGATGTATGAATGCTGGGCGGCAGCGATGACTTAATATCGCACCGCCATTTGATTGAATTCGCAGAGGGATTTCTTTCGCAAAATTTGCAAGTGATTTATTCATGAAAAGTGAAGCTGTTTGTCTTCCGTTGAATTCTTATTCATTTAGATGGCCGGGGCAAGTTATGGAATGGGACATTGTTGCGGGGTGGTCGTGAAGACTCGCGCATCATAAATACACAAGCAATTCTGGAAGAACGAAACGAATAGTGCGTACGAGAGTAGTGATTGGAAAATTCCCATCATCGGCAGGTTCCTTTGTTGCGCAGATGATGAAATAAGTTCCCTAATTTAAAATGCAAAATTAAAATTAAAGACTCAAGTCGTAGTGGTATCTACCCCCAACGGTGAGCCAGGGAGAGGGAGAGACTCGGAAAAGTAATTTGCAAATAAAGTTTCCTAGATAGATCTGCAGAGACGGAGACGAAGAAGATGGAGCAGCAGAAGCACTACCAAGCGAGCGAGTTATTAAAGATGTGGCATTGTGAGGGTACATTTAGATGGTAGATGTCTTGCTAATCAGACAAAAGCTTTCCGTTTCCCTATTCTCCCCTGGACATAATTTCAAATTCATTTAGCTTAATAGCCAATTAAGTTAATGAATTGCCCTTCTTCTTGGTCTTGTTGTTCCTGTTTAGTTGCCATTTGCCATTCCGATTAAAAAGAAGAACGTACTCCATACTACGACAAGTTGACTTACTTGTGCTGCTCCTAGTAGTCTTATTTTTATCGAACCAGTTTGGTAATTGAGAGCTCACTTTGGTGTGTGCGTTTCGTTTTTTTTTTTTATTTCTTAGTGTGTCGACAGTTTCTTAAGTTGTGACGAAAGCTGGAATGGCAATATTGGGTTGCGCTCCAGCAACAAAAAAAGGTAAATAGCCAACAGCCTAAGTGAGAGTACGTTATACCTAGAGATGGTAATTGGTCGCACGCTTTGGTGTCACGATACATGCAACGGTGTATACCTATGAATGCATGCAGCGTGACAGGTTCAGCATCCGTCAATCAACCATACGTCCTTTAACCAGCATGTACTTACCAGCAAGATGTTTTTTTTTCTCTATACCCAACGATGGGCTATCAAATTTGACAGACTTTGTGTGGTAAGATAGGGTGCTCTGATGGGCTCCAAGTACTCAGTCGATGTTACACTTGTCAAATCTGAAGATTTCATTGAATTTGCATTTACTTACTGAAACGGGCTATCGGCCTATTTAGAGTCTCTAGTTGTGGGTATCGATTTTGACAACTCTGCATCCAATTTAAATATTTAGCCTAAGCGATATGGAACTCTGACAACAACATCTCGTCAGAAGTCAAACGAAGAATTACTCTTGCCAACCGCTGTTTTCTCGGGCTAAGAAGGCAATTCAGTAGTAAGGCCCTCACATGAACTACTAAGGAGATTCTATCATCCCAGTCCTTCTCTACGACGCTGAAGCATTAACCGTATTAAAAGTGGATGAAGAAATCCTTGGTCGATTTGAGAGGAAAAAAATCTTCGGTCCCGTTTGCATTGACGGGCTATGGAGACGAAGATTCAACCAAGAACTATACGAGCTGTACAGCGAGTCTGGACGTTTAAGATGGCTAGGACATGTAGAACGAATGGACACCAATACTCCGGCTCGCAGTGTCTTCGATTCCCAGCCAGTCGTCAGACGCAGTAGAGGAAGACCTCGCTTTAGGTGGCGCGCACAATTAGAAACCGACTTCAACCAACTTGGAGTGCGCAACTGGAGGCAGTTAGATAAGGACCGGCCAATTGGAGAGGCATGTTGGTGGAGCCCAGGCTCATTCCGGACTGTAGCGTCACTTAAGTAAGTAAAGAGATATGGAATGCGTGATTACTTGATCTCAAAACTGGAGGTTCAGTTTTTTTTTTCTCTCAAATCTAGTCACTGGAATTCGGTTTCTTCGATCTAATGGCTTCCTGACATCGTCGCTTTTGTTATTTGATAGGAGATACTGGTGGTATGGTGTTAATCGAGAACTTAAGCGATACGCATTCTGCATAGAACTTGGCAGTTTTCCTGGATGGCTGCATTTCCTGAATGTCTGCTTTGTCACTGGAATTCGAAGATTCTTCCTTTATAGGATCCTTAGTCTCAATGGAAAGGACGATTGTAATTAATATCTTCTATCAAAACATTGGTCTGACTGTCTTATCGAATATGATCGCAAGGATTCAAAGATTCTTCTTCGATATGGTACGAAGCGGTGGAAAAGTGTGCAGGTATCAAGGTCCAATATACAAAAATATTGCTTTGAGCGCTTTTCCGAACTTGTTTGCTGGGATTCCAAGATTCTTCTTTGATAGGAGTGTGTACATGTTAAGACAAAGCAATTCTTTGAATGTCTAAAACTCTTCCAAGCTTCACCTTATTGTGATCCTATGTCAGATCTACATCCAAGCGGAGAACATTAAGTTCCCGCGGTATAGTGGGAATGTGTGTAGACTCCTTTTTTTGCAACCATCCATATGTGCGTTTGCCAGATCCTCGGAAGACAAGGACTAGCGAAAAACCTTTTTTTATTCCGTTTTACATACAACGATCTATTTGTGCGTATGTAAGATCTTCGCATGAGGAGGGCGTGTTTATTTCCTTACTGACTTAATTAAGTATCGCCACAGTCTGGAATGAACCTGGGATTCAACCAACATGCCTATTCAATTAGCCCGTTCCTTAACTAACCGCCTAACTAACTCAGTTGCGCACTTCAAGTTGCTTGAGTTCGGTTTTTACTTGTGGGTGCCACTTAAAGCGTGGACTTCCTCTACTGTGTCCGACTTCTGGCTGAAGACTCTGCGAACCGGTGTATTGGTGCCCATTCGCTCTATATGTCAAAGTTGTTTGACTAGGTGTATTGGTCTGTACAGCTCGTATAACTCGTGGTGGAATCTTCGTCTCCATAGCCCGGCAACGCAAACGGGACCGAAGATTTTTCGGAGAATTTTCCTCCCAAATCGACCAAGGATTTCTTCTTCCACTTTTGATACGTTCCATGCTTCAGCGTCGTAGAGCAGAACTGGGATGATAGGATCTCCTTAGTAGTTTGGGTGAAGGTTTTCTTACTTAATTGCCTTCTTAGCCCGAAAAAACAGCGATTGGCAAGAGTAATTCTTCGTTAAATTTCTGAAGAGATGTTGTTGGCAGAGTTATTATCACAGTCGAGGTAGACAAAGTCCCGTACTACCTCAAAGTCATATCTGTCAATGGTGGTGTTTTATCCAATTCGTCGATGGTGTGTTTCCTTTCGTGTTCACAGCACTTGGTCTTACACCCATTTATTTCTAAACACATTTTCACCGCTTCCTTCTCTAAACTTGCAAACGTGACTATGACATCACGTTGAGTCCGACCAATGACGTCAATATCGTCGGCATATGCTTGTAGTTGCACCGATTTATGGAAGATCGTGACTCTGGTATTGACTCGGGAGTTTTGCACAATCCTCTCAAGAATCAAACTAAAGAAGTCACATGACAGTGCTTCGCCTTGGTTGTTTCCGACCCAGATGGAGCAGCGACAGTTTTCCATCGTCATCCTGCACAGACAAATGAGTTTGGGCGGTATACCAAAGCTAGACATGCCCCTGTACAGTTCGTCTCTATTAATGCTGTCGGGTGTGGGTGTGGGTATCGATTTGATTTTCCAAGATCTGCCGAAGTGTCAAAAATTGATCAGTTGTGGACTTTCCAGCCTAAAACTACACTGATACGGACCGATTAGGTTTTGGGTAGTTTTCGGCGTTAACATATTACGTAGAGAGGATCTTGTAGGAGATTTTAAGGAGACCTATGTCTTTATAGTAGATGCAGTTCAGAAGGTCTCTTTAGTTGTGGATCGGGCAAACTATGCTGAGGTTCCATTCTTCAGGCATACTTTCTTCCGACCAAATTTGGCTTTTATGAGTTGGTGAAGGTTACTTACTAAGTCATCTCCGACGGCTTTTGTTTTGTTTAGATATTTTGCTATCCTCACTGCACTTCAGGTCGCGTAGTTGGTAGTTTTCGCTGTCATCGCGAATATTGAATGTAGTCGTCAGCGTAATGTTTCTCGTCATCGCAATTTAACAGTCTGAAGAAGTGGTTCTATTATATCTTGATGCTGGCATGGCAATTTGAACACTGGAGTATCAACATCAGTACCCAACATAGTAAATTTCGTTGTATGAGATGTGCACTCTATGTAGTTGTATACTCTTTGCTACTACCAAAACAATACGAATTGCTGATTCACTAGGTCGATTATGACGACCATAACATTTTTCACAGAGCACGAATTTTGATAATAAATTTCAATAATTTGCAATCGTTCTCGTTTGCAAGTCTTTTCATTATAAAATGGCAGGGTATACTGAAAACTTTGCACTTTGAAAGATGGCGTTTGGACGTCATTACTAACTAATGCTGTCACCCTGAAAAACTTAACTCTTAAAAAATCACCCGCTATAAACTCACTGGTTCTGCTTATCCTACCCTACTAGTTCAACTAAAATCACAAACGCTTTCCGAAAATTGTTAAAAGTTGTCGCAAGCTCCCAAATCTACTCCACGTCTTCCAAAATCATCACTGTGATAGGTATCCTGCATATATTCGTCCATGCCCTTACATCAACTGGAATAATTACCCAAATTAAGGCAAAAGGAACAGCACACTCCTCCTGGTCAGTCACCATCACCACGTTCCTATTATATTTGACATACCAACACATTTCATTTGTGCACGCTCATGCAAACTCTCCCTTCCATTCAGCATCATCCCCTACTCCGAAATCACCAACTTTGATATTTATCTTGATTCAAAAGTTTAATTGAAGTCACACGAGCAACCATTGACTGCATTTACAGCAATTCAATGGATTTGCGCAAACAAAACTTCGTCATTAACCGGGGGTGTGTGTGCGCCGCGCCTGCACGCGAAAACAAATCAACACACATAACAACCCCAGTTAACACTGGTAATTTACACTTGAAGCCTTGAAGGTCCATTGTTGAGTCCATAGAAATATTGTAATAAGTTCCCGCCTGTCGGATTTGAAGTTTTCAAAAACAAAAAAAAAAAAAAAAAAAAACCTCTCAAACCAAGTGTCGTCGGCCGTACCGCAGCGCTGCTGTGAATTTCCAAAACAAAGCCCCTGACAGAGAGTTCCTGCTTAATTTTGATTGCGCAAGTCAACTTCTAAGATAAAAACAGGGAAAAAAAATTCGCAAAAAACCAAAGCAGCACATAAACAGGAGTGCAAAACACCCCCCTCAATACACTTTTGAGGTTTTTGTGCATTTCTGCGTGACCTCTTTTATCGATTTGAACTATCGCATCGTTCGTGGCACGGACATGGCACAACATCCACACACCATGAGACTGCGGAGGCAGCAGGAGCAAAATAAAAGGCCGAAGGCATTATATCGTGCCACTTCCGCACTTAAAAATTGTGCAACTGCAATCAATCTCGACTCGAGTCTCTCTAATCAAACCCGGTCTCTATTCAGCGCGTGAGTATCTGTATATGTGAGTTGTGATTTCCACCCCCCAAATCGACACACGGCTTCCATTTCGAGATCGAGATATGAATCCGCATCGCACAGGAATCATTTAACGTGATAAACATTTGGAATTTTTTTTTTTAAGGGGTTTCGCTACGGCTTTGCTATTATTGGTGTGTGGAGTGCGGGTCCGTGCGAGAGCGGTTGGCGCGGCAATAGGGAAGACGCTCCTATATGCAGATGTGACTTCTTTGCGCATTTATGTTGTTCTGTAAACACCGGGTGGTGATTACTCCATTTTCTCGAAAACCCTCCGAGATGGGATAAATTATTTTTATTCATGGTCTCCAAAAGCATCCGTTGATTGTTTTTTTATTCGTTTCGGGACGGATTTTTCCCCCCATGTGTGAAGATTTTCATGCAGATGCAAACGACGTTCATAATGCACGTATTCGTATTTTTTGTTGTTGTTTCAATATGTTCAACATGTTACCAACAAAATACTTCTCAAGTTATGTGGATGTGTATGAATATTTTGGGGTCGAACGACGCTGCTGAGCTCTTTGTAATGTCACTTCAAGTGGGCATGGAGTTGGCAGATTCATATTGGGCTTGCTGCTGCATAGTTGAATATGAACACAGTAAATTCCATTAGATTGAATGGAAAGGTTAAGAAACTCATTCGGCCAGTGTCTGTTGAGAATCAGTGACTTGGCATGAGGCAAACGCTGTAGGTGTAGATCTATAGCAATTAGGTGCATAATTACGATCTACTCATGGTAAACACGTACAGCTCTTGTAATAATAATTTAATTTAATTATTTTTTTTTATGTATGAAATGCATTTTATGGAGATTGAGTACGAAATATGACGTCAGATAAGTGTCCACCATTTTTCACCATATAGACATTGGCATATAGATGGTGGTCAAATGGTAGACAATGCGATTTTATGAAACCTTGAGTTTTCACCTGGCTGATGCCTACCTACACCGACTGAACCTTCACGTGGGGACCGCTGAGTACCTAGTACCAAAGAGTATACAACTAAAGGGTCCGCCAAATAACTTTTTTTTTGAAAATGCTATAAAAAAAAACTACTTAATATTTTCTCAAATTTCTTTTTTTATTTGAAAGTACAATCCTTCTGGTTAATAATGGAAAATAATTTCATTCAAATTGCTGCCTCGGCTGGCCATCGGTCCAATTTTTAAGCACATTATCGATTGTGTGCAGCTGTATTTCACCAATGGCTTCACGAATATTGTCCTTTAAAGCGTCAATTGTCTCTGGCTTGTCGGCGTAACACTTATCTTTTACGGCACCCCACAAATAATAGTCCAACGGTGTCCAATCGCAGCTCCGAGGTGGCCAAACGACATCAGCTCTGCGGCTGATAATGCGATCTTCAAAAACAGGGCGCAAAACATCGAGTGTAGCTTCGGCTGTGTGGCACGTAGTGTCGTCCTGTTGAAACCAAATGTTGCCAATATCCTCCTCTTCAATTTTTGTGAACAAAAATTCGTTCAACATGGCCCGATAACGATCGACTGTAACGGCCACTCCTTGCTCATTTTCGAAGAAAAATGGCCCAATTATGCCTCTGGACCAAAATCCGCACCAAACAGTGACTCGGTTTGGGTGTATCGGCTTTTCAATGTATGCGTGCGGGTTTTCTGTGCCCCAAATGCGACAATTTTGCTTGTTTACATACCCGCCAAGATCAAAATGAGCTTCATCATTTTTTGGCAAAATTGGCATCTTCTCTAAGTCGATCGCAGGCCCACTTAGCGAAGCGAAAACGCATTGGATGGTCAGTTGGCTTCAACTCCTGAACCAATTGGACTTTGTATGGCGTCATACTAAGGTCTTTATGAAAAATTCGTGTCAATCATGTCTCCGAAATGTTCAATTGTTGAGAACGACGGTGAATTGATGTTGATGGCGCTTCACGCACACTTTCTACCACAGCAGCAATATTCTCGGGTGTACGCACTGCTTTTGGCTTTTCACGCTTTTTGGTTTATCGATGAGGATGCTAGTTTCTTTCACTTTTTTCACAAGATAACGAACATACGGAGCTGACGGTGCTTCTCTTCTTCCAAAATCCGTACGCAATTTTCGCACACATTCTGCAACATTACCATGATTTTCAAAGGAATGTCGCAATATTTCCCAGCGTTGTTCAAGCGTATACACAGTCACATTCGTTGATGCCAACAAGCCACTAGATCTGCCGCAACTAATGTGCTAGGTCACTCGCGCCAGAATCCCTTGGCTTGATGAGGAATACCGACAGATGATCGCAGCCATGAATGAAGCCTACAAGGGTAAGCTACAGGAGACGGTGAGACCTGCCATTGAGCTCTATAGACAAAAATGAAGAGAAGAACACCGGCTTTCCAGACAAAAGAAAAAAAGAGCAAGATCGAGGATATAGAGAGGTGGCACCAGGAATGATGTTCGCAAGTTTTTTCAAAGTGTAAAACCTGAAAGCCAAGGTTGTAAGACTCGAACAGAATCCTGTCTAAGTGAACAAGCGAATGTTGTAGTTGATACACAGGCGATGCTGAGGATATTGAAGAACCACTTCTGCACGTCAAAAATTTATATACAAATTTTTGGCGCAACAGGCTCGTAAGTACCCATAGCCGAGCTTTCATACAACCATTCATGTGTGTGTGTGTAGTTCTTGACGATGGCGGAACCTCCTGTTTTATGCCGAATCCGAACGGCTAAGTTGAGATAAGCTTTTCTTGACAATTTATACCACTTGGATGATTTGTCAGATCATCACGAGAGGATGGCCAGTGAAAAATCATTTAGATGTTGCTACGGCTGGAAATCGAACCCAGACCATCTTCGCGGCAGTTCATCGCGCCAATGAGGCACTTCTGCACGTCGCCATTCAATATTGACGACGACAGCGACGACCCGACCTAAGTGAAGTGAGGATAGCAATATCCAAACTTATGACTCACAAGGCTGCCGGAAATGACGGCCTGAAGAATGGAACCTCAGCATTGTTTGCCCGATCTACAAAAAAGGAGACCCTCTGAACTGAGCCAACTACAGAGGCATACGTCTCCTAAACATTGCCTACAAGATCCTATCTGTCGTAATATGTGAAGGCCTGAAACCGTTTAGTAACAATCTGATCGGCCCTTATCATTGTGGTTTTAGGCCAGGAAAGTCCACAACCAATCAAATTTTCACACTTTGGCAGACCCTGGAAAAACCCAAGAAGTGCAAATCGATACCCACCACCTATTTATCGATTTCAAAACCGCATACGACAGCATTTATAGAGACGAACTATACAGAGCCATGTCTAGTTTGAGTATACCGTCCAAACTAGTCCGTTTGTGTAGGATGACGATGGAGAATTCTCGCTGCTTCATCAGGGTCGGTAACGACCACACCGACACATTCGATACCAAAAAAGGATTTAGGCAAGGCGATGCGCTGTCATGTGATTTCTTTAATTTGATTCTTGAGAGGATTGTGCAAAACTCCCGAGCCAACACCAGAAGCACGATTTTCCAAAAATCGGTGCAACTACTAGCATACGCTGACGATATTAACGTCATTAGTAGGACTCAACGTGATGTCATAGCCTCGTTTGCTAGTATACAGAAGGAAGCGGCAAAAATCGAAGAATCCGGCTCGCAGAGTCTTCGATTCCCAGCCAGACGTCGGACGCAGTAAAGGAAGACCTCGCCTTAAGTGGCGCGCACAAGTAGAAACCCACCTCAACCAACTTGGAGTGCGCAACTGGAGGCAGTTAGCTAAGGACCGGGCTAATTGGAGAGGCATGTTGGTTGAGGCCCAGGTTCATCCCGGACTGTAGCGCCACTTAAGTAAGTAAGTCCTTCAAGGCTCAGTTTTGTCTCCGACTCTCTTTCTCAAGATCTCCTGTCTGCAACTTCTAATCTTCAAATTTCAACTTTCAACTTCAAATCTCGAACGTGGACTCAAAACGTCAAAATATGTTAAGCTAATTGAATGCAGACCTTGACAGCATTATCAAATGGGGTGAATCCAACAGAGTGGAATTCAATGCTTCCAAAACACAATGCTGTCTTCTGTCATTAAAGCGAAATCAAAATCTAATGACATTATCCATGACAGGCATTCACGTCAAAGAAACCGAAAAGCTTTCCATGCTATGTATGTGTGTTAGTAACGAGCACATACTCGAAGTCGCTAAAAACGCAGCGAAATGTCTAGGATTCCTCAATCGTTGTATGAAATATTCCAACCCCTCTGATCTGGCCACAATATATAGAGCGTTTATATTCCCTAAACATGAATTCAACGCCTACGTCTGGTCAGGTGCACCAAAATCAATATTGCACATACTGGATAGGATTCAAACGCGTGCGAAAAATGCTTATAGGAGACATAAGAATAGCGAACTCCTTAGCATCATCGAAATATCTCCTGCCTTACCTTGTTTTATCGCAATCTGTGCAACCAATGCTAAAATTGAATAGCCAGCTGTATTCCTCCAACAATTCAGCCGCAATACTTGTTACGCTATGCATGCAAATCAGTTTACCCTCAAGCCTATCTGCGGACGAACGCTGAAATACAGAGATTCGTACATAAACCGAACAACACGAATGTGGAATGCTCTATCAAACTCTGTTTTTCCTTTCCATTAAAACTTACAAACATTGCATCGGTATCTCCTTTCTTCTTATCCCGAGTTTCCTTAACGCCCGCCACTGTGTTAAAACATATAAAGGGTATTCATAACCCCTTGAGTGCGCGTAAATTATAAAAAACCAATATTCCTCTTTTTCGTTACACTTTTTCGTTTCATAAAAATCAATTTTCACCGTCCCAAAAGAAGTTTCACTTCAAAAAAGTCGATCGCATTTAAATCTGGTAAACACGGTGGCCAAGAGAAACCTTTTTTTTTAAATCTAAGCAATACTTCACGCAGGAGGCCATTTTTTGCTTAGCAGTCTTCTGTTCGCACTCGCTCCATCTTTTTGGAACCACTAATTAGAATGCTGCTTCACCATTGGCCGCAAAAAGATGTCGATTAATGTTATGCAAGAAGCCCAGCTTCTGGCGTTTCATCCGTATTCTCGCACCAAACAGTTCCTCTGATGTGGCTAGGTGGATCTTCTCTCACTCAAAATTTTACCCAATACGTTCATTGCGTTTTAACAATGGGGAACATGTAAAACTGTACAGCGCATTGTGGTGGCGTTTGAACGCAGCCTATCAAAACCCGATGTAAATCCAATCTCAAATGTATAGGGTTGCCAGCTGCCAATTGACCATTCTGTAGCTTTAAGCTGTTCTTTCCACTGCTATGTAAGTGACCTGTAAGCCAATGGGTTGTCGATTTAAGATTATTCCCAAACCTTTTGTAGGAATAAATCCTAGGGATCGTAAATTACGTGTCCATTGATCGTGACAAGATCTTCCAATAAACACATCGATCAGTGATCAAAAAACTGTAAATCCAATCTCAAATGTATAGGGTTGCCAGCTGCCAATTGACCATTCTGTAGCTTTAAGTTGTTCTATGATTTCCACTGCTATGTAAGTGACCTGTAAGCCTATGGGTTGTCGATTTAAGATTATTCCCAAACCTTCTGTAGGAATAAATCCTAGGGATCGTAGATTACGTGTCCATTGATCGTGACAAGATCTTCCAATAAACACATCGATCAGTGATCAAAAAACTGTAAATCCGATCTCAAATGTATAGGGTTGCCAGCTGCCAATTGACCATTCTGTAGCTTTAAGTTGTTCTATGATTTCCACTGCTATGTAAGTGACCTGTAAGCCAATGGGTTGTCGATTTAAGATTATTCCCAAACCTTTTGTAGGAATAAATCCTAGGGATCGTAAATTACGTGTCCATTGATCGTGACAAGATCTTCCAATAAACACATCGATCAGTGATCAAAAAACTGTAAATCCAATCTCAAATGTATAGGGTTGCCAGCTGCCAATTGACCATTCTGTAGCTTTAAGTTGTTCTATGATTTCCACTGCTATGTAAGTGACCTGTAAGCCTATGGGTTGTCGATTTAAGATTATTCCCAAACCTTCTGTAGGAATAAATCCTAGGGATCGTAGATTACGTGTCCATTGATCGTGACAAGATCTTCCAATAAACACATCGATCAGTGATCAAAAAACTGTAAATCCGATCTCAAATGTATAGGGTTGCCAGCTGCCAATTGACCATTCTGTAGCTTTAAGTTGTTCTATGATTTCCACTGCTATGTAAGTGACCTGTAAGCCTATGGGTTGTCGATTTAAGATTATTCCCAAACCTTCTGTAGGAATAAATCCCAGGGATCGTAAATTACGTGTCCATTGATCGTGACAAGATCTTCCAATAAACACATCGATCAGTGATCAAAAAACTGTAAATCCAATCTCAAATGTATAGGGTTGCCAGCTGCCAATTGACCATTCTGTAGCTTTAAGTTGTTCTATGATTTCCACTGCTATGTAAGTGACCTGTAAGCCCATGGGTTGTCGATTTAAGATTATTCCCAAACCTTCTGTAGGAATAAATCCTAGGGATCGTAAATTACGTGTCCATTGATCGTGACAAGATCTTCCAATAAACACATCGATCAGTGATCAAAAAACTGTAAATCCAATCTCAAATGTATAGGGTTGCCAGCTGCCAATTGACCATTCTGTAGCTTTAAGTTGTTCTATGATTTCCACTGCTATGTAAGTGACCTGTAAGCCCATGGGTTGTCGATTTAAGATTATTCCCAAACCTTCTGTAGGAATAAATCCTAGGGATCGTAAATTACGTGTCCATTGATCGTGACAAGATCTTCCAATAAACACATCGATCAGTGATCAAAAAACTGTAAATCCAATCTGAAATGTATAGGGTTGCCAGCTGCCAATTGACCATTCTGTAGCTTAAAGTTGTTCTATGATTTCCACTGCTATGTAAGTGACCTGTAAGCCTATGGGTTGTCGATTTAAGATTATTCCCAAACCTATTGTAGGAATAAATCCTAGGGATCGTAAATTACGTGTCCATTGATCGTGACAAGATCTTCCAATAAACACATCGATCAGTGATCAAAAAACTGTAAATCCAATCTCAAATGTATAGGGTTGCCAGCTGCCAATTGACAATTCTGTAGCTTTAAGTTGTTCTATGATTTCCACTGCTATGTAAGTGACCTGTAAGCCTATGGGTTGTCGATTTAAGATTATTCCCAAACCTTCTCTAGGCATAAATCCTAGGGATCGCAAATTACGTGTCCATTGATCGTGACAAGATCTTCCAATAAACACATCGATCAGTGATCAAAAAACTGTAAATCCAATCTCAAATGTATAGGGTTGCCAGCTGCCAATTGACCATTCTGTAGCTTCAAGTTGTTCTATGATTTCCACTGCTATGTAAGTGACCTGTAAGCCTATGGGTTGTCGATTTAAGATTATTCCCAAACCTATTGTAGGAATAAATCCTAGGGATCGCAAATTACGTGTCCATTGATCGTGACAAGATCTTCCAATAAACACATCGATCAGTGATCAAAAAACTGTAAATCCAATCTCAAATGTATAGGGTTGCCAGCTGCCAATTGACAATTCTGTAGCTTTAAGTTGTTCTATGATTTCCACTGCTATGTAAGTGACCTGTAAGCCTATGGGTTGTCGATTTAAGATTATTCCCAAACCTTCTGTAGGAATAAATCCTAGGGATCGTAAATTACGTGTCCATTGATCGTGACAAGATCTTCCAATAAACACATCGATCAGTGATCAAAAAACTGTAAATCCAATCTCAAATGTATAGGGTTGCCAGCTACCAATTGACCATTCTGTAGCTTTAAGTTGTTCTATGATTTCCACTGCTATGTAAGTGACCTGTAAGCCTATGGGTTGTCGATTTAAGATTATTCCCAAACCTTCTGTAGGAGTAAATCCTAGGGATCGTAAATTACGTGTCCATTGATCGTGACAAGATCTTCCAATAAACCCATCGATCAGTGATCAAAAAACTGTAAATCCAATCTCAAATGTATAGGGTTGCCATCTGCCAATTGACCATTCTGTAGCTTTAAGTTGTTCTATGATTTCCACTTCTGTGTAAGTCACCTGTAAGCCTATGGGTTGTCGATTTAAGATTATTCCCAAACCTTCTGTAGGAATAAATCCTAGGGATCGTAAATTACGTGTCCATTGATCGTGACAAGATCTTCCAATAAACACATCGATCAGTGATCAAAAAACTGTAAATCCAATCTCAAATGTATAGGGTTGCCAGCTGCCAATTGACCATTCTGTAGCTTTAAGTTGTTCTATGATTTCCACTGCTATGTAAGTGAGCTGTAAGCCTATGGGTTGTCGATTTAAGATTATTCCCAAACCTTCTGTAGGAATAAATCCTAGGGATCGTAAATTACGTGTCCATTGATCGTGACAAGATCGTCCAATAAACACATCGATCAGTGATCAAAAAACTGTAAATCCAATCTCAAATGTATAGGGTTGCCAGCTGCCAATTGACAATTCTGTAGCTTTAAGTTGTTCTATGATTTCCACTTCTGTGTAAGTGACCTGTAGGCCTATGGGTTGTCGATTTAAGATTATTCCCAAACCTTCTGTAGGAATAAATCCTAGGGATCGTAAATTACGTGTCCATTGATCGTGACAAGATCTTCCAATAAACACATCGATCAGTGATCAAAAAACTGTAAATCCAATCTCAAATGTATAGGGTTGCCAGCTACCAATTGACCATTCTGTAGCTTTAAGTTGTTCTATGATTTCCACTGCTATGTAAGTGACCTGTAAGCCCATGGGTTGTCGATTTAAGATTATTCCCAAACCTTCTGTAGGAATAAATCCTAGGGATCGTAAATTACGTGTCCATTGATCGTGACAAGATCTTCCAATAAACACATCGATCAGTGATCAAAAAACTGTAAATCCAATCTCAAATGTATAGGGTTGCCAGCTGCCAATTGACCATTCTGTAGCTTTAAGTTGTTCTATGATTTCCACTGCTATGTAAGTGACCTGTAAGCCCATGGGTTGTCGATTTAAGATTATTCCCAAACCTTCTGTAGGAATAAATCCTAGGGATCGTAAATTACGTGTCCATTGATCGTGACAAGATCTTCCAATAAACACATCGATCAGTGATCAAAAAACTGTAAATCCAATCTCAAATGTATAGGGTTGCCAGCTGCCAATTGACCATTCTGTAGCTTTAAGTTGTTCTATGATTTCCACTGCTATGTAAGTGACCTGTAAGTCTATGGGTTGTCGATTTAAGATTATTCCCAAACCTTCTGTAGGAATAAATCCTAGGGATCGTAGATTACGTGTCCATTGATCGTGACAAGATCTTCCAATAAACATATCGATCAGTAACCAAAAAACTGTAAATCCAATCTCAAATGTATAGGGTTGCCAGCTGCCAATTGACCATTCTGTAGCTTTAAGTTGTTCTATGATTTCCACTGCTATGTAAGTGACCTGTAAGCCTATGGGTTGTCGATTTAAGATTATTCCCAAACCTATTGTAGGAATAAATCCTAGGGATCGTAAATTGCGTGTCCATTGATCGTGACAAGATCTTCCAATAAACACATCGATCAGTGATCAAAAAACTGTAAATCCAATCTCAAATGTATAGGGTTGCCAGCTGCCAATTGACCATTCTGTAGCTTCAAGTTGTTCTATGATTTCCACTGCTATGTAAGTGACCTGTAAGCCTATGGGTTGTCGATTTAAGATTATTCCCAAACCTTCTGTAGGAATAAATCCCAGGGATCGTTAATTACGTGTCCATTGATCGTGACAAGATCTTCCAATAAACACATCGATCAGTGATCAAAAAACTGTAACCAGATGGGTATCCAACGATCACAGAAGCATCCTACAATACAAATGTAATGATCGTAAATATCATCGTTAAAACGATCATTCAATATTAATTTGTGAAGATCGCTAGATGTCTAAGAAACACCAAAATACCTCCAAATTGTGAATAAAAAACATTTCTTTGAAAATTTTTTTTTAAATATTTTATTTATTCGATATAAAAAAAAACTTAATCTATTCAGAGCTTAAAACTAACAAATTGTAAATTACTAAAAACATGCATACGATTATATTTTAACAAATGAGATAAAGTTGATGTCTGCAAATTGTCTTTTTTTTGTAAGATCTTATAATTGATAAAAATAATTAAAAACATTTTTTTAAACTCTAGATGGTAATATTAGAAATATCAAGAGAAACAAGAAGAAATGCCTGCAAAGCTAATTTTTGCATGCCTACGTCTAAGGATTTGTTTATAAATAAATATTGTATCAATGATATCATAGAACAGGTACATATCACAGCCTTTTGCACGGTGCAGGTCGTATTTACTGCATGTGTGTGTGTGCTTTTCGGGGGCATTGTCAGTCTCAATTATGTGCTGGAACGCATGACACCCTTTTGTTTCGTTTTAATATACCTATCGGAGGAGGAATAAGGATAATGGATGTTGATTGGTTTATACTTTGTTGGTCTTACCACTGGCGGATACGAGAGGTATTTATCGCTCATGTTAAAGTACGATCCATCAGGTGGTGGTGCTGGCGATGGCGAGGAGATGTAGCTACCCTTGATGACCAGTGATGATGCGGGCGATGGTGATGGTATGTATAGGCCATTCGACACCAACATGTGATCGTCTTTGGATCGATTGTCGTTCATTATTTTGGCGTGACGTTTCGGATTCGGCAAGGTTTTTGTGTAGTCTGTGGAAGATTTTTGGAATAAGTTTTTTTTTTTTACATGAAAAAACTTTGATCTTGATGAAAACAATAAAGGGATCTCAATGATCGATAAAAAGTGAGTATCAGCAATGATTTGTAGAATATTTGTATTAAACTGATCATGAATGTGACGACGAAATACATTTGATCAAATTGATCATGCTTTTAACGACGGAGTGTGATATTTATTGTAAACTTGAATCGTAGAAGAATTTAAATGATCATGATTCGCCCAAAGGTGGAGAAATGTTCATTAAATGATGGTCTTATGATCACTTTCCTGGTTATGATCATAAATGGGTATTGACAATAAAAAGTATTCAAATTGTGGGATCTCAATGACTATAATCGTAACAAATGTGAGATTTTTTGAACATTGGATAGTAGAAGGAACGAAATATCCAAAATATACCATATGGTCGTTAATCGATGAATCTGTAGCATGAGGAATATTAAAATGGTCGTCCAATGATCGCAACAAAAATCCAAGAATCTTCAAATTGTAAAATAAAGGTGAACACTACATGATCTCCACTATCGTTTACTATCTCATAGAGTGGTGATCCAAAGAATGTTAGATGGATGTTACATGGCCTGACAATAATTACGGTAGAGCGATAGTTAAATAAGCACTGTACGATCGTCAAATATCATTCATTGATGGAGTAACATATCGTTCATCGATCGTGTGCTATATCGTACACTCGCTGGGATCAACATGACTACATAGTGTCCATCTAATATTTCATGAATTACAGTAAAATAATTATGAAATATTAACGAAATAATGGTGATCATTAAGATCATGATTGTCAAATGAAAATTCAAGTACTATAAATGTACTCAACGTGATGTAATGAATATGAAATTGTAATATACTTCCACCTTTTGATCAATGAATGATCGCGAAATTATTTGTTAAGGACCGAGAACTATCGAACATTGATCGTGAAGTTATCATGACAAGAACCATGCAAATTCCTGATAAATTTATCTAATAAACGTAAAATGTATCGATAATTGATCATGGATAAAATAATTTTGCGATTATATGCGTGGTTGGAATTATCTTGATCAGTGGACGGTACACCGATCGAGATATTTGTAGATATTTCCATAATCATTAAAGACGATTGGGCGATCCAAATGATCATGAGATAAAGCGCCTTTTGGTATTCATACAGTAGTGGCCGTCCAAAGACTTGAAAATGATCTTCTGCTGATCATAAAATGATCGTTTTATAAGTAACCATTCGCTTCTTAAGCCATTTGCTTATTGTGATGGCGTGTTCATACCTGCAGAATATGTTTTTTTTTTTGCAATTTCCTTACCTGCATTTATCGTATAAGGCGGGGAACTTAAGGAACTCTCCTGATACTTGGGAGGAAATGATGCCGATTGTATGATATCTACATTTTCCACTAAATATGTGGATGCTGCCTTTTTGTGAGTGTCGCCCTAAAAAAAATAAAAAAAACAAATGCCGCCCATTACATAATGCCATATACACCATACAAAGTGAAAGCATACCTTATAATCAGATTGATTGTCATCTTTTGAATAGGCATCATCAGTTGGATGATCAGTCTCCGAAGAGTTCTTATTCTGCCTCCTGATCACAAACCAAGCTACCAGTGCCGCATTCAACACAAGCAAGATCATCGCTGCCGAAGTAATTCCAATTATCACCAAATTTGGCATTTCACTCTTCTCCACAGCCTCCGGGGTGATAATTTCCGATCTATTCTTCGCAATCGTCATCTTAACGTCGGGAATAAACTTACTGCCACCAGCCTCGTTAGCTGCCATCACCGAAAAAACATACGCCGTGCTCTCTTTAAGTCCCGATATTGTAGCATTCAAAAAGTTGGGACGTGCTTCAACGTACTTGTACTTGTCCTCATCCAATTGCCTACACCGAAAACATAAAAATAGTATACAAGCCCACGCTCATGCTGCACTTTTTGTACAAACCTGTAACGAATTCGGTAATACACCGGCAAACCTCCATCGAAACCGGCCGTCCACGACAGCTGGACACTGTTGTCGGTCACATTGTTTATTGTCAATTTCTGTGGACTCTCGGGGCGCGATGGCTTGTTCAACTGCAGTACCGCACTCGACTCGCCGTGCATGTTCTTAGCAACACACTCATAAACTCCATAATCCTCGTTGGACACTTGCTCGATATAGAGCCTGGAGCCAGCCGACAGTCTGTCAATTTGGAACTCCTCACTTTTGAACTTGTTCCGGCGATACATCTTAATTTCCTTGCCGTTGCGGCGCCAAATAAACATGGCCGACGGAGCTCCTTGCGCAGTGCACTGCAGTGTAGCACGTTCACCTAAACTTGCGGCAAACCGCGTCGCTGATGGATATTTATCGACTTTCGGAGCAGCTATATACGCCAAACGAAAAGAGAGATACATTACACACACACTATTCATGCCATGACCACAGCAATTGATACCCACATTCGACAATTAGTAGAACATCCCGTTGCGCCATAGCGCCCCTCTGATTGTCAACCATGCACGTAAAGTTTCCAATGTCAGAGTGCTGGACATTTTTGATGTGCAAATACGAGGTTCCGTTGACGAAAGCTGTTGTAGTTCGAGTGGCCATATCGTATCCAGATCTATCCCATCTGACATGGTCTTCGGTTAATGGGTTGCCATTAATCGAGCACGAAAGTACTGCATCCTGTCCGGGAGCGAAACTGTTGCCATCCGATATTGATTCGATGTCTGGCGCATCTAAAGTGATAAAGCAAAAGAGGAAAAAGATGTGGGTAATGGTTATACAGGGGTTTTTCAGGTTTTTCGTTCTCTTTGACAACAACAAAAAAAAAAAAAAAAACGAAAATGATATGCACTTGCATCCTTACATTCGACAATCACATGGATACTCTTAGTTGTTGTACCCTGTGAGTTCATAGCTTCACAGGTGTATCTGCCGGCATCGTTTCTCTTCAATTTGATTATATTTAGAACGGATCCGTCCACAACAATCCTCTCGTTGCCACCACCGCTACCACCGCCGCCGGCTCTGTTATTCGATGAAATCGGAAAGCCATCCTTAGTCCAGGTGAATGACATTGTCATTGGATTAGCAGTCGCCTCTAATGGGATTTGTAGTGCTTCGCCCTCCACCCCAGTGAATGTCACGTTCTGAGATGTGGCGAATTTGGGAGGATCTACATACAGAGAAACACATATAGTCGGAGAATTTACACATTTAAGAAGCAAAAAACAAAACCGTTTGACACTAACACAAAATGTCGAGGGAAACTGTTTCGTGGACGCTGCGTTGCAATGCTTCATTTATGCTCTGGCAAGTGTACGCCACCTCGTGCATCTCCTGCGTTATATTAATGAACAATTCCAACGTTGATACGGAACCACCCCAAAGACCAGGACGGTTTGTGGGGTTCTCACCTAGCAGTTTGGGGAGGAGTGTGTTAGTTAATTTATTCGCGATATTCCAATGCAATCATATCACCATTAACGGGTATTCCGTCCTTCCACCATGAGACCAAGGCAGGTGGATTGCTCGAACTGGAGTCACAAATCAATTTGGCCACTGTGCCCGGATGAAGATCTTTCGGCTCAACGCGAATTTTAACGGTTTCCGGGGGAACTGCACATGTTGGTAATGAGAAAATAATAAGATGGTGAAGGAACCACCGCACAAAATAGGGTGCTAAGCGACTTACAGTAGACTTTCAGGGTTTTCACTTCGAAGAGTGGTATCTCACTGGCTGGGTTTTCAACATGACACTTGTAACGAGCTTGGTTATCCGAGGCATTCGCTAGTATCGTCAGTTCAGATATAACCGTGTTGCCATTCAATTTGGACACTGAATTCACCTGCGAAGAGGGAGTGGGAGAGATTTTCCGGCTGTAGCGCTGCTGACAACGGTTAAGTGAAATTCTTACCTTTTTATCATTTTTAAACCAAATCATGTTCGGTGGTGGATTTCCGCCTGAAGATGAACACGATAGCTTTTGTATGGAACCAGCGACAATTATCTGGTCTTCAGTGTAGCCTGTTAAAATCGGAGCCGATGGTGGATCTAAAAATGGTTATAAGAGGTTAGGTTTGGGGGTGATATGGGATGATTTTTTTTTGTTTGCTTAAGATTGACATATGAATTTGTTTTAATCTTTTGTAAAGGAGGGTCAGATCTCTAAAGTCATCTTGGATGTGGTTAATTCAGGTGGCATTTTCTCTTTATTTTTATTTCGTTCATTATATCTATCTTTAGTATTCACAGATATAAAGGAGCTTTACATATTTTTCTCATCTTTTTGCAAATGACATATAAGGCGCTTAACTTATTTTTTTTAAACCTTTCGCAAACTGGGATAGCTTTCATACCCTTGGCTAAGGTGGGTGATGTGGGATACGATTGTTTTTTGTAATTTTTTCATAACCACAAAATACTGTTATATGGATGTTGATAAAACGGAGAAGAGGGTAACTTGAGCCTGTCCGGCTTTATATTAAACAAGAATTGAAAAATATAATCGAAGCCGAAATATTTAAAAAAAAAATCTTACTTAAGGTAAGGTTGTCATTGTCGTTGATGTGTTTTTTTGTCTGCTTTTGATTGCACTTTAGATGTCTTAAATTGTCAATACGTATCAACTAATGGGTATCCCATAATACATGCAAAATTTGAATTTTGCGCCATTAAATAGTTGCCAACGGAAAAAGTGAAAACAATATGACAGCTGACAGTTCGGTGTGTGTAAAAATGGAGCGCTATACGAAATAACAACTCATTTGCATTGTTGAGCTATATTTTAAGAATAATGAAGGCTTGTCGGCTAAACTCCGAGATTTTCATACAAACATGGCCGTCATAGTGATTTAAAATCATCATCATCAGATTAGTTCACAAGTCCATTACTCGAAATTATGCTTTCAGCAAATGGTGTCACGAGCCTAATGATATGTCACGTTAATGTCATTCAACTGAGGAGCGAAGAAGTCAGAAATCATATTTCTGTAGCGCTCTACGTTGACGGTAAGATTCTGGCCGGCATCGTCCTTAAAGAAATGTAGGCCGATCATTCTACCAGCACACCAAAGTAAGTTTTAATGGTTATAAGGGTGTCTTGACAAAGGCTGGGTTTTCTCCAATCCATATTCGGAAACTTAGCTTGTTTGCATATCCATTTAACCGAAAATGGGCCTCGTCGGAGAACAAAATTTTGCGATGAAAATGAGGATCAAGCTGTATCATGTTTTCGGCTTATTCACGCAGTTAGAACTCTGACGCAAGCTTTTTAGTCAAGATTTTTCCGTAAAATCTTCCACAAAGTGGATGGGCATAGCACCGATTGATGGGCATAGCACCGATTGCAACGATTGCGTATCGACTCATTCGGATTCGCCTGAAAACTGCGCTTCCTAACGGCAATAACTTATCTTCTGCACACACTGTTTGTCGTCTTTGGTAATGCGTATTACCAAAGAGTATAAAAATACATAGAGTAGGGGAATTTTCGTCGTTCGTATGCGTCGACTATGCTCGTTTTTGATGCCGGGACCAAAGTTAACATTGGGGTATCAATATCAGTACCCTTACTTACTTACTTAAGTGGCGCTACAGTCCGGGATGAACTTGGGCCTCAACCAACATGCCTCTCCAATTAGCCCGGTCCTTAGCTAACTGCCTACAGTTGCGCACTCCAAGTTGGTTGAGGTCGGTTTCTACTTGTGCGCGCCACTTAAGGCGAGGTCTTCCTCTACTGCGTCCGACGTCTGGCTGGGAATCAAAGATTCTGCGAGCCGGAGTATTGGTGTCCATTCTTACTACATGCCCTAGCCATCTTAAACGTCCAATGCGGAGTTTTTTGACCAGGGGTATGTCGCTGTACAGCTCGTATAGTTCGTGGTTGAATCTTCGTCTCCATAGCCCGTCAACGCAAATGGGACCGAAGATTTTCCGAATAATTTTTCTCTCGAATCGACCATGGATTTCTTCATCCGCTTTTGATACGGTCCATGCTTCAGCGCCGTAGAGCAGGACTGGGATGATCAGTCTTATATAGGATCTCCTTAGTAGTTTGAGTGAGGGCTTTACTACTAAATTGCCTTCTTGACCCGAAGAAACAGCGATTGGCAAGAGTAATTCTTCGTTTGATTTCTGACGAGATGTTGTTGTCAGAGTTAATAGCGGAGCCGAGGTAGACAAAGTCCCGTACTACCTCAAAGTAATATCTGTCAATGGTGACGTTCTGCCGAATTCGTCGATGTTGTGTGTCCTTTCGTGTTGACAGCATATACTTTGTCTTACCCTCATTTACTGCTAAACCCATTTTTGCCGCTTCCTTCTCTATTCTAGCAAACGTGGCTATGACATCACGTTAAGTCCTACCAATGCTGTCAACATCGTCGGCGTATGCTAGTAGTTGCACCGATTTTTGGAAAATAGTGCCTCTGGTGTTGGCTCAGGAGTTTTGCACAATCCTCTCAAGAATCAAATTGAAGAAGTCACATGACAGCGCATCGCCGTTCCTAAATCCTTTTTTGGTATCGAATGTGTCGGTGAGGTCAATTACGACCCTAATGGAGCAGTAAGAATTCTCCATCGTCATCCTACACAAGTTTGGACGAGTTTGGGCTGTATACCAAAACTAGATATGGCTCTGTATAGTTCGTCTCTATAAATGCTGTCGTGTGCGGCTTTGAATCGATAAATAGGTGGTGGGTTTTGATTTGGAATTCTTGAGTCTTTTCCAGGATCTGCCAAAGTGTGAAAATTTGATCGATTGTGGACTTTCCCGGCCTAAAACCGCACTGATAAGGGCCGATCAGGTTGTTGGTAAACGGTTTCAGGCGTTCACTTATTACGGCAGATAGGATCTTGTAGGCAATGTTGAGGAGACTTATGCCTCTGTAGTTGGCGCAGTTCAGAGGGTCTCCTTTTTTGTGAATCGGGCAAACGATGCTGAGGTTCCATTCTTCAGGCATACTTTCATCCGACCAGATTTGGCTTATGAGTTGGTGGATTTTACTTTCCAAGTCATATCCGGCAGCTTTATAAATCTCATCGGGAAGGCCGTCATTTCCGGTGGCCTTATTAAGCTTGAGCTTAGATATTGCTATCCTCCCTTCACTTAGGTCGGGTGGTTGGAAGTTTTCGCTGTCGTTGCCAATATTAAATGGTTCGTTCTGCCTGACAGCGGAATGTTGTTCGTCATCGCCGTTTAACAGTCTGCAGAAGTGGTTCTTCCATATCCTCAGCATCGACTGTGTCTCAACTACGATATTTGTTCATCTCGACAGGATTCTGTTCGAGCCTTGTATCCTTGGCTTTGACGTTTAACACTTTGGTAAAACTTGCGAACATCGTTCCTAGATTGGCACCTCTCTATAACCTCGATCGCGAGCTTTTCTTGCCCTTTTTTCTTCTGTCTGAAAAGCCGGTATTCTTTCCTTCTTCTCTGCCTAAAGAGCTCAATGGCAGCTCTCGTCTTCACCTGCAGCTTAGCCTTGTAGGCCTCGTTCTTGGCTGCGAGCATCTGTCGGCATTCCTCATCAAACCAGGGGTTTCTTGCTGGTGGCCGCGAGAAACCTAGCACATCAGTTGCGGCTGATCTAATGGCTTGTTGGCATCGTTGCCATTGTTCTTCGACATTAGATGCTGGTCTTGTGTTGTGAGTCGAGAGGTTAAGGGATTCGCGTTGCGCGAAGGTCTTGGCGATTGCAGTCTTTCGACATTAAATTTGTTCACAGTAAATATCAGTACCCCACATAGTAAATTTTCGTTGTATGAGATGCGCACTCTATGCAGTTCGATACTCTTTGGTATTACCCAATAGAGTGTACACGGTGCGAATACCATTCACCGTGTACCGAAGAACTTGCTCAGATGGACGATTATGTTAAATGGACGTATCGCAGGATAAGTTTTGCGAACCTAACCATGGTTTTTAAAATAAATTTGCACAATTTGAACATGTTGTTCTGGCGTTTATCTATCAATCCTTAAATGACAAAAAAGTACTAACGACAAATCAACTTTCAGCTGTCAAATTGACAACCTGTAAAAACAGTGTTGCCAGTTTAAAAACCAACCTTCACTTTCATTGCCATAATCCTTCCTGCACAAATGCGTTATCTCTCCCTTTCGGTAACATATTTATTCTGTTTCGTCCTTATAATGAATGAAAAAAAAATATCAAGTTGTATTGACTTACCTGCTGTGCCTCCTTTTCCACCCTCCCCCAATCTAAATTTTGTTGAACACCATCTTATATGGTAAAAGGGAGCAATACAATCTAATCTAGAAGCAACCCCTTCCTCAAAGTCAATTGCATTTTAATGAACACAGCTCTGTTGGAGCTTTTTAAAATCTGATAGTTTGGCATCCCAAACACCCCAGCCGGACGGAATACATTTTCAATGTTACGCGCATATATTTACGTACAAGTCAGCTGCAAGTTAACTCTCCATCTTGGTTGCATGTGTATCATTTTTAGTGTGATATACACCCTCCAACCCCATACAATGCGATGTATATCTGTGGAATCCAGTGAATGTTCTGAACATTAAATGCAAACAAATGAAATCCCATCCATTTTGGTTGTAAAACTTTTCAAAACTTCTCTTTCTCTTCGTGTTGTTTGCACAAACAAACACAAAAATCAGTCCCCCATCCTACATCCTCCCAAATACTCAAAACCCATTGCTGCAAAACACTTGAAAAAAAAAATTCAAGACTTGTATACACATATCATTCCACTATGGGCCGATTCCGCCCGGACCGGCTTTGACAGACGTGTCTTTTGCAGACTTTATTGTAACTTTACAGTAGAACGCTTTCAACTCATGTTACCCGACCCGACACACTGATTTCCTGTTGTTTGATCAGGTATAGATATAATTTTAACTTTACACATAGGTCCACATACACAATACCTCAAGGCTTATAGTGATAAAATGTAATAAAATAAAAAGCGAACATTTATCCCTTTTAAATATTTGTCCACCGTGACTCGGACAGAAACTGAACAAATTAAATGTCAACGAAAGCTGATCGATTGATTAATCACAATCCGTCGTTTTTATTGAGCATCACGCTCACTGAACGTTTAATTATTGCATTAATTGCACAGTTCATATTGTTGCTGAACAAACTTCATTCAAATTAGAGCGTTCCATTGGGGGATTGTTGCCGAATTCCGGCCGTAAACAGAACTGAAGTCACAAAAAGACACAAAAATGAAACTTCAGTCAACATTTTCTGTTCAATTAGTGTGACAGATATACACACACCCTATCGTTGTGTTCGGGGGGACAGGACTTTGAAGATTCATAAATGGATATACTTACGTAAAACGTTTATTGTGTGCGTCGCCACTACCGCCTCTGTCAATGCTGCATTGTAACCGTGGCATACGGCAACCAAGGACTTTTTATTCGACGCAATGGTTACGGACAAATTTGACACTGTGATCCAGCCACCTGAAACGGGTAGAAATTGTTGCATAGTGCCGGATTGGTGGTTGGCGGTTGTGAAGGGGGTTAATTATCACTTACCTTCGGGACTTTGAAGTGTTTTCGTGTTGGACGCGTTCACCTGTCTTCCATCGACACTCCAACTGATGTCGGCTGATGGATTTGACGGTGCAGTAGTGCACGATAGCTGAAGAGCTTCGTCCGCTACCGTTTCTGTTGGACCAGTTATAATTACTTCTGCGGGGGAAACTAAGGAAAAAACAAAAAAGGATTTCATAACAATGGAAATGGTTTTCAATTCGCTGGAAACGGTCATATACCGGGTGAGGTTGTGTACTTTGTTTGACATTTCCTGTTGAATGTCTGTTTAGCTTGGATGGCATCTGAGTTTTGGTGCACTATATCATCCGCTTTTATCCCTGAGGGAGTTTTGATGTCATATACAGCGAGATGGCACATATTGTCAGATGCTTTTGAGATCTATATTAGTTATGGCAAGGATTATGAATTCTATACAGATGACTCACTCCATATAAGAAAAATTGTTCTATGGCGGGTCGTGCTGGCCCAGCCCGCCATATGTTTTTGTTATTGTTTTTCATGTGTTTTCATGCACACCGCCCGCCCGTACCGTGAAGCTACTGAGCAAACGTTTCTGTTTTTTGTTCTCAATGCTTCTGTATAGAATTCATATTCTTTGGTTATAGCTATCATTGAAAGGGCTCTGTTGGCGCTATTGCTAGTGCGATGAATTGCCGCGCAGAAGGTTCGATTCCCAGCCGTAGCAACACCCCTAAATTATTTTTCACTGGCCCTCATCTCGTGCTGATCTGACAAAACATCCGAGAAGGATCAATTGTCATGAAAAGCTTAACTCAACTTAGCCCTTCGGAGTAGGCATAAAACAGGAGGGATCATCGGGCAAGAAATACACGTGTACACATGAATGGTTGTGAGAAAAGCTACGCCCTGGGTTCTAAAGAGTCAGTTGCGCCAAAAATTGTATTGTTATCATTGAAACACAAAACATGATGGAAATTATATTTTAATTGACTATAGGAATCATTCGAAAATTCTGTCATTAAAATCATCACTATAACAACCATACTAGAGGTTAGGGATGATCATACAAAAGATTAATGACAGATTGGAGCAAGCGAAGAAGTGAAACATCATTGGAACGAATGTGCTTCATTTGGATCTAGTTTTCGATATCATTACAAAAAAAAAAATTGCAACACAAAACATGATGAAACTGACATTTTACTTGAGAAGTTGGTTATAGCAAAGATTGGAAAATTCTGTGATTGAAATCACCCCAGTCTGGGACGAACCATACTTGAGGTGATGGTTGATCATACAATTCGTTTTCCGTCGTTTTGCAAAGCGCGTGACATCGTGTCAGTACATTGTCAGTGTGACTAATTATATTTTCGGTAAATTTTTCCATTTAAAACCATCAAATCAAGATGAAATTGTTCTACGACCTTAAATACGGAGACGTGATGTTCTCAGACACCTACAAAATGAATCGCAAATGTGATCTACGAAGTTTACGGTAATCTTGTCAGTCACTCCCATATGACGAAATCATCCTCGCTAGCTGTCTGCATAGGAGGCCGATGTCTGCAGAGGAAGCCGTTGAGGGAACCGACAGCAATTTAAAAAATGGCGTTGATATGAATCATCTTCTCGAAGAGTGCTTTGCATTCGGCGACAAAAAGTCATACACCCTCTACTTGAAGGATTTCATGAACAAGCTCAATACCAAATTGGACAAAACCGCACTCAAACAAGAGGAAATATGAAAGACCAAGATGAACAAGTCGATCAAGGAAATTCTTGGGCGTTTCAAGGATTTGCAATTCTTCACCGGCGACTCAATGGACTACGATGGCATGGTATGCATGTGTGAATTTCGCGAGTTCGATGGGGGAGTGTATCCGTACTTATGTCCTACAAAGACGTCCTGAATGTGGAGAAATTAATGGCTGGATAGTACAAAGAATAATTGTCACAACACATATTAAATAAAGGGTGTCCTAAAATTCACGCAAAATATAATTTTGATAGAAAATACAGATTTTTATCTGGAAAGGTTAAATTTTATATTGATTCATAGAGTATATAGATTGCGGTTATGTATGGAATATATATAATGAAATATAAATGGCCGCCGCAGCTTTGCTGGCAAGTACGTAATATTTTATTGAAATTTTTTTGACCGTCTCCTATAAATGTGGCTGAATTTCATCAACACACGGCCCAATTTCCTCTCTCAAGACGTTGTTGGTCGTGGGCTTGTTTGCATAGACCTTTGACTTCAACAAACCCCAAAAAAAAAGTACAATGGAGTTAAATCGCAAGATCTGGATGGCCAATTCTGATCCCAAAAACGGCCGATTACACGATTAGGAAATGAGGAATGCAGTTTAATTGTTTCTCTGCCTGTATGGCATGTGGCAACGTCTTGTGAAAACCTCATGTTGGTCACATCCATATCTTGTAATTTAAAAAAAAAACGGGGTGTCATCATGTCACGATAACGAACACCATTATTTTTGAATGCTTGAACAGTCGCATTTTCGAAGAAGAATGGTCCGATAATGCCTCCATCCCAAAATCCACACCAAACAGTCACGCGTTATAGAAGATTTTTTTTCTCAACATTTACACGTAGGTTTTCTGAACGATTTTGAAGATTAACGAAGCCATCAAGATGAAAATGAACTTCATCACTGAAGATAATTTTGTTCGAAAAATCAGCATCGACTTGTTGTTGTTCGAAAATCCATTCAACGAACTCTCTTCGCGCTACATGGTCAGTAGTCTTCAGTTCTTGAGTCAATTGAACTTTGTAAGCATGAAGTTTCAAGTCTTTCGTGAAAATTCGCTGTAGAGAGCTTCTCGAAATGCCCAATTCTTGACTACGGTGCCGAATTGATGTTCCTGGACTGTCAGAAATTCTATAGCGATGTTTTTGGGTGAACGACTTGTGACAGGACACCCAGAGTGTCTAAAATCATTAATCAGATCCAGACACCCTGAATTTTTTTTCAGTTATACTCTTCAAAGTTGATGATTTTTAATCACTATGACGGCCATATTTTGTACGAAAATTGTGGACTGTAGCTGACAAACCCTCATTATTTTTTCAAATATAACTCAACAATGAAAATGCGTTGTTCTTTTATAAAGCGCTTTTTTTTTACTCACCCCAAACTGTCATCTGTCACTTTGTTATATTTTTTTCCGTTGGCAACACAGCACTGTAAAATGGCGCGAAATTCAAATTTTGCGTGAATTATAGGACGACCTTTATAAATAAACAATATACCATCGAATTTTTGGTATATTGTAAAATATAATCGAAATATGTATACCAATTCAAGCTTTTTGAAATAAAAATTAATTTTTATGTAAAAGCCAAACTTTACCAGTTTTCTTTCTGTTGTCCCAATTAGTTATTCACCACAAATTTAACTTCACCATCTTGTTGTATCTTACTTTTAAGTAACTCCTTTCAAGTCTTATCGACTTTTAAAAATAAAACCCCGTACCAAAGTATCAAAGTACACCATCTCACCCGGTTAAAATTCGCTCCACATTGTTGAAGGATTTTTTTTTTGAAGGCGAATTCCAATTGAAGCCGACATAATTTTACAACTTACAGTTAACAGATAAATCCAGGTCCGCCTTTAAAGCGTTCTCCGACAGAATATTCTTCGCTTCGCATGTCAATTTTACTCCATCATCACTAGATTCGGCCACGAATTTGTATACATTTTCCGACAAGCGTCCCATGTTCCTAGAAAACAATTTTTTTTTTGAAATTTCCATAGGGAAACTACCTCCAACTGTTGCTTACCTCTGTGGCGATGAAATTGCCATTCCATTCTTATACCAAACCAATTGTGCTGGGGGATTACCACCTCTACTACGACACGCGATTTCAACTTTCTGACCACGTCGCAAGTGCTCACCATTCGAATAGCCCTCGAAGAATGGCGGTCCAGGGGGATCTACAATTTTCAATTAATTAAAAACAATCGAAGAAAATGACACAAACAAAAAGCGAACTGAAGGCACATACAAAGGACAGACAGGTGGATATTGGCACGCATAGGGACGTCTGGCGGCAGGGCACGGTGCTTAGCCTGGCACGCAAAGTCCTTGTAGTCATCGTCAGCAGTTGGTTGAAAGACCAGCGTTGATGTGGTATTAAATGTTTTCCATTGTGTCTCGCTCACATCCACTTGTGGCTCATGTGCTACAATCAATTAAAGTCGATTATGATATGAAAACACCACCCCTCCCTCATAACGGGAAATGATTATAATCACCACTGGCATATTCGATATTTCCGCGGTACCACACAATTTCCGCAGCCGGCTTCGCATTTTCTACGATGCACTTGAGAGTCAGATTTTGCTTTTCAATAACCTCCACTTTGGAGTTTGGGGCATAACCGTCGAATTGTATTGAAGTGGGCGCAGCTGCAACAAAAAAACAAAAAAAAAAGGTCTGATAATAGAAGCCACTGGATGATAAGAACGTGCGGTGCATGGGAAGTAAGGAATTCGAACACCTCCATTGCTGCCAGGCACGCCATTTGAAAGTAATAACTGGCACTTGCATACACTCTGGTCGGGTTTTGGAATCCAAAGACAATGGCGTTCAGAAGAAAAGAAGGCGGTTTCGAGGCAAAATCGAATGCAAAATTCAAAATCTATGCTAATTCAGACGGAGCAAACATAATTAAGGCCTCTGAACACTCCCACATGGCAGAGAATAATGAAAACTCGAAGCGACTTGTTTACCATACGCTTTTAATAGACGTAAATGATAATGTGTATGGCAGGGATACTCCGGAGAACAATGCTTGGCAAACCATCATCGTCCTCATCATCATCATCATCATCGTCATCATCGTCTTCACCGTCGTCGTCGTAGTCATAGTACATAGTTTTAGACGCAGTCCTTGCTATTGTTGTCATCATCGCAGCCATCCTTGGAAGGTATCTTAAGCAGGGAGATATCCACCCTTCTTACAAGAATTCATGCAGAAAGCGCTCCATGAAGACATCGTCAATCCCACCGTCGACAACTTCTACCTCTACAGAGCTGGGCGAAGACCGTCCAAGTAAGACAGAGAGAAAGAGAGTGAGAGAGCAGCCTTAGAGAATATAATTTTCTTTATGTTAAATAGTTTTAATTGCATAACTCTAAATCCTTTTGCCAGAGGCTTTATCACGAGAGTGATTGTATGATGAAACTCTTAGCATAACAATGATTATATACACAGCCGGGGGACTGGAATTTTACCAAATGCAATACAGCCTTATTAACATCCGGGCTGCGGTGCGGGCTGGAGATGTTCGCAAAATAAAAAGCTTATCCTCTGCAAGATAACAAACCGCTTACAGGAAACTTTTCCCAAATATTGAAAGTTATGATTTTTTTCAGTGTGTGCGCCGTCGAAAACTGATGTTCCCTGGACAAAAACCCGAACATTTCTATGTGTACTTACCAATTATATTCAGCTTTGCATTGGCACGTATGGCACGGTTTCCTGTCGCTGGTCCCACCTGACATTGATACTCGGCATCGTCCTCCAATGTTGTGTTGGATATCTGCAAATTGTAAACGCCATTGGTAACATCACCGATGACCGAATACCTTGGATAGCCGGGAATAATTGCTGAAAATCCCAGTGCGAATCCGTCTTTTGTCCATTGAACTTTGCCCGCACGGTTTGATATTTCACAACGCAGCAGGGTATCGGTACCTTCAAGAATGTGCACATCATGAGGTGTAACGCGAAACGATTGCGTTGCGTAATTCGTTTGTCCTTTGACGACATTAATTGGAAAGTGCACTGCAATTAAAAGAAATTGGCATTTTATACTCAAGTATATATGTATAGTCATTGTATATGATGCATGAGTATGAGTGACGTATGCAAATGGCTTCTTGTATTCTTTTGTACCCATGGGCAAACAATATGAAAAGAGGCAACAACAACAAGAAAAAAAAATGTGACATCGCAACGAGATATGTAAACATGTTTGTACAACGGTACAAACATAATTTTGCTTAGTGCGAGTTTCAATGTATCCTAGATACACAGACACGTTTTATTGTAACACCCTGTTCAATCAATAAGTATATGTAGGTGTTTAGGCGCACATTGACATATTAGTGGTTATCGGTCACACCTTAAACGTGACACAAATTTAATAATCTAATCGCACATAATATCGGCAGGATATTTTTATTTTTTACGTTTTTTTTTAGAATAATGGGAGTCAAAATAATAATAATTATAAGGACTGCCTCGTTGTGTTGTTATTTTAACTATAAAATGGGAATTTAATCCATTTTAATGGTTTCCATTAAGTGGATTTATAAATTGCCAAAATATGTAGGTATACGTAATTAGTTAAATACATTAATCCCCTAGGTTTCTAGTTACAGGATTTGTTTATTTTTATTTTTTAGATTGTCTGGTACTGGTTTTGTTTAGAATAACTATGTCACTGGATTACCCTGAATAAATTTTGTGAAAATAGGGGGTCAGTTGTGTTTATCCTATCGCCGCTTTATGTTTTAAATGTACGTCAGGAAATGTAGGTTTAAATAAATGCCTGGATGAACCTGGGCCTCAACCAACATGCCTCTCCAATTAGCCCGGTTCGTAGTTAACTGCCTCCAGTTGCGCACTCCAAGTTGGTTGAGGTCGGTTTCTACTTTTGCGCGCCACTTCCTCTACTGCGTCCGACGTCTGGCTGGGAAACGAAGATTCTGCGAGCCGGAGTATTGGTGTCCATTCTTACTACATGTCCTAACCAACTTAAACGTCCAATGCGGAGTTTTTTGACTAGGGGTATGTCGCTGTATAGCTCGTATAGTTCGTGGTTGAATCTTCGTCTCCATAGCCCGTCAACGCAAACGGGACCGAAGATTTTCCGAAGAAATTTTCTCTCAAATCGACCAAGGATTTCTTCATCCTCTTTTGATACGGTCCATGCTTCAGCGCCGTAGAGCAGGACTGGGGTGATCAGGGTCTGATATAGGATCTTCTTAGTAGTTCGAGTGAAGGCTTTACTACTGATTAACCTTCTTAGCCCGAAGAAACAGCGATTGGAAAGAGTAATTCTTCGTTTGATTTCTGACGAGATGTTGTTGTCAGAGTTAATAGCGGAACCGAGGTAGACAAAGTCCCGTACTACCTCAAAGTTATATCTGTCAATGGTGACGCTCTGTCCAATTCGTCGATGTTGTGTGTCCTTTCGTGTTGACAGAATATACTTCGTCTTACCCTCACTTACTGCTAAACCCATTTTTGCCGCTTCCTTCTCTATACTTGCAAACGTGTCTATGACATCACGTTGAGTCCTATACCAATGATGTCAATATCGTCGGCGATTGCTAGTAGTTGCACCGATTTTTGGAAAATTGTGCCTCTGGTGTTGGCTCGAGAGTTTTGCACAATCCTCTCAAGAATCAAATTGAAAAAGTCACATGACAGCGCATCGTCTTGCCTAAATCCATTTTTGGTATCGAATGTGTCGGTGAGGTCGCTTCCGACACTGATGGAGCAGTGAGAATTCTCCATCGTCATCCTACACAAGTTTGGACGAGTTTGGACGGTATACCAAAACTAGACATGGCTCTGTATAGTTCGTCTCTATAAATGCTGTCGTGTGCGGCTTTGAATCGATAAATAGGTGGTGGGTTTTGATTTGGAATTCTTGGTTTTTTTCCAGGATCTGCCGAAGTGTGAAAATATGATCGGTTGTGGCCTTCCTGGCCTAAAACCACACTGATAAGGGCCGATCAGGTTGTTGGTAAACGGTTTCAGGCGTTTCTTGTAGGCGATGTTGAGTAGACTTATGCCTCTGTAGTTGGTGCAGCTCAGAGGGTCTCCTTTTTTGTGGATCAGCAAATGATGCTGAGGTTCCATTCTTCAGACATGCTCTTAACCGACCAGATTTGGCTTATGAGTTGGTGGATGTTGCTTACCAAGTCATCTCCGCCAGCTTTATAAAGCTCAGCGGGAAGGCCGTCATTTCCGGCAGCCTTATTAAGCTTGAGTTTAGATATTGCTATCCTCACTTCACTCAGGTCGGGTGGTTGGCAGTTTTCGCTGTCGTTGCCAATATTGAATGGTTCGTTCTGCCTGACAGCGGAATGTTGTTCGTCATCGCCGTTTAACAGTCTGCAGAAGTGGTTCTTCCATATCCTCAGCATCGACTGTGTCTCAACTACAATATTTCCTTGTTCATCTCGACAGGATTCTGTTCGAGCCTTGTATCCTTGGCTTTGACGCTTTACACTTTGGTAAAACTTGCGAACATCGTTCCTGGAGTGGCACCTCTCTATATCCTCGATCGCGCGTTTTTCTTGCTCTTTTTTCTTCTTTCTGAAAAGCCGATGTTCTTCCCTTCTTCTTTGCCTGTAGAGCTCAATGGCAGCTCTCGTCTTCACCTGTAGCTTAGCTTTGTAGGCCTCGTTCTTGGCTGCGAGCATCTGTCGGCATTCCTCATCAAACCAGGGGTTTCTTGCTGGTGGTCGCGAGAAACCTAGCACATCAGTTGCGGCTGATCTAATAGCTTGTTGGCATCGTTGCCATTGTTCTTCGACATTAGATGCTGGTGGTGTGTTGTGAGTCGAGAGGTTAAAGGATACGCGTTGCGCGAAGGTCTTGGCGGTCTCTGGCGATTGCAGTCTTTCGACATTAAATTTTTTCACAGTATTTCTGTGTTTTTGTGGCGTGGTGGATATCCGCATTTTTACCTTGGCTGCTACAAGGTAGTGATCCGAGTCGATGTTAGCTCCGCGGAATGTTCGGACATCCAAAATACTGGATGCGTGCCTCTTGTCTATCGCAATGTGATCAATTTGGTTGACCGTTCGTTGATCTGGAGACCGCCATGTCCCCTTATGGATATCGAGGTGAGGAAACCGTGTGCTGGCTATAGTGGCATTTCGTTCCGTAGCGAAATCAATTAGCCTAAGTCCGTTACCAGACGTGTTGTCGTGTAGGCTATGTTTTCCGATAATACTTCTAAAGATGTCTTCTCTTCCTACCTTTGCGTTAAAATCTCCCAGCACGATTTTAACATCGTACTTCGGTAGTCGCTCATAGGTTTTGTCAAGGAGCTCGTAGAAGCAATCCTTAGCTATATCATCTTTTCTTCCGTCGGAGCGTGAGCGCATATAAGGCTTATGTTGGCGAATTTGGCCTTGATGCGGATTGTTACTATGCGTTCGCTAATGTCTTGGAAACATAAGAATTCTTGCCTAAGTCTGGATCTTATAACAAATCCGCATCCGAATAGTCGCTGTTTCTGTTCACTATAACACGGTCCGTAGTAGATGTCACAGTTTTTCATCCTCTTTTTGCCCGGCCCATCCCATCGTATTTCCTGGATGGCAGTAATGTCTGCTTTGTAGCAGTTTAGGACTTCCGCTAGTTGTTCGCCTGCACCTCTCCTGTTTAATGTTCTCACATTCCAGGTGCAGATACGAACGTCGTTGTCCTTTTTTCGTTTAGCAGTTTTACAGTTTAGGCTTAGTTTAAAATCCCATCAGTTTAAGGGCATTTTTACTTTAACTATATTAATATATTAATATTTGAAAAGACTATACCCGGACTAAACAGTGAACACCGTGTAATAATTTCCAAATAGGACTATTCCACGAATACATGGTACTATGAAATACAGATTTTTTAAAAAAGATTTTGCAAATTACAAACGAATACAAAACAATTTACCTTTGGCTTGGAATACAATTTTTTCCACACTAAAAACAAACAGGGCACGTAACATGTTACCTCTCCATCAAGCCTCTCACCAGAAGATGGAAAATACCATCCCAAGGCAATAAGGCGTAGATATATCCTTTTAATCAAATATTAAATATTTTTGGTATTTTTTCAATTTATTTACTGAACCAAACAACCCTTACAACCGAATAAAAAATTAAAAAAAAAAGGAAGGAACTTGGCATGCAACCACATAACCACCCTTCTCATCAGTTTACCTTATAAAAAATCCCATCCGCACGGTCTTTTTTAACATGGTCTATCGTTTATTTTCCTTCCGAATAATGTAGCTAAACTTGATGAAAAGAAAAACAGAGCCAACTGGAATGTAATTTTATTTTTCGAACTATGGAAACTTTAAAAGTAAATTTACCGCAAATTAATACTTTATAGTAGTTGTTATGACATTCTTCAAGTAAACATGTATATTGAAATTCTGGTAGGTAAACCGGCAGGAATCGGATTATATGGTCCCCACGCCACTACTATTAAAATTTCTCAATAGCTCAAGCCATTAAATAAGTCAAAACAGCATTACGTCTGGGGACTATCAAAAAGACAAGCCTCCCCCTTAGATAAACCATCTATGATGTGTGATTCAGAAATGATTTTTTTTTGCTAAAATTATTCAATCTAATTACTTAATCTTACTAACTAATACATATGAATGAATGTAGTCCATATTGAATAAATTATCATCTTTTAGCCATACTTTAAATGTCATAAATATGCAGACAGACCATATTTGGGGCACTAACATACCCGTTAAGTATAAACAAATCCGAATACGTGATGGGCTATTCGACCATTTTCGGTTTTTTGCTGGACGCTATTAATTGCAGCCAATGGATAACGATTTGATTTCAATAAAACGTGAATGAATGGCATCCGAATAAACAAAATATGAAAATTATATTCATACGATTGTGTTATGTATTTGGAAGTGAATGTCAATCGATTACTTGGACACAATACAATTCCCGTCTCTATCGCTTTAACTTCTATAAGTGATTTGTACCGCCTGAGTTATTCAACTTTCCAGGAATTTCCCTGTGGATTTCATGCAGCTAGCTATTAGTTAGTGTTGGTGCAAATGGCTTAAAGGGACTGTGGTCGACTACGTAACGACCCATTTATACTTTAAGGTCTCTTTCCGTACATATTTTGTTGAAAATCAATCCGCACAGGTCAATAATTTGCTTTGCTAAGGGTGGTAGTTATCACAAAATGGTAAACATTTCGCAAAGGGATGAGCGAATTTTCTAAAAAGTCAATGATTCCCACCACGTTATTCCAATTGAGAGAGTCACCTACATTTTTACTTTGAATACTCTAAATCAGCGTTTCCCAAAGAGTGCTCCGCGGAGCACTTGGTGCAAACCGACTGATTTTTTAAGGAAGTATGGTGAACTTACAAAATCTCAAACAATTATTACTAACCACTCAAAGACAGTGAACGAAAATGCCTTGATGGCGTCCTACTTATTGAGTTCCCCGAGTTGCGCAAACTGGCGAAGCCCATACAATCGCTGAAAACTTAATCAAGCCATGCGTAAAGGACATTGTTGAGTGTATGTTGGGTGAAAAGGCCAAAAAATTAGTTGACACCGTTCCTTTGTCAAAAGCACAATATCACGAAGAATCGGAGACTTAGCAGAGAATGTCAAAACTACTTTACTTTCGCGAATAAAAGTTACAAAATTTTCGCTGCAAATGGATGAATCAACAGATGTTGCAGGGTTGGCTATTTTAATAGTATTTGTGCGCTACCAATACCAACAGTCCTTTCAAGAAGATCTGCTTTTCTGCAAGCCGTTGGAAACTACAACAACTGGTGCTGAAATTTTTAAATTAATAGACAATTTCTTTATTGTCAATGATATCCCATGGGTTAACTGCGTGGATGTGTGCACAGACGCGACGGTGCCAAGGCCATGACTGGAAAAACGTCCAGTGCCGTCTCAAGAATAAAACAAAATGCCAAGGAATGCAGCAGTAGTCACTGCGTTCTACACCGCCATGCCCTTGCAATGAAAAAAAATGCCACTCTCCTTAAAAGAGTTCTTAGACGAAAGCGTGAAAATAATTAACTTTATTAAATCTCGACCTAAGAATTCAAGGCTATTCAAAGTATTGTGCGATGAAATAGGTAGTCTACATACGTCTTTACTTCTTCACGCAGAAGTAAGGTGGCTTTCTCGCGGCAAAACACTGACGCGGCTTTTTGAAATGAGGGCTGAAGTCAGAACCTTCCTTATGAACGACAACTTTGATTTGGGCGACAGATTGTGTAATGAGCGTTGGCTCTTGAAATTATCGTATCTAGCCAATATTTTTAAAAAATTAAATGATTTGAGTGTATCACTTCAAGGAAAGACAATAACTGTTTTCGATGCCAGTGATAAGGTCGAAGCATTTAAAAAGAAAATCAAGTTTTGGGCGAAATCTTTAAAAAAAATAGACAGACAGCTTCCCAATGGTCAGCGAATGTAAAGAGTAAATAGATTTGGGTATTCCTGACGACATTTTAAATGAGTTTCATTTACATTCATTCATTTACAAAGCTACTTTCCGGAAGAATACCATTCAAACATTAAAGAAAATGTGTGGGTTGCAGACCCGTACTGCGCCGCGTTGGAAAAGCCAGCATCTCTGACATCGTTGCAGTTTGAGTGCTTAATTGATTTGACATCAGATTCTACTTTAAAGGCAAATTTTGAAACTAAGAAGTCTTTATCAGAATTCTGGTGTATGTTGAAGGACGATTACAAAATTTTGTCAGACAGAGCCAAAATAATTCTTCTGTCGTTTGAAATATCATACATGTGCGAATCAGGATTCTCCGCATACGTTGGAACCAAAACAAAATATTGATCCCGTCTCGATGCAGAGCCAGATATTCGGTTGCATTTGTCCCAAATTCAACCAGATATACAAGCATTATGCAAAACCAAACAGGCACATTATTCTCACTAGATATTGAATTCCTTATGTTCTTTAATTAACATTGTTCTTGTTTTTTTCGTTGATGTTACCTGTTTTACTTGAATTTAATAAAATATAAAAAAAAATTGAGTATTGCATTTTTTACACATACATAACTGCGAAAATAGCGTAAGTGTGACGAAGTGCTCTGCGAGGAATGTTTGACCTAAAAAGTGCTCCTCGACCAAAAGATTGGGATCCGCTGCTCTAAATAGTGAAAATTCGAAAACTTGTAAAATTGTAAAAGCTATTTAAAGCAGATAGCTACACAAAAAGAATTGAGTTAATACCCCTTGCACCACCCCCCGATGACAAATGCACCATGTCATTTTAAAGAACAGTTTCCAATCTATCAATTTGCCAAATTTCATTCTAATCTATTAAGCGGTTTACGAGTTATAAGGATTTGAAAAAAAAATCAGAATTTCTATGGAAAAAGTGTTGGAAAAAATCCAATTTTAGTACTAATTTGGTCACATTTTCACGAAATTTTTTTATGTTCGAAGTTTATAGAAATTTTAAAAATCAGAAATGAAAGCGGGTAGTCCTCTAAATACGATGGATAGGATCAGGTATAATGAAGAGAAAAAGTTGCGATATTTATTACAGCTGCAACAAAAGATTGCATGTATCAGGATGCGGATTCGTCGTGGGAAATCGGCTTAGGAAAAATGTCATTATGTTATCCGCATCAAAGCTAAGTTCCAAAACATAAGCCTAATATGTGCACACGCCCATACCGACCAGGCTGAAGATCCCATCAAGGAAGAGTTCTATGACCTCCTGGATGGAGCCTACGGAGCCTGTCCGGAGTATGATGTAAAAGTTGTACTCGGGGATTTCAATGCTAAAGTCGGAAAGGAAATAATCTTTGGCGGTTTAGTTGGTAAGCACTGAATCCACGAAACGACAACAGACAACAGCTACCGACTAATCGATTTTGCAGCAGCTCGTAATACGGTGATAACTACCACTAGGTTCCCAAGGCTAAGGATCGACAGAGCAACCTGGCGCTCTCCATACGGTCGACCGCCAACCGAATCGACCATGTGCTAATCGATGCGAGGCAGGCATCCAACATCCTCGACGTGCATACATTCCGAGGGGGAAACGTCGACTCTGACCATTTTCTTGTCGCGGCTAAATTCAGAGCTCGACTGTCTAACGAGAAGAAGTTGCGAACTGCCCAGGAGAAGAAATTCGACGTTGGACGCCTCAGCACACCTGGAGTAGCCAGAGCCTACAGTGAGCGCCTGATTATGAAACTCTCCTCTGTGCACTCACCTACCACAGCCGCCAACAATCAGTGATGGCAGTATCGCGAAGTCATCAAGGAGGTACCCAAAACCACTGTAGGGTACCAGCCACTCTCGGGAAAGAGCCCGTGGTATGATGAAGAATGTGTGTACAAGAAAAAGGTGACAGAAGATGCACACAAGAAAGCGCTGCAGCGCAAAACAAGGGAAGTGAGAGAAGAGTATCGAGCCAGGAGAAGGGGGGGGAAAGAAGACCCTGCGTAGAAAGAAGATAGCCTACGCAGCCTCCCAGCTCAAGGAGATCGAAGAGTCACGCGATCATAACAACATCCGGAGGTTTTATAAAAGCAACTGGCTGCTGGCTACAAAACCGGAACGCAGGTTCTTCGAGACAGCGAAGGAAACCTAGTCACCGAAGCGCAAGGAATAGTAGATGTGTTTGAGCAGCATTTCCAACAGCTGCTAAATGGGCATCATGTAGAGAGTGTGATAGGGCAAGAGAGGACCCACGCCCAGTCAATGAAGAACTAGTTCCACTACCTAGTATCAAAGTTGGCCAAAAAAGCCTAAAAACAACAAAGCCGCAGGTTCTGATGGCTTACCAGCGGAGCTATTTAAATACGGTGCTGATGTTCTGGAAGGGAGCATGCACCGAATCATCAACCAAGTGTGGGTGGAAGAAAACATGCCCGATGACTGGACTATCAGCTCCACATGCCCCATCTACAAAAAAGTCGACCATATGTCTTGCAAGAACTATCGAGGCATATCCCGGCTAGATGTCACATACAAGATCCTATCCAACGTACTGTGTGAACGTCTAAAACCGTTCTGCAACACACTAATCGGCACGTACCAGTGTGGCTTCCGACCCGGCAGATCGACTATAGACCAAATTTTCACGCTAAGGCAAATCCTGGAAAAGAACAACGAATTTCAAGCTCACCATCTATTCATCGACTTCAAAGCCGCGTATGATAGCATACAGGATAGCGTCAGGAGCTCTATATGGGGATGGCCGAATTCGGAATCCCGGCAAAACTGATTCAGCTGTGTCGCGTGACGCTGGGAAACATGCAATGCAACGTGCAGTTTGGAAGTAGCTCCTCCGAACTATTCCCAACATGCACCGGATTTCGGCAAGGAGGCGCGATATCATCTGACTTCTTCAATCTCGTACTGGAGCAGATAGTGCGCAGGGCAGGTGTTAACACGGAAGGCACTATTTTCAACAGGTCCGTCCAGCTTCTGGGCTATGCGGACGATATTGACATCATCGGTCGCTCCCAACATGTAGTGATAAGAGCGTTCACGGAGATTGAAGAACAGGCGAAATCCGTTAGCCTTGAAGTACATGAGGACAAGACTAAGTAAATGCTATCAACAAACAAACAAGCATCCGTCCACCGCCTAGGACAAAACGTATTGATAGCAGCAATTTCGAGGTATTTAAGGAGTTCACCTACCTCGGAGTTAACATAAACTCCACGAATGACGGCCTAGTGGAGATACGTAGAAGAATTACCCTAGAAAACCGTTGCTACTTCGGTTTGGGTTCAAAACTCCTAACTCGAAGGACGAAATGTGTGCTCTACAAAACCCTTATCCTGCTAATTCTGCTTTATGGTACCGAGTGCTGTACGATAAGCAAGAAGAGAGAGCTGATACTGGGCTCCTTCGAAAGAAAAGTACTTCTGCGGATCTTTGGTCCTGTGCACGAGGAGGGCTAATGGAGGAGACCGCGAACTCTATGAGCTGTACCAAGATGTGGATGTAGTCCAAAAAGCCAAAACACGTCGACTACATTGGCTCGGCCACATCGAGCGAATGGACAATAATGCTCCAGCTAAGAGGATCTTCGAGTCCAAGCCCCCAGGTTCGAGAAGGCAAGGAAGACCGAACCTCCGTTTCAAAGCCCAAGCCATCGCGGATGCCAAAGCGCTTGGCCTAGACAATTGGAAGCAGCGAACCAGGGATCGTAGAGGATGGAAGGCTGCAGTGTCTTGGGCAGAGACTCTTCACGGTTCCGGAGCCCGATAAGTAAGTAAGTATATCCTCTAAATTGTACTTTTGCTATTGATTATGAAGATGAAGACGATGGTGTTCCTTTTTACTTGCTTTCACAACAAATATTGCAGGGAAAATAAGTCCATGACATTCAGAGTTTACTGCGCAGAAGTTCAGTATGTTTTGTACCTCGTGAAGGTAAATACAGAGGCTTTATAGAAGATGAGATGGTATATCAATTTTAAGGCTTCTATAAACTTTCCGGGGATGTGGTTATACTGTATATGCTACATTTCTAACTGAAGCCTTATAGCAGCTATGGCTACTTCGTTTTTTATGCAACGAACTACCACTCAAAAGGTCTGCGTTCGATTCCCAGAAGTGGCAACACCAAGACGCTTTTTTTATATTTTTTCGATTCGAAAATATTCAACTTTCCATCTGTCAATATAATCGGATCAAATGTTTATTGCATATGAAATATTTTTCATTTTTCGTGTACATTTTGCCGATTGCGAATAATGATGTCTACGATTCGTATCTAATTTCAAAAAATTCATCTGTATTGCTCACATGATAGAATCTGACAGCACGTTGGTTTGCCTTTCAATTAATGGTTTTGCAAAACACGTTTCAACTGTCACCAAGCATATTGCATATTGCAGAGAACCGCCTAGTAGATGGCGTGATGGACTGTCATGCAAATGACCCGCGTTCGAATCCCAGTAAGAACCCAGTTTATTTGATTAACTATGGTATATCATACTTCCATAAATTCTTGTAAGCAATCATTGTAATAAATAATTAAATAGAAAAAAATATGGATAAACAAACAACATTTTTTCCTTATTTTCGTTATTTATAAGTTTCGGTAATGCTTCGCTAGAGAAGACTAATAGAAGTCCTTCAGAGTGCGCCAAATGTTTTTTACATAAGGCTTCATGCAGTTACTATTGATGGAGGGGGAATAGTTTCAATAGTGCTTTATCGAAGTGAAATTGCTAGTTGAGATACTTTCCATAGGATTGATCGTTTTGAAGATCAAGGCTATTATGTTGATCATGAAATAAATTTCAATAAACACTCCCGTCATTGTCAATAAGTCTGATTCCGACGATTAATAGAATGTTTGGCAAGCATTTGTTTAGCTATATCTCTCCCGTCCTCATTTGGAGCTTGGACTTACAAGACTGCAACTCTTATATGATGTTCATTCTGATTGTATCTAATCAGTTCAAGAAGACTCCTTTGGGATGGTCTTTTTCTTCGTGCAGATGTCAACAATTTATTGTCCTGAATCGGCGTTAAATTATATGTTCCATTTATTGTGCCAAAAATGTTAGTTCACACTCACAAATGGTGGATATTGAAGCAAGGTAGAAGGTTCTGTATGGGCCGTTTATACAAGGTGGCGCAAAAGTAATCCTCCTATCAGAAAATGCAAAAATTTTGCGATTGGCCCCTAATGTCAGTTCTGTTTTGACATTTGTGTAGTAAACACATGCGAAATACACGTTAATAAACAATGTTACGCTACACTGCTCCAGAACGCGGAATATTGGTGACTATTTATTTGAGCAATAATCGGTCGGTGACTTTGGCACAACGTGAATTTCGTCGCAGATTTTCTAGCCGTCCAACGCCTACTGGTGAAACACTGCGACGTTTAGCCGCTCGCCTCGAAGAGACTGGCACAACACGCGATGCTGCCAGGCGTGGCAGACCCTGGAGTAGCCGTTCTGCAGAGAATATTGCTGCTGAAGCCGAAGATGTCATGGAAGCGCCGTCGACATCGACCAGACGACGTGCCACGCAAATGGGTATCAGTCGACGGTCTTTACAGCGAATTTTGGTACAAAATTTGAAGATGTTTCCGTACAAAGTCCAGACGGTGCATCAGCTGTTAGCTGCTGACCGCCAATCGCGTCTAACATACGCTCAAGCCATCCTTAATCACCACCAAGAGGAAGATGATTTTTCATCAAAAATAATCATGAGTGATGAGGCCCATTTCCATCTTAGCGGGTACGTAAATAAGCAAAATTTACGCTTCTGGGGCACTGAAAATCCTACGAAGAGCCATTACACCCGCTCAAAGTCACGGTATGGTGTGCTGTTTTCGCTGGAGGAGTCATCGGACCTTTTTTCTTCGAAGACGTCGCGGGCCAAACGGTTACTGTGAATGGTGAGCGCTACAGAGCAATGATCAACGAGTTCTTTTTGCCGCAACTTGATGAATTGGGATTGGAAAACATGTGGTTCCAACACGACTGTGCAACGGCACACACTGCACGTGCCACAACCGATATGCTGAAGGATGCATTTCCCGGGCGCCTAATCTCCCGTTTTGGCGATTTGCACTGGCCAGCAAGATCGCCTGATTTGACCGCTCCAGACTTCTTTTTGTGGGGCTTTTTGAAATCGCGGGTTTATGTCAACAAGCCTCAGACTCTTGCAGCTATTAAAGACAATATCCGTCAAGAATGTGAGGACCTATCGCCGGTAGTTTTGGCCAAAGTGATGGAAAATGCCATAAAAAGGGCTCAAATGACAATCAACTGTGGCGGCGGCCATTTACATGAAATCATATTCTCGACTTGATGTAAAAAAAATTAAAAGACCAAATAAAAATAATCCACAAGAAGAATCAAAGTTTTTAATTTTTTTTTTAAATTACAGCCAAAAAACATCGGAAGGTTATTTTTGCGCCACCTTGTACCTCACTTTATTGAGGGAGGAATGCTTGCATTCAGATGGATTTTTTTTTATTAATTTTCAACAATCCAGCAAATCGATATATTCGCAATACGAAGTAACCAATGTCTTGATACAATTTTGATCCTGTCCGATCTCTAACAATTTTTGTTGATGCGTGCTTTTGGGTGCCGGAGATACATTTGCGTGCTTTTTTTGTACCGGCGTTTTACAACAGCAATAAACTACGCTTACTTAAATTTATTTTACTGTCGAAAAAGATCAGATATATCCTACTCGGGACAACATTTGAAAACTTAGACAAACATAAAACCAACGATCACTCTTATGGTGATCTTTGATAGAACGCTTGACTGGCCCCTTGAAACGTCGACAGACATTACCTCCGCTCTTAAATTGCTTTCAAAGTGTCAACCCTAAAACCACTCCAGTGTAACGTCTAAACGTCTATGGCACTCCTAATCTGTTATCTCCATCTATCTACTAAGCAACTTTAGACCTCCGTTTAAAATATGGGTTAGTTTTTTTGTTTTCGGATACATATATCTCTCGAGGGCGTAGGGCGGACGTGGGAAAACGCAAATTGTCCATCTATTTCTTCACATTACTAATGACTTTCCGCACAAAAGTCTGTCTTGATGGAATTGCCTCATACCATCGCCACCATCTTGTCATAGTTGAGATACATGTAGGTATACACAGAGTGGGCATATTATGAATCACATTATAATACCAGCGTTTTTTCTGGATTTGTCAAATCGCACAATCTGACTATTTTTTGTTGTTGTCTGCCCCGGCTTAGGTGTAGCTCTCTTTTTGTTTGTCATTTTCCTATAGTCCACTTCGATACAAAGTTGGGTTTATATAAATAAATAACTTGCAGATAAAGCTAAAAGGAAAAGTTCTCAACCCACTTGCTGGTCCCATGTCAACCTAAATTCTTACATATCTCCGTTACACAGAGAAATACTATCTTTGGATAGTATTTTCGTTGTTTGTTGTCTCAAAACGTGTCTGTGGTGCGCTCATTTGTATATCTCTATACGCCTATGCAGCGAACTAGATGGATTTTATTCAAAAAATTTGTTATTTGAATTTTAAATGAATCGGAATGAGTGACAGAGCGGAAATGAAGTTTTACAGATGCATTTAAATGTATCTTTTGCCGCCTTTGAATTGTATCTAGATGGAAAATTGCTCTGTAATCACTCCAATTGACCATTAAGCAGCGCAAAATTAACCCAAAAAAGAATTTATCGTCTCGGTACTCGTTTTAAAGAACACACCTTAAGTGAGGTTAAGTCATTTAGACTAAGCCCAAATAATATATTAATGGACGTGTGCCCGCAGTCAATGGCCTCTGTTTTGGAATTTTCTACCTGTAAACATAACAAACCTAAAAAATACAAAAAAAATTGATTAGATTTCCCCCCTCATCGTGGAAGCATGTAATTATGTACCAATTATAAAAATGTAACGTTGAACTTTTTTTTTAGAGAGAGAATTTTGTTCATTTTGGACCTACCTATGTAAAGGTGACTGACGTTAATTATATCTGTCTGAGGAAGGAAAAAAAAACACAACGCTGTGTGCCCTTTTAAGGAAAGTTGCACCAAGACGAGAGGGACCATGATGATTCCCTATAGCACTATCGATGACTAAGTGTAAGTGGTCGTCGAATGACTAAGAAAATTTATACGACATACGCATCCCATTATATAATCTAAATGAAGTGAACGATGTCTCCCATAGGAAGTGCTCTCCTTTTTCTCCGTTTTCGTTTTGAGTACGAGTGTTTTGTGTGTGTGTGCACACTCAACACGAACTAATCTACAAGGAAGCACTTTTGTGACCGCACACGGGAAATCCTTGAAGTGTGACTGACCAAAAACAGGTTTCTACCGAGAGGGTCGGATTATGTTAGAGTAAAAGGACTATCAGCACACGAGCATAACTGACCGGATGTCTCACTGGTTACCTGTTAACTTGAGACTTTGTTTGTCATCCTAAAAAAAAAAAAAAACAACAGACACAAGTACCAACCTACAAATTATGTTGTGCTGTTTTTTTTTTGTTTCTTTACCACTTTTCAAACGAATTCTGTCCATTGTCCATGATGTGGTCCAACCAACACGCAATTTTAGTCCACAAATAAAAATCAATCAATCGGTGAAAGTTGAGCAATTGTCGAGAATGCAGAAACAACCCACTAAAACAATGACTAAGCATCCGAAAGATACTTAAATTCATCTTTTATAATTTCATGTACCCTCATCATATTCCTCAAATGGAATTAAAATCGTAAAATTAAATTTTTGTAGGTCTTCATGCACATGAATACATTTAGGCTGGTGGTGTGATAGGGACGCGAAGCTTCCAAGAAATCGAATAATTAACACCAAAGGCCGCCCACAATTGACTGGTCACGGGAACTAATTAAATTAAAGTAGACAAAGATGCGGGGGTCACTGGCGAGGCGATGAGCGACTCATAATCAACCAACTATGCACATTAAACCAGAAACAAAAAAAAAAACAAAAACCATCCACTTTATTCATTTCATTCGATATAGTCACCCGTTTTAAGAATTAAAATTATGGAGAGACGATGTATTTAATTTTGTTAACCTAACCATAAGCAGTGTGACCGCTGTTGTGTATTTGTAAGGCACATTTCGTCTAATGACGACATATGTATCTACTTGGCGATCTTTCATTGGAAGTATTGTGAGACGCACGTATCTTCTTGGGGTTCTTTCATAGGAAGTACTGTGACAATATACATTTCTTCTTCGGGTTCTTTCTTAGGTAGTACTGTGACAATACACGTATCTTCTTGCACTTTTTTCGTAAAAACTGTATTGATGATATGCGTATCTTCTTGCGGTTTTTTTTTGTAGAAACTGCAGTGATCATTTACGTATCTTTTTGCGATGATGATTTGCGTATCTTTTTGTACCCTTTTTTATAGGAAACTTCAGTGATGATTTGTGTATCTTCTTGAGTTACTTTTTTTCTCATAGGCATCGAAGTGATAATTTGCACATTTTCTTTCGTTTTTTTTTCTATATAAAAGCAAAAATCGAAAGAAATTTCTTGACATCTTCACAAGAATCGCTATTACAACGAATATGTCCATATAGATACATTGGTGCATGTTAAAAAACATTATTACTCAGAGAAGTTGTCTGAAAATAATCCAAACTTAAAGATTAGTTCAAGGAATACTAGATACTCCGTTAACTCCTTACTGTATCAAATTTCCAAGCACTGGTGAAATGATGTAAAATATCTGTGTGTGCATTACAGGATTCCGAGGCCCGTAAGCATAACTATGCTTTGTGACACATCATTTTAATGCTCCAAACTAGCTCTATTGAACTCTTGCATCAATTGAGCTCTTTTTGCATTTTTTCTGTAAGGAACTGCAGTTTTTAAGTTTTTTTTTATAAGAACTATAAATCAAGTTTAACATTTTATTTTTGTCGAATTATGTCGGACAAATCGATGCGCTTTCATACTGATTCAGAATAAGATACAGGATGCGTCATCTTTTATCTCGGTATGTAAACATTGAGTTACTTTGACATTTATCAACCGATCGACTTGAGTGGGCATGTTTTTAAAATGTCAATATTCAGTATTCCATATTTTCATCATGAATCGCTTCATACCGAAATATAGCAACGCTGTACATTGAAAATAGTCGTTCAGTTGTTTTAACTCAACAAGGACCATCTGGCAACACTATTCGTCGAATGATGTCGAATTTCACGTAGCGGTTGGAGATCATCGATATGGCGTTTATCAACGGCCATGACGTTCCAATGAACTGGTTGAAGCAGTAAAAAATAGTGTTGGCGAGAACTTACATGTATAGTATCGGCACCGCGTTCAGCACTTTGGCGTCAGTGAAACCATTTTGATAGATGGAGTCAGTGGAACCAACATGCAAAGTATTTTGAAAGATGATTTCCATTTGATTCCGTATAAAGTAAAATTGACTCAAATAATACTTCCGACAGACAGTTCACGTAGCTTGGATTACGGCCAACAGTCACTTGAATGGTTGACACAGAACCTACCCATTTGGAAGCAAATTTTGATGACCGACGAGGCCCTTTTCACATTCTTCGGCACCGATAACAAGCATTTATGGAACGAGATCCATGAAACACCATTGCATGACCAAAAAGTGACTGCTTGGGCCTACGTTTGCGCCAAAATTATCATTTCGTCATTTTAAGAAATCTTAAGAAAATGCAAAACAGTCGATGGGAAGCGATATCGGTGGACGAGGCCATTTGATACTCTCTAGCGCCGTTTATAACCAAAATTGCCGCATTTGGGAAACGGAGAATCCACACGAGATCCGTGAAACACCATTGCATGACAAAAAGTGCCTGTTTGTGGCCGGCATTTTATCCAAAACCACCATTGGGCCAGTTTTCTTCAGAGAAGTAGAAATAGTTGATGGCATTCGATATCAGTGGACGAGGCCATTAGATCTCTAACGCCGTTGATAAAGAAAATTGCCGCATAAGGGAAACGGATAATTCAAGCGAGATCCATGCAACACCATTGCATGACCGAAAAGTGCCTTTTTGGGACGGCATTTGAGCCAAAACCACCATTGGGCCAGTTTTTTTCAGAGAAGTCGAAACAGTCGATGGGAATCGATATTGGTCGCCACAAATGTGTGAAAAAGGTCTGGAGCTGGACGGTTACGGGTTTCAAGTTGACGGTGCGCCATGACATACTTCATATCAGACAATGCAGTTTCTGCAACGAAAATTCCCTTTAATGGCGACATTGCCTAGCCACAGGAAATCTCTAGATTTGACCTCTTCTCACTTATTTTTGTGGGCTTATTTGAGAGGCAAAATATACGCCATCAAGCCTCAGATCATTGACGAGATTAAGGCAAACATTCGTGCCGAAATCATCGCTATACCGCCTAAGATGCTCGACGAAAATTCCCTTCAATGGCGACATTGACTAGCCACAGGAAATCTCTAGATTTGACCTCTTCTCACTTCTTTTTGTGGGCTTATTTGAGAGGTAAAATGTACGCCATCAAGCCTCAGACCATTGACGAGATTAAGGCAAACATTCGTGCCGAAATCATCGCTATACCGCCTAAGATGCTCGACGAAAATTCCCTTCAATGGCGACATTGACTAGCCACAGGAAATCTCTAGATTTGACCTCTCCTCACTTCTTTTTGTGGGCTTTTTTGAAAAGCAAAATGTACACCATCAAGCCTCAGACCATTGACGAGCTTAAGGCAAACATTCTTGCCGAAATCATCGCTATACCGCCTAAGATGCTCGAAAAAGTGATGCCAAACTCAGCAAAAATTGCACATTTTGCTTTGGTCAATAGAGGTGGCCACTTGATTGATTAAATAAAACTCACGCAAGGAAATCAGTTGTTCAAGAAGTTATGCAATATTCACATGCCGACAAAGATGACGCATCATACATCTGGTTAGCTAAACAATAATTCAAAATCTGTTTCAAGTGAAAATTTTATAATTTAAGTCATAACATCCGTACTAACTTGCAAGATATTTCATAGAATATCAGATTTCCAACCCGTTAAGGCTATTGCATACATAGTTCGCACAATATGTTCAAAAATACCCTTAACTTGAAGATCATTACATGGAATACCTGAACCGCCTTAACATACCATAATAGACAATTTATGACCACGGGAGAAATGATATAAAATATCTGTGTGTCCCCTGCATTGAATTCGATTTATTCCGACGACCGCATCCGTACGGTTAACACTCGACGGGGTCTATTCGAATTCTAAATCCAACAAAACATCTTAAAAAAAAAATGTATCTACTGAAAATCATGTTAACACGTTGTTCCCGAAAACGAATGCATTTTTGTATCGAAATCTCAATTTCTGAAGAAAATTTTGTGTACATATTACCATTTCAGCAGGATTTTTTTAGATTCAAAAAACTCGAGGCTGCATTCATTATTGACTTAGGGGTTCCAGTGAGATTTGTGGGAGAAGTGATATAAGATTTCTGGGTGTGGTTTCCAATTGTCGTATAATAAATTTCCAAAAGCCAAAAAAAAGATACATATTTGCAATGCTCTTCCCCCCACAAATATTTAGCTCCAGCTACTTAAATTCATGTTTCGAGCCCGTTAATTTAAAATTGAAAATCTTAATAATTGATTTTTAAAAAGCAAAACATAATTGAACCATCGCGGTTTAACTGTAAAACAAATTCTGGGATAAAATGACTCATGCATAATGGTGTCCCTTTTTAAAAATGGAGTGCGCTGAATATTACCGTGTTCAAGGGCTAATGAGATGCGCTGGGGTACTAGTATTTAATCAGCGGGTGTCCTTTTTTAGATTTGCATGATTTATTTTTTTCAAGAATTCCCTTTTTTATTGAGAAACGTGATAAAAAGGGAGAATTTGGAAAGATGCTGGCGGTAGTTTTTATTCCGAGAAACGTTATGCGTTAGAATTTGTAACGGGTCCGCCATCTAACGTTTTTTTTTCAACTAGTGCTTATTTCGTGAATGGTAACACTAAGCTCATGTCTGATTTGACAGATAATTAGTTTTATCCTTCCGCTGAACGAATATGGTTGTATATGCTTGAGCAACGCTGGGAAATATTGCGACATTACTTTGAAAATTATGGTAATGTTGCAGAACGTGTGCGAAAATTGCGTACGGATTTTGGAAGAAGAGAAGCACCGTCCGCTCCGTATGTTCGTTATCTTGTGAAAAAAAATGAAAGAAACTGGCATCCTCATCGATAAGCCAAAGCGTGAAAAGCCAAAAACAGTGCGTACACCCGAGAATATTGCTGCTGTGGCAGAAAGTGTGCGTGAAGCGCCATCAACATCAATTCACCGTCGTTCTCAACAATTGAACATTTCGGAGACATCATTGAGACGAATTTTGCATAAAGACCTTGGTATGACGCCATACAAAGTCCAATTGGTTCAGGATTTGAAGCCAACTGACCATCCAATGCGTTTTCGCTTCGCTAAGTGCGATCGACTTAGAGAAGATGCGGATTTTGCCAAAAAAATCATCTTTTCAGATGAAGCTCATTTTGACCTTGGTGGGTATGTAAACAAGCAAAATTGTCGCATTTGGGCCACAGAAAACCAGAACGCATACATTGAAAAGCCGATACCCAAAACGAGTCACTGTTTGGTGCGGATTTTGGTCCAGAGGCATAATTGGGCAATTTTTCTTCGAAAATGAGCAAGGAGTGGGCGTTACAGTCAATGGCGATCGTTATCGAGCCATGTTGAACGAATTTTTGTTCACAAAAATTGAAGAGGAGGATATTGGCAACATTGGGTTTCAACAGGACGGCGCTACGTGCCACACAGCCGAAGCTACACTCGATGTTTTGCGTCCTGTTTTTGAAGATCGCATTATCAGCCGCAGAGCTGATGTCGTTTGGCCACCTCGGAGCTGCGATTTGACACCGTTGGACTATTATTTGTGGGGTGCCGTAAAAGATAAGTGTTACGCCGACAAGCCAGAAACAATTGACGCTTTAAAGGACAATATTCCTGAAGCCATTGGTGAAATACAGCTGCACACAATCGATAATGTGCTTTAAAATTGGACCGATCGTGTAGGCTACTGCATGGCCAGCCGAGGCATTTTCCATTGTTAACCGGAAGGATTGTACTTACAAATAAAAAAAAGGATTTGAAAAAATATTCAGTAGTTTTTTTTTTACAGCATTTTCAAAAAAAAAACTTATTTGGCGAACCCTTTAGATAAGCTTTGAATATTTAATTTTTGTTACCATAATTCCTAAAGGCAACAACTAAGTTAGTTTTTTTTTTAACAAATCCCTCCGTCTTCAAAACTTCCGAATTTGTTTTGACAATAAGGACATTCTGAAACAGCTTTAGCTATGTTTTTGTTTAAAAGCATTTCAAGTATCTACTCCGAACAAGATGTCAACCACCTATACGATGGTATACGTCAAGTTTCATGACTTTATGCTACACTTCGTTTTTAGGTGGCATTAAGACATGAGAATTTACTGTTTTATATAAGACTAGTCATCTGTACTCTGAATCATTAAATCATCCTCAAAGCACTCTTCATCCTAGTCCTATACTCTCCAACTCGACAGTTCAATCCAAACCGAAACTAACCCTTTTCGTTCACGATCATTAAAATCTCACACCTCGATGTCCATTCCAACTCACTTCCTTCCCCCTACCAGTATACCAGTGCAACCGTTAACATAGAGATACTTTCCAGATGTTACTTGTCGTGATTTACGATGCACAATCGAAAGGACATCTCGTCCGAAATACCCATTCTCATTGTGCATCCATAAAACAGTGAAAACTATCTCTATTTGCATTTCCGTATTTTTATGTGAAGATAACTACATAATGGGCAAATCCCATAAACCTATTATTCAAACGTCCCAAAATATCCTCTTTGCTGGTGCGGTTATTAACTATTTCCATTAAGTGTTTCTCGTTCCTCCCGATACACTGAATGACTTTACGCTCCATAAAAATCACACTTAATTGGACGGCACCAAACTGTGACGATATGATATACACGCAACAAACAACCAAACAACAAAAAATTTCAATTGATACCCCAGAGTACAGAGTAATCCTGTCGAGAACCCAAAAAAAAAACAAAATACCCACAACACTCGACAGAAAAGTTCACAGGAGGCAGTATACAAAAAAGTAACAAAAAAAAGTAACAAAAAAAAACACTTTCCCAAGGAAGTCATCATTCCCCCTTTCTCCTCTGCAAGCAGTTAAAGACCAGGGCACACCAACCAGAACACACAGGCAGTGGCAACAGCAGCCCATGGAAATTGAGCAGGTGCACAAAGTCTGCGTTTTGGGGCTGCCGTTGAGCGGTTACCTCTGCTTCTGTTGCCTCTTGTGAATGGGCGGACCCACCTGTATATCAGGAGGCACATATGCATGTTTCGAGAAACATTTTGCTACATATACGGAGAAATTGATGTTCCGTTGCATCGGTATACACAAGGAGTTTAGTGACGAACAAACTTTGTCGCATAGCCGGGAAGTAATGAGTAATGATGGCATGTGTGTGTGTTTTTTTTTAGTGGGGTTAGGGAATCCTTTTTTTCCACGTCATATTGATTTTTAGATACTCTAAAACTTCTCAGACCTGTGGTTTTGTACTTTATGATGCCCGTGTTTACCCATCATTGCTAAGAAACCGTCCCCCAACCTGGCTCTCCTTAACCCACGATTCATCGTCCTCGGATGCCCGGATAGCTAACGAAGAGGTAGGTAATTGAAATCAGGTTATTTCGTCCACGATTCGTTGGGCTCCAAAAGAGCGGTTGCTTATTAAATTAATCAACTGGAATATTGGGAAAGTTTTTTTTTTTTTTTTTTGCCTCTTCTCCTTTATTTTTATTTTGTCTTCCTGTGCCCCGTAACGCAGGTGATTGAGAAGATTTTGGAGAATAAAAAAAAAAATCATTGATTGTGTGACAAGGTGCTAGAAGAAATCTCACACCACTTCATTACTGAAGCCGAGCGGAAACGTGAATACCTTGAAAATAAAAGTATCTGAATACGATAATCAGAATTATGAATGGGCAATCTTAAAACGAAGAAATCAAAGCCATGTAGATACACATGTGAGTTCGATCTAGGCATATAATGAATAACGCCTTAAACAAAAAAAAAATAAAAACTAGAAAAACATGTTTCTTGCTACAGCCAATGGTCCCACGGTACGAAATGCCAGTGGGAACACAAAATTACACAATTTCTGTACCACATACTAATGAAGACGGGGGGAAATTGACTGCTGTCCACTTAGGCGGATAAATTTAAATGTGTTAATCATTTGCATCGATAAAAATTATTAAAATTCGATTAATTGGTTGTAAAGAAAACAAAAAAAAACTCACAAAAGACCTTCTTCGTGGTTTACAATTTCAAACTTTTATCACCTAGCCACAGGGACCGTACTATTCAAATGGAAATAAATTTTTTCCTCACTAATTTCGGCGTTCACGACTTGAACTCAATAAAATAAGCTCGACGGATCGACTTAGATACACAAATAGTCGGGCGCTATTAATTAGATTCCGCGGATGACCATCACGGGGGTTGTCTGGGGTATCTATTACAGGCTATCGTAAAAAGTCTAAAGTGTTAATTGGATTTCTGAAACCCCAACATTCCTAAGCACGACTTAAGACTAAATAGATACAAATTCAAGTAACCGCTTACCGATGAGTACTGCAGCGAACAGCAATAATCCTTCAAATTTCATATCACGCATTGTGTATCCCATTTTCAGCACTATCACGGAAATGTATGTAATTTTTATTTTGAATGCAAAAAAAAAACTGTTAATTTTTTTTAAATATAAAAATAAATTTAAATTTTTTAAAAAACTAATTTAAATTCACATCCATTTTTTTTTTATTTTATTTATCAATCACTATGTTTTCGTAGGTAAATTCAACCATCACACTAAGTGCATTCGCAAAACTGAACTTGTGTATCTTTTGCGGCGACAAAAGTATCTTCCACTCGAACCGACAAGGGGGTTTTGAAACTTTGTCTTGAAACAAATTATCCCATCCAACATTAAACCACTTTCTGCGAACCGAACAGACACCGGACTCGACTCAACCACAGCGCAGACAAATTAAAACTGACGAACGAGTGCCGCAACGCAATGCTAGCTTCTAAGGAGGTTGGTCTTGTTGTTTGTTAAACAAAACCAAGCTCAGCCCCGGCTCGCAGTACGTACGACTTCTGTGTGCGGCTCAAAGAGGTATTTCGTATTTCTTATCCGGCGTCGTCGTGTTTCCCATTCTTCTTGTGTGTTGACGAAAAGGAAAACGACATAACCATACCAAATGTCATCACATGCATGCATACGAAAGACACGAACACAACAAAATGTCAATTGTTGTGTGGCTGTGTTGTGCGTGTGCCTGTGCATTGCGAATAAGAGGCGAGCTGAATAAAGAGAGTTCTAGAGAGGGCAACAAATTGGGAAAAAACATTTCATTTCGAATTCGAATATCGAAAAGCAGTTCGCCTTCGCAGTTTCGCACCGTCTCTCAGGCTCAACTCTTAGTTAGGAAAATGCGACCGCGCGGGTTTTTCCTCTCTCCCATAGAAGGGAATGGCCGCCGCCGCTCTCTCGCGTATCTACATCGAATGGTTCGAAGATGGTGTGCTCGTGCTGTGCACTGTGCGCGAGAGTACAGTGTTAAGCAACATCTCATGTCTTCTTAAGATGAACTTAACGACGACATCGATGCATTTCAAATGCGTAGTTCAGTCCCCCACCTAATGTAGCTCGAACTGGTAAAATGAAACCTCACCTCAGAGGCTTACTCTGCGAAAAGCAAGTACTGGTGGCTGTAGATGTATCCATTTTTTTTTTCGTTTTTTGCTGCACACATAACAAGTTAAAAACTGGCATCTTGGAGCTGCCACCTAATACCTGTGCCTATGTGGGCCCGGGCACTTTTGTATCGGATTTGCGTACAAGATATTTTCTAGTTTGCACAACATGTATGATCGCAATGTCCGGCCATGACATTTTTATTCGCAATTTATTAGTGCACTTTAGCACACTTGTTGTTCAACGCAATTCAATTATCTTCGTTGAGTTTGCGCCGTTTGCGATGCGAGTGCAACCGTTTTGTTTGCCATTTGGGTGCGGATATACACAAACTGATTTTTTTTATATTGATACCTCAATGGCGCTGCGAAAAATAGGAAACGGGACAAAAACAAACCATCAAAGCCAAACAACATCAGAAGGACTAAATACGCAATTAAAAATGAATTGTCCCCTAGATGTCGCACTTGTTCCTTTATGCGTTCATTAATATTAAAAAAACAGGGCCAAAGCAGTGCAGCCCTTGAAGTTCCTCCAATTAATATTCAGAAGCAACTAACAAGCATTGATTGGCAATAAACTCTCAATTTATATGTATAGGTGGGTACCTAGGTACCTGCCAAAGTAGTTATTACTCGAAACTAGTTGTGTCGATTAAGATGGCTCCTTTTTCCTTTACACACGATTTCATTCAGGTTCGGTGAGTTAGCAGCGCTGCGCCAGCAGCATTCGATCCGAGAGGACATGTTTACTTTGGGAATCGCGCGCTGTGCAATTGTGGGTACACTGCATTAGTGCACGTCTCCGAAGCGAAGGCTTTATTTATTTCACTGCACAGTGCTGATTGCCCTTTTCCGGTCCATCCGTCGAACATGGGGCTGTTATTTTTCCTCTTGTTGGCTTTTTTTTTTATTGGTATAGAGCGATGGTAAAAAAATACTATTAGCGCTTCTATTTCATTCATAAATACGTTCTGTCTTTGGCCTCTGTTGACTTGTGCATTTTTAAATTGCCTTGCTCTGTGGAAGCTGGGAGGGAGTAAGATCAGAACTGGACACGTGTGTGTACTCTGGCGCCGGAAATTAATAGGTTTTCATTTTGCTTGTAGGTATTTTTTTTTTCCTTTGAAAAATAATGTATCAGCTTGTAAAGCTGGGTTAAGCTGGGTGTTGTTATCTGTTCGATTTGGTGTATCTTTTAGATGTTGTAGTTGATGGCTTAGCAATTAAATGGATGTTTCTCACACAACTGACGGATTTGCATATTCTTGGAAAGTCCTACTTATGTAAGCAACATTGTGTGAGCATTCGAGCGCAGAGTTTGAATCCAACTTAACCGTTTTAATAGCGGGTGGAGAAACCGAATATTCGATGAAATATCTTAAAAGTTAGGATACAGATATTAAGGCTCGAAAAATTAAGTTTTCACTTGAAACAAATTTAAATTTATTGTTAAGCTAAAGATATAGGGTGCATCATCTTTTATGTTAGTATGCGAATATTAAATAACTTTAAGAAAGAAAACATATTTCCATGTATGAGGATTTTTTATTTAAGTTGGGCCTTTATAATTTATCTGGACTAGTAGATGAGGTGATGGTTGGATGTTGTCGAACGAGTGTAGACTCTGATTGGCTTTAACTTAGCAATGTGAGTGAGTTCTAACTCTGACTACACATCAATTATGCTTATTTTTACCTCCAAGGGGTAACCATCGGATACTGGTCTCATCCAACCGGATTTAACTTCCTAAATAATATTGACAACAAGACGAAAAGCAGCGACACTATAAACAGCCTGTTCAGAATGGCACGGAATACCCGGCCTTCTGTCCAGTCGAACCTAGCTAAGCTGCTTCGACATATTCGGACAACAGGCCCCTTGAACAGAAATGGTGGCAGATGAATCGAAAGGCAATGATCGAAATCATGATCGAAACACAAGGCTTTGGGTTAACTACCCACCATGGGAAAAACCATAGTTACGAACCAGCCAATAGCCTTGATTATATTGTTGACGACCCTGTTAAACGAAAAAAGGACAACGACGTTCGTATCTACACCTGGAATGTGAGAACATTTAACAGGACAAGTGCAAGGGAACAACTAGCGGAAGCCCTAAGCTGCTACAAAGAAGATATTACTGCCATCCAGGAAATACGATGGGATGGGCCGGGTAAAAAGAGGATGAAAATCTACGGACCGTGTTAAAGTAAGCAGAAACAGCGACTATAAAGATGCGGATTTGTTATAAGTACCAGACTTAGACAAGGAGTTGTGTTTCCAAGACATTAGCGAACGCATTGGGACAATTCTCATCTAGGCCAAAATCGGCAAAATAAGCCTTATATGCGCTCACACCCCGACGAAGGAAAAAGATGATATAGCTAATGATTGCTTCTATGAGCTCCTTTTTTTTTATAATTGGCGCGTGCTAAAGGGATTATTAATACCCTTATGGTGTTTAAGCACAGCGCTGGCATTAAGGAAATAGAGGAGTAGAGAAGAGGAGATACCGATGTGCGTTGGTTTTGAATTTTTGTAAATTGTAATGGAGAGGAAAAACTGAGTTTGGTAAAGCATTCAACATTCGTGTTGTTCGGTTAAGGAATGAATCTCTATATTTCATAGTACGTCCGAAGATAGGCTTTAGGGTGAACTGATTAGCATTCGTGGTACGGCGAGTATTACGGTTGAATTGTTGAAGGGGCGGAATGCAGCTGGCTATTTCGTTAGAGCATTTGTTGTAGTAATAGCGGTAAAAGAGTGTAAGGCAGGAGACATTCCTACGATGCTCGAGCGAAACTATGGAGTTCGGTATGGTTGGGTCTCCTATCAGTTTTATCGCACGCTTTTGTATCCTATCTAGTAGGTGCAATGATGTTTTGGCTGCACCTGACCATATGTGGGCGTTGAACTCAAGTTTGGGGCGAATGTACGCTTTATATATTGAGGCCAGATCAGAAGGGGTGAAGTATTTCTTACATCGATTGAGGAAACCTAGACATTTTGCTGCATTTTTGGCGATTTCGAATATGTGGTCGTTCCAACGAAGGTCGTTACTAACACACATACCGAGCATGGAAAGTTTTTCGGTTTCGACGATGCAAGTGCCACTCATGGATAGTGGCTGTAAAGTTTGGTTTCGCTTGGATGACAGGAGACAGCATTGCGTTTTGGAAGCATTAAATTCCACTCTATTAGATTTACCCCATTTAATTATGCTGTCAAGGTCGGAATTTAATGAACTTAACATATTTTGTCGTTTTTCTTCCACATCCGAAGGTGAGGGGCGTGAAATCGAGAACGAATATGAAAAGCTGAGGGTACTGTCATCAGCGAAGGAATGGATTGGATTAGAAGTTGCAGACAATAGGTCATTAATAAAAATGAGGAAGAGTGTCGGAGACAAAGCTGAGCCTTGGGGAACACCAGCATTTATTTGGTGAGTAGCAGACTTGAAACCGTCCAAAACTACTTGAATTGAACGTTTCGAGAGGTAGTTTCTAATCCATTGAAGAAGAGTATCATCGATACCAAAAGCACGCATTTTCGACAAAAGGGCTTGATGCCAAACCCTGTCAAATGCCTTTGAAATATCAAGTGCAACGATCTTGTTTTCGCCACCAAGGTGGATTGATTGGTTCCACTTTTCGGTGAGATATGACATCAAATCACCAGTGGACCTGTTGCTACGAAAACCGTATTGTCGGTCATTGAGGAGTTTTCGTGATTCAAGATATTTCATAAGCTGACGGTTTATCAGCGTTTCCATGACCTTAGAAAGAAGGGAGGTAGTTGGAGAGAGAAGAAGATTCGCCTTTTTTGGGAACGGGCTGTACAAATGCAGTTTTCCATCGACTCGGAAAGAGTCCTGATGAATAGGAAAGATGGAAAAGCTTACGCAGTAGTTTTGCCAGCGTTGAAGAACACCTCTTCAGAATTATGGGGGAGATACCATCTGGACCAGACGATTTGTGTATGTCAAGATCGATTAATACTCTTGCGACTGTACGAGTACGAAAGTGGATTGGTCCCATAGAATGTTCTACGTTCTCTAGTACAAGGGGAGACTGGGCACAATCTGGCAGCGTTGAATTGGCTGCAAAATGAGCAGCGAGCAGATTGGCTTTGTCTAGAGAGGTGACAGCTGGAATGTCATTGTAAATGAGCGTTGGGATGGAAGATGAGGTCGAATTCTTAATGTTTTTTACAAACGACCAAAAGTTTTTACTACCTTTGGGAATTTTTGCCTCAACTTTTGGTCGTGGAAGAATTTGACACGCTTAATGTGGGCATTGCAGTCATTTCTGGCTCGTTTGAATTTTAAACAGTTATCCTCAGTTGGGTTGGCTCTATATGACCGAAAACATAACTCTTTCACCCTAACAACCTCTTTACAGCTCGAGTCATACCACCCGTTTACCTTCGGTTTGATACTCTTTATCCGGTGAGGGATATAGGTTTTCATACCCAGGAGAATGATGTTAGTTATCGCTTCAGCCGTAGCATCCACGTCATTATCGAGGATGCATAATGACCAGTTAAAATTCTTAAAGAAACCGTTTAGAGCTTCCCAGTTGGCTTTCTCGTAATGCCATACAGTTCTTTTAGGAATTTGTTCTTTAACTATGTGGTTGGAGTACGAGAAATTAGCTGATACGATACAGTGGTCTGACGTGCCTAGAGGCGATAATACATTTATGGTGTATTTGTCAGGGTGAGATGTTAAGAATAAGTCCAGGGTGTTGGCGGCTTGACTATCAATAACCGGAATGCGCGTTGGCTCATTTACAAGCTGAGTTAAGTTATTTATGTCAGCAAAGATCTCGACATGCCACTTTAGGCAGCACACGGTTTCCTCACGTCGACATCCATAAGGGAACACGGCGGCCTCCATACCAACGAACGGTTAACCAAATTGATCACATTACGATAGACAAGATGCACGCACCCAGTATTTTAGATGTCCGAACATTCCGAGGGGCTAACATCGACTCGGACCACTAGCTTGTTGTATCCAAGGTAACAATGCGGATATCCACCACGCCATAACAAACCAGAAATACTGTGAAAAAATTTAATGTCGAAAGACTGCAATCGCAAGAGACCGCCAAGGCCTTCGCGGAACGCGTATCCCCTAACATCTCGATTAGCATGATACCACCAGCATCCAACGAAGCCAAGAAGCCATTCGATCAGTCTCAACTACGTTCCTAGCTACCAAAAGCAAGAAACCCCTGGTTTAATGAAGAATGCCAACAGATGCTCACAGCCAAGGCTAAGCTGCATGTGGTGGTAATGAGGGTTAATGAGGGTAAGACTGCTGTCAACACAAAAGAACACACAACATCGACGAATTGGACCGAACGTCACCATTGACAGATATAACTCTGAGGAAGTACGGGACTTTGTCTACCTCGGCTCCGCTATTAACTATGACAACAACATCTCGTGAGAAATTAAACGAAGAACTACTCTTGCTAACCGTTGTTTCTTCGGGCTAAGAAAGCAATTAAGTAGTAAAGCCCTTACGAAACCAACGAAGGAGATCCCCGATCATGCCAGTCCTACTCTACGGTAAGGCATGCACCGTATCATAAGTGGATGAAGAAATCCTTGGTCGCCTTGGGAGAAACATTCTTTGGAAAATCGTCGGTCCCGTTTGCGTTGACGGGCTATGGAGATGAAGATTCAACGAAGAACAGCGACATACCCCTAGTCAAAACAATTTGCATTGAACTTTTAAGCTGGCTAGAGTACATGTAGAATGAATTGACATCAATAATCCGGCTCGCAGAGTCTTCGATTCCCAGCCAGACGTCGGACACAGTCGATTAAGACATCGCCCTAATCGCTAGATTTTTCGCCTAATGTCCACAAGTCATCTTTATCGCCCAAAGTAAAGCAGTTCCGTAAAGTTTTCACTCGATCAACTAAGATGACTTAATCGTCAGTGAAGATTTTAACATCTTTGGGTGATATAACGGGTGGGCCAAATACAAGTTTTTTAAGTAACGCATTCTCTCACTCCAGTTTTCCAAGACCTTATTGATGGTTTCTGGCTGTAGCTCACGGATTGCTTGGATGATATTCGCCTTAAGTGCTTAAATCGTTTCCGAATTGTTCGCATGGCATCAGTCCTTCACGGTTGCCCAGAAAATAAAGTCCAAAGGGGCCAAATCGTAGCTCCGAGGTGGCCAATTGACATCGCCAAGACGGCTGATAACACGATTTGGGAATTTGGTGCGCAAAATATCGATTGACATGGGCTGTGTCATGCCGCGCCATCCAGCATGAACCAAAGGTCGTCTAAATTCATGTCTTCAATTTCAGTTAAAAAAAACTCAGTTTACATAGCTCAGTTACGCCCACCGTTGACCGAAACGTTGTTCCCAGCCTCATTTTCGAAGAAAAATAGTCCTATGATGCCACCACTTTACAATCCGCACCAAACCTCTCGACAATAACGTGCGGGTTCTCAGAGCCCAAGATGCGGCAATTTTGTTAGTTAACGTAGCCGCGGGCCTTAATGAAAATTCGCCTCGTCAGAAAAGATGATTTTTCGCCCAAAATCGTTGTCAAAATCGTTCAAGCTGCTCTAAGGCCCAAACTGCGGAGCGATAAAAGCGGATGGTCGTGCGCCTTCAATTGCTGAGTTAATTGGACCTTAAGTCCAAGATCTTTATGCAGAATTCTTCTCAGGCTTGTACGTGAAATGTTGACCTGTTGAGATCGATGGTGAGTTGACGTTCGTGAATTGAGTCTTACACTCTCGGCTCCAGCAGTCACATTCTCGTCTGTGGACCGTACGACGACGGGAACCATGAGTGTTGTTCACTAGCATTTGTGCAAAAAGTTCGTGATACTGGTCAAAAAATTTTTGCACAAATTTGCGTAAATCCGGGTGCTTATCGGCCAAAACTTATTTTCAAATAACTCACTGTTTGCGCTGCACAGCGCTCACTTTGGAAATAAGTTTTCAACGTTTTTCAAGCATAAAGCGACACCTTTCGTCTCGCGGTGGTGTAATACTCATTTTCTGTTAAAATTTCCAGTTGAAAACAGCTGTCAGTGTCAAAATAACCTACGATTTAAAAATATGGATATTGTTTACCAAAATGCTGATTCTACTAAGTTATGCCATACACTAAGGAAATTCATTCCTTTTTTAAACCGTCGCAAAAGTTGTCACCCGATGTTTTTTGGTTGCAAATATTTAAATTCTTCAGCAAAAAAAGTAGAAAAAATTAATCCATGATTCATGTCTTATGCGCCACCTATAATAATTGTTTCGATTTTTTTGCAAAACACTTTAAAAAATGGCGGCCAAAAAACATCGGGTGACAACTTTTGCGATGGGTGACAACTTTTGCGCCACCTTGTACTTCCAAATCCTTAACACGAGTGTTTTAAACCACGCAGTTCTTTTCTCACCCTCAACCGCTACGCCCACTCCCCCTATAGCTGCTTTATTTTAAAACAGCGATAACCACCATCATTCCTCCTCGATACTTAAGGAAGCAGTTGGAATTTGTTGGAACCTTTCGGATAGTCCCGATTCAAATTACTCACGTATCCCATCGTTCATTAACATCTATCATCGTAAACTCATAACCGTCTTTGATTCAAGCTTTGGGAAGGGAGCCAATTTGTCGCTGAGATAGCATTTGCACAACCCCATGTAATGATCGATAGAATGTTTATACCCTCTCATCACGCGAACGTCATAAACAATCCTAATACACCAAGGCACCATAAAAAAGTTCTATAAGCGACTGGTGCCGAAGCCTTGGACGATTTTTGTATCTCTTTGTGCGGAAAGATAGTGTTCATTATAGATATGCTAATTGCAGAGCGAAAAACCCTTCAATATCTCTCCTTTCGCATTTTTATGAAGGTCGCCGCTTCATTTAGTCAGAGTTCGCCTTTTTAACTACATCCTCGAGCTGTGAAAACACCCATTAGGGTATGTGAGCTTATGTAGGGAGGTCTTTACACAGGAAAGCTGTCTGACATTAATATTTTGCCCACCCTAAGCCTATTCACACATTGAAGCAGAGACTCCTGATATAAAAGAAGGACAACGATTTCTTACCGAGCAGAACTAACCTATTACCGGTCTTAGGGCCTCTGACTAATGGGTGTCCTAATTTACCAAGCTTCGCAATATTCGAGGTCAGTCTTCTTCATTTTTTTTTCACTTTTTCAACTAAGGCGAGGACTTCCTCTACTACGTACGACGTCTGGCTGGGAATCGAAGACTCCGCGAGCCAGAGTATTGGTGTACATTCGTTCTACATGTCCTAGCCATCTTAAACGTCCAATGCGGAGTTTTTTGACCAGGGGTAGGTCGCTGTACATCTCGTATAGTTCGTGGTTGAATCTTCGTCTCCATAGCCCGTCAACGCAAACGGGAACGAAGGTTTTTCGAAGAATTTTTCTCTCGAATCGACCAAGGATTTCTTCATCCGCTTTTGATACGGTCCATGCTTCAGCACCGTAGAGCAGGACTGGGATGATCAGGGTCTTATATAGGATCTCCTTAGTAGTTCGAGTGAGGGCTTTACTACTAAATTGCCTTCTTAGCTCGAAAAAAAACAGCGGTTGGCAAGAGTTATTCTTCGTTTGATTTCTTACGAGATGTTGTTGTCAGAGTTAATAGCGGAGCCGAGGTAGACGAAGTCCCGTACTACCTGAAGGTTATATCTGTCAATGGTGACGTTCTGTACAATTCGTCGGCTAACCCTCATTTACTTCTAAACCCATTTTTGCCGCTTCATTCTCTATACTAGCAAACGTGGCTATGACATCACGTTGATTTCTACCAATGATGTCAATATCGTCGGCGTATGCTAGTAGTTGCACCGATTTTTGGAAAATAGTGCCTCTGGTGTTGGCTCAGGAGTTTTGCACAATCCTCTCAACTTGAAGAAGTCACATGACAGCGCATCGCCTTGCCTAAATCCTTTTTTGGTATCGAATGTGTCGGTGAGGTCGTTTCCGACACTGATGGTGCAGCGAGAATTCTCCATCGTCATCCTACACAAACGGACGAGTTTGGGCGGTATACCAAAACTAGACATGGCTCTGTATAGTTCGTCTTTATAAATGCTGTCGTATGCGGCTTTGAAATCGATAAATAGGTGGTGGGTATCGATTTGGACTTCTTGATTTTTTTCCAGGATCTGCCGAAGTGTGAAGATTTGATCGGTTGTGGACTTTCCTGGCCTAAAACCACACTGATAAGGGCCGATCAGGTTGTTAGTAAACGGTTGCAGGCCTTCACATATTATGGCAGAATAGGATCTTTTAGGCTATGTTGAGGAGACTTATGCCTCTGTAGTTGGCGCAATTCAGAGCGTCCTTTTTTGTGGATCTGGCAAACGATTCTGAGGTTCCATTCTTCAGGCATGCTTTCAGATTTGGCTTATGAGTTGGTGGATGTTACTTACCAAAACATCTCCGCCAGCTTTATAAAGCTCAGCGGGAAGGCAGTCATTTCCGGCGGCCTTATAAAGCTTGAGTTTAGATATTGCTATCCTCACTTCACTGAGGTCGGGTGGTTGGCAATTTTCGCTGCCGTTACCAATATTAAATGGTTCGTTCTGCCTGACAGCGAATTGTTGTTCGTCATCGCTGTTTAACAGTCTGCAGAAGTAGTTCTTCCATATCCTCACCGTCGACTGTATCTCTACTACGATATTTCCTTGTTCATCTCGACAGTATTATGTATCCTTGACTTTGAAATTTTACACTTTGTTAAAATTTGCGAACATCTTTCCTGGAGTGGCACCCCTCTATATCCCTGATCGCGCGCTTTTCTTGTTTCTTAAAAGCCGGTGATCCACCCTCCTTCCTATAGAGTGGCAGCTCTCCTTCTTCCTTCCATCTTCTCCTACAGCTTATCCCTGTAGGACAAGGATTTCTTGTTGGTTGGCGCGAGAAACCTCGCCCATCATGGCTTGTTGACATCGTTCTTCAACAGTAGATGCTGGTGATATGGTGTTTATCGAGTGGTTAAGGGATACGCGTTCTGCGAGGGATTTGGGGGTCTCTTGCGATTGCAGTCTTTCGACATTAAATTTTTTTTCACAGTATTTCTGGTTTGGATATGGATATCGGTATTCTCTCCATGCCTGCAACATGGTAGTGGTTCGAGTCGGAATGTACTGAAATCCTAAAATACTGATTGGAAGAGGCACGCTCTTGTCTATCTCAATGTGATCAATTTAGTTAACCTTTCTTTGATGCTGAGGCCGCCGTTTCCCCTTATGAATATCGTGGAGAGGAAACCGTGTGCTGTGCTTTCCGACAACACTGCTAAAGATGTCTTCTCTTCCAACCTTTACGTTAAAATCTCTCAGCACGATTTTAGCATCGTACTTCGGTAGTCGCTCATAAGTTTTGTCTAGAAGCTCGTGTGCCGGCTCAAATGGTTCATCATACAGTTACTCTACCTGGGTTTAGTGGTCTTTGGTGCATTAATCTAGGGTTTTCAGTGCCCCAATAGCAGTTATGTGCTTATTAGCATAGTTGCACCATATATGAACCAGTAACACAAATCTTACTATTTTTTTAGAACTAAAAATCTATAAAGTCAAATTATTTTCATTGCTAGATTTATAATTTCGAAACGAATTTTACCACTAAAATATTTGATATTAAAGTTTTTGTTATTCTTGATGTTCTTTACAAACAATTTTCGAAAGAGTGTCCCTTGTTAGTCAAGACTAGATCTCCGAATAGATCCTTATATCCGGTCATGTTGCCCTACCCCTACCATGAGAGGTTAGCCAAAAATCCGTCTTTATTATTAAAAATTGCCATCGTTGAGCATAATCGATACTCGTAGCTGAGGGCTTACAATTCTCTAGAGTTTATCTATAATTTCTTGTTAGAAAACTAACCACCCTTCGAATGTCCCGGTTTGGGTTTATATTTCCAACAACCATCAGAAATTCACACCTTACCCATCCCGGGTCTATGCACAAACAAATATTGTCATTCCTCTGACGACCTGAGGAGGGTCACGAAAACTTTTCAATACTTCTACCTACCTACCCATCAGCATAAATAAGTATTTATAAATATTTTAATGACGGCAAAAGTTCCCACAGTTGTATAACTGTAATGGCTGAGTTTAATCCGTCCAGGCAGATGAGCAAGTTCATTTATTTCGTATCAATGTTCGCTTTACACACCCGCGAATCGCAATTAATTAGAATCCCCTATAGTGGCAGAAGTTTTGCGAGTATCTATACCTATATACCTTTAACAAAAAGTGGCACTTTTTGTTTGCAGATACACCTATACCAACAGGAGAGTTAAACATTTGCCTCCACTTTGGTTTGCGCACCAGACTACGTAACATTTCATTCGGAATCAAAAGGTTTCACCTCCTTCCCCCATTTAATGACATCTGCTGTGTATCATTTTGAGGTTAGAGAAAAATAATAATCTTGTCGTCACTCCACCCCCTCGCAAGCCAAGTCTTTGAGAAAATGTATCTGAACAAACAAAAACGACAAACCCATTGTGAAACTACTTAACTAGATTACCTGAAGTGCAATAATGACATAAAGCGACGTCTGCCGAGGGGGGGAAGTTGGCATTGGTTAAAGAAAATATAAGAATCTGGTCACAGAGAGAGAGCGAGAGAGAAAGGAAAACAATTGAAAATTCTCCCAGTCATGATTCAATCACCAAAGTCGCGCAGTCCTCTGACGCGTAGTCCGTCGACCGAGTTGAGTCATTTACCTGCAAACTGATCTTGCTGCAGTCAAGCCTACATGAGCGGAAACAACAAGAAACCTAACAATGGACTCCTCCAAAATGTTCCCACTATTGTCTCGTGTGGGAATAATTAACTATTCCTAAACGTGTGGTGCAAGTGTACTCTTCTGGGTTCATCGTCTGTGCGAAATCTCAAAGGTAACAGAAACAAAAAAACAACAGACTACACCTTCCTTCCTCTATTTATATTGAATCACAAATTAAGCCAAGCTATTAGGTGGAACTAAATGCATAGCATACGCTAGTCATTCCGACAAGAAACTGTGTGCCCATTTGCATTGTGTGGGGAATGGCTACCAAGGCAACGGCTCTCACATCCTTTCGACAATAAAAACAGTCTGTGAAAAGTTCGCACTATCTATGTGTGCGAAGCTGTCTAATGATATTCATATATCAAAGGTATCATCCCCCCGCATCCATGAGATGAAGCTCCCACACCCCACGGGACATATCACAGATACAAAATATAAATCTTAGATTTCAATTATAGATAAATCATTATTGGTCAAAAGGAAACTTCCACAGGGACCTGTCTAATCCCGATTGAATGAATGATTTTTCGGTCAATTTAACCTCTCATAGCGACGGAACGTTCACCCATAATGAAGTGGAAAAAATTCAACAGGACGACACATTATGCGAGCACGAACGTACTATCGAATTTTCTTTCCATCTGTCAGCAGATTCAATTAATGAGTCAGCAATCAGACCAACAACAGGAGCAACAGCAAAACAAGAAAAAAGACTGAAAGGAAAAACGTCCTAAGGAAGGGATGAAAAGCAGAATTAGAGACGAGATAAGAGGTCCGCTCTGGCACTCCTGTGTGTAGGCGATGATGATGAATGATATTTGTTTTGTATTGGTACCCGAGTCGAGTATCTATATGTCGGTAGCAACACCAAACATTAATGTCAGCGACGGGAACGACTTTCTGTTTTTTTTTTATGGCGGTTTCTTGCTCCTGGATTTGGAGCTCGTTGTTTCAATTAGTGACGAGGACATCTTTATCCGCTTATGAACCAAAGTCTTAAGTTACTAAGCCACACCCAGTGATTTGGATACTTGCCAACCTGCGGAGAGGGGGTAATATTTAATACGAGATATGCAGCAACATTATTTTCTTTTTGTTCTTGCACCATGCGCATCAGCGTCACGTACATGCATGCATACCATGATGAGTCTGAGTAGAGGTGGAAATTCGGCCAAAATAATAAAATCGCCCTAAAAGTGCAAAAATATAGTTTCCGACCATGTCGGGGGGATATAATTTAATAACCACCACCCCGTCCTTTGGAAATGAATTTATCTCTTGGCAGCCATGGTGTCATTGACAATCCGTGCACTGAGAACTTGGTATCTCGGAGCTCAAGTAACGTGTTGTTGTTTCGTCTTAAATGTCAACATCTAATGTGAGTAGTTTGTATGCATCTGTAACTAAATGCCAACTGGTTTGGACTCATCTGGCTGGTTGTCAAAGGCCCGGCTATTTATAGACCGAAAGATGACTTGCCACGCTATGTACACCTAGATTCATTGCTACCGCGCCGCCAATCATTGCATCCTCAATGCCAATGATGATGATGATGATGAGGCTGCAGCGCAGACTACCTACTCCATTCAGGAGTCGCGTCCTCACGTCCTTTTCCGCATGAAACACCGCGACGTTGTTTTTTTTTTTTGCAATTCTGCGTGCAGCGTAGCGCTATACGCTTTTCTGTTTTAATGAATGAAAATATTAAAATCAAGTTTTTCGCTTAATTCATCGCTTACAAGTCGCACCGGAAACAGATGACATAAACTAATCTCTTGGATGAAGAGGACGAGCGAGGTGCATAAAAAGTAGGTGCTACAGCAGCTCTACTCTGCACAGCTGGGGTGTTCTTATCAAATCAACTAACTGGCTGGTAGCTGGCTTGTATTGTAACATGTTCCGATCCCGGACACAGCCCCTGCCCTGGCAAACGATAATAATTTCAGCACTTAATTACCACGTGCAAACCGGAATAGTGATTGGGTATATAACGCCTATCCCTTTCTGCTTGGAACATCGAAAAGGGCTTGCGTCGACTTTAAATGCAAATTGCACACATTTAGAAGGCACACTCGTCCTATAGTTGGGAAAGTTAAACCGGATATGGAACTAGTTTGAATGGATGTCGATGCTTTGACAAATGCGAATGCATGGAGCGGGATATGCAATAAATTTGTATCTCTGGCTACATTCAAAGCGCGAATTAAAAGATGAAAATGGTAATTATAATTATTTTTCTCGTTTCTTGGGGCAGGCAATGATTCTACGCACGTCAGCAATTAGGTGGAGATCCCATTAAAAAAAAGAATTAAGGACGAGAATTATTTGATGAGCTTAGTGACGAAGTGATGCGAAATGCGAAGACCTGTCCATGATTTTATTTGTTGACAATTAACAGGCGTTGTGATTGTTATGACCTCGGGGTGGTTCTTATCCTATAATATGACCATTTTGTTACATTGAAAAGGGGATATTTAGGACTGCGGGAGAGGTATGATCCCGGAGATGGTGATTATGACCCCGCCGGTAAACATGGTACTGTGACAGATTTTCCTGCATTTTTTTTTCAAATATTGTTCGCTGGAAAAAGGTTCAGTTCTCATCTCATCAAAAGATCTCCGAGAAGTTTAACATTCACCTAGACATATTGGCATTTCAGGAAACTGTATGGCTGATAAACTCGCCAGACATGGAACTAAATTACCAGTCGTCTCCGACACTGGAGCACCCTATATTCCTATCACTGGATGCAAATGTCTACGATAGCGCACCATTCTAGCAGCAAATTTGATCTCAGATGGAGTCTTGGCATCAGAGCAACACTATAATCAAAATGGCGTGGAATAAATACCCAGTCTGCCATCCCAGGCGAAACTAGATGAGCTGCTTCGACATATTCGGACAACAGGTTATCTATGAATCTCAAGGCTAAGTCAGGCCCCTTGAACAAAGATGGTGTCGGATGAACCGAAAAGCCAACAGCAGCGCTCAGTCCCGTGTTAGATACTAATGACCTCGTGTCATAGGTTGTGCTTTGGGTTAACCTCCCACCCACAGACAAAAATATTGTTATGAAGCAACCAATAGCCTCGAAAAGGACTGATTTTATTGTTGACGACCCTGCTAAACGAAAAAAGGACAACGACGTTCGTATCAGCACCTGGAATATGAAAATATTAAATGTGTCGAGGAGAGGTGCAGGCGGACAACTAGCGGAAGCCCTAAACTGCTACAAAGCAGACATTACTGCCATCCAGGAAATACGATGGGATGGGCCGGGCAAAAAGAGGATGAAAAACTGTGACATCTACCATGGACCGTGTTATAGTGAGCAGAAACAGCGACTATTTGGATGCGGATTTGTTATAAGTGCCAGACTTAGGCAAGAAGTCTTATGTTTCCAAAACATTAGCGACCGCATTGTAACAATCGGTATCAAGGCCAAATTCGCCAACATAAGCCTTATATGCGCTCATGCTCTGACGGAGGAAAACGATGATAAGGATTGCTTCTACGAGCTTTTTGACAAAACCTATGAGCGACTACCAAGGTACGATGTTAAAATCGTGCTGGGAGATTTAAACGCAAAGGTAGGAAGAGAAGACATCTTTAGCAGTACTGTCGGAAAATATAGCCTACACGACAACACGTCTGGTAACGGACTTAGGCTAATTGATTTCGCTACAGAACGAAATGCCACTATAGCCAGCACACGGTTTCCTCACCTCGATATCCATAAAGGGACATGGCGGTCTCCAGATCAACGAACGGTCAACCAAATTGATCACATTGTGATAGATAAAAGGCACGCATCCAGTATTTTGGACGTCCGAACATTCCGAGGAGCTAACATCGACTCGGATCACTACCTTGTAGCAGCCAAGGTAAGAATGCGGATATCCACCACGCCACAACAATCCAGAAATACTGTGAAAAAATTTAATGTCGGAAGACTGCAATCGCAAGAGACCGCCAAGACCTTCGCACAACGCGTATCCCTTAACCTCTCGATTAACACCATACCACCAGCATCGAATGTCGAAGAGCAATGGCAACGATGCCAACAGGCCATTAGATCAGCCGCAACTGATGTGCTAGGTTTCTCGCGCCCACCAGCAAGAAACCCCTGGTTTGATGAGGAATGCCGACAGATGCTCGCAGCCAAGAACGAGGCCTACAAGGCTGAGCTGCAGGTGAAGACGAGAGCTGCCATTGAGCTCTATAGGCAAAGAAGAAGGGAAGAATGTCGACTTTTCAGAAAGAAGAAAAAAGAGCAAGAAAAGCTCGCTATCGAGGATATAGAGAGGTGCCACTCCAGGAACGATGTTCTCAAGTTTTACCAAATTATGTGAACGCCTGAAACCGTTTACCAACAACCTGATCGGCCCTTATCAGTGTGGTTTTAGGCCAGGAAATTCCACAATCGATCAAATTTTCACACTTCGGCAGATCCTGGAAAAAACCCAAGAAATCCAAATCGATACCCACCACCTATTTATCGATTTCAAAGCCGCATACGACAGCATTTATAGAGACGAACTATACAGTGCCATGTCTAGTTTTGGTACACCGCCCAAACTCGTCCGTTTGTGTAGGATGACGATGGAGAATTCTCACTGCTCCATCAGGGTCGGAAACGACCCCACCGATACATTCGATACCAAAAAAGGATTTAGGCAAGGCGATGCGCTCTCATGTGACTTTTTCAATTTGATTCTTGAGAGGATTGTGCAAAACTCCCAAGCCAACACCAGAGGCACAATTTTCCAAAAGTCGGTGCAACTACTAGCATACGCCGACGATATTAATATCATTGGTAGAAATCAACGTGATGTCATAGGGACGTTTGATAGTACAGAGATGAAAGCGACAAAAATCGGTTCAGCAGTAAATGAGGATAAGACCAAGAATGCTGTCAACACGAAAGGACACACAATATAGATGAATTGGACAAAACATCACCATTGAAAGATATAACTTTGAGGTAGTACGGGACTTTGTCTACCTCGGCTCCGCTATAAACTCTGACAACAACCTCTCGTCAGAAATCAAACGAAGAATTACTCTTGCCAACCGCTGTTTCTTCGGGCTAAGAAGGCAATTTAGTAGTAAAGCCCTCACTCGAACTACTAAGGAGATCCTATAATAAGAACCTGATTATACCAGTCCTGCTCTACGGCGCTGAAGCATGGACCGTATCAAAAGCGGATGAAGAAATCCTTGGTCGATTCGAGAGACAAATTCATCGAAAAATCTTAGGCCCCGTTTGCGTTGACCGGCTATGGAGACTAAGATTCAACCACGAATTATACGAGCTGTAAAGCGACATACCCCTGGTCAAAAACCTCCGCATTGGACGTTTAAGATGGCTAGGGCATGTAGAACAATGGACACCAATACTCCGGCTCGCAGAATCTTTGATTCCCAGCCAGACGTCGGACGCAGTAGATGAAGACCTCGCCTTAAGTGGCGCGCACAAGTAGAAACCGACCTCAACCAACTTGGAGTACGCAACTGGAGGCTGTGCGCCACTTAAGTAGGTATGTAAGTAACTAGAGGGGGTACGTAGTTCTATATTTCGGGTATGATGTAGGTTGTGTAGGCTATGAGTGTCACACACAATTTGATTTAAATAAATAGGCTTAGATGCCAAAAACTGGTCAACTGAGTTTTTTTTAAGTCTTCGTATTTGCTTGCTAGGGTAAGGCTTGGAAACTATATTGTTTCGGTACAAAACCAAGTGAACTTTCAGCTAAACTGACAAGAACCGATGAAGACTGGTGTCAATTTAAAACACCTTCAGGGAGTTAACAAAAATCTAGAGCTGTTGAAAGTACAAACTGAGAAAACCACAGCTTCGACATTGAATCCACCATTGAAGCGACTTGACTCCATTCAAAAATGGAGACTAATGGATCATCTGTTCAAGAGGGAGTAGGCACTTTAGGTTTTTTTTTTTATAATTAGAACGCGGTAAAGAGGTTATGAATACCCTTTTAGTGTTTGAGCACAGCGCGGGCTTAAATCAACATGACTACGAGTTACAAAAACACATTTTTTTGAGTGAGAATATTTCAAATATTTTTAATTTTTCTCATTTTTGGCAATATTGCAAAGAAAGTCCCTCCCGCAAATATCTAATTTCATTTCAATAATTCCCTTCGAAATGACAGAAGCATTTGCATTTATTTAGCTCAACATTTATAGTTGCACACTTCTGTTTATGATCGACTGTAAACGAATCCTTTTCATAAAAGCACCCACAAATTCATCAACTTGAAATGGTTTTATTGAACGTTGGCAAGGCCATGGTATTTCGTTAAACTCCTCATACATCAACCGTTTAAGGACTCGTGGCCCTCTCCAGATGAATTTTTTTTTTCAATCTCTCTATATCTCAAATGAATAGTAGATATAGATACGGACTTTCAAAACCCTCACTATGCAAAAGAACCAAAAAAAAAAGAAAAAAGAAAACCGATTCCAATTGAAACATCGCACATATTATGAACTACTCGTCCAAAGAAGGTCCTAAAGGGTTGCGCCATTCGCCGAAGTATTACATTTTTACTCTCGTCACAAAGTACCACTACGTACATACGTAGATTACGTAATCCGTATACACACATTCAATGAAAGAGACGTTTTCATAAATTTCTAATATGATGTCCAGGAGAAATTCTAAAGTTGCTCCTTCCAAGATGCAGCTTCGCATCAAATGGGGACATTTGCCTTATCCGCACGTTTCGGTCTTCACTTTGTCGTTCATCGTTCGTCGACACAACAAGGGATAAGTGAAACGACCGGGAAATATGAAACCTTCCGTGTCATGTCGTAATTCGCAAAGTGTCAATTTTTTATGTTGCCCGTGGGAATGTGCGATTAAAAAGCACGGGAAATTTATGAAGAGTAATTTTGCAGTTTTATTTCATGAAGGGTGGTTGTGCCGGGCCAAACATAACGCTGGGGAACTACTAGTGTTTCGTATAATGGCACTCGAGTGTGACCTGCCACAGAGTCACCCACCGCCCATTATTACAGGCATTGAGTTGGGCTAATTTAGAATCAAATAGATGTACGTGACGTGACCCCCTCCCCTAAATCAGCTTTTCAAGTTCGAATTAAAAAACAATTAAAATTTTTACACCACCATACATATGTGTGTGTGTGTTTAAAGCTACCCCTAACTATTTACAACTTAGTGCTAAACATTTTTCGCCGGAATCTAGTTGAGCGTGACATCCTTGGCCAAAAATCGATCCTGAAACGTAATTGTCTGCGAATAAACCAGTCAATTCGGAAATAATAATAAAAGCATGGCACTGCTGCAACAGCAACCAGAGAGGAAATTCTTCAATGACATCACTATGCATCAGAACGTTTCGGAAAGTAGTATAGGTCCCTTAGTTTCTCTTCGATAAAGTATAAAGGAGCCGAGCACAAGGGAGGATAAAGGACGAACACAAAAAAAATGTAAAATTGTCTGATTCTAGTTATTGACTGTAAGGTTATTGGAAATTGGGTATAATTTGGAATATGGCGTAGACGAATACGTGACTGCTTCTTGGTATGTGACATCATTCGGTATTCAGTTGGAATCGCAATTGACATCTGGCGAATACACAGTATACTCGATATATTAGTATGTATAGGAAAGTTGCAAACACACACAATGCCTATTCAAATGATGGTTATCGACACAATCCGTTTCGAAAATGCCACATGCAAGTTCCTTGACAAATCGAATTAGCATAGGGAATTAGTACTAGTAGTAGGCAAGTTTTAACGCCTCAGCATCGGTTTGAAGGAGCTTTGTGCTTTGGGTGGGTCGTTGTCATTCCTGATAATATGGACATTATTGAGTTTATGGGATTCAAGAAAAATAAAAAGGAGTAGCAGACGCCACCCATTTGACTTGATTTCGGGAGAAGGATAATCGGTTTTGCTCTCAGGGGAGGCTATAATAGGTTGCTTGCTTGTTTATGCTGCATTCCATGTCTTAATGAAATATCGTGAGGATATCAACTCTGACAATAAAAAAAATATTTTGGACTATAAAAAGTTTCAAGCTCATCCAATTCAACGGACATAATTGTCATGCAATCCGATTTACTAAGCATAGCGGATCTTATTATCCTGCAGTTGAAGACTATTGAAAACAGCTTCCTCGACTCACCAGCTAGTGTATATCTTCATGCATGTACTTACTTACTTAAGTGGCGCTACAGTCTGGGATGAACCTGGGCCTCAACCAACATGCCTCTCCAATTAGCCCGGTCCTTAGCTAACTGCCTCCAGTTGCGCACTCCAAGTTGGTTGAGGTCGGGTTCTACTTGTGCGCGGGGTCTTCCTCTACTGCGTCCGACGTCTGGCTGGGAATCGAAAACTCTGCGAGCAGGAGTATTGGTGTCCATTCGTTCTACATGTCCTAGCCATCTTAAACGTCCAATGAGAAGTTTTTTGACCGCAGGGGTATATCGCTGTACAGCTCGTATAGTTCGTGGTTGAATCTTAGTCTCCATAACCCGTCAACGCAAACGGGACCGAAGAATTTTTCTCTCGAATCTACCAAGGATTTCTTCATCCGCTTTTGATACGGTCAATGCTTCAGCGCCGTAAAGCAGGACTGGGATGATCAGGGTCGTATATAGGATCTCCTTAGTAGTTCGAGTGAGGGCTTTACTTCTAAATTGCCTTCTTAGCCCGAAGAAACAGCGATTGGCAAGAGTAATTCTTCGTTTGATTTCTGACGAGATGTTGTTGTCAGAGTTAATAGCGGAGCCGAGGTAGACAAAGTCCCGTACAACCTCAAAGTTAAATCTGTCAATGGTGACGTTCTGCCCAATTCGTCGATGTTGTGTGTCCTTTGGTGTTGACAGCATATACTTAGTCTTACTTTCATTTACTGCAAAACCCATTTTTGCCGCTTCCTTCTCTATTCTAGCAAACGTGGCTATGAAATCACGTTGAGTCCTACCAATGTTGTCAATATCGTCGGCGTATGCTATTAGTTGCACCGATTTTTGTAAAATTATGCATCTGGTGTTGGCTCGGTAGTTTTGCACAATCATCTCAAGAATCAAATTAAAGAAATCACATGACAGCACAACGCCTTGCCTAAATCCTTTTTTGGTATCGAATGTGTCGGTGAGGTCGTTTTCCGACCCCGATGGTGCAGCGAGAATTCTCCATCGTCATCCTACACAAACGGAAAAGTTTGGGCGGTATACCAAAACTAGACATGGCTCTGCATAGTTCGTCTCTATAAATGCTATCGTATGCGACTTTGAAATCGATAAATAGGTGGTGGGTATCGATTTGGACTTCTTGGGTTTTTTCCAGGATCTGCCAAAGTGTGAAAATTTGATCGGTTGTGGACTTTCCTGACCTAAAACCACACTTATAAGGCCGATCAGGTTGGTGGGTAACGGTTTCTGGCGTTTACATATTACGGCAGATAGGATTTTGTAGGCGATGTTGAGGAGACTTATGCCTCTGTAGTTGGCGCAGTTCAGAGGGTCACCTTTTTTGTTGATCGGGCAAACGATGCTGAGGTTCCACTCTTCAGGCATACTTTCATCCGACCAGATTTGGCTTATGAGTTGATGGATGTTACTCACCAAGTCATTTCCGCTAGCTTTGTAAAGCTCGGCGGAAAGGCCGTCATTTCCATCAACCTTGTAAAGTATAAGTTTGGATATTGTTTTCCTCGCTTCACTTAGTTTGGGTGGTTGTTAGTTTTCTCTGTCGGAATATTATTCGTCCTCGCCGTTTAGCAGTCTGTAGTATGCAGGTTCTTCCATATTCCCAGCATCGACTGTGACTCAACTACGATATTTCCTTGTTCATCTCGACAGGATTCTGTTCGAGCTTTGTATCCTTGGCTTTGACGTTTTACACTTTGGTAAAACTTGCGAACATCGTTCCTGGAGTGGCACCTCTCTATATCCTCGATCGCGCGCTTTTCTTGCTCTTTTTTCTTCTTGCTGAAAAGCCGATATTCTTCCCTTCTTCTTTGCCTATAGAGCTCAATGGCAGCTCTCGTCTTCACCTGCAGCTTAGCCTTGTAGGCCTCGTTCTTGGCTGCGAGCATCTGTCGTCATTCCTCATCAAACCAGGGGTTTCTTGCTGGTGGGCGCCAGAAACCTAGCGCATCAGTTGCGGCTGATCTAATGGCCTGTTGGCATCGTTGCCATTGCTCTTCGACATTCGATGCTGGTGGTATGGTGTTAATCAAGAGGTTAAGGGATACGCGTTGTGCGAAGGTCTTGGCGGTCTCTTGCGATTGCAGTCTTCCGATTGCGATTTTAACATCGTACTTCGGTAGTCGCTCATAGGTTTTGTCAAGGAGCTCGTAGAAGCAATCCTTAGCCAAATCGGTCCGTAGTAGATGTCACAGTTTTTCATCCTCTTTTTGCCCGGCCCATCCCATCGTATTTCCTGGATGGCAGTAATGTCTGCTTTGTAGCAGTTTAGGGCTTCCGCTAGTTGTTCGCCTGCACCTCTCCTATTTAATGTTCTCACATTCCAGGTGCAGATACGAACGTCGTTGTCCTTTTTTCGTTTAGCAGAGGCTATTGGTTGCTTCGTAACAATATTTTTTTTCTGTGGGTGGGTAGTTAACCCAAAGCACAACCTGGAGGGCCAGTTCCAATTTATTAGATACCCCTAGGACACGGGGCCATCAGTATCCACTACGGGATTGAGCGCTGCCGTTGGCCTTTCGGTTCATCCGCCACCATCTCTGTTCAAGGGGCCTGACTAACCCTTGAGTTTCCTAGATAACCTGTTTTCCGAATATGTCAGAGCAGCTCATCTAGGTTCGCCTGGGACAGCAGGCCGGGTATTCATCCGTGCCATTCTCATCAGGGTGTTTATAGTGTTGCTGTTTTTCGTCGTGTTATCAACACTCGCACTTATCGTTTAGCAAGTCAAATCCGGTTGGATGAGACCAGTACCCGATGGTTACCACTTGGAGGTAGAAATAAGCACATTTGATGTGTAGTCAGAGTTACAACACTGGGCATTGCCAAGTTAACGCCAATCAGAGTCTACCCTCGTTCTACAACACCCAACCATCTATTGTAGGGCTCTATATATTTTTTATTGATCATCTCATATTCTTAACCCGCACCATCGGCAGACTTATGTCATTGTCAACAAATTTTTTTAAGACTTCCCAATTGTTATGGTTTGTGCCTCTCATCTTCACCTGCAGCTAAATCTTCACTACTTATGTAATTAATTTGTTCTTAAGATATACTGGTAACACTTTTTGGTGGAATGTAGGAGACAAAAACAAGCAATTCATATCGAATGCGTACTTCATCATTTACATTATATCGACCGTACTTAAATTTCTATTCACATTAATTATTCTTAAACATTTCAATTGCACTATTCCCAATCCACCACTTTCTTACGCGCTTGTCCCCTATCTATCAGGCCCCATTGCGATTCATCACAATCATCATATCATCTCGAAAAGGATAACCAAATGGAAGGCCTTATGAACCATTGTCACCAGCTACGTAACCTCGCAACGTTACGTTAACTTTTTTTTTATAAATTACCGACATCGATATCTACTGTAACTAGACAGGACACTTGACATGCAATATAGGTTTGTGCGAACACAAGATAACCAACTAGCCAAAGGCCAAGTCGTTCTTTACAGGACACCAGTTTGAAAGTTTGCTATTATTTCGAACTGTATTTCCAAGTTTAAGTACTTTTGATGCTCTCAATATCGAGTTGACTGTCAGGACGTTCAACACCGTAAAAGGCAAAACTTTCATAACTTGCCCGAAGAACGAACACCACGTACCCTTTCATCGGTTTAATTGTGTTATACGAGTCGTAAGACCGACCCAGCTAACCCTTTAAATTCAAATGACTTCACAAGCCTTGATTTAATGAATCAAAAGTGATATTTCTTCTTGAATTATCTTTCAGGCACAGATTTTCATATAGTTGTGCATTTTTGTTTGTTTATGTTTCGCCCTCTTAATGTCTAAAAGAATAATCCAACGAGAGAAACAATAAATTTAATTAAAAATGAAAAAAAGCGAAAAAAAAATAGAAAACCTTCTGCAAGAACGTACAAGACGGGAGCACCGGAACACGAACGCAAACAGGAAGTGCAGGCATATACACATAGCCAATATAGTGCTACATATCCTTCAGCTTCTTCAGAAGTAAAAAGGACAACTCCTGAATAAGGAACAATGTATAAAAGGCACACACAAACAAACTTTGTTTTCATTTATTTTTTCTTTTTGTCTCTTTTCTTGTACGCTACTCCTTATTTATTTATTTATTTTTTTTTTGTTCATCTCTTGCCTTACTTTTGGTTTTAATTTTTATTGGGGATTGTTGGGGTAGGGATGAAGCTGTGAGAATGGGCGGCTGTAGTTATTTTTCAGTTGACTCCTTCCGTTTTACCTCGTTTGTGTTGCCATACACTTCTAAGATGCCGCCATAAAACAACCGCCATTTGGCCACAGAAAACAGGTTTATCTGGCTCCAAAATATATCAACGCAAGGATCGTTAGATTTCATCCTTCATTCTTCTGCCTCGTGCACATTTAACATTTGGGTTAGAAGATTCAACGGCAAGCCAGCAGAGTAGTCGTCGCTGGAGCTATGAGTTTTGTCATTAAGTTTACAATGGAGCCGGTGTGCTATTGTTGTGGCGTATGGCTGACATACAGCTACTTCATCCACTCTAATTACATACTCTTGATTTTAACCTTTTACGGGAGTCTCTCTTGTTAATTACACTTCCCATGGACTATAGCTATGTCATTCTGCTGGGCGGAATTCAATTTGTTGCGGAAGTTCAATAGTAGAACTTGATGAGATGTAGGGTAGCCCTGAGATGAAGGTTATGTCAGATGAAGGTGCCATTATTGTTTTAAAATAATGACGACGAAATTCATCCCAAGGGGGACCGGTCCTTATGAGCTCACAGGTCGGGTGATAGATACACAGTTTGTGGGAAAATAATAACGGTGAGGAAAGGTATAGGTGGTATAGGGTGAGGATAGTCGTGTTGGATCGTCTTCTATTTTGCTACTTAGAGTTTATTTTTTAACCACCTGTTTGTTGCAGAAGGATATTCTAGTAATCTACCGTAATAAATTAGTTAGACTCCAGCAAAAGGGTACTCCTTTGAAGAGTGCTTTTTTATGGATACAAAACTTTTATTAAAAAGAAAACAGAACTATAAATGAAATGTACCGAAATTTTGGCTTTTTATGAAGGTAATTTCACAGGATTAAAAACGAAAGATTTCTACGAGCTCATTGACAAAAACTATGAGCGACTACCGAAGTAAGATGTTAAAATCGTGCTGGGAGATTTTAACGCAGAGATACGCAGGTAAGGCTGTGTTTTTTGACAATATTGCTAAATCTTAAGCAATTATCCATATCAAGTCTTGCTTTTAAGACATATGTTAAGCTGTCGAAAGGCTTTAAGGACTTGTTAGACAATTTTAATCATGCAGTATCCACAGTGTCTGCATTTTCAGACCCATGTCTGTCCGTCGATGCTGCCACGTCTACAGAACCTTTGCAAACATTTGACCATAACACTTCCAAAGAAGAAGCTCCGTCCGCACCGTCCGTACAATCTGTCGCGTCCCATGCAGCCAGTGATAAAGCTGTCACCATTAAAGGAAAGCGTGATCCTTGACATCCATGTGCGAAGCATTCTTAATGAATTACCGCTATCCACATCACAACACGCATATCTCAAAGGCTGATCGACTGAAACCGCTCTGCATGAGGTGATTGGGACCATCGAAAAGTCCCTCTACTACAAATATTACACCCTAGCCACCTTCCTTGATATAGAAGGGGCTTTCAATAATGTACAAACTGAGAGCATACTAGAAGCCCTAACCGTAACTGGTGTAGAGGAGCATTTTAGCCAATGGATTATATCCTTGCTAAGGTCTAGAATCATTCCATCAACACTAGGCAACAGCAGCTTAACGCGATATGCTAGATTCATTGCCAGAGGTACACCACAGGGTGGTGTGATATCTCCTCTGCTGTGGCTTATTGTTATGAACAAACTGTTAGTCCGACTTTATCGGGATAGGATTAAGGCAGTGGCATACGCGGACGACGTGGTGATCCTAGTGTCAACAAAGTTTCTCCCAGTGATTCGCCTGGGTTCTGTGAGCACGTGGGCTACAAGCTGTGGCCTGGGTGTTAATCCGAGCAAAACGGAAATGATGCTCTTCACCACGAAGACCAAAGTACCAGCCTTTAATCTCCCCCGACTTAATGGACAAGCGCTCTCACTCTCATCCAATGCCAAATATCTAGGGACTATCCTAGATACTAAGCTTAATTGGAAAACCAACATAGAACAAAGGGTCAAGAAAGCATGTATAGCTTTCTATGCCTGTAGAAAAACATTTGGCAAAATATGGGGCCTACAACCAAAGATGACACTTTGGATGTACACGGCTGTTGTTCGGCCGATACTCACCTATAGGGCACTAGTCTGGTGGCCTTCTGTGAGTATAGGGTATATCATTGACAAACTTAAGAGGGTACAAAGAACTGCTTATATCGGCACACCTGGGGCCATGAGATCTTTTCCCACTGATGCCTTAACGGTATGCCACCTTCTCCCTCTAGATATCCATATCAAAGACATTGCAATATGCAGTGCAGTCAGGCTCAAAGAATCTGGCTGCTAGTTCAATAAGCCCTATGGGCACAGCAATATCCTAGATTCAATGCCAGCAGGTCTAGCTGACCATCATACCGACTACATGATACCCAAACTGACCTTCCACAAACACTTCACCGCTGTCTTTCCAACTAGAGAGGATTGGAAAAACGCATTGGTTGAAAAAGATTTTGACACACTTATATACACCGTCGGCTCCAAAATGGACTGCGGAGTTGGCGCAGGTGTCTACTCGGACACACTAAAAATAAAGAAATCGTTTCGCCTCCCTGATTCCTCCAGCGTATTCCAGGCGGAATTGTTGGCTATTAGGGAGACTTGTCTCGCGATTAGACACGATAGCACTCCCAAGCAAAATATCGCAGTATCACTCTCAGGCTGATGCCCTAGCCAGGCTGGGCTCGTCCCTTCCCAGCTCACGTGCAATTGGCATTCTCACTCCTTTAAAAACTATCATGAATAATATCAACACACACTCTCTTAAAACAGCAGAACATAGGTGGCGAAACCTCAGTGGGTGCGCCATTTCAAGAGATATGTGGCCTCGCTACAACAAGACAAAAACATGCGACCTTTTAAGCAGATCCCGTAAGGAAGTCTCCAGGGTGATAGCAATTACCACTGGACACTGGCCCATCGGTGACCATGCTGTTAGAATGGGTATACCCCACAACACCAACTGTCGCAGTTGCAAGGAGGTGGGGGAGAAGGAAACTTGAACTCACTTTCTGTGCAAATGCCCGGCTCTGTCAAGAGCAAGACAACGAACTCTAGGCAGACCTTTCTTTGACAATATCCGCGATCTCTCTGACAAACACATCAAAGAACTGATCGCCTTCCTTAATGTCACTGGTTGGATTTAGTACACGCCAACTAACAACAAGACATAACATTTAACTGCACGAGTATTTGGCATCAAAACGGCGCACCCCAGCGCTAATTGTGTTTCGTCTTGTACGAACAGCCAATCTAACTAACTAAAGGAAAGCGTAAGCGTGACACCAACTCATCAACGGCTCATCCGACAGCTAAACGCTCTAATCTCAGAAGTCAGGATCAAAACAAAAATAATTTGGTTCCAAATCTGTCAGTTAGGTCGCCTCCAACCAATACTTCTCCTACTGCCCCATCATCTAGTGTAGTTCTAACACGGACTGCATCTGCTTCATCAATTGAATCGATACCAAACACTAAATCGATCTTTATATCACGCCTGAAACCAAGCACTTCCTCCGAAGACGTGATTAGCGCGGTCCTTATCTAACTGCCTCCAGTTGTGCACTCCAAGTTGGTTGAGGTCGGTTTCTACTTGTGCGCGCCACTTAAGGCGAGGTCTTCATCTACTGCGTCCGACGTCTGGCTGGGAATCGAAGACTCTACGAGCCGGAGTATTGGTGTCCATTCGTTCTACTTGTCCTAGCCATCATAAACGTCCAATGCGGAGTTTTTTTGACCAGGAGCATGTCGCTGTACAGCTCGTATAGTTCTTGGTTGAATCTTCGTCTCCATAGCCCGTCAACGCAAACGGGACCGAAGATTTTCCGAAGAATTTTCCTCTCGAATCGACCAAGGATTTCTTCATCCGCTTTTGATACGGTCCATGCTTCAGCGCCGTAGAGCAGGACTGGGATGATCAGGGTCTTATATAGGGTTTCCTTAGTAGTTCGAGTGAGGGCTTTACTACTAAATTGCCTTCTTAGCCCGAAGAAACAGCGGTTGGCAAGAGTAATTCTTCGTTTAATTTCTGACGAGATGTTGTTGTCAGAGCTAATAGCGGAGCCGAGGTAGACAAAGTCCCGTACTACCTCAAAGTTATATCTGTCAATGGTGACGTTCTGTCCAATTCGTCGATGTTGTGAGTCCTTTCGTGATGACAGCATATACTTAGTCTTACCCTCATTTACTGCTAAACCCATTTTCGCCGCTTCCTTCTCTATACTAGCAAACGTGGCTATGACATTACGTCGAGTCCTACCAATGATGTCAATATCGTCGGTGTATGCTAGTAGTTGCACCGATTTTTGGAAAATTGTGCCTCTGGTGTTGGCTTTGGAGTTTTGCACAATCCTCTCAAGAATCAGATTAAAGAAGTCACATGACAGCGCATCGCCTTGCCTAAATCCTTTTTTGGTATCGAATGTGTCGGTGAGGTCGTTTCCGACCCTGATGGAGCAGAGAGAATTCTCTATCGTCATCCTACACAAACGGACGAGTTGGGCGGTATACCGAAACTAGACATGGCTCCGTACAGTTCGTCTCTATAAATGCTGTCATATGCGGCTTTGAAATCGATGAATAGGTGGTGTATATCGATTTGGACTTCTTGAGTTTTTTCCAGGATCTGCCGTAGTGTGAAAATTTGATCGATTGTGGACTTTTCTGGCCTAAAACCACACTGATAAGGGCCGATCAGGTTGTTGGTAAACGGTTTCAGGCGTTTACATATTACGGCAGATAAGATCTTGTAGGCGATGTTGAACAGACTTATGCCTCTATGTAGTTGGCGCAGTTCAAAGGGTCTCCTTTTTTGTGGATCGGGCAAACGATGCTGAGGTTCAATTTATCAGGCATGCTTTCATCCGACCAGATTTGGCTTATGAGTTGGTGGATGTTACTTACCAAGTCATCTCCACCAGTTTTATAAAGCTCAGCGGGAAGACCGTCATTTCCGGCGGCCTTATTAAGCTTGAGTTTAGATATTGCTATCCTCACTAAACTTAGATCGGGTGGTTGGCAGTTTTCGCTGTCGTTGCCAATATTAAATGGTTCGTTCTGCCTGACAGCGAAATGTTGTTCGTCATCGCCGTTTAACAGTCTGCAGAAGTGGTTCTTCCATATTCCCAGCATCGACTGTATCTCAACTACGATATTTCCTTGTTCATCTCGACAGGATTCTGTTCGAGCCTTGTATCCTTGGCTTTGACGTCTTACACTTTGGTAAGACTTGCGAACATCGTTCCTGGAGTGACACCTCTCTATATCCTCGATCGCGCGCTTTTCTTGCTCTTTTTTCTTCTTGCTGAAAAGCCGATGTTCCGTCCTTCTTCTTTGCCTATAGAGCTCAATGGCAGCTCTCGTCTTCACCTGCAGCTTAGCCTTGTAGGCCTCGTTCTTGGCTGCGAGCATCTGTCGCCATTCCTCATCAAACCAGGGGTTTCTTGTCCGTTACCAGACGTGTTGTCGTGTAGGCTATGTTTTCCGACAATACTTCTAGAGATGTCTTCTCTTCCTACATTTGCGTTAAAATCTCCCAGCACGTTTTTAACTTCGTACTTCGGTAGTCGCTCATAGGTTTTGTCAAGGAGCTCGTAGAAGCAATCCTCAGCTATATCATCTTTTTCTTCCGTCGGAGCGTGAGCGCATATAAGGCTTATGTTGGCGAATTTGGCCTTGATGCGGATTGTTACTATGCGTTCGCTAATGTCTTGGAAACATAAGACTTCTTGCCTAAGTCTGGCACTTATAACAAATCCGCATCCGAATAGTCGCTGTTTCTGCTCACTATAACACGGTCCGTAGTAGATGTCACAGTTTTTCATCCTCTTTTTGCCCGGCCCATCCCATCGTATTTCCTGGATGGCAGTAATGTCTGCTTTGTAGCAGTTTAGGGCTTCCGCTAGTTGTTCGCCTGCACCTCTCCTGTTTAATGTTCTCACATTCCAGGTGCAGATACGAACGTCGTTGTCCTTTTTTCGTTTAGCAGGGTCGTCAACAATAAAATCAGTCCTTTCCGAGGCTATTGGTTGCTTCGTAACCATGTTTTTTTTTCTGTGGGTGGGTAGTTAACCCAAAGCACAACCCCCAACCTGGAGGGCCAGTTCCAATTTATTAGATACCCCTAGGACACGGGGCCATCAGTATCCTCTACGGGATTGAGCGCTGCCGTTGACCTTTTTGTTCATCCGACACCATCTCTGTTCAGGGGGCCTGACTTACCCCTGAGATTCCAAGATAACCTGTTGTCCGAATATGTCAGAGCAGCTCATCTAGGTTCGCCTGGGACAGCAGGCCGGGTATTCATCCGTGCCATTCTCACCAGGGTGTTTATAGTGTTGCTGTTTTTCGTCGTGTTATCAATACTCGCACTTATCGTTTAGCAAGTCAAATCCGGTTAGATGAGACCAGTACCCGATGGTTACCACTTGGAGGTAAAAATAAGCACATTTGATGTGTAGTCAGAGTTACAACACTGGGCATTGCCAAGTTAACGCCAATCAGAGTCTACCTTCGTTCTACAGCACCCAACCATCATTTAAGTAATACATAACTTATAATTTAAAGTAAAATTTTAATTTATGTAATTTATAAAATGTGGTAGCTGTTTTATTCTTATTCTATAAATAAGATATTATATCTTACAGTGTAAGCTTATCATAAATAAAATAAATAGTAAATACTAAAAATACTAAAATAAATAAATCACTCTTTGCTTGTCGTTTGCTTTTGCCAACTCACCAAAATGTACATATAGATAGGTATTTGGACAGATTTTATTGCTTTATTTGTATTTTTATTTTGTTTTGAACTTTTTGAACGGTATCGCTAAAGGAGTCAACAGCGACTTCGGGTTCTGAAATTGGAAAAAATTAAAAATATAAAATAAGCTGTTTAGCAAAAGCGAATCAAACTCCATATCAAACCATACTCTTCTATATTCCCGGGGAAGTTTGTCCGACTCGTGTCGGAATTTTTATTAAACTCCACCACACCGCTCCTTGTTTCATTCGCAAATGAATTATCTATACGCGTATACATTTATTGAACTTCCGTTGCATGTGTTCCTACTCAAAATCTTATAATTTCCTCCTGCTCAACCTTGATATCTGTTTCATTAAAATTGTATATAGATACATGTTCATCCGCTTTCGTCAACTCTATTGTCTCGTCCTCGTTTGTTATTATATTCGGCATCCACTCAAAATCAATACACATACTGACATACCCGCTTATCTAGATATACAAAAAAAAATTATTCTATCGACAAATTTTTAAAACACACAATCAAATCGCGAATTTTAAGCGCGTATACAAATTTATTACAAATTTAATATTCATTTATTCAACCGAATGTATTCGATTTAAATTCAATTAAGTCGCAGGAATCAAACTGCCAGATTTGACTGTGTGGAGGTAGACTTGCGCAAAAAAAATATCAAACAAATTTTTTTTTTTTCAGAATCGAAATGAATGTTATTTTGATGATAGATATAATGTTGCTATTGTGTGGCATTTTTATAGATGTGTGGATTTTTTTTTTGCGGTGACATGTTAATACATTTGTTTGTCACCGTTTACAGAGGTCGTTGTTATAGTAATCCACTAATCCACTGCTAATTTAGAGAATTCTTGAATTTCCTTCCCAACAATTATCCAAATAGTGTTGATAGATACAACATACATAGCTATACATATGCATGTGTATATCCGATTTGATTCGTCTTAGTGCCAAGGAGATTGTTTGTCTGCCACCCCAATAGGGGGTATTAAAACCGTCAGCCCTTGAATAATACTTAAATTTGTATTCATCCATCGACATTTAGAAAAACATTCATTTGTACATCCTTAAGTAGATTATTATCATCGCAGCCATTCTCGTTGGCGTGCAGATAAGAATCTCTTTCGGTTGAGTGGGTGTGCGGGTTGTACACAGGGTTTCTCCGCATATCTTAACATTCACATAGATATCAAATTAAGAGAAGTTGATGAAAGTATAGCTAAACAAAAAAAAAAAACAGAGGATACACAAGTAAAATAAGAATCGAATAGATTTTAGTAGACACCATTACCCGATCAAATTAGCTAGATGTGGTTCCTTCGCTTTCGTTGAGAGTTCTTGAAATTAATCACTTTTGAGAAGTTTGCAGTTATACCATTTTATGTGGGGAACAGCAACTTGGGGTCCCTATCTAAATGATTTGACATGCAGGAGCTTATGATCATAGGCGATTAGTGCAAGTCGTCTGGTGTTCAATTGATTGAACTATGACAAGCGGTTGGGATTATTTTTGAAATGGCAGTGCTGTCATTCTGTCATAGCTGATATTTAATTGTGGATGATTTCATAGATTAATAGCACAAAGAAATTGGGAAAAAAAACATATACAAGACCCATCGTGCTCTGGTTGTCAAACGTTTCGCAAGATGTGTGGAGATTATAGTTTGCCAAGAGGATGTTTATGGTTGATGGTCGAATGAAAGCAATTTCATTGACAACGTAAGCGTTTTTAATTAAACCCTTTGGCTATCATCTAATACCACTCTCCAAGGGTTTATTTTCGATTCGAAATTGGAAGAGGGAATCGTATCTTTAACTTCTAAACCGAGTAAAGTTCAAACAAGCCAGAAATGACTGTAATGCCCATTTAAAGCGTGTCAATATCCTCTATGACCAAAAGTTGAGGCAACAAATTCTACAATGTCCCAGAGGTAGTAAAAACGTTTGGTCTTTTGGTAAAAATATAAAAAATTCAGCCTCATCATCAATTCCGACGGTCATTCACAATGACATTCCAGCTGTCAGCTCTTTAGACAAAGCCAATCTGCTTGCTGCGCCAGTTCTACGTTGCAAGATTGTGTCCAGTCTCCGCCAGAACGTAGATCATTCAATTGGACTTTCGTACCCGTACAGTTGGGAACGTTTTATCTGATCTTTGCATTCATAATGCCCTGGTCCAGATGGTATATCCCCATTATTCTGAAGAGGTGTGCTTCTAGCTAGCAAAACAATTGCATAAGCTTGTCTATCCATCCTACTCATAAGGACTCTTTCCGAGTAGATGGAAAACAGCTTTGACCAGCCTGTATGTACTTCTCTCTCCAACTACCGACGTAAGTGCACGTCCCTTCTTTCCAAGGTCATGGAAACGCTGATAAATCGCCAGCATATGGAATATCTCGAAACACGAAAACTTCTTAATGACCGGCAATATGGTTTTCGCAGCAACAGGTCTACTGCTGATTTGATGACATATCTCACCGAAAAGTGGAACCAATCAATCCACCATGGTGGCGAAAGCAAGATTGTTGCGCTTGATATTTCAAAGGCATTTGACAGGGTTTGGCATCAAGCCCTTTTGTCGAAAATGCGTTCATTTGGAATCGACGAAAAACTTCTTCTATGGATTAGACATTATCTTTCGAAACGTTAAATTTAAGTTGTTTTGGACGGCTTGAAGTCTGCAACTCATCAAATAAATGCTGGTGTCCTTCAAGGCTCCAGATCAACGACCAGTCAACCAAATTGATCATATTGCGATAGACAAGAGGCACGCATCCAGTATTTTGGATGTCCGAACATTCCGAGGGGCTAACATCGACTCGGACCACTACCTTGTTGTAGCCAAGGTAAGGATGCGGATATCCACCACGCCACAAAAAAAAAGCAGAAATACTGTGAAAAAATTTAATGTCGCAAGACTGCAATCGCCAGCATCTAATGTCGAAGAACAATGGCAACGATGCCAACAAGCCATTAGATGAGCCGCAACTGATGTGCTAGGTTTCTCGCGGCCACCAGCAAGAAACCCCTGGTTTGATGAGGAATTCCGACAGATGCTCGCAGCCAAGAACGAGGCCTACAAGGCTAAGCTGCAGGTGAAGACGAGAGCTGCCATTGAGCTCTATAGGCAGAAAAGAAGAGAAGAAATCCGGCTTTTCAAAAAGAAGAAAAAGATATAGAGAGGTGCCACTCCAGGAACGGTGTACGCAAGTTTAACCAAAGTGTAAAACGCCAGAACGCCAAGGATACAAGGCTCGAACTGAATCCTGTCGAGATGAACAAGGAAATATCGTAGTTGAGACACAGTCGATGCTGAGAATATGGAAAAACCACTTCTGCAGACTGTTAAACGGCGATGACGAACAACATTCCGCTGTCAGGCAGAACGAACCATTTAATATTGGCAACGACAGTGAAAACTGCCAACCACCCGAAGTCAAGCTTAATGAGGCCGCCGGAAATGACGGCCTTCCCGCTGAGCTTTATAAAGCTGGCGGAGATGGTAAGTAACATCCACCAACTCATAAGCCAAATCTGGTCGGTTGAAAGCATGCCTGAAGAATGGAACCTCAGCATCGTTTGCCCGATCCACAAAAAAGGAGACCCTCTGAACTGCGCCAACTACAGAGTCATAAGTCTACTCAACATCGCCTATCTGCCGTAATATGTGAACGCCTGAAACCGTTTACCAACAACCTGATCGGCCCTTATCATTGTAGTTTTAGGCCAGGAAAGTCCACAATCGATCAAATTTTCACACTTCGGCAGATCCTGGAAAAAACCCAAGAAGTCCAAATCGATACCCACCACCTATTCATCGATTTCAAAGCCGCATACTACAGCATTTATAGAGACGAACTATACAGAGCCATGTCTAGTTTTGGTATACCGTCCAAACTCGCCCGTTTGTGTAGGATGACGATGGAGAATTCTCGCTGCACCATCAGGGTCGGAAACGACCTCATCGACACATTCGATACCAAAAAAGGATTTAGGCAAGGCGATGCGCTGTCATGTGATTTCTTCAATTTTATTCTTGAGAGGATTGTGCAAAACTCCCGAGCCAACACCAGAGGCACAATTTTCCAAAAATCGGTGCAACTACTAGCATAAGCCGACGATATTGACATCATTGGTAGGACTAAGTACATGATTTCAACACGAAAGGACACACAACATCGACGAATTGGGCAGAACGTCACCATTGACAGATATAACTTTGAGGTAGTACGGGACTTTGTCTACCTCGGCTCCGCTATTAACTCTGACAACAACATCTCGTCAGAAATCAAACGAAGAATTACTCTTGCCAATCGCTGTTTCTTCGGGCTAAGAAGGCAATTTAGTAGTAAAGCCCTCACTCGAACTACTAAGGAGATCCTATATAACCCTGATCATCCCAGTCCTGCTTTACGGCGCTGAAGCATTGACCGTATCAAAAGCGGATGATGAAATCCTTGGTAGATTCGAGAGGAAAATTCTTCGAAAAATCTTCGGTCCCATTTTGGTTGACGGGCTTTGGAGACGAAGATTCAACCACGAACTATACGAGCTGTACAGCGACATACACCTGGGCAACAAACTCCGCATTGGACGTTTAAGATGGCTAGGACATGTAGAACGAATGGACACCAATATTCCGGCTCGCAGAGTCTTCGATTCCCAGCCAGACGTTGGACGCAGTAGAGGAACCCCTCGCCTTAAGTGGTGCGCACAAGTAGAAACCACCGCAACTAACTTAGAGTGCGCAACTTGAGGCAGTAAGCTAAGGACCGGGCTAATTGGCAAGGTATGTTGGTTCTTCCGTCAAACTTTCATCCGACCAGATTTAGCTTATGGGTTGGTGGATGTTACTTATCAAGTCATCTCCGCTAGCTTTATTAAGCTCAGCGTGAAGCCCGTCATTTCCGGCGGCCTTATTAAGCTTGAGTTTAGATATTGCTATCCTCACTTCACTTAGGTCGGGTGGTTGGCAGTTCTCGCTGCCGTTGCCAATATTAAATGGTTCGTTCTGCCTGAAAGTGTAATGTTGTTCGTCATCGTCGTTTAACTGTCTGCAGAAGTTGTTCTTCCATATCCTCAGCATCGACTGTGTCTCAACTACGATAATTTCTTGTTCATCTCGACAGGATTCAGTTCAGTTCGAGCCAACAGTTGGCTTGTTGGCTCGTTGCCATTGTTCTTCGATATAAGAGGTTAAGGGATACGCGTTGAGCGAAGTCCTTGTCCGTGTCTTGCGATAGCAGTCTTTTGAAATTAAATTTTTTCACAGTAGTTTTGGTTTGTTGTGGCGTAGTGGATATCCTCATCCTTACCTTGGCTGCAACAAGGTAGTGGTCCTAGTCGATGTTAGCCCCTCGTAATGTTCGGACATCCATAATACTGCATGCGTGCCTCTTATCTATCGCAATGTGATCAATTTGGTTGACTGCTCGTTGATCTGGGTTTGTTACCCCATCTCTGCAGCCAAGGTAAGGCGCTAAATAAATTTCAGATTTTTATACTGACGGTAATTAAACTTCGGCTCGATCTTCTTTTACATTGCTCGGCTAGATGTTTTGCATTTCTACTCAGACTGCATCTCAAAAATTTTATGATTGCGTTCTCGTTTTAGGTGCAGAACTCAGCTCCTTCATTTCCTGGTCTAATGAAGATATTAGAACGCATTACACACTTCAAACCAATCTTTGGGACTAGTCTGGCTGTAATTATAGACTGCTATGAAATTCGCATAGAAAAATCTGGTATGATAAAAAAATCTGCATTAACGAATTTGTTGTTAAAGTAAACATATTTTTTTTAGGTCAAGAGCTGCTACTTTTTCATCTTTTAAAAGTACAGAAACCTTAAAAGATCTTACATAGGCATAGCTCCCAGTGGAGAAGTGATATATATATATCAAGTGGAAGTAGCGAGAAATTCATTGCAGAGAACTCCGATTTCTTACACATCTAAAACTTGTAAACATTGTTTTATCGGACGAAGCAGTACTCCATAAAGGAGCAGAAGTTAGACCGCCGGCATTTCTGGAAGGTAGGATACAACTCGATCCTTTTTCTGTTGAAGAATCAAAGAATTTAGCCCACTTAAGAATTCACGTGGAAAGAGTTATTGGGACGTTGCGCCAAAAGTACCTTATACCCACCAACACGCAGCCTATATCGTGTATTTTCGAAAAAATCCGAATCATATGAAATGTACTTGGACTCAATTGTACGTAACTGCTGTGCAATGTGCTTGGTAAATTTATGTCCATCAGTTGTATCACCAACTTTACAATGTGAAAACTAAACAAAAATATTCTTTTTTTCTTAATTTATTTTATCGATTTGTCTTTGTGTACAATTGTGCATATTGTCTATAATTACATAATTGTTTGCATGGGTACAAATTGAACCAATATCAAAAATGTTTGTAAATAATTATATTGCATGTAAAAAAATATAATTTATACCTTAATTAAGAAATCACAATATGAATTGCAACGTACACATTTAATAATAATAAATATGATAGTAATTAAGGAAAATGAAAATAAATAATCAAAACAATATATTTACAATGTTTCATTGATTGCACTTCAACTAAAATGTGATGCTAAAAGATGTGGAATTAAAGTTTGGTAAAAGTAGGTACCTATCACATACTTCAACATTTCGTTCAATAAAACTAAGGTTAAGAGTTGCTTTAAAAACAATTTTTCGAAAAGCAGAATAAATACAAAAGTAACCGAATTCGGACTTCTTTATACAAATTTGCAATTGAACTTGAAAATAGTAAGCATGCTTTTCATTCATGATATATTCATGCTGGCTCACTTTAACAATGCAACAATTTTGATTGGTAATTGTTGAATCAACATCTTCGAATTATTTTAAATCGATTTTATGAACGCTTGCCTAAAATTTTAAAAATTCTGTCGATAAAATCGAATTATTTTAAATCGATTTTATGAACGCTTGCCGAAAATTTTAAAAAATCTGTCGATAAAATCGAATTATTTGGAATCGATTTTATGAACGCTTGCTGAAAATTTAAAAAATTCTGTCTATAAAACCGAATTATTTGGAATCGATTTTATGAACGCTTGCTGAAAATTTTAAAAATTCTGTCGATAAAATCGAATTATTTAATAAATTTTATGAACGCTTGCTGAAATTTTTATAAATTCTGTCGATAAAATCGAAATATTTGGAATCGATTTTATGAACACTAGCATTCATCTCATGAAATTTTTAATTTCTGTCGATAAAATCGAATTATTTTAAATCGATTTTATAAACGCTTGCTGAAAATTTTAAAAATTCTGTCGATAAAATCGAATTATTTTAAATCGATTTTATGAACGCTTGCTGAAAATTTTAAAAATTCTGTCTGTAAAACCGAATTATTTGGAATCGATTTTATGAACGCTTGCTGAAAATTTAAAAAATTCTGTCGATAAAATCGAATTATTTTAAATCGATTTTATGAACGCTTGCCGAAAATTTTAAAAAATCTGTCGATAAAATCGAATTATTTGGAATCGATTTTATGAACGCTTGCTGAAAATTTTAAAAATTCTGTCGATAAAATCGAATTATTTGGAATCGATTTTATGAACACTTGCCGAAAATTTTAAAAAATCTGTCGATAAAATCGAATTATTTGGAATCGATTTTATGAACGCTTGCTGAAAATTTTTAAAAATTCTGTCGATAAAATCGAATTATTTGGAATCGATTTTATGAACATTTGCTGAAAATTTTAAAAATTCTGTCTATAAAATCGAATTATTTTAAATCGATTTTATGAACGCTTGCTGAAAATTTTAAAAATTCTGTCGATAAAATCGAATTATTTTAAATCGATTTTATGAACGCTTGCTGAAAATTTTAAAAATTCTGTCGATAAAATCGAATTAATTGGAATCGATTTTATGAACGCTTAACGATAAAATCGAATTATTTTAAATCGATTTTATGAACGCTCGCAATCATCTCAATAAAATCATAAAATTTCTGTCGATAAAATCGAATTATTTTTAATCGATTTTATGAACGCTTGCTGAAAATTTTACAGAATTACTTAATCGATTTTATGAACACTTGCTGAAAGTTTTAAAATTTCTGTCGTTAAAATCGAATTATTTTAAATCGATTTTATGAACGCTTGCTGAAAATTTTAAAAATTCTGTCGATAAAATTGAATTATTTGGAATCGATTTTATGAACGCTTGCTGCAAATTTTAAAAATTCTGTCGATAAAATCGAATTATTTGAAATCGATTTTATGAACACTTGCTGAAAATTTTAAAAATTCTGTCGATAAAATCGAATTATTTGGAATCGATTTTATGAACGCTAGCAATTATGTTATGAACGCTTGCTGAAAATTTTAAAAATTCTGTCGTTAAAATCGAATTATTTTAAATCGATTTTATGAACGCTTACTGAAAATTTTAAAAATTCTGTCGATAAAATCGAATTATTTGGAATCGATTTAATCGATTTTATGAACGCTTGCTGAAAATTTTAAAAATGCTCTCGATTAAATCGATTTAATGAACGCTTGCTGAAAATTTTAAAAATTCTCTCGATAAAATCGATTTATTTAATCGATTTTATGAACGCTTGCTGAAAATTTTAAAAATTCTCTCGATTTAATCGATTTTATGAACGCCTGCTGAAAATTTTAAAAAATCTGTCGATAAAATCGATTTATTTAATCGATTTTATGAACGCTTGCTGAAAATTTTAAAAAATCTGTCGATAAAATCGAATTATTTGGAATCGATTTTATGAACGCTTGCTGAAAATTTTAAAAATTGGGTCGATAAAATCGAATTATTTTAAATCGATTTTATGAACACTTGCTGAATATTTTAAAGATTCTGTCGATGAAATCGAATTATTTAATCGATTTTATGAACGCTTGCTGAAAATTTTAAAAATTCTGTCGATAAAATCGAATTATTTTAAAATCGATTTTATGAACGCTTACTGAAAATTTTAAAAATTCTGTCGATAAAATCGAATTATTTGGAATCGATTTAATCGATTTTATGAACGCTTGCTGAAAATTTTAAAAATGCTCTCGATTAAATCGATTTAATGAACGCTTGCTGAAAATTTTAAAAATTCTCTCGATAAAATCGATTTATTTAATCGATTTTATGAACGCTTGCTGAAAATTTTAAAAAATCTGTCGATAAAATCGAATTATTTGGAATCGATTTTATGAACGCTTGCTGAAAATTTTAAAAATTGGGTCGATATAATCGAATTATTTTAAATCGATTTTATGAACACTTGCTGAATATTTTAAAGATTCTGTCGATGAAATCGAATTATTTAATCGATTTTATGAACGCTTGCTGAAAATTTTAAAAATTCTGTTGATAAAATCGAATTATTTGGAATCGATTTTATGAACGCTTGCTGAAAATTTTAAAAAATCTGGCGATAAAATCGATTTATTTAATCGATTTTATGAACGCGTGCTGAAAATTTTAAAAATTCTCTCGATTTAATCGATTTTATGAACGCTTGCTGAAAATTTTAAAAAATCTGTCGATAAAATCGATTTATTTAATCGATTTTATGAACGCTTGCTGAAAATTTTAAAAAATCTGTCGATAAAATCGAATTATTTTAAATCGATGTTATGAACGGTCGCATTCATATTTTGTTAATTATAAAAATTCGTGTAGGCTTTGTTTTCCGACAATATGTCCTCTCTTGAAGGAGCTCGTAGAAGCAATCCTTCCTTTACCTTTTTGCCTCCCTCAGACCATGAGCAAATATATGGCGTATGTTGTCTAATTTGTCATCCGCTTTTGTCTAAAGCATACGACTTCTTGCTTAAGTTCCACATCCGATTAGTTGCTGTTTCTGCTCACTATAACACGGTCCATAGAAGATGTCACTGTTTTTCATCCTCTTTTTGCCCGGCCATCGTATTTCCTGCATGGCAGTAATGTCTGCATTATAGCATATTAGGGCTTCCGCTAGTTGTTCGGCTGCAGATTTTCTATCAATTCTTCTAACATTCCAAGTGCAGATACGAATGTCGCGTCGTTGTCATTATTTCCGTGATCAACATAAAGTCAGTTTTTTCTGAGGATTTTTTTCGTAACCGTATTTTTTTTCCATGAGTGGGTAGTTAACCTAAAGCACTGCTCCTAACCTGGATTAGATACTCCTAGGTTACGGGACCATCAGTATCTAATACGGCGCTGCCGTTGGCCTTTCGGCTTTTCCGATACCATCTTTGTTCAAGAGGCTTGATGATGATGTTTACCTGTTGTCCGAGTATGACGAAGCAGCTTATTATTGTTCACTTTGTCCATCCTAACAGGCACTGTATACGACACAGTTCATTTCATCTTCGGAATTTTTCCGCTGGCGCATTGGAAAAGGTCTATGTGGCTTAGGCTTAGACACACACCACTATACTTAATTAACCGGGTGATGGAAATATCGACATCTTCTGTTTGAAATTTTCCGCTTTTTTTTTTCCGCTTTTTTTTAATGACTGCTAAGCTTTTAATTTATTACATCTACAGCATCAATCGTTTTGAGATAATACCGTTTGAGGTGTTTTTTTCTCCTGAACACAGTATACCCGTGACTTTTAGATCGCCATGTTTGGAGTTCCATAAAGGGATATTAACGATTCAAAGAGACTCATTCCTCAATATCGCGATTAGGTCGAAAAGTGTTATTCACCGCTCATTTTCCTGTGCATCTTCCATCAGTCGGTCGACTTAAGGTAAGGTTAGGTTTTTCAGGTTCAGATAGAAATACTGTTACTCCTTTCGAAAAATATGTTAATGTCGATTTGGAAAATCTTGTGCTATGCTGAGCCTCAGGCGTTATTGGCACGGCTGTTTCTCTGTGTTCTTAAGCAAACAAATTTTGAGTTTTTGTTGAGATCCATTCTGTAAAGATACTCATAGCTGAAGTACTTAAAAGTTTAAATCTATTTGAAATAAAACTTGAATACTTTTCCCCAAGAACAACATTCTGATACCCAATTCTGAGAAAGCAAATCTGCGACATTTGTAATAAAGCCAACGAAGAATGTAGGTACTCCATGTAGACATTCTAACGGGGAGGTAGGTAGGTACCTGTGACAGTAACAGGACAAGTATTAATTCTACTTTCATACGCTTTCGTTAGGCACTTGTGATTTGTTCTCTGGCATACAGTATACTACAATTAAAAACCAGCTCACATGCCCACATATAGGGGTGTGTAAAGGATACGTAGATACTCAAAATGTAATTTAATCGGCCTCACTCTTAGTCGACACGAGTCCAGAGTCCGTAATTCCATACAGCCGTAGCTTGGCACTCACTTAGCTAAAACATGCATGCTGCAAATATAACACGACATTCCCCAAGGACTCGGGGTGCCATCAGACAACTCCTTCAGTGTTGATAAATGATTCGTGCGGTGAGCTATTTAGAAGAAACGAAAAACGACGTCATTTTTTTTTTTGTTTATACACCTCCCATATGCATATGCATACCCGTATGTAGGTATTATTATTACAATGTGCAACATATGCATATATGTTCGCGTCATACCTACAAGTACTCAACGCCATGCCAGCGGCATTTTCACTTTAGCCTTTGGTGTGGAACACAGGATCAATCCAGTGTACATTTTCAGGTGAATGAGCTTCTGCAGCAGGGAATGCATCCAGCCAGCGCCACCACCACAGCTACCAGCTATAGATGAGATGCAGCTTTTGCCTTATGGAGTTTTGCCTCCGCAATTTTACCTGCGCATTTTTAGATCCATTCGGAATTAAAAGCATCAATTTTCTGTTTGTTGTTATTTTTGCTTTCTCTCGGCATTTGTGTTTGTCTTGTTTTTTTCTTACTTAATAAAACACACACACAAACTGGGAAAATGGGGAAAATACTCTTAAAAAGGTTCAACGTACCCACTTTAGAGCCAGCCACTGAACACTTCTGTACTTTGCAGGGCTAAAAATTGCATATGAATACATTTTGAGTGGAGATGTTTGCCAACGAGGATTCGGAAAAGGATTTGCATTTAGACGAATACACACAACAAGGAAGGACGTAGATGCTTTTGGTTTCATATAAAATTTTCCATAATCTCGCATTTGCGAGATTTTCCATAATCTCGCATTTGTTCTCTGTTATTCCATTTTTTTTTTGTCTTCACTCTCGTATAGCCTGGCAGAACCTTGGGGGAGATGCATTCGTACAAATACACACAAAAATAAAAAACCTATAATGATGAAAATAATGCTGTGCAGCAAGTCGTTAATTGAAAAAGGACGTCATAGCAGTTTTTGGTTAAGACGTCAACATGTACAGCATTGGTAGATACATGTTTGTATAGGTGTATGTGGTGTGTACTGCATACACGATGGCACACGTGTGTGGATTATTATGTCCCTCTCGGCAGGCGTTCTTTGTTATGACCAGATGAGTTGTTATACCTGTGAAAATGTGCTGTATAAGGATAAGTTTATTCAGATTAGACCACCGCGTGGCCCCTGCAGAGAGATGAATTTCAGGACACGTTATAAAAAAATTAAATATTTCATCACATGGAATCAATATGTTGTTGACGACCATGCTAAACGAAAAAAGGACAACAACGTTCGTATCTGCACCTGGAATGTGAGAACATTAAACAGGAGAGGTGCAGGCGAACAACTAGCGGAAGCCCTAATCTTCTACAAAGCAGACATTACTGCCATCCAGGAAATACGATGGGATGGGCCGGGCAAAAAGAGGATGAAAAACTGTGACATCTACTATGGACCGTGTTATAGTGAGCAGAAACAGCGACTATTTGGATGCGGATTTCTAATAAGTGCCAGACTTAGGCAAGCAGTCTTATGTTTTCAAGACATTAGCGAACGCATTGTAACAATCCGCATCAAGGCCAAATTCGCCAACATAAGCCTTATATGCGCTCATGCTCCGACGGAGGAAAAAGATGATATAACTAAGGACTGCTTCTACGAGCTCCTCGACAGAACCTATGAGCGACTATCAAAGTACGATGTTAAAATCGTGCTGGGAGATTTTAACGCGAAGGTAGGAAGAGAAGACATCTTTAGCAGTACTGTCGGAATATATAGCCTACACGACAGCACGTCTGGTAACGGACTTAGACCAATTGACTTCGCTACGGAACGAAATGCCACTATAGCCAGCACACGGTTTCCTCACCTCGATATCCATAAGGGGACATGGCGGTCTCTAGATCAACGAACAGTCAACCAAATTCATCACATTGCGATAGACAAGAGGCACGCATCCAGTATTTTGGATGTCCGAACATTCCGAGGGGCTAACATCGACTCGGACCAAGGTAAGGATGCGGATATCCACCACGCCACAACAAACCAGAAATACTGTGAAAAAAATTAATGTCGAAAGACTGCAATCGCCAGAGACCCCCAAGACCTTCGCGCAACGCGTATCTCTTAACCTCTCGACTCACAACACACCACCAGCATCTAATGTCGAAGAACAATGGCAACGATGCCAACAGGCCATTAGATCAGCCGCAACTGATGTGCTAGGTTTCTCGCGGCCACCAGCAAGAAACCCCTGGTTTAATGAGGAATGCCGACAGATGCTTGCAGCCAAGAACGAGGCCTACAAGGCTAAGCTGCAGGTGAAGACGAGAGCTGCCATTGAGCTCTATAGCCAAAGAAGAAGGGAAGAACATCGGTTTTTCAGAAAGAAGAAAAGAGAGCAAGAAAAGCGCGCGATCGAGGATATAGAGAGGTGCCACTCCAGGAACGATGTTCGCAGGTTTTACCAAAGTGTAAAACGTCAAAGCCAAGGCTACAAGGCTCGAACAGAATCCTGTCGAGATGAACAAGGAAATATCGTAGTTGAGACACAGTCGATGCTGAGAATATGGAAGAACCACTTCTGCAGTCTGTTAAACGACGATGACGAACAACATTCCGCTGTCAGGCAGAACGAACCATTTTATATTGGCAGCGACAGCGAAAACTGCCAACCACCCGACCTGAGTGAACTGAGGATAATAATATCTAAACTCATGCCAGCTTTATAAAGCCGGTGGAAAGTAACATCCACTAACTCATAAGCCAAATCTAGTCGGTTGAAAGCATGCCTGAAGAATGGAGCCTCAGCATCGTTTGCCCGATCCACAAAAAAGGAGACCCTCTGAACTGCGCCAACTACAGAGGCATAAGTCTCCTAAACATCGCCTACAAGATCATATCTGCCGTAAAATGTGAACGCCGAAATCCGTTTACCAACAACCTGATCGGCCTTTATCAGTGTGGTTTAAGGCCAGGAAAGTCCACAATCGATCAAATTTTCACACTTCGGCAGATCCTGAAAAAAAAACCCAAGAAGTCCAAATCGATACCCACCACCTATTTATCGATTTAAAAACCGCATATGACAGCATTTATAGAGACGAAGTATACAGAGCCATGTCTAGTTTTGGTATACCGTCCAAAATCCTCCGTTTGTGTAGAATGCCGATGGAGAATTCTCGCTGCACCATCAGGGTCGGAAACGACCTCACCGACACATTCGATACCAAAAAAGGATTTAGGCAAGGCGATGCAATTTGATTCTTGAGAGGATTGTGCAAAACTCCCGAGCCAACACCAGAGGCACAATTTTCCAAAAATCGGTGCAACTACTAGCATACGCCGACGATATTGACATCATTGGTAGGACTCAACGTGATGTCATAGCCATGTTTGCAAGTATAGAGAAGGAAGCGAAAAAAATGGGTTTAGCAGTAAATGAGGATAAGACAAAGTATATGCCATCAACATCAACATCGACGAATTGGACAAAACGTCACCATTGACAGATATAACTTTGAGGTAGTACGGGACTTTATCTACCTCGGCTCCGCTGTTCACTATGATAGCAACATCTCGTCAGAAATCAAACGAAGAATTACTCTTGCCAACCGCTGTTTCTTCGGGCTAAGAGGGCAATTTAATAGTAAAGCCCTCACTCGAACTACTAAGGAGATCCTATATAAGACCCTGATCATCCCAGGAAAGGAACCATTTCCAAAGTGGATGAGGATATCCTTAGTCGTTTCAAGCGAAGAAGGAACTTTATATGTTATATCTACCACGCAATAGACAAAGAACTAAGCCTTGTGTTTTTAAGAGTGTAGAGCCAGTACTCCGGCCCACGGAGTCTACACTTCCAAACCAGATGGTAGAGGAAGACCTTGCTTTACGTGGTACGCACAAGTAGAAGGCGACGTTAAAAAACTTGAAGTGGACAACTGCAGGTAATTGGCTAAAGAGCGGGCTAACCAGGTTCATTCCGCATTTGATTTTATGTTGAACTTATGTTTCCCACTTATGAAAGCCTGTGCTATGATAAATCTCTGCAGATCGATGCTGCTTGCATTAAGCACGATACAGTACAGAATTTTCTTATAATCGTTGGTATGACCTTACGTGTGTCAAGTCGTGCAAACCCATTCACATTGAATAAGTAATGACTTCATCTCTTACCTTGTACCTTGACCAAATATTAAAATTCATAAGCGTCCTCGAAATAAAGTTTTCCCCCTTAGTAAGAACCACAAACGGACTACACAAGTCCTTTAATAATGCACAAAGATACTCCCACTTGATATTGTAAATCTGCTTCAATTAATTTACTCAAAGACAGTCAAATGTGCCATCGAATCCAAAGCGACAAGGGGAAGTTGTTATCATTAGAGTTCAAAGTTGAAAACCCTATTCGGGTGCTCTGTCGTTTAGGGTTTTCCTAAGGGCAAATATCAACAACCACCTCGACCCTTTTTCGATCGAATTATTTGGCTTAAACTACTTCCCTCCCAAAAGAAAAAAAAAACCAAATACAACCAAGTAACACGCAAAAAATGTTTTAAAAAAAAGCCTTAAGGGTTGTAACTTTCGTGTATTCGATTAAATTTTGGAAAAAGTACCAAACTTTCAAGTCCAGCCGAAAAAGAAACAAAAAAAAGGCAACAACGAGAACAAGAACAAAAATAAAAGAATAAAAATGATGAGAAGAACGATTGCAAATATGGTTATGCCGAACAACAAAAAAGAAAAAAAGGAGAAAAATATCAAAAAAAAAAAAAGGATACTCCTCGTCTGTCGGATAATCTCGCATATACGCAAATTAAAGAGAAAATTTCAATTTAAATGGCCAAGCAAAAGGGCCTATTACGATCTATTACTATTCCTCGACAAGAATAATGGGGTGGATTTGTTGCGCCCTAGAAAGTGTTGTGTTCAGCCCCAACAACGTCAACTCCGTTATTATTTTTATGTTAAACATTATCCTAACAGGACCTTTAAATGGACATGCTTATGGGGGCGTGAAATAAAAGTGGTATCTAGGGAAATCAAAGGACATAAAAAGGACGTCGACAATTCCTGACTTAAGGGAGAGGCTAGTGGTCGTTTCTTTTTTTTTTAAGTTTCGTTCCTTTCGTTTGTGAGCAGGAAAGATAAGAGCCTTGAACAGCAACAAAAGGAGAAGAGCGCACATGCTGGTGCTTTGACATTTTTTTTTTTCGATGGCCCTTTCTTATGTCAATATGATGCATGTGACTGCGTAGTGAAAATATGCAAATTTACACAGTCAATGGTGGAAATATTTTTGTATATCATTAAAATTTGCGCCGGTCGGTCTTCATTTTACGGACTATTAAAGTTCCTAAACTAGATGAAGCTACAATTTAAACCCTGGGGGGATGTATTTTTTTTTGTTTGTTGAGGTCATCCCACCATTGCTGAAGCACCAGAGTCCTTCACGAAAGAAATCCAAATTATCAGGATTCCCGTGTACACACAGATGGCGAAAGAAAATATTGAATTTTGTTATCGTTTCCGTACAATACGTGCATGGTACAATGCACACTATTTGCGGAAACTGAAGTTCTTCGCTGATGTCGAATTTTATTTCAAAACGATTTTCGGTTTTCGATTTTTCTGAATTTCAATCTAAACTCACCCGAGTATGCCCGCTTGTGTGCGATGTGATTTTTTTTTTGTATTTTCCGCTGACACAATCAAGACTTTGTTGTCGAGTTATCACTAGGCGAGTGGTTATATACAATGGATGGCTCTAAAGTATCAGCCCAATAAAAAGGGATTTGAAAAGCCAAAGCGAATGGCTGACTAATCCGACGGTGTTCAAAGCGGAGTACATTTGAAGATTTTGGATAGACATATCCACATATCCCGAAAGAGGAGACCACGAAATTGTATCTAATTATAGGTTTAGAGGCAATTACACCAATAGGTCTTCATATCTATGATACCGAAGCAAAAAGCGCAGCATGATTCAGCTTAGATCTTTTGTCCAGACCACAATACTGAAATCGGTGGCGCGTTTTTCATAACAGATACTCAAGCAAAGACGAGAATGGTCTTAAAATATTGTGGTATCCAGCTTGAAAGCACCAATCTACACTGATGTAACGGGTGTTTTTTTTTTTTGAGGTTGTTTTTTCGAATAGAGATAAAACTGACATTTGGTGGTCAAATCGGGCAACTTTAATGTCAGTTTGGTTGATGATGAAATATGAACAAGTTGACAAATGAACAACGCTTGCAAATCGTGCAAATTTATTTCGAAAATAATGGTTCAGTTCGCGAAGTTTACCGCAGCTCCGTCCATTTTATGGTCGACATGGATCGTTTTCGCACTACATTTACTCTTTGCGATAATACGCATCCACAGAGACGTCGAACAGTGCGCACCGATGAAACAATTGCCGTTGTAGAGCAAAGTGTTGAAGAGGACCCGAATGAATCGATTCGCAATTGGAGCTTTGTCAACCAACTTTATGGAAGATTTGGCTTAAGACCTTACAAGTTCCAGCTGGTGCAAGAATTAAAGCCGCGAGACCATGCAATGCGTCGTGATTTTGGTGTATGGGCCGAAAATTAGATTGATCTCGACGCTGATTTTCATCGCAAAATTTTGTTCAGTGATGAAGCTCATTTTTGGTTGAATAACTACGTCAACAAGCCAAATTGCCCCATTCGGAGTGAAGAGAATCCACATAACCCCCTTGAGACGCCATTACATCCACAAAAACTGACTGTTTGGTGTGCTCTATGGGCTATCGGAGTCATTGGGCCACACCTCTTCCGAAATTATGCTGGAGAGTCAGTTACCCTTAATGGAAACCGATATAGAGCCATGATAACCGACTATTTTGTTCCCGAATTGGATGGCATGAATGTGGATGAGATGTGGTTCCAACAAGACGGCGCTACATGCCACACAGCGCACGTCACAATCGATTTATTGAAGGAAACATTCGATGAGAGCGGAATGGACCTGTCAATTGGCCACCAAGATATCGTGTGATTTGACACCATTGGATTATTTTCTTTGAAGTCGCTCGTCCACGCCAACAATCCAGAAACGTTAGGGGACTTGGAAGCCAACATTCGTGACCGACATTGCCGACATACGGCCTCAAATGCTCGAAAAAGTGGTCGAAAATTGGACCTCTAGACTTGGCTTTATTCGAACCAGCCGCGGCGGCCACATGCCAGAAATCATATTTAAACATTAATGGCATAGAATTATCCTTCCAATAAAGCCAAATTGATGGACATTAAAACGATTTTCTTGTGTTTTATTTTAATTCGAAGTTCTATACCTCTAAGAAAACCACCCTTAATCATAAATGGAAATCGGTTTAAGCTCTGGTGTTTACTCCGGAAAGAACGGGCTAGCCATATTTTACGACTAGTCGACTCGCCCGTATAGTGTATTATAAGCCATATACTCAAATCTGCCAAATTGGTATTGGTACTGCACATATCACACGAGGATATCTCCATCTACGTAGATTGTCGAAGGCCATAACAACTCTCGCATCAAGTGTAGTAAAACCTCGCGTTTGTAGATGGCACCACCGCGCTGAGCTATATGGGCTGTAGTTATCAAAACAAGATCTAAATAATTTCGATCACAATAAGGACATAAGTTCAGCACTTTTGCTTATAGCCCTAAATAATCCATCAACTTCCATAGCGTTAAGAGTAGTAACTGGTTACGAACTTACGTAGGCCATCTAGTTCAATGAGGCTAAGCAGGATGCATCGATGAGGATATTACACACCTGCTGAGTCATTATTTTGAAATAGCCAACAGCCATATAGATAAACCTGGCAGTCATCACTACAAATTGGGGTCTCTGGTATATCCTGTATATAAATATCTGTCCAGATTATCCGTTTTTGCAAATGATCTGAGTGGAATCACTCTATTTCAGATACTCCGAGCAACACACTGTAACTCCACTCCACGTGTCAATTTATTGCTTTCATCAACTTTTTGGGAACGCATATCGCAGGCCTTTGTGAGTTTGAAGCAATATTTGAGCGCCAATAACCCATAAAATTTAACTAAAATTTTATCTCACGGTCGGCGGTCAAATGGTAGGCAATGCGATTATATGAAACCCTGAGTTTTTACGAAGCTGATACCTACCGACTCCGACTCTTAGCCTTCCCATACAAACCGCTGCGTGTCCAGTACCTTGACCGTAGATAGGATCTCAATCCTTGTCTTGGCGGCAGCAGATAAGAGCGGCGGGAAAACGTGTACTTACACTAATGCACATATTGCATTTCATGCGGCAGCGGAAGAACTCTCAAGATGGAGTCAACGGTGGCGTCTATTGTTACAGTTAGGATGAAAAAAGTGCTTAATCTAAATGAGCTGCTTCGACATACATATTAGAACAATAGGTCTTCTAGGAATCTCAAGGGTGAGTCAGGCTCCTTGAACAGAGATGGTATGGGTTGAGCCGAAAGGCTAGCGACAGCGCTTAATCCCGTGGTGGACTGTATACTAGGGGTGTCCAATAAATGGAACTATCCCTCCAGGTTGGTAGTTGCGCTATGGATTAACTACCCACAGAAAAAAAAAAACTTGTTACGACGCAACCAAGAGCGTAGCAAAGGACTGATTTTATTGTTGACGACATAAGCCTTATATGTGCTCACGCTCCGATGGAAGAAAAAGACTGCTTCTACGAGCTCGTTGACAAAACCAATGAGCGAGTATCGAAGTACGTTAAGATTGTGATGGGAGATGGGAGAGAAGACATTTTTTAGCAGTATTGTCGGAAAATACAGCCTTCATGATAACACGTTTGGCATCGGTTGGAATGCGTATCCCTTAACCTCTCGACTAACACCATATTACCAGCATCTAGTGTTGAATAACAATGGCAACGATGTCAACAACAGGCAGAACGAACCAGTCAACATGACAGCAAAAGCTACCAACAAACCGATCTCAGTGGAGTGAGAATAGCAATATCTAAACTCAAGCTTACCAAGGCTGCTGGAATTGACGGCCTTCCTGTCGAGCTTTGACTCGGATGAAAGCATGTCTGAAGAATGGAACCTTAGTATCGTTGGGCCGATCCACAAAATATGAGACCCTCTGAACAGCACCAATTACAGCGACTATTAGTCTCTTAATATCGCCTACAAGATCGTTTCTATCTTGTAATATGTAGTAATATGTGCATCAATGAAACCGTTTAACGGCCCATATCAGTGTGGTTTTAGGCCAGGACATGCATACGACAGCATATATAAAGATGAACTATACAGAGCCATGTCTACCTTTGAGATACCGCACAAACTTGTCGGTCTGTGCAGGATGACGATGGAGAATTCCCGCTGCTCCATCACGAACATATTCACTACCAAAAAAGGATTTAGGCAAGGCGACGCATTGTCAGCAGTATAGAGTCGGAAGCGGCAAAAAAGCGTACACAATATCTGCACTATACAATATACCTCTGAGGTAGAACGGGCCCACCTCTACTTACTTACTTACTTAAGTGGCGCTACAGTCCGGGATGAACCTGGGCCTCAACCAACATGCCTTTCCAATCAGTCCGGTCCTTAGCTAACTGCCTCCAGTTGCACACTCCAAGTTGGTTGAGGTCGGTTTCTACGTGTGCCCGCCACTTAAGGCGATGTCTTCCTCTACTGCGTCCGACTTCTGGCTGGGAATCGAAAACTCTGCGAGCCGAGTATTGGTGTCCATTCGTTCTACATGTCCTAGCCATCTTAAGAGTCCAATGCGGAGTTTTTTGACTAGGGGTATATCGCTGTACAGCTCGTATACGCAAACGGAAGCGAAGATTTTTCGAACAATTTTTCTCACGTATCGACCAAGGATTTCTTCATCCGCTTTTGATACGGTCCATGCTTCAGCGCCGTAGAGCAGGACTGGGATAATCAGGGTCTTATATAGGATCTCCTTAGTAGTTCGAGTGAGGGCTTTATTACTAAATTGCCTTCTTAGCCCGAAGAAACAGAGTAATTCATCGTTTGATTTCTGACGAGATGTTGTTGTCAGAGTTAATAGCGGAGCCGAGTTAGACAAAGACCCGTACTACCTCAAAGTTACATCTGTCAATGGTGACGTTCTGTCCAATACGTCGATGTTGTGTATCCTTTCGTGTTTTATCCCCTTATTTACTGCTAAACCCATTTTTGCCGCATTCCTTCTCTATACTAGCAAACGTGGCTATGACATCACATTGAGTCCTACCAATGATGTCAATATCGTCGGCGTATGCTAGTAGTTGCACCGATTTTTGGAGAATTGTGCCTCTGGTGTTGGCTCGGGAGTTTTGCACAATCCTCTCAAGAATCAAATTGAAAAAGTCACATGACAGCGCATCGCCTTGCCTAAATCCTTTTTTGTTACCGAATGTGTCGGTGAGGTCGTTTCCGACCCTGATGGAGCAGCGAGAATTCTCCATCGTCATCCTGCACAAACGGACGAGTTTGGGTGGTATACCAAAACTAGACCTGGCTCTGTATAGATCGTCTCTAAAATTGCTGTCAAATCGATGAATAGGTGGTGCTTATCGATTTGGACTTCTTGGGTTTTTTCCAGGATCTGCCGAACTATGAAGATTTGATAAGTTATGGACTTTCCTGGTCTAACAACACACTGATGGCCGATTAGGTTGTTGGTAAACAGTTTCAGGCGTTCACATATTGCTGCAGATAGAATATTGTATGCGATATTGAGGAGACTTATGCCTCTGTAGTTGGCGCAGTTCAGAGGGTCTCCTTTTTTGTGGATCGGGCAAACGATGCTGAGGTTCCATTCTTCAGGCATAGTTTCATCAGACCAGATTTGGCTTGTGAGCTGGTGGATGTTACTTACCAAGTCATCTCCACCGGCTTTATAAAGCTGGCTTGAGTTTAGCTATTATTATCCTCACTTCACTTAGGGCGGGTGGTTGGCAGTTTTCGCTGCCGTTGCCAATATTAAATGGTTCGTTTTGTCTGACAGCGGAATGTTGTTCGTCATCGCCGTTTAACAGTCTGCAGAAGTGGTTCTTCCATATTCTCAGCATCAACTGTGTCTCAACTACGATATTTCCTTGTTCATCTCGACAGGATTCTGTTCGAGCTTTGTATCCTTGCTTTGACGTTTTACACTTTCGTTAAATTTGCGAACATCTCTCCTAGAATGGCACCTCTCTATACCATAGATCACGCGTTTTTCTTGCTCTTTTTTCTTCTTTCTGAAAAGCCGGTGTTCTTCCCTTCTTCTTTGCCTATAGAGCTCAATGGAAGCTCTCATCTTCACCTGCAGCTTAGCCTCGTAGGCATCGTTCTTGGCTGCGACTATCTGTCTGCATTCCTCATCAAACCAGTGGATTCTTGCGGTTGGCCGCAAGAAACCTAGCACATCAGTTCCGGCTGTTCTTCGATATTAGGTGCTGTTGGTATGCTGTGAATCGGAAGAGAGGTTAAGGGATACGCGTTGCGCGAAGGCCTTGGCGGTCTCTTGCGATTGCAGTCTTTCGATTTTAAATTTTTTCACAGTATTTCTGGTTTGTTGTGGCGTGGTGGATATCCGCATACTTAACTTGTCTCGTTCGGAATGTTCGTAAATCCAAAAGATGGGATGCCTGCCTCTTGTAACGGGTGATCCAAATAGAGATACTTTTTTCAATAGCCCTTTTTGACAGATCACGTGTGAGTCGTGTCATGCTGTCATGTTATTTTTGTTTAGTATTGTTTGGCATTTCATAATGGAAAGACTTACGCGTGAACAACGTTTACAAATTGTTAAACTTTATTATGAAAATTCACGTTCTGTGAGGAATGTGTTTCGTGCACTTCGAATTTTTTTGTGTTTTTTTCTTTAAAAAAGTAGGGAACCTCGAAATGGATGACCCTTTATATCGCAATGTGATCAATTTGGGGGACTGTTCCTGCTAAAGATGTCTTCTCTTCCTACCTTTACCGCTAAAATCTCCCAGCAAGATTTAAACATCGTACTTCGGGAGATTTATCATGGAGCTCGTAAAAGCAGTCCTCCCTAAATCATCTTTTTCCTCCGTCGGAGCGTGAGCGCATATAAGTCTTATGTTGGCAAATTTGGCCTTGATGCCGATTGTTACAATGCGTTCGCTAATGTCTTGGAAACATAAGACTTCTTGCCTAAGTCTGGCACTTATAACAAATCCGCATCCGAATAGTCCCTGTTTCTGCTCACTATAACACGGTACATAGTAGATGTCACAGGTTTTCATCCTCTTTTTGTCCATCCCATCGTATTTCCTGGATTGCAGTAATGTCTGCTTTGTAGCAGTTTAGGGCTTCCGCTAGTTGTTCGCCTGCACCTCTCCTGTTTAATGTTCTCACATTCCAGGTGCAGATTCGAACATCGTTGTCCTTTTTTCGTTTAGCAGGGTCGTCAACAATAATATCAGTCCTTTCCGAGGCTATTGGTTGCTTCGTAATTTCGTATCAATGTTTTTTTCCATGGGTGGGTAGTTCACCCAAAGCACAACCCCCAACCTGGAAGTCCAGTTCCAATTTATTAGATACTCCTAGGACATGGGCCATCAGTATCCACTACGGGATTGAGCGCTGCCGTTGACCTTTCGGTTCAACCGCCACCATCTCTGTTCAAGGGGCCTGACTTGCCCTTGAGATTCCTAGATAACCTGTTGTCCGAATATGTCGAAGCAGCTCAACTAGGTTCGCCTGGGAATGCAGACCGGCCGCGCCATTCTGACCAGGGTGATTATAGTGTTGCTGTTTTACGTCTTGTTATCAACACTAGCACTTATCGTTTAGCAAGTCAAATCCGGTTGGATTAGAGCAGTACCCGATGGTTACAACTTGGAGATACAAATAAGCACATTTGATGTATAGTCAGAGTTGCAACCACTGTGCATTGCCAAGTTAAAGCCAATCAGAGTCTAGTTTCGTTCTACAACACCCAACCATCCGGCAAGTATTATTCCCACACTAGGTTAGATTGGAAGAGTAGAAACTTCGAAGGGTATCTTCATCAAAATGACTTCAGAAGTAGGGTTCGATACCAGTTCCTGGTCCACTAATAAAACGGGGCAATTCAAAATCACGCCATTTTTCTAATATTTCGTTTTTGTTTTCAAATTGAATTTAAAAAAAAAAAATCTTTGCCAAAGCAATACTAGGCTCTGCTTTGAGTTTGCTTATCCACCAGCCATTACCAGTAGCAGACGGGTAGGAAGAGAAGAGCGACGAAAAATTATTTGGCATTTCGTCAAATATTCAATAGAAGTATATATTTGCTCAAATTTGCATTTGAGATTGCTTTCCCAAAGTATGGACCGACGCGATACATGGATACGCCAGCCTCCTCTACACACATGTGCACAATAGCCATACCTTCCGTCGTCCGCCTTGTCCGAGCTATATTTCTGGGCAAATGGCCACTGAATGTATGAAACAAATTACCCGGCTGCAGCTGTCGTCAAATACTGTCGCCCCCCCTTTTATCCCACCCATAGTGCAAAAGCGCTAGAAAAACCGCACACACATGCTAGGAAGGATCCGCATAATTTGCATAATGAGGATTGGGGTCAGAAGAATCATACTCTTAACTATTCCAATGCTAATATGGCCGCTCAGGGGGGGATGTGATATTTTTCAATAATGCTACCGAAATCAGTCTAACTTGCATGTGAGGAAGTATTTTTGTTTGTTTTCCCATTTTTGATGGGCGCGGTGTGGGTCGGCAATTTCAGCACCCGATATTAGGATAAAAGGACAAAAACTTTTCCATTTGTCCGTCTATATAAATGATGGTTCTCTATCTCGTTGGATTATCCTTGTCATTTGCATTTTATTATTGGTTCTCGTTTTTGGCTTCGATAATTATTAATTTTTGAGCGTTTATCATGCATTCGGGTGGGACGGTCGGCGTTGCCAATGCAAACCAACTGTGGTGGTGCTTCTGTAAATAGGGTTCTAGTAAATCTTTTCTTGACAAATTATTGCAGGCGAATTGTCGAAGTGACGCATATTTCTGTTCAATCTTCTTGAATTGAGTTTGACAAAGGTCGGTTTTTTTTTGTTTTATCCCTAACGTTCAATTTAGTTGATTGCTGGAATAATACCGTATATACGCAGAAGCAGTTGAATATTTTTTTTTTCTTAATTCAATTTCAAATGACCACGATAAATTCGCGTATGTTTGGATTTTATTTTCGGATCAATGATTCTGGTGGCAATATGTGATTTTTTTTGGGTTGAAATGGATTATGGATACTTTGGGAAAAATATTTGCTGGGAAATGTGGAACTTTTGCAAATCGAATTGGTTGGTGACGGTTTAGCTTGGTGGTCAATGGAATATTTTATTGAAAATATGGTGTGGATTAATGTTATGTAATCTTTGAATGAGCGTTGCAAAAATAATTGGATAAGCTCCTTTATTTTTGTTTTTGGTTTTTGACACGAATGTATACAACACGTATATAAGCAACAAATTTATTTATATATTATATGGGGTGAAACCTTGAGTTTTCATCTAGATGATGCATACCAACTCCGACTGTGAGCCTTCTCGTGGCGACAGATGAGTACCTACTACCTTGAACGCATATAGGGTTCCAATCCCTTCGTAATGTCTTGGCGACAGCAGATGAAAATGTTGGGAAGAGGTGTATTCACACAAAGTGACATAGTCCATTCCGAAACAGCGGAAAAATTCCCAAGATGGAGTCAACTGGGGCGTCTACAGTTCCAGTTAGGATGGACAAAGTGTCCTATTTTGAGCTGCTTCGACATATTCGAACAACAGGTCATATAAGAATATCAAGGGTATCTTAGTCAGGGACATAGATACATAGATGGTGGCGGAGGAGTCAAATTGCCATACAAATCCGTAGTAGATACTGATGGCGCCGTCTCCTATGGGCATTTAATAAATTACTTTTCGGCCCCCGGGGATTGTGCCTTCAGGGCAATGCCACCCAAAGCTGTACATATTAGGATGCGAATTCATTGTGGGGAGTCGACTTAGGTCAAGAGTAATCGACATAAGATGGTTAGAGATCGCCTGGCTGTGATCTGCATCGGAGCAACGTCCTCCGTTCAGCCTTTTTTGTTCACAATCTACAGATGAGACTGAAGACTTTATAAAGAAGGAATTTTATGACGTCCTGAATGAAGCCTACGGAGCCTGCCCCGAAATTCTATGTGAAAATTGTACTTTGGGACTTCAATACGAAAATCGGATAGGAAAACATCTTCAGCTGGTTTGTTGGATAGCACAGCCTCCACGAACCGATAACCGATAATGGCTTATGACTAACAGACTTAGCATGTAATACATTGATCAGCAGCACTAGGTTTAAATCTCCAGATAATCAAAACGCCACTCAAATTGACCATGTGCACATAGATGCGAGGCAATATTCAAAGGGCAACAATCAATTCTGACCATTTTCTGGTAGCAGCCAAATTGGTCGACTCAGTGAGCCGGAGATTATCACAGTCCACAAGGAACAACTGAGTGAGATACTACCGGATGTGCCCTTATCTTTCACCAATAACAATACTCAAGGATGCAATATCATCAATGAAGTTGCCGAAACCACCGTAGGCTACCAGCCACCCCCGAAAAGATTTCCGTGATATAATGATATTTGCAAGTTGACGCACTGGAAGAGTATCGAACCAGGGAGAAGGGAGGAGAAGAAAATCCTGCGTAGAAAAAAATGAGAACACGCAGCCTCCCAGCTCAGCTAAATCAAGGAGTCTTAGGACAAGAAGAACATCTGTCAGTTCTACAAAAAAGTCAACCAACTGGCAGCTGACTTTAGAGTAGGAACGCAGGCTCTACGAAATAACGATGATCACGCAGGGAATTGTAGACGTATTCAGGCACCATTTCCAGCAGTTGCTTAATGGGCATAATGTCGCCAGAGTGTAATAGGGCAAGAAACCACCCACCTCCAGTCAACAAAGAGGTATCCCTCCCAGTATTGAATAGGTTAGAGCAGACATAAAAAAACTGAAGAAGAACAAGGCATAAAGTTCTGATGGATTAAGAGCAGAACTCTGTAACTAAGGAGGTGTTGCTATAGAAGTGTGCATACAACAAACCATCAACAAAGCCTGGATGGATGAAAGCATGCCCGAAGGCTGGAATATCAGCTCCATGTGTCCCATCTACAAAAAAAGGCGATGTCGAGTGCTCGACAAAAAGCAGGACAGTTAAGTAAGCATTAGGCACTTTCGATAGGAAAATTGTACTTAGAATTTTTTGTCCTGTATGCGAGGAAGGAGCATTGAGGAGAAGATTCAACAGCGAGCTGTACCAACACGTGGACTACATTGGCTCGGCCACATCAAACACAGGAACAATAATGCGACAAAGAAGACGGAATTCGCTGTCTGAAATCAAGCGAGGATGCTATTGGATTTGGACCGAATAACTGAAAGCAATATGTCCAGGATCGAAGACGATGGAAGGCTCACTTGTCTCAGGCAGAGACCCGCAAATGTGTAAGAAAGTGTGATTAGAAAAGACAAACATGGCTTGTCTCAACAACTAGCAAACCTAACAATTTTACTACTTGGACCGGTGGACCGCTTTTCTCCTCCACTCGAGAGATCAACATGAATTAAACTTAAAAAAAAAACAAATAAGACCGATTCTCCTTCGAAATCGGCCAGCAGCAGGAGCTGAAAATCTGATGATGGGATAGCTCCTGAAGACCTGGAAGGGAAGTCGAACTACAAAGCTTCAAGCTCGCATTCCCTCATCCCAATCAATAGAGCTAAGCGGTTAGGAACCCCATCCACCGTCGCTAAGGGACTCCTCGGAGAAGTACTGTAAAGCATCGAGTTTCCAATCACTCGATCCTCTTAAGTCAAAAAGAATCTTGGAAGCAAAGGACTGCAAAGCTACAAGCTCGCGGTCACAACTCAACGCAGCGGCAAGACAAATGGAATATATCCAACGGAAGAATCCAGAACGACCAAGCAACAGGTCAAACTAGCCTGGGCAACCAAAGTTGCCAATGGACTGTAGAGAGCAAGAGCGCCCAAGCGACAGAGATCGTTGGAGGAAACCACTTCGGTCTTCAAACGGGCCAGCCCACCAGCGCTACATCCAAGTCTTTCAACTTTATTGCATTGCCGTAACCAAAGTCGGCTAAGTAAGGCCTGGTTCGAAGTTAGAGTTGGTTGCGAAGGATGACATACCAAGTCGTCCACGATCGCGCACCTGGATCTCAGCTGAACTTTAAAACGCGGTAGAAATAATCCAAATAATAGCCTCCAGCAACCCCACTCTTCCGACACACAATTGGAAGGTGGTCAAGTTGGACCAAGTGCAGGGACTTTATAGATGCGCCCTCATTGTGTAATGGCTTTATAAGCTATGGATTTGATTATATCAAACTAAAAGTCTACAAAAAGGATGAGTTGGATGCCGAAGCGACGTACAACCCCCCCAGCAGCCATACGTCATAAAGACATCCAACAGTGGTCAAATATACAAAATGGCCACTAAAAAATTCTAAACGCTTACACCCTTACCAGGTTAAACTTTGATAAGAGTTTCCAGGTCACAATCCCAGACAGATCGTCATGGGAAAGTAACGAACCTATGGAATCGAATCGAACTCGATCAATTTTTATACCGATGACTCCAAAACAAATAACGGAGTGGGTGCTGGTGTCTTCTCCGACGGGCTAAATCTCAGCCTATCTTTCCGTCTTCCTGATCATTGCAGCGTATTCCAGGCGGAACTCATGGCGATCAAAGAAGGCCTATCCTGGTTGAAAGAGAATGTAATATCTGCCAAGGATATTAGCATTTTCTCGGACAGCCAAGCGGCCATCCAAACCCTTGAATCAGTCTCAACAACTTCAAAGACAAGCCTAGATTGCCACTCATCTCTGCATAAGATGTCAGAGCAGTTTAACATTCACCTATGCTGGGTGGCTGCCCATTGTGACATTCCAGGGAACTGTAAGGCTGATGAACTCGCCAAACATGGTACTAAATTACCTGCAGTAGGTATTCCTTCCGCTACATAGCTATAAAAGCTTACTAGCGCAACATGTCAACAGCAAATCAAATCTCAGATGGAGTCTTATCATGGCGTGACAAATAACCAAACAAATTTGGCCCCATCTTGGAGCTTAGTACTTTCAAAATCTCAGCGATTTGACAAAAACGGAAGCGAAAAGTCTCCTCCGTTTCATTAAAAGCTCAGAATGTTTTTTCACGGATAACACGGAGAATGGACAATATCCAGGAGGTATCACAATGGACAAAAACTATTTTAAGTGTGCTGGCGAACTCGCTGGCAGCCACTCTAACCTAACCAAACCTCCTCCCCTTCATAGTCACTCCTCCCCTTAGCACCTATCGTCCGCATCATTAGCTGTGATATGTACTCTATGTAGTTCTATACCCTTTGATATGACTTCACTGATATTCCTGTACGTGATATGGGTGTTTGCCGGTGTTTAAGGATAGTGATACGATTACATGCGAACACAAGCGTTCTCACTCTAGCCTCTCACTATCAACTCCTACTCTCACCCCCACGCTGGTGACTGGTGGGTGCCTAGTACCTCGACTGGAGATGGGGTAAAACACTCCAGTGGAAGGTCGTTGGAGGCAGCAAACGAGAGAAGGGGAGGAGTGTCCTCTCACTAAGGCACTCACTCTCAGGCGGCAGCGGAGGAATTCCCTAGATGGAGTCAACGGTGGCGCCTACAGCTCCAGTTTGATCGAACTGGTAGTGTAATCCCTATATGCGATGCTTCGACATATTTGAACACCAGGTCTATAGGGATTTCCAATACTGAGCCAGGGTGTTGGAAAAGAGTTGGTGGCGGAGGAGCCCTCAATGAGTCAACGACAGCGCTCATATCCCAAAATGGGCAAGTGACATCGGTATTTTCCGACCCGCTGTCCTAGGGTCAAAACAAGGGCCTGGTCCTCCAGATTGGGGGTTGTGCTTTGGGTTAACCAATCATCCATGGAAAAAGCTTATGTTACGAAGCAACCTCGGAAAGGACTGATATTATTGTTGACGACCATGCTAAACGAAAAAAGGACAACGACGTTCTGATCTGCACCTGGAATGTGAGAACATTAAACAGGAGAGGTGTAGGCGAACAACTAGCGGAAGCCCTAAACTGCTACAAAGCAGACATTACTGCCATCCAGGAAATACGATGGAATGGGCCAGGCAAAAAGAGGATGAAAAACGTTGACATCTACTATGGACCGTGTTATATTGAGCAGAAACAGCGACCATTCGGATGCGGATTTGTTATAAGTGCCAGACTTAGGCAAGGAGTCTTACGTTTCCAAGACACTAGTGAACGCATTGTGACAATCCGCATCAAGGCCAAATTCGCCAACATAAGCCTTATATGCGCTTATGCTCCAACGGAGGAAAACGATGATATAACTAAGGATTACTTCTACGAGCTCCTCGACAAAACCTATGAGCGACTACCAAGGTACGATGTTAAAATCGTGCTGGGAGATTTTAACGCAAAGGTAGGAAGAGAAGACATCTTTAGCAGTACTGTCGGAAAATATGGCCTACACGACAACACGTCTGGTAACGGACTTAGACTAATTGACTTCGCTACGGAACGAAATGCCACTATAACCAGCACACGGTTTCCTCACCTCGATATCCATAAGGGGACATGGCGGTTTCCAGATCAACGAACAGTCAACCAAATTGATCACATTGCGATAGACAAGAGGTACGCACCCAGTATTTTGGATGTCCGAACATTCCGAGGGGCTAACATCGACTCGGACCACTACTTTGTTGATGCGGATATCCGCAACGCCACAAAAAAACAGAAATACTATGAACAAATTAAATGTCTAAAGACTGTAATCGCCAGAGACCGCTGTGACCTTCGTACAACGCGTATCCCTTAACCTCTCGATTCACAACACACCACCAGCATCTAATGTCGAAGAACAATGGCAACGATGCCAACAAGCCATTAGGTCAGCCGCAACTGATGTGCTAGGTTTCTCGCGGCCACCAGCAAGAAACCCCTGGTTTGATGAGGAATGCCGACAGATGCTCGCAGCCAAGAACGAGGCCTACAAGGCTAAGCTGCAGGTGAAGACGAGAGCTACCATTGAGCTCTATTGGCAAAGAAGAAGGGAAGAACATCAGCTTTCAGAAAGAAGAAAAAAGAGCGGAAAAACGCGCGATCGAGGATATAGAGAGTTGCCACTCCAGGTGCCACTCCTACACAGGCATTAGTCTCCTTAACATCGCCTACAAGATCTTATCTGCCGTAATATGTGAACGCCTGAAACCGTTTACCAACAACCTGTTGGGCCCTTATCAGTGCGGTTTTAGGCAAGGAAAGTCCACAATCGATCAAATTTTCACACTTCGGCAGATCCTGGAAAAAACCCAAGAAGTCCAAATCGATACCCACCACCTATTTATCGATTTCAAAGCCGCATATGACAGCATTTATAGAGACGAACTAAACAGAGCCATGTCTAGTTTTGGTATACCGTCCAAACTCGTCCGTTTGTGTAGAATGACGATGGAGAATTCTCGCTGCACCATCAGGGTCGGAAAACACCTCACCGACACATTCGATACCAAAAAAGAAATTAGGCAACGCAATGCGCTGTCATGTGACTTCTTTAGTTTGATTCTTGAGAGGATTGTGCAAAACTCCCTAGCCAACACCAGAGGCACAATTTTCCAAAAATCGGTGCAACTACTAGCATACACCGACGATATTGACATCATTGGTAGGACTCAACGTGATGTCATAACCACGCGGCAAAAATGGGTTTAGCAGTAAATGAGTGTAAGACTATGTATATGCTGTCAACACGAAAGGACACACAACATAGACGAATTGAACAGAATGTCACCATTTACAGATATTACTTTGAGGTAGTACGGGGCTTTGCCTACCTGGGCTCCGCTATTAACTCTGACAACAACATCTCGTCAGAAATTGAATGAAGAATTACTCTTGCCAACCGTTTTTACTTCAGGCTAAGAAGGCAATTTAAGTAAAGCCCTCACTCGAACTACTAAGGAGATCCTATATAAGACCCTGACTATCCCAGTCCTGCTCTACGGCGCTGAAGCATGGACCGTGTCAAAAGCGGATGAAGAAATCCTTGGTCGATTCGAGAGAAAAATTCTTCGAAAAATCGTCGGTCCCGTTTGCGTTGACGGGCTATGGAGACGAAGATTCAAGCACGAACTATACGAGCTGTACCGCGACATACCCCTGGTCAAAAAACTCCGCATTGGACACTTAAGATGGCTGGGACATGTAGAACGAATGGACACCAATATTCCGGCTCGGAGAGTCTTCGATTCCCAGCCAGACGTTGGACGCAGTAGAGGAACCCCTCGCCTTAAGTGGTGCGCACAAGTAGAAACCGACCTCAACCAACTTGGAGTGCGCAACTGGAGGCGTTTAGCTAAGGACCGGGCTAATTAGAGAGGCATGTTGGTTGAGACCCAGGTTCATCCCGGACTGTAGCGCCAAATAAGTAAGTAAGTAAGCCACCGTTGACTCCATCTTGGGAGTTCTTCCGCTTCCGCCTGGAAATGGAATACGTGCATTAGTGTGAGTATGTGCACTTCTTCCCCCCGCTCTCATTTAACGACGCCAAGACTTTACAAATGGATTTGGTCACCATTCACATTTTAGAGTCCGAAATTTTCAAAAGTTCAGATTACAGAGTTTTGCGGGTTCACATTTAAGAGAAATTCACATTATCGACGGACTACTGTATTATCATATCACAACAACCGACTCATTAACACCAAAAACTCACACCTCAGCGCTAATTGTGTTTCGTATCGGTTGAATAGCCAAAATAACTGTGTAGGCTCGTCTAGGTTTTTATGAATTTAGGAATAAAAATCAAAGTTGACAGAACCATCGCTTAGTGTATTTCCTTTGATGTTTATCGCTGCAACTATTTATCCACTCAATTTACATGCCAGGATGCCTAGTTCTAGTTAATGGTAAATGCTGAAGCCACCCCATTTTTGCAGATAATCTCCGCCTCATTTGTATGCTGGAAATGCAAGCTTCCTTTTACTGCTGGAGGTATTGGGAAACATCGAGGAAACAATTTAAAAAAAAGGGGTCAAAGCTATTTCTTCAGGCGATTGTAATACGATTACCGGTCCTCAGTGCGTGACGTGGTTATTCAAAATTAAAATATCTCCCAAAGAAAACTCATTCTGACGATTGAAAAACGAAATTGCAGTTCACCCACAATCGTACGGTTAACCCCGACATATGCACACAGTTCCACAGATGTGCAGAGAAGCCTTTGAAAATCTGCAATTTAGCATATAAGCACTCATTTGCACCAGATAATGCAAGTCAGACAAATGCCACATTTTTGCTATTTTAGAATAATCACAGGCTAGGGTTTGAGCCAAATATCATTTGATGTTGAAAATTAATTTCTGGGTGGTGGATTGTTTTCTAAAAAAAACCTAAAGGACGAAATATTCAATAGATGAAACAAATTTCCGAAAACCCACATTAACACATGAGCATTAGCATGTGTATCGGTTGGTAAATATGTGTATGGGGCTATGGGTCCTGGCAATATAGAGTTAGTCGAAGGGCAGCTTCGGAGGAATTGTAGACAGCCACAGGCACAATACAAAATGAATTATGCTTTTGTTCAAAACGGTTCAACCTAGAACACTGGGCGCTGCCTGCTGATTGCGGGTGAGCGTGTGGCATAGATACACTCATCCGCATGGTATATGGAAATTGCTGTTTAGCATTATGATGACTTACACACACACACACCCAGAGATGTAGGTATATGCGTGGCCCCTCTGTGAACCATTAAATGATACTACTTGTAGCAGTCATCGTAGTTCCTATGTGGAAACGTGAAACCGATGCTCGTCCTTCGAAAAGTCCCCAGCCCCAGCTCCAACAACTATATACGTCTATGTGTGCTTGAATGTGAACGGTGCTGATGGAGTAAATAAAGTTTAAATTAAAATTAATTGATGGAGATTTTCGAACGTCAAAATTGGATTATGCAGTCAGCGGATTAAAACTTTTTGAAATACGGTCTGTTTGAAATTTCATCGACAAAAAAAAATAAATTTAAATAAAATAAAATAAAAGCGAAAAGGATGCGCAGATATATACGCATGGCTCAGGCTGGGAGTCTATTGGACTTCAAGGAATTTGTAATGCGAGAATGAAAATCAGGATTATCCAGTTAAATTTTACATAAATGCTCTTTAACCCTGCTGTAGGTGACTCTTAATTGGCATAAATGTATGAGTGGTCGGTCTTATAATCTCTAAAGGAAGCGTGTACTTTTTTAAACAATCACTTTTTTTGCAATCACATGTTGCACTTGTAAAGAGGTGGCATTTGTGTATCCTGTGCGAAGCAATTACTGAGATGCGTATATAATTTCAGAAGTTAATCAATCTTAATACGGGTGGAAGGAAAAATATCCTGACGAGTGGTTGCACACAACTCTCAACATTCGCAGAGAGAGAGAGATTGACCCTGCAAAAGTGGATTATAGTTTACTTTGCACGAAGGGGGACTTTAACATGCACAAGGGAGGCTTTAACATGCTTGAGTTCTTCAGTAGGAGGAGCAACCATTTCGCCGAATACGATTCTGGAAAGACAACCATAGTGGAGACGCTAGAGGTGGCGAAACTCAGGAAGGACTTATTTTGAAACTCCAAATAACGCGGAATAAAAAAAGGGAACCTGACGCATGTTTGGTAGTGTTCCCGAAAAATTACCCATGGTAAGGGGTTAATTATTTTGTCCTGGTTGGAAATGCTGCGTCACGGTAGTTCCCATATCGAGTTAAGTGGCGCTACATTTCCGGGATGAACCTGGGCCTCAACCAACATGCCTCTCCAATTAGCCCGGTCCTTAGCTACCTGCCTCCAGTTGCACCCTCCAAGATGGTTGAGGTCGGTTTCTACTTGTGCGCGCCACTTAAGGCGAGGTCTTCCTCTACTGCGTCCGACGTCTGGCTGGGAATCGAAGACTCTGCGAGCCGGAATAATGGTGTCCATTCGTTCTACATGTCCTAGCCTAGTCCAATGCGGAGTTTTTTTTTGACCAGTGGTATGTCGCCCATCAGTTGTTGGTAAACGGTTTCAGGCGTTCACATATAACTGCAGATAAGATCTTGTAGGCGATGTTAAGGAGACTTATGCCTGTGTAGGAGTGGCACCTGGAGTGGCAACTCTCTTTTTTCTTCTTACTGAAAGCCGATGTTCTTCCCTTCTTCTTTGCCTATAGAGCTCAATGGTAGCTCTCGTCTTCACCTTCATGTTAGCCTAGTAGGCCTCGTTCTTGGTTGCGAATATCTTTCGGCATTCCTCATCAAACTAGGGGTTTCTTGCTGGTGGCCGCGAGAAACCTAGCCAATCAGTTGCGACTGATCTAATGGCTTGTTGGCATCGTTGCTATTGTTCTTCGACATTAGATGCTGGTGGTGTGGTGTGAATCGAGAGGTTAAGGGATACGCGTTGCGCGAAGGTCTTGGCGGTCTCTGGCGATTGCAGTCTTTCGACATTAATTTTTTTTACAGTATTTCCGTTTTTTTTGTGGCGTGGTGGATATCCGCATCCTTACCTTGGCTGCAACAAAGTAGTGGTCCGAGTCGATGTTAGCCCCTCGGAATGTTCGGACATCCAAAATACTGGATGCGTGCCTCTTGTCTATCGCAATGTGATCAATTTGGTTGACCGTTCGTTGATCTGGAGACCGCCATGTCCCCTTATGGATATCGAGGTGAGGAAACCGTGTGCTGGCTATAGGGGCATTTCGTTCCGTAGCGAAGTCAATTAGCCTAAGTCCGTTACCAGACGTGTTGTCGTGTAGGCTATATTTTCCGACAGTACTGCTAAAGATGTCTTCTCTTCCTACCTTTGCGTTAAAATCTCCCAGCACGATTTTAACATCGTACTTTGGTAGTCGCTCATGGGTTTTGTCAAGGAGCTCGTAGAAGCAATCCTTAGTTATATCATCTTTTTCCTCCGTCGGAACAAAGGGTCGTCAACAATAATATCAGTCCTTCCCAAGGATATTGGTTGCTTCGTAACAATAGTTTTTTATATGGGTGGGTAAATCCCTATAGACCTGGTGTTCAAATATGTCGAAGCATCTCATATAGGGATTACACTACCAGTTCGATCTAACTGGAGCTGTCGGCGCCACCATTGACTCCATCTAGGGAATTCCGCCGCTGCCGCCTGAGAGTGAGTGTTTTAGTGAGAAGACACTACTCCCCCCTCCCTAGTTCGCTGCCACCAACGACCTTCCACAGGAGTTTGTGACCCCATCTCCAGTCGAGGTACTAGGCACCCACCAGTCACCATTTTTTTTAAATTTCAATTTTAATTTCCACACTAAAATAAACAAATAACCAAACTCAAATATGACAGTTCTAATTAAATAACTCTGCATGTCAGAAGAACATGACGTTACAGCCTAAGCAAAATAGCGATCTAGGTATACTTTGCGAGCATACCTTGTATTCTGTGTATATCAAAGCAACCGGTCAAAAATGATCCTGCTGCAAAAAAAAATCCTGCATCTATGGCAATATACCGACATCCCATAATTATTTATTTTCACAACCTCTGATTCCGATACAAATATACATATCTGTCGTTGGGTGTTTGATATTTTTTTCTATAAAAAAATGACTGCTAGCACTTCGCAGATGATTGATTCCCTATGTCGAACTTAATTGATTTTTCCCCGAATTTCCAACATATTGGCTTTTATTCAATTATTTGGAATATCCTAGATATTCGAAAACCTAATTTGTACTCGAAAAAAAAATACGAAAATACAAACAAAAAAACGCTCTTATTAGAAGATTCGATTTTCGTAGAAAAATAATTCAATAGAAATTAATTCTGTGTAAGCCGGATCTTTATTTTGTTGAGGAGGGGGATTATTTCCTACGGGGAGTTGCACAAAACTGAATGTGATTTAATATTGTCCTTTTGACGAACTTGTACATCAACAAACCGATAAATGATTCTACACAAGGCATCCTTGTGGCTGATAAGTGTCAAAGACATTATACACACGTATACCTATTACCTATACAGGATTAGCATTTAGTATTTTGAAAACAATCAACTAATTGGAATGGAACGCCTCTTAGGAACGTTCTGAGGGGCGACCGTATGCAAACACTCTAATCCGGGTGTATACATATTAATTTGATATCAGTGTGCTCTAATGTTGTTGAAGAATATTCCAATGTTGACATTTTACTGTTAGTAGGATGACTTCCGAGAAGAACTTCGACCCCAATTAATCACAAACTTTTAGGTAAACCGTCTGTCCCATCAGCACAGAATCTCATCAGTCATACCCCAGTGGAAAGTGTGCTCGTGTATAAAACATGATGGAAGCAATCTGCTCCTTGTTCCTATTTGGAGGGGTTGATAAACTTTGTATTCTCCTAGTGTATAGCTGAATAGCTGAGAGGAAAGGTAAGTGAGACCAGTAGTAGCGATTCCAGCGTTTTTTTTTTTTTCATAAACCATCTCCCACCACCTACTCTCAACTACTTTGACTTGCACTGTATGCTTTCTAGTTGCATGATGGTGGTGGTGAATGTGGGGGTGCAGTTGCTTGAATGATACAACAACGTGTATCCTGTATCAGGGGAATATAGTTACCTGTTGCTAGACTGAGATGGGGAGTAATTAAGGGCAACAATTTTGTTGTGGAGTAGAAACTTTAATGGCCCCAACAATAGGTATTTGAGTGTGTTAACGCGCTTCAAGTTGAAATAGAAGTCTCTGATTAAGTGAAGACTTATTCATATAACTGGGACATGTTTAAAAAACGAAGCTGTGAAGGTATCGTCGAGAAGGGAAAACGAGCCCCATTTAATGTTTAGCATGTTAGAACGATGGTTGGGTATATTGTAGAACGAGGGCAAACTCTGATTGGCTTTAACAAGGCGATGACCAGTCGCTGTAACTTTGACTACACATCGTTTGTGCTTATTTTACCTCTAAGTGGTAATCATCGGATGCTGTTCTCATCCAACCGGATTTGACTTCCTAAACATATAAGTGCAAGTGTTGGTAACAAGACGAAAAACAGCAACACTTTAAACACTTTAAACAGCCTGCGAATGCCAGAAACGGAATATCCGGCCTGCTGTCCCCAGGCGAAACTTGATGAACTGCTTCACCAACAGGTCATTAAGGAATATAAGGATAAGTCAGGCCCCTTGAAAAAAAAATGTCGCGAATGAACCAAAGTCCAATGGCAGCGTTCAAATATATGTATGGCCCCGTTTCCTAGGGGTTTCCTAGGGGTTTCCCCTAGGCCCCGTTTCCTAGGGGTTTCGAATTAATTTGAAATGTCCCTATAGGTCCCTAAATGGTTGTTTTCCGTGAGTGGGTAGTTAAGCAAAGGCACTAACTACCCACTCACGGAAAACAACCATTGCTACGAAGCAACCAAGAGCCTCGGAAAGGGCTGATCTTACTGTTGACGACCGAAAAAAAAAACGAAAAAAAAAAAAACACAACGACGTTCGTATCTACACCTGGAGTGTGACAACATTAAACAGAAGAGGTGCAGGTGAACAACTAGTGGGAGCCCTAAGCTGCTATAAAGCAGAAACTACTGCCATCCAAGAAATACGATCGTCCAGGCAAAAAGAGGATGAAAAACTGTGACATCTTCTACGGACCGTGTTAAAGTGAGCAGAAACAGCGACTATTCGTATGCGGATTTGTTACAAGTGCCAGACTTTGGCAAGAAGTCTTATGTTTCCAAGACATTAACGAACGCATTGTTACAAATAGCATCAAGGCCAAATTTGCCAACATAAGACTTATAGCGATCCGACTACAGAGGAAAACGATTATTTAGCGAAAGACTGCGTCTATGAGCTCCTTGACAAAACTTATGAGCGACTACTCAAGTACGATGCTAAAATCGTGCTGGGAGATTTTAACTCAAAGGTAGGAAGAGAATATATCTTTAGCAGTATTGTCGGAAAACACGACTGGCAAAGGACTTAGGCAATTTGACTTTGCTGCGGAACGAAATGCCACCTCCACAGGATGTTTAAACCTTCCGAGGGCCTAACATCCACTCGGACCACAAACTCATTGCAGCCAAGTTAAGCATGCGGATATCCACCACACCAAAACAAATGCGAAATACTGTGAAAAAATGTAATGTCGAAAGACTGCAACCGCCAAAGCCTTCGCGGAACGCGTATCCCTTAACCTCTCGATTAACACCATTCCACCAGCATCTGATGACGAAGAACAATGGAAACGATGCCAAAAAGCCATTAAACCTGCCGCAATTTATGTGCTAGGTTTCTATAAAGTCGGCGGAGATGACTCGGTAAGCACCATCCTCCAACTCATAAGCTAAATTTTGTCGGATGAAAGTATGCCTGAAGAATGGAACCTCAGCATCGTTTGCCAGATTCACAAAAAATAGGACCCTCTGATCTGCGCCAACTACAGAGGCAGAAGTCTCCTCCACATTGCCTACAAGATCCTATCTGCCATAATAAATGAACGCCTGAAACCGTTTAACAACAACCTATAACCGGCCCTTAACATTGTGGTTTTAGGCCTGGAAAGTCCACTACTTACTACTTACCTCAGTGGCGCTACAGTCCGGAATGAACCTGGGCCTCAACCAACATGCCTCTCCAATTAGGTCCTTAGCTAACTGCCTCCAGTTGCGCACTACAAGTTGGTTGAGGTCGGTTTCCACTTGTGCGCGCCACTTAAGGCGAGGTCTTCCTCTACTGCGTCCAACGTCTGGCTGGGAATCGAAGACTCTGCGAGCCGGAGTATTGGTGTCCATTCGTTCTACATGTCCTATCCATCTTAAACGTCCAATGCGGAGTTTTTTGACCAGGGGTATGTCGCGGTACAGCTCGTATAGTTCTTGGTTGAATCTTCGTCTCCATAGCCCGTCAACGCAAACGGGACCGACGATTTTTCGAAGAATTTTTCTCTCGAATCGACCAAGGATTTCTTCATCCGCTTTTGACACGGTCCATGCTTCAGCGCCGTAGAGCAGGACTGGGATAATCAGGGTCTTATATAGGATCTCCTTAGTAGTTCGAGTGAGGGCTTTACTACTAAATTGCCTTCTTAGCCCGAAGAACCAGCGGTTGGCAAGAGTAATTCTTCGTTTGATTTCTGACGATATGTTGCTGTCAGAGCTAATAGCGGAGCCGAGGTAAACGAAGTCCCGTACTACCTCAAAGTTATATCTGTCACTGGTGACGCTCTGCCCAATTCGTCGATGTTGTGTGTCCTTTCGTGTTGACAGCATATACTTTGTCTTACCCTCATTTACTGCTAAACCCGTTTTTGCCGCTTCCTTCTCTATAATAGCAAACGTGGCTTTGACATCACGTTGAGTCCTACCAATGATGTCAATATCGTCTAGTAGTTGTAACGATTTTTGGAAATTTGTGCCTCTGGTGTTGGCTCGGGAGTTTTGCATAATCCTCTCAAGAATCAAATTAAAGTCACATGACAGCGCCTTGCCTAAATCCTTTTTTGGTATCGAATGTGTCGGTGAGGTCGTTTCCGACCCTGATAGAGCAGCGAGAATTCTCCATCGTCATCCTATACAAACGGACGAGTTTGGGCGGTATACCAAAACTAGACATGGCTCTGTATAGTTCGTCTCTATAAATGCTGTCGTATGCGGCTTTGAAATCGATAAATAGGTGGTGGGTATCGATTTGGACTTCTTGGGTTTTTTCCAGGATCTGCCGAAGTGTGAAAATTTTATCGATTGTGGACTTTCTTGGCCTAAAACCGCACTGATAAGGGCCGATCAGGCGTTCACATATTAAACTTGCGAACATCGTTCCTGGAGTGGCACCTCTCTATATCCTCGATCGCGCGCTTTTCTTGCTCTTTTTTCTTCTTGCTGAAAAGCCGATGTTCTTCCCTTCTTCTTTGCCTATAGAGCTCAATGGCAGCTCTCGTCTTCACCTGCAGCTTAACCTTGTAGGCCTCGTTCTTGGCTGCGAGCATCTGTCGGCATTCCTCATCAAACCAGGGGTTTCTTGCTGTTGGGCGCGAGAAACCTAGCACATCAGTTGCGGCTGATCTAATGGCTTGTTGGCATTGTTGCCATTGTTCTTCGACATTAGATGCTGGTGGTATGGCGTTAATCGAGAGGTTAAGGGATACGCGTTGTGCGAAGGTCTTGGCGGTCTCTTGCGATTGCAGTCTTCCGACATTAAGTTTTTTCACAGTATTTCCGGATTGTTGTGGCGTGGTGGATATCCGCATTCTTACCTTGGCTGCTACAAGGTAGTGATCCGAGTCGATGTTAGCTCCTCGGAATGTTCGGACATCCAAAATACTGGATGCGTGCCTCTTATCTATCGCAATGTGATCAATTTGGTTGACCGTTCGTTGATCTGGAGACCGCCATGTCCCCTTATGGATATCGAGGTGTGCTGGCTAAAGTGACATTTCGTTCCGTAGTGAAATCAATTAGCCTAAGTCCGTTACCAGACGTGTTGTCGTGTAGGCTATCTTTTCCGACAATACTTCTAAAGATGTCTTCTCTTCCTACCTTTGCGTTAAAATCTCCCAGCACGATTTTAACATCGTACTTCGGTAGTCGCTCATAGGTTTTGTCGAAGAGCTCGTAGAAGCAATCCTTAGTTATATCATCTTTTTCCTCCGTCGGAGCATGAGCGCATATAAGGCTTATGTTGGCGAATTTAGCCTTGTTGCGGATTGTTACAATGCGTTCGCTAATGTCTTGAAAACATAAGACTTCTTGCCTAAGTCTGGCACTTATTACAAATCCGCATTCGAATAGTTGCTGTTTCTGCTCACTATAACACGGTCCGTAGTAGATGTCACAGTTTTTCATCATCTTTTTGCCCGGCCCATCCAATCGTATTTCCTGGATGGCAGTAATGTCTGCTTTCTAGCAGTTTAGGGCTTCCGCTAGTTGTTCGCCTGCACCTCTCCTGTTTAATGTTCTCACATTCCAGGTGCAGATACGAACGTCGTTGTCCTTTTTTCGTTTAGCAGGGTCGTCAACAACAAAATCAGTCCTTTCCGAGGCTATTGGTTGCTTCGTAACAATATTTTTTTCTGTGGGTGGGTAGTTAACCCAAAGCTCAACCCCCAACCTGGAGGGCCAGTTCCAATTTATTAGATACCCCTAGGACACGGGGCCATCAGTATCCACTACGGGATTGAGCGCTGCCGTTGGCCTTTCGGTTCATCCGCCACCATCTCTGTTCAAGGGGCCTGACTAACCCTAGAAATTCCGAGACAACCTGTTGTCCGAATATGTCAGAGCAGCTCATCTAGGTTCGCCTGGGACAGCAGGCCGGGTATTCATCCGTGCCATTCTCATCAGGGTGTTTATAGTGTTGCTGTTTTTCGTCGTGTTATCAACACTCGCGCTTATCGTTTAGCAAGTCAAATCCGGTTGGATGAGACCAGTATGAGTCGATCCATATACTTTGAGGTATATGTAGCTAAATTATTTCTCTGTGTTACAAACTATGTATCAAAACTAATATACCCCTATGGGATAGGGTATAAAAATTCCAAATATTCCCTCATTCTCTATTCGCAGTCCGTCAGCTGTGAATCCACCTTAAGTGCGTACGTGGCTTAACGAACTTTTAATGCAATAAAAATCAATGAGATGGGAAATAACACAATCAATCCAGAAAACACGATACATACAGCCAAATTCAGTGAAATATTCCTCAATAACCCGGTTTCATTATCATCATGTCATCATTAAACCGGAACACGAAATGCAAAACAATTCAACTGTTTCCCGAACGGGAAAGGCCTGTCATAATGAATTCCTTTCGAAGGGAATATTTTTCCAATCCACTGGTCAGTTCATTTGTGTCGGCAGAAGAAACCGTTTTTTATTTTTGCTATTTTGTATCCGCAAGGACATACCTGACTTCATGACATATTCTCTCGCAATTGGCATATTAGTTAAAACGTTCGCTGTATTTATTTATAATTTATACCTACACCCACACATACGTGTATGTAAAGTGCGGTTCTCCACAAAACGAAAATTCAATTTCGTGAAACATAATTATTTCATTTACCTACATTTACTGTTTCCCCGCAATTTGCCGACCATATGAATGAAAATGAAATTCAAGGGAAAACAAAATAATTGACACGTTGGCGTTGAATTATTTAATTTGTGCGGCACTTTTGAGGTGTTCACCTATTTTCAGAGGTCCGTTTTACACTTGAAAAAGAGATTATTGAGATAATTAATTTTGTTTCGCAAACGAAACGGCTTGGTCTAGGTCTGATAACAAGGTAAGGTTCCTCCACCCCCCGAAAATGTATACTCATAGTGATACCTGAATATGTATAGAAGCTTTTTGAGCCGTTCACAACCTGCTTGTTATGTTGAAGATTTCTTAGGCTTAAAAATACCCCATAACCCCTTTTAAGAGGTGGCTAAATTATTGTTAGCCGAGATTATTTTTAAAAACCCACCGTTACACACAAACTGTGTGACTGTCGGTAGTTGGAACCCTGCGTAGCTGCAGAGCAATTAAAGTAATTGGTCACGTGTTTTAGGGATTTCTTGAAACAGCAACACCTCAAAGGGTAGTAGTTGAAGGTAATTTAGATCTCTAATTATGTTAGTTATGAGGAGGCTTTTTTTTTTGTAAAACTCCATTAAATGCGATAACGTATGAGCTTTATTTAAACACAGAAATGGGGGGTTTCTAGATTCAGGGTTTTCTAGATAAATATTTTCTTCAAAACTTTACCAATTGATATAGGAAGTCGTAAAAGTATCTACATAAATAAGGGAGTTTGTCCTAACTGAGTCAGCAACGTACTGCGAAAACTGTTATCCCGTACAGTCGTGGAAGTTCGTGGGTGTATTTGTCTTTACAGGAAGCTATTTTTTATATGACCTTTCTCTTTTTATTTCGGAGGACTTTTTTGTTTCTTAAAATAGTAGGTATTCCTCAAATCATTGGACATATCGATTTTAAAACTTGAAACTCGGTTAGAAAAAATACACATGATCTGACAGGTGTTTCGGACATTTTTCAAATCACACTTACATGTTCAAAAAACATAAAACTACACAGCTACCGCTGTAGTTTCTGGGAAGGACTTTCTATTTTAAATAAACCAAGTTGAGTGTTTGGATATCTCACGGATTTTATTTCAAAATGTAACGTCGAATCAAAAAGCATTTCAGGACAAAATTATTTACCACAATTTTGTTGGTGGAATTTTATAAAAATGCATGAATGCAAAAATATAGTTTATGTATGGTGCGCCATCTTTTATGTCAGTATGTATACATTGAATAACTTTGAAATTTATCAACCGAATGACTTGAGTAGACATGTTTTTGAAACGTCAATTTAGTACAAATTTAACCATGTATCGCTTCTTATCAAAACAACGCTCCGAAGTAGTGATGTTGTACATTCAAAATACTCGTTTCAGTTGTATTAACTCAGCAAATCGTCGTAAATTAGTGGTCACATTTTACACTCCGACTCTAAGCCTTCACGTGGCGCCACTGGGTTCTTAGTATCTTGACCGTATATGGGGTCTCAATCCCTGTTTAAAGTCTTGTCGGCAACAAAGCGAGACGTGTGCTCACACTAATGCACATATTGCATTCCAAGCGGAAGCAAAAGCGGAAGAATTCCCAATATGGAGTCAACGGGGGTGTCTACAGTTCCAGTTAGGCTGAACAACCATGGATACCGATGGGCCCATGTCCTAGGGATATTTAAAAAAATTGAAACTGGTCCTCCAGGTAGGGTGTTGTGCTTTGGGTTAGGTTAGGTTAGGTTTACGGGTTGGTGGAGTAGAGGATCCTCTATTCCGCCACACTTAGGTCCATGTGGACCCATTGTGATACCCTTGGTGGGATTACGTCCTTCCTTATTGTTACTTTGTGTTACTCCACTCTATCCAGCCATTCTGATGTTCGTTGGAACCTGTAAAGATAGTGTAATGGAATATCGGAAAGTTCTTGGATGTCTTGGAAGTAGTAGTGTTCTGTTCCAGTGACAGAGGAAATGAGGTTTATCCTCGTGTGTTTCTTCATCACTACAGCCTCTACAGATGTCGTCATCCGGTTCCCGTTGTATTCTGGCCGGAGCTTCGAGATATTTCGCAGGTAGTCAATGACTTCCACCTGGTATTAGCTTTCATTCCGGTCTTGTATTCCACTCGTTCTCTGAGGTTACAGAGTGGTGGTTCGACCGTTTGTAGTGCCTGGTCATGATCTGTAGCAGATCCAGCAGGGAGATAGATAGTCAGAGTTTACTACTACGCTCACTACGTATTTATTTAGGACCTGCGCATACCCAGCGAGGCTCGGGATCAAGCTGTTCGTTTGGCTCGGTTGCATGCGTAGAAAGCATTTGCTGCTGTCTTAACTCTTTCATTGACATTTTTCCAATTGAGCTTTCTGTCTAGAAATATTCCCAGATATTTCGCACTTTCAGCTATTTTAAGGGGTATTCCCTCTATAGCTGGTGGTTCGAAGTGTGGCATTGTTCTTTTATTTGTGAACAGCACAAGCTCGGTCTTTTGGGGGTTGACCCCAAGGCCGCATTGCTTTGTCCACGTGTTAAGTGTCCGGAGCGAGTTTTCTAACAGCTCGCTTATGGTTGGTAAGAAGTTGCCTGTCGCAAGCAATACTACATCGTCTGCGTACGCAATTACTTTAACCCCCCTATTTTTGAATTTCATTAGTATTTCATTAACGACATGAACCCATAGCAGAGGAGAGATGACTCCTAATTGTAGTGTGCCCTTGAGGCGTTTGCTTTTAGTTCAGTTTCGCCCAGTTTTGCCATGATATTCCTTTCTTTGAGAAGACTTACAATCACGTTAGTGAGTGCCTGGTCAACGTTGGAATTCTGCAATGCCCACTGCGCATGTTTTGACATTGTTGAAAACTCCTTCAATATCTAGGAAAGCTGCGAGTGTGTATTCTTTGTCTTTTAGAGACTTTTCTATAGCACTAACAACGTCATGCAATGCTGTTTCACACTTTAGGTTAACTATTCACACATGGAAAAAACTATATGTTACGAAGCAACCAATAGCCTCGGAAAAGACTGTTTTAATTGTTAACAACCATGCAAAACTAAAAAATTACAACAACGTTCGTACCTGCACCTGGAATGTAAGAAGATTAAATCGGATAGGTGCAGGCGAACAACTAGCGACCGCCCTTATCCGTTACAATGTAGACGTTAATGCCAACTAGGAAACTCGATGGGATGGACAAGGCAAAAAGAGGATGAAAAACTGTGACATCTACTATGGACCTTGTTATAGAGAGCAAAAACAGCGACTATTCGGTTGTGGATTTGTTTTAAGTGCCAGACTAGGGCAAGAAATATTATGTTTTGAAGACATTAGCCAACGCATTGTAACAATCCACATCAAGGCCAAATTCGCTAACATAAGCCATATATGATCTCACGCCACGATGGAGGAAAAAGATGACATAGATAAAGATAACTTCTACGAGCTCCTTGACAAAACCTATGAGCGACTGGTGAAGTACGATGGTAAAATCGTGATGGGAGATTTTGACGCAAAGGTAGGAAGAGAAGACATCTCTAGCAGTATTGCCGCAAAACACAGTCTACACGACAATACGTCTGGTAACGGGCTTATAGGCTAACTGACTTCGCTGCGCAACGAAATGCCACTATTGCCAGCACACACGGTTTCCTAACCTCGATTTTCCTAAAGGGACGCCTACGGATCAACAAACGATCAATCAAATTGATCACATGCCATAGACGAGGGGCACGCATCCAAAATTTTGGATGTCCGAACGTTCCGAGGGGTTAACTCGACCTTGTTGAAGCCAAGGTAAGAATTCGGATATACACATCACCACTACAAGTCAGAAATACTGGTGAAACAATTTAAGCGTCCGCCAGGGCCTTCACGCAAAGCGTGCCCCTTAACCTCTTGATTAACATCATACCACCAGCATCGAATGTCGAAGAACAATGGCAACGATGTCAATAAGTCTTTAGATCAGCCGCAACTGATGTGGTAGGTTTCTTAAGGAACGAGTCCTACAGGTCCTACAAAACTAAGCTGCAGTTGAGGACGAGAGCTGCCATTGAGGTCTATAGACAGAGAAAGAGGGAAGAACACCATCTTTTTATTTACTTACTTACTTACTTAAGTGGCGCTACAGTCCGGGCTGAACCTGGGCCTCAACCAACATACCTCTCCAATTAGCCCGGTCCTTAGCTAACTGCCTCCATTTGCACACTCCAAGGTTGAGGTCAGTTTGTACTTGTGCGCGCCACTTAAGGCGAGATCTTCCTCTTCTGCGTCCGACGTCTGGCTGGGAATCGAAGACTCTGCGAACCGAGTATTGGTGTCCATTCGTTCTACATTTCCTAGCCATCTTAAATGTCCAATGCAGAGTTTTTTGACCAGGGGTATGTCGCTGTACAGCTTGTATAGTTCGTGGTTGAATCTTCGTTTCCATAGTCCCTCAACGCAAACGGGACCGAAGATTTGTTCTCTCGTATCGACCAAGGATTTCTTTATCCGCTTGTGATACGGTCCACGCTTCAGCGCCGTAGATCAGGACTGGGATGATCAGGGTCTTATTTAGGATCTCCTTAGTAGTTCGAGTGAGGGCTTTGCTACCAAATTGCCTTCTTAGCTCGAAGAAACAGCGATTGGCAAGAGTAATTCTTCGTTTTATTTCTGACGAGATGTTGTTGTCAGAGTTAATAGCGAAACCGAGGTAGACAAAGTCCCTTACTACCTGACAGTTATATCTGTCAATGGTGACGTTCTGTCCATTTCATCGATGTTGTATGTCCTTTCATGTTGAGGGGATATACATAGTCTTCCTCATTTACTGCTAAACCCATTTTTGCCGCTTCCTTCTCTATACTAGCAAACGTGGCTATGACATCACGTTAAGTCCTACCAATGATGCACCGATTTTCGGAAAATAGTGCCTCTGGTGTTGGCTCTGGAGTTCTGCACAATCCTCTCAAGAATCATATTGAAGAAGTCACATGACATCTCATCGACTTGCCTAAATCCTTTTTTGGTATCGAATGTGTCGGTGAGGTCGTTTCCGACCCTGATGGAGCAGCGAGAATTCTCCATCTTCATCCTACACAAACGGACGAGTTTGGGCGGTATACCAAAACTAGACATGGCTCTGTATAGTTCGTCTCTAAAAATGGTGTCATATGCGGCTTTGAAATCGATAAATAGGTGGTGGGTATCGATTTGGACTTCTTGGGTTTTTTGGATTTTGGACTTTCCTGGCCTAAAACCACAATGATAAGGGCTGATCAGTTTGTTGGTAAACGGTTTCAGGCGTTCACATATTACAGCAGATAGGATCTTGTAGGCGACGTTGAGTAGACTTATGCCTCTGTAGTTGGCGCAGTTCAGAGGGTCTCCTTTTTTGTGGTTGCATACAAGAGGTCATTATAATAAAAATGAAAAAGAGTGTCGGAGACGGAACGTAGCCTTGGAGAACACTAGCATTTATTTGGCTCGCAGAGTCTTCGATTCCCAGCCAAAGGTCGGTCGAAGTAGGGGTAAGGAAGTGACGCACACAAGGAGAAACAGACCTCATCCAACTTGGGGTGCGCAACTGGAAACATTTATCTCAAACCGGGCTAAGTGTAGAGGCATGTTGATTGAGGTCCAGGTTCAGTCCAGACAGTAGCGCCACTTAAGTAACCTTGGCTGCAATTAGAAAGTGATCCGAGTAGATGTAAGATGCTCTGAATATTTGGAGATACCGAATATTGGATGCTTCCTGTTTATCTATAGCAATTTGGCCAGTTAGATTGGCTCTTTGTTGGTACTGAAACTGTCAAGTCCCCTTATGGATATGGAAGTGAGGAAAGCGTGTGCTGGCTATTGTGCCATTTTCTTCCTCCGGAAAATCATTGAGCCCAATGCCATTGTCGTGCTGTTGTGTAGGCTCTGTTTATTGCACAATACGGTTAAAGACGTCGTCGATCATATTTCGGCAGTCGCTCATATAATTTTTTTTGAGGAGCTCATGGAAGCTGCTGACGTCTGGCTTAATTTTGTCGCTGCGTAGTAAATGCCATAACGTTTCATCTCATTTCTGTCCAGTCCAGCCTACCGTGTTTTCTCCCTTATAGCATTCTTAATAAATGATATCAATCAGCATTTTTATTCCTGTAGCAATCGAGTTTGTATGTGAAGCCATTTTAATTCCCCAATATGTATAAATAAAAAGATACTCAGACCTTAGGACAAAGACAATTACTCCATCTCTTGTCTTTGAAACAAATCGTTCTTGGCGTCACCTATATGCAACAACAAGAATACCATTAATTGTCCAAAGGACTTCGTATTCCTTATTTAATTGCTTCCTCCACATTTCATCCAAATGGATGTCCAAACTGTATTTCGAAACCAAAACCAAAACAGTATTTCGACAAATGAGCTTTGTATAGGTTCCGACCAAAACCGAAACCAAAACACTTGGTAAGTGAATTAAGTCGGTATTGACATTTATTTTTTGAAACTTAAATCAAGTAGGCACGTAAAGATAACATACGGTCGGTTGATGGTACTTTTAGGCAGCTCTAACGAGGCAGAGATCTGTTAGGGTAGTCATTTGTTTTCCAGTGTTCTTTCTAAGTCAACTAGTTTGTTATATGATTACCCAAGTGCAGGACTCTTTAGATGGATTTATGAATGGTTTCAGTTACGTACACATGCATGTCATAATACGAGAAGCAATACTCCTGTTGGTGTCTGGACATGCAGTGCAAGAATGATGCACATGGACATTATTAGCCAAAGAGACCAATGGAATCGTTCAATTATATTATATGGGACTCGAGCATTCACTCTATCGAACCTTATGTAGGTTGGGGGATGTACCTTTTTCGTATAGCAAGCAGTTATAAGAGAAAAGCCCCGGTTATTAAATTTCCTTAAATCGCACCAAATACGTAACACACAAGGACAACGTCCACGCAACCTATGCACACGCGTATTATATTGCTAATTTATCAGCGATCGCCACCTGGTGTCAATCCGCATCAAAGTCAGAATTTATACCAAAAGTAAAATATGTTGAGCCTTTAGCTTTAATTGAGGACCTTATTAGGAAAGGATTTTATGACCTTTGAGCCTGCCCGAAAAACATCTCCGGAAGTTTTGTTGGAAATTCCGGTCTCTACTTACAAAATAAATACAAATTTTGGCGTAATGGGCTTGTTAATACACAAGGCCTAGCTTTTTCTGACAACCAACCTTGGCAGAACTTCAGAAAAAGGAAGAGAGAACAAAAAAGCGCGCTATCGACGATATAAAGAGGTGCCATCCTGGAAAGTTTTTCGCAAGTTTTACCAAAGTGTAAAACGTCAACACCAGGGATACAAGGGGCTAACAGAATCCTGTCGAGAAAAGATCGTACCTGAGGCACAGTCGATGCTGGAAATATGGAAAAACCTGCATACTGTAACCTGCTAAACTGCGATGACGAATAATATTTCGTTACCAGGCAGAACAGATGAGGCACAGTCGATCCTGGGAATATGGAAGAACCTGCATACTGCAGACTGCTAAACGGCGATGACGAATAATATTCCGACAGAGAAAACTAACAACCACCCAACCTAAGTGAAGTGAGGAAAGAAATATACAAACTTTTGCTTTACAAGGTTGCTGGAAATGACGGCCTTTCCGCCGAGCTTTACAAAGCCGGCGGAGATGACTTGGTAAGTAACATCCATCAACTCATAAGCCATATTTGGTCGGATAAAAGTATGCCTGAAGAATGAAACCTCAGCATCGTTTGCCCGATTCACGGAAAAGGAGACCCTCTGAACGCCGCCAACAACAGAGCCATGAGTCTTCTCAACTTCGCCTACAAGATCCTATCTGCCGTAATGAACGCCTGAAACCGTTTACCAACAATTTGATCTCCCCTAATCAGTGTGTTTTTAGGTCAGGAAAGTCCACAACTGATCAAATCTTCACACTTCAGACCCCAAATAGTCCGAATCGATACCCACCGCCTATTCATCGATTTCAAAGGCGCATCTGACAGCATTTATAGAGACGAACTATACAGACTTATAGAGCCATTCCTAGTTTTGGTTTACCGCCCAAACTCATCCGTTTGTGCCGGATGTCGATGGAGAACTCTCGCTGCTCCATCAGGGTCGGAAATTACCTTACCTACACATTCGATAGCGAGGAAAAATTTAGGCAAAGCGACGCACTGTTATGCGACTTCTTTCACCTAATTTTTGAGAGGATTATGCGAAAATCCCGAGCCAACACTGGAGGCACAATCTTCCATAAATCGGTGCAAATACTAGCATACGCAGACGAAATTGATTGGTCGGACTGAACGTGAGTTTTGCCCTCACTTGAACTTCTAAGGAGACCCTTGGTCGTTTTGAGAGAAAACTCCAACGACGAACTTAATGAGGTGTATAGCTACATAGACCTTGTCAGAAAACTCTGCAATCGACGTTTAAGTTGGCTGGGGCATGTAGAACGATTAAACCCCAGCTCGCAAAGTCTTCGATTTCCAGGCAGACGTCGGACGCTGAAGAGGAAGCACACAAGTAGAACCCAACTGGATGTGCTCAACTGGAGGCAGTTGAGGTCCAGGTTCATTTCGGACTATAGCTCCACTTAAGTAAGTAAGTTTTCATATTGAAGCAGCAAATCATACAGCAGAACTCGGTTTCCTAGATCTCAAGATGGTCAAAACGCCGACCATGTGCTAGACACCTATCCAGCATCCACATTTTACATACATTGATAAGGAAACGTCAATTCTAAAATTAAGAGATCGACCTTAACTAGAAAACGGATGCACTAATGGTGAACTTCTATTGACCGCCTTAAGGATACCGAAGATAACTGATACCACTGAATAATAGCAGGGTATCGCGTGAAAAGTACCAAGAAAAGTTAGGAAAATAATATTTTGCGAACTCTAAACGTACAAAAATATGCAACACAGATCCTTCCAGCTTACTTAGTTCAAGAAGTATTATGACCATATAAGATTCCATCTTAAAAATAAATAAATAAGACCGCCAGTTAAGGCAGACACGTACGTACGAGCTTTCGACTGGCTCTGTCTAAGATAACGGAGCCTAAAGGTCGATAATGTGATTCGACTTGAAGTTCTTTGGTCTTTTCCAGGATTGCCTTAGTGTGGGAATTTATTCCATTTCGATCTGCCAAGCCGGAGACACACAGAAAGGCTTAAGACGTTCACACAGATCTTATATGCGACATTAAGCAAGGATATGCTTCGGTAGTTTTTGCAAGACATGGGACCGTCTTGTTTGTAGGTGGGACATATGGAGCTGATAGTCCAGTCATCGATCATGCTCTCATCCATCCAGACTTTTTTTGATGGCAACACCTCCGTTGTTGGTTCTGATCAATTGATCCATTGGTAGCAATCCATCAGAACCGGCTGCATTGTTGCTCTTCAGTTTTTTTATGGTTGGACTAACATTTTCAATACTTCAATCTTCGTTGACCTTGATATGTGCCTCTTCTGTCATTCCTTGTTGGTACTTGCAAGTATCATACACCACGGACATCTTTTCGTGGATGGATATTGTGTCAACTGATCCACTGAATTGGTGGAGGATGAGGGCACAGCGGTGAGTTTCTCACTTAGTTGTTGCTAGTAGACTCTGGCAATCTATGGCTCACTAAGGCCACCAACGTGAAGTCTTTTTTTTTTTTTCCACCATTCGTATCTTGTTTTTCTTAGACAGTCTGGCTCTGAATATGGCTGCGTCCAGAAATATTTTTGAACATACAGGATGTTGGATGGTCGATTTGGTTGGTGGTTCGATCATCTGGAGATCACCAGGTTGCTTTGTGGATTTTAAGTGGTGGAAACCTAGTGGTGGTGATCAAATAATTACATGCTGCTGCAAAATCTGTTAGCCGGTATAGACATTATCTGTTGTCATTTTGTCAAACGTCCCGAAGACATCCTTCCTAAGCGATTGCCGCATTGAAGTCCCCAAATTCGAATTTCACACCTGTCGCTCCGTCAAGTTCCGCAGGTATGATACCATTTGGTGAAGGGGATTTAAATGGCTCTGACTGGCTCAGTATCCACGGGGTTAGAGCAATGGTTTCCATGCTGGAGGTTGTCTATTGACCATCTGGTTTAAGTAGCTAGCTTTGGAGTGGAACCAAATACATTACCACTGTGTTGTTGGCGTCGTCAGAATCAGACTCTAGGAGTATTAGCGAAAGGCTTGCAGAAAAGCCTTTCGCTAACACTGACCAACTCTAGGTCTGTTGACTTGGTGTCAACCTTGGAGAAGGTTGCGTTATGGGGTTCTGGATGTGAATCCTTTTTAAAGGGGTTAACGCCATCCCCGAGTTCGACTCTCCGGTTGAGATAACGGCAGATTTTGTTGTGAGGTAGGTGCACGTACCATATCTATGTCCGCCGACTTTTCGTCTATGTCAGGTTGAGGTAGTGCAGTGCTAGAGAGAGTCTACGGTTGCGATTTATAGCATCTATATATGTTATGATGGAACTGAACCCATATCTTATGACTCCATCGGCTGCTGCTTAAGGAGCAAGTGATTCCTCGTTTTCAATTATGTAATATTTTCTGGAGTCCCCTTAGCTTCTTCAACCTTGCCAATTCGCCAGTTATGAGTTGGAAGAAGAGGATTGCTGAACCTGATTATGTCCAGAAAGTCAATTGGGTTGGTAATCTGACCCATTTCCACTACTTTCAGTTGTGGTCCTAGTCAAACTTCCCTTCCCTGGACATTGCAATATTGTGCAGATCTTAAGACCTCTGGTTTGCACAGGCAAACCTGATGGAAAAAGAGGTCGCGGCAAATGGACTGGTATGGAGTTGGAGGACGGTTGATTTATTGAAGATTTGGGGGTGGGCCATCTGTTGTAAGTCCGATGGTACAGAAAAGGGATGCGGGTGTACCCCTCGCATCTTGGCAACGGGTCAGACCAGGTTCCAAAGCCAATATCTTTACCGATGGCTGCGTTATCATCCATAAAGGTAAGACCTAACTTGGCACACCATAGGCCATCCACTGGGCTTGGACCAGGTTTTCCCAAAGTTTTTACCTTTTCGGCGGTGGTACTGCCAGGAGAGGATACCAATATGCTGGACCAGGGTTGTGCGGAGAATTGGGTGACCCATTCTCGATGGAGGCTGGGTATCAAAGCAGTGCGAGGTCGAAGCCGAACAGCCAGCTTTAGGGAGAGAGCCCTTGCAGCATTCGTCAATGGTTTGGGTTCGGTTTTAGAATCATTGTCCTAACCGTTACCTTGGGAGCAGATGCCTACTCAGCAATCTATGGGGCCTACCTTTCCACAGTTGCCTACTTGGCTCAGACCAGGCCTTCCCAAAGTCATTATCGCCTTGGCCAGTAACACCAGCAGTAACACCAGGGCTGTACAGCGCCAGCGTGTGTACGTTCCAGGTGCACACTCATAAATAGTTGTCCATGGACGCTCCGTGTCTGGTTGGTATTTGAGGGGATCTTCTATCCGAGGTTGTTGTCCCTCTCATAACTGGCTATTTTTTTTACGTGATAGGAAAGTTACCCTCACGGCACAATTGTCAAAAACAAATTTTTGTCGCAACAGGTTCGTTAGGACACAGGACATAGCTTATTCTCACAACCATTCATGTGTGCGTGTGCACTTCTTGTACAATGGCGGGACCTCCTTTTTTCTCCCGAATGTTGAGATAAGCTTTTCTTGACAATTGATACTATTCCGATGATTTGTCAGACAATCACGAGAGAAGGGCCAGTGGATGACCTAGATGACCTGTTGTCCGAATATGTCAAAGCAGCTCACATTGTCCATCCTAACTGGGACTGAAGCAGCTACCGTTGGCTCTATATTGGGAATTCTTCTGCTGTGCCTTGTGAATTGAATATGTGCCTTAGTGTGAGCATACAAGCCTTCCCCCAGCTCTATCTGCTGCCACCAAGACATTAAAGCTCTATCTACTATGAAGGTACTTCGCACTCAGCGGTTGCGCACCAGGGAGGCTATTAATCAGGCTTACTGAAGAAGATTGTTGGTTTAGGCCATCAATCCTCCGAACTTTAACGCCGTTGACTCTATATTGGGAATTGTTCTGCTGTGCCTTGTGAATGGAATATGTGCCTTGGTGTGAGCATACAAGCCTTCCCCCAGCTCTATCTGCTGCCACCAAGACATTAAAGCTCTATCTACTATGAAGGTACTTCGCACTTAGCGGTTGCGTACCAGGGAGGCTATTAATCAGGCTTACTGAAGAGGATTGTTGGTTTAGGCCATCAATCCTCCGAAATTTAAAGCCATCTTACAAGGAGATCATCACTTATCTTAGGTTAGGTTAGGTTGAAGTGGCTGCACGCGATGCGCGTGCACACTTAGACCAAAAAGGTCCATTTTGGTACCACGTCGATCCTTCGACTACCCTATATTCGTACGCCTAATTGAACCATTCTGAGCTTACTATGTAGCGTAGGAGGTTTCTGACACTGATGTTAGCCAGATCACCTAGATTATCGAAGAAGTAGTCTTCCAGATGAAATTTCATTTTTACTAAGAGAGCCGGACAAGAGCAAAGATAAGGTGAGTGATACCCTCCTCCTCTTCCTCGTCCAGGCAGCTTCTACAGTAGTAATTACTGAAAAGGCCTAGCATTTTTGCATGTAGGCCTATAGGAAAGTGTCCTGTGAGGACACCGATTATTATGCTGATGTATGATCTGTTCAGCATAATTAAGCAGATGGAGCGCTTCTGGTTAAAGCTAGGCTTCTGGTTAGAGTTGCTGCGGTTTGCTTTCTTGATCGCATCTTGCTTGATCAGTAATTTACATGTAGCATACCATATGGGCATACCTAACATGACCACTGGTGTTAGGATGTCTGGCAAGCTCATCTGCCTTGCAATTCCCTGGTATGTCTCTGTGGCCCGGCACCCAAAAGAGGTGAATGGTAGAATGCTCCGCCATCTCGTTAAGAGACAGTCGGCATTCGTGGGCTGATTTTGAATTGAACGAGATTACCTCCAGGGATTTGATTGCCGCTTGACTGACTCTACGTGGTTCCCTTTCAGCCAGGACAAGGCTTCTTTGATTGCCATGATTTCCACCTGGAAAACGCTGCAATAATCGGGAAGACAAAACGATATGCTTAGGTTAAACATCTCGGAGAAAACACCTCCACTCACTCTAGATTCTGTTTTAGACCCATCCGATGTGAATCGAGTTATTGGTTTCGATCGATTCCGACTCCCATTCAAGGCGACTGGGAATGGTTGTCCTGAAGTTATGCTTAAAACTGAGTTGGGTCGTGATATAGTCGGTGTTTTCTGTAGTGCTAAGGTGATTCAGAATGTGTTCACCCTGATTGGGTGTCCATTGCGAAGAGGCTCTGAGTCTTACAGCTGCGGTCTGTTTTCCGTAGATATCTAGGGGCACTAGATGTAGGATAGCATCAAGGGCTGCGGAGGGTTTTGTGCTAAGAGCTCCGCTAATGCATATGCAGGCTGATCTTTGAACTTTACCTTATAGGTAGCTGTTGGAGGCTGTATCTAAAGCCGTCCACCAAAATAGGACACCATACATGAATATGGGTCTAATGACAGACACGTATAGCCAGAAAGAGATATGTAATCACTGTAATCACTTAACGTAAGCCCAGCCCAAAAATTTTCTTCGACTACCATAAAATATCTTATCTACAGTTAAACTATAAACAACCTTTAAAGTGACTTTTTTAATAGAAAAAAAATCCAAATCCCCACTCCCTTGTTTAAAAAAAAACTGCCTCTGAAAATCGCCCAGCTTAGGAAATATTCGCTTGTCTGGTTTCCAAAGGATCCATCGTGTACACAAAAACCATTTAATAACTAAATCAAAACGAATTCGCATTTAATGTTGTTTTTAATCATCATTTATTTAAGATTATCTATTATGACGGGATATGCTGGCGATAGACTGTAGGACTGTAGGTACTCCCAGATACAAGTGGGCGACATGCCCACAGAGTGAGGTGCTTTTAGATCTAACAAAAGTGGACAGTATTTATCCTTGTCAGGATTCTGTTTCGATACAAAAGGCACCACATGAAAAGATATCTTAACTTGAACAAGCACCAATTTCATTTATGAAGAGCAACAACATAACACACACACACACACATAATACTGTTATCTTGTGGGTTTGGATTCATTATAGGAATGCGACAACGTACATTATAACATCGTGATTATGTTCTAATGTCTGCTTGGTGGTCATTTCTAAGGGGAAGACGACCGAATCCCAGGACGAAGGATATTCGGTGAGAGTTACAACTCGGCCGGATAGTGGGATTTCACTGGAAAGGAAGGAAAAACATTTTCCTTTTCAATAATACACTTCTCGAGGAATATTGCTGCTGTCGTTGTTATTTGTCGACATCTATCTGTTTTTTTTTTTTCTATGAAAGGAATAGGGCGTAGATGGACATTCTCAACAAACTACAAAGAAATACATTTGCAGTCAGTCAGTTCGGAAAATGTGTGATAGAAAATGGCTAGATTTCTCTCTAAGTAAGTATATCCTGTTTTTTTTCTGAATCACGAGAAATCCTCGATATACCATTTCCTGGACATTTGTATCAATGTGATTATTTAAGCATAATTCAGCATTTCTCTCTCGCCTTGGGTGGGCGGTTTACAAAAAGTGATGGGGGATGAATGTACACGCGCGTTTCCAAAAGGATACTAAATATTGCGACTACAATGGAAAAGGAATCAGCTCTGCTTGAGATTAAAAACCTGTCGCATCAGTCGAGTGTTGTATTGTGAAAAAAAAAGCTTTTAAGTCGTCTATCAGGCACAAAAAAGACCAATTGATCTGGGTAAGGAAGCAATGCTGACAGAAAAGATGAAGGGAAACAATCAAAATTTGTATTATCCTGTGTTTTTTTTTACATTTTACAACAGGGTTACCGTTGGAATATTTTTGAAGAGTCTTAGATTAAAAAGTGGCTTACATTGTCCATACAATATACACATATTGTGCGCCATCTTTTATGTCGGTATGTGAATATTGAATAACTTGAAAAAAACATAACCCAGTTCCATATAGTGAGGTGTTTTTATTTAATTCGATCCTTTATAACTACTTTGGATTGGGTTTTGAATACCACAGCAATCAAGTGGATGCCACTATTGTCCAAAGCAAAATGTGCCCTTTTTGCTGAGTTTTTCATCACTTTTCCGAGAATCTTGGGTGGTTTCGCGATGATTGAGCTCGTCAATTGTCTGAGGCTTGCTGGCACATACTTTGTTTTTCAGATAACCCTACAAAAATAAGTCCGGAGGGGGAGATCTGGGTGGCCAGTCATTGTTGCAATTTTTTGACAGCACACCTTTAGGGAATTTTCGTTACAGAAACTGCATTGTTTGGTCTGCAGTATGACATGGCGCACCGTCTTGTTGAAACCAGTAACCGTCAAGACCTTTTTCACACAATTTTGGACAGACACAATGAGCCAACATTCAATATCCACTGATAATCGATTTATCATCGACTGTTTCCTGAAGAAAACTGTCGCAATGATGGTTTTGGCGCAAACGCGTCCTAGCCGTCCCAAAAAGTCACTTTTTGGTCATGCAATGGTGTTTCATGGATATAGTGTGAATCTCGGTGCCGTGAATGGGATAGTTCTGCTTGTATACGTGCCTCTTCGGTCATAAAAATTTGCTTCAAAAAATCAGTTTTAGTGACAGCCCTTCGAGCGACTGTTTGGTTGTATTCCAAGCGACGCGACGTAGTCGGTCTGTTGGCAATATTCTGGAATGCAAAATATCCTACAAAATTCCAAAATGCTGCATTGCAACATGCACAAATTTCGACACCAAGCGACGAAGAGCATTGTCTGTACAATGTAGAGCATCACTATTTTGGCTCGTTATTTCGGTGTGAAGCGACTCATGATTAAATTTGTACCGAATTGACGTTTCAAAAACATGTCCATTCAATTCAATCGGTTGATAAATGTCAAAGTTTTTCAATGTCTTCAAACCGACATAAAAAATGGTGCACCCTATACCTATTTATCGATTTCAAAGCCGCATACGACAGCATTTATAGAGACGAGCTATACAGAAGCATGTCTAGTTTTGGTATACCGCCCAAGCTAAGGTCCTTCTGTGCAGGATTACGATGGAGAATTCTTGCTGCTCCATCAGGGTCGGAAACCACCTCACCGACACATTCAATACCAAAAAAGGATTTAGGGAATGCGACACACTTTCTTGCGACTTCTTTAATCTCATTCCTGGCAGGATTATGCAAACCTCCCGAGCCAACAGCAGAAGCACAATCTTCCAAAAATCGGTGCAACTACTAGCATACGGCCGCAGTAGAGGATGACATCGCCTTAAGTGGCGCGCACAAGTAGAAACCACCTCAACCAACTTGGAGTGCGCAACTGGAGGCAGTTAGCTAAGGACCGGGCTAATTGGAGAGGCATGTTGATTGGGGCCAGGTTCATTACGGACTGTAGCGCCAGTTATGTAAGTAAGAAGGTATCTGCGACAGATTTTGGTGAGCAAACATGAACAAACACAGTACAGGGCCACCGATATCCTGAACTAACTACATCCAAATTCTTGGAGTTTGCTGTTTACGTGGATTGAGACACTAGACGATTTTTTTTAGAGCGGTGGAGCCAAATGCCCACCAGCGCAACACAACCACGATCATTCCACTTTTGATCAATTGGATGATTTTGGACTGGCGAAAACTGCACGAGAAAAACCGATATTATTGCCATTTGTCGGTCTGACGGGCAAAGTGGCGCGATGGTTGGTGCGATTAAATGCCGCGCAGAAGGTCTGGGTTTGATTCCCAGCCACCTTAATGGTTTTTCACTGGCCCTCCTCTCGTGATGATCTGACATCCGATTAGCATCAATTGTCAAGAAAAGCTTATCTCAACTTAGCCGTTAGGATTTGGCATAAAACAGGGACCCCCTGTTTTAAAGTGCCATCATGCAAGAAGTTTACATACGCATCCATGAATGGTTGTCGGTCTGATATTGCGTATTTATGAATGGCACTGGCCCACAACATCACCTGAAATGACCACCCTTGCTTTCAATGGATTTATGTACCACCAACTCTGGCAGTAATATGTTTCAATGCAACTAATATGCAGGGTCCTGGTTAGAAAAAATGTGTCCTACATTACAAGGCAACGCTGCAGGTAAAGACCAGAGTATATGTGAAAGGTGCCGTTGAGCTTGATGTCCAAAGGAGAAGGAGAGAATACCAGCTTTCCAAAAAAATACACGAAATGCACTTGGTCAAGGTAACAGAGAGGTTACACTCCATGAATGATGTTCAGAATCCAACAGAATCCTATCAAGATATCCCAGGTAAAATGGTAGTTGAATCAGTGCTGAGATAAAGACTGTTAAACGGTAAACTCCCGTTGTCTGACAGAACGAACAGAACAATTTTTTACTGGCAACAACGAAATTGACCATGGGGGACCTAAATGGGCTACTGACATCGGTATTTTTCCGGTCCGCTGTCCTAGGGTCAAAACAAGGGCCTGGCCCTCCTGGTTGGGGGTTGTGTTACGAAGCAACCAATAGAATCGGAAAGGACTGATATTATTGTTGACGACCATGCTAAACAAAAAAGGACAACGACGATCGTATCTGCACCTGGAATGTGAGAACATTAAACAGGAGAGATACAGGGGGGGGGAACAACTAGCGGAAGCCCTAAACTGCTAGAAAGCAGACATTACTGCAATCCAGGAAATACGATGAGATGGGCAGAAAGAGGATGAATAACTGTGACATCTACTATGAACCGTGTTATAGTGAGCAGAAACAGCGACTATTCGGATGCGGATTTGTAATAAGTGCTAGACTTAGGCACGAAGTTTAATGTTTCCAAGACATTAGCGAACGCATACGATCCGCATCAAGGCCAAATTCGCCAGCATAAGCCTTATATGAGCTCATGCTCCGACGGAGGAAAAGAAGGTATTTTGGATGTCCGAACATTCCGAGGAGCTAACATCGACTCGGATCACTACCTTGTAGCAGCCAAGGTAAGAATGCGGATATCCACCACGCCACAACAATCCAGAAATACTGTGAAAAAATTTAATGTCGGAAGACTGCAATCGCAAGAGACCGCCAAGACCTTCGCACAACGCGTATCCCTTAACCTCTCGATTAACACCATACCACCAGCATCGAATGTCGAAGAGCAATGGCAACGATGCCAACAGGGCCGCAATCATCAGCCGCAACTCATGTGCTAGATTTCTCGCGCCCACCAGGAAGAAACCCCTGGTTTGATGAGGAATGCCGACAGATGCTCGCAGCCAAGAACGAGCCTACAAGGCTAAGCTGCAGGTGAAGACGAGAGCTGCATTGAGCTCTATAGGCAAAGAAGAATGGAAGAACATCGGATTTTCAGCAAGAAGAAAAAAGAGCAAGAAAAGCGCGTGATCGAGGATATAGAGAGGTGCCACTCCAGGAACGATGTTCGTAAGTTTTACCAAAGTCTAAAACGTCAAAGCCAAGGCTACAAGGCTCGAACAGAATCCTGTCGAGATGAACAAGGAAATATCGTAGTTGAGACACAGTCGATGCTGAGGATATGGAAGAACCACTTCTGCAGACTGTTAAACGGCGATGACGAACAACATTCCGCTGTCAGGCAGAACGAACCATTTAATATTGGCAACGACAGCGAAAACTGCCAACCACCCGACCTGAGTGAAGTGAGGATAGCAATATCTAAACTCACGCTTAATAAGGCTGCCGGAAATGACAGCCTTCCCGCTGAGCTTTATAAGGCCGGCGGAGATGACTTGGTAAGTAACATCCACCAACTCATAAGCCAAATCTGGTCGGATGAAAATATGCCTGAAGAATGGAACCTCAGAATCGTTTGCCCGATCCACAAAAAAGTAGACCCTCTGAACTGCGCCAACTACAGAGGCATAAGTCTCCTCAACATCGCCTACAAGATCCTATCTGCCGTAATATGTGAACGCCTGAAACCGTTTACCAACAACCTGATTGGCCCTTATCAGTGTGGTTTTAGGCCAGGAAAGTCCACAACCGATCAAATTTTCACACTTCGGCAGATGTGATCCGTGTAGTGTAGTGTAGTGTAGTGATCCGAGTCGATGTTAGCTCCTCGGAATGTTCGGACATCCAAAATACTGGATGCGTGCCTCTTATCTATCGCAATGTGATCAATTTGGTTGATCGTTCGTTGATCTGGAGACCGCCGTGTCCCCTTATGGATATCGAGGTGAGGAAACCGTGTGCTGGCTATAGTGGCATTTCGTTCCGTAGCGAAATCAATTAGCCTTAGTCCGTTACCAGACGTGTTGTCGTGTAGGCTATGTTTTCCGACAATACTTCTAAAGATGTCTTCTCTTCCTACCTTTGCGTTAAAATCTCCCAGCACGATTTTAACATCGTACTTTGGTAGTCGCTCATAGGTTTTGTCAAGGAGCTCGTAGAAGTAATCCTTAGTTATATCATAACTTTCCTCCGTCGGAGCATAAGCGCATAAAAGGCTTATGTTGGCGAATTTGGCTTTGATGCAGATTGTTACTATGCGTTCGCTAATGTCTTGGAAACATAAGACTTCTTGCCTAAGTCTGGCACTTATAACAAATCCGCATCCGAATAGTCGCTGTTTCTGCTCACTATAACAGGGTCCGTAGTAGATGTCACAGTTTTTCATCCTCTTTTTGCCCGGCCCATCCCATCGTATTTCCTGGATGGAAGTAATGTCTGCTTTGTAGCAGTTTAGGGCTTCCGCTAGTTGTTCGCCTGCACCTCTCCTGTTTAATGTTCTCACATTCCAGGTGCAGATACGAATGTCGTTGTCCTTTTTTCGTTTAGCAGGGTCGTCAACAATAAAATCAGTCCTTTCCGAGGCTATTGGTTGCTTCGTAACCATATTTTTTTCTGTGGGTGGGTAGTTAACCCAAAGTTGTAATCGCAATGTATATATGTATATACACAAAACATTTAATAGATACATTGAATGTATATAACTTACTTATACCTGATATTCAATGAATTTGATTACCTTTATTTTAAAATGTAATATTTGTGAAGTAATTATCATAATGAATTTTTGTAAAGAGGGAAGATGTTGTAGTAGTATGTAAATGCACTTACACTATTGTAGATTTATCATAGATAAACCAGTCGCTACTAAACTGCTGAACTAAACAGACGTGTATAACAACATCTAACACATTGAAGATGACTTTCTTCGAAAATTAATCACCCACTGTTGCCATTTCTGACCATTGACGACGCTTGAAATGGTCAAGAGGCTTTAGTTCTTGAGTCAATTGGACATTGTAAGCGTGTAAATGCAAGTCTTTATGCATAATGTTCATCATCGACGAGCGTGAGAGGTGCAATTGTTATGCACGACGACGAGTTGAAGTGGATCGCGAACAGCAGTACGAGCTGTCGAGCAAGCACTGGTGTTTTCAGTTTTCACATATCCTACAGACCAGGTTTGCTCAAATTTTTGCATGATTATTCCGATTGTACGCACACTTGGACGATTAAATTGACCGAACAAATCACGAAGTGCACGACATGCATTTTGATTTGAACGCCCATTTTTATAATAAGCCTGAATAACTTTAACGCGTTGCTCGATTGTGTGTTTTTCCATGGTTCAAATTGAGAAATGTCAAATGAAATGCACATTCACATTCAACATCGGCCCTTAAAATTTAACCACCCGTTACATCTAGATCCCCAGAATGTATCTTTTGCATTAAAGTCCCCTCCGATGACAAAACGCTGTCCAAGGAATTAAGCAAGTTTTCAAAGTCAATTTTCTCAACCTTGTGATGGGCAGTAAATAGAAGATATCTTCAGAAAGTCTGCTCTTGACTTCTATATAGTGTTGCCGGATGGTATTTGATAAAAGAAGTACATGGGGTTCCAAATCCCGGACTTATCCGGACAAATGATGAACAGAAAAAGAGTACAAAATTAGGACAAACAAAAAAATAGTTTTTTTTTAAATGTTTTAATATGGTTCTAAGGTATCGACTTCTTTAACATAAAATAAATAGTTTCACATTTCGACTCCTTGTTGAAGGTGCACTTCCTTCTCGGAATGTTGTGCAACTGCAATTACATTATTCATTTTAAATCACAACTCTATATGGAATAAATATATTTAATGTATGTATGCATAACCTGATTATACAATTCACTCCGTTCAGTCGTAGTATACATTTTTAATCCAAATATCTTTACTTTCACATTAAAAACATTTGCTTTGAGACACACACCACAATGGCCGTGTTCCGGATTTCGGACTACAACTGAATAAGGTAAAGTAACGCGGAACGCAAAATCTTACCGAATGGTAAGCTAAATGTCAAACTATGCCAAACCCTTTATGTTGCAATTTAATTTTATCATATTTTTAGATTTTTATTAACTTCCATCTATTCAGAATAATTATGCTTTATCAGAAAAGTAAAACAGAACTTGAATAATCTATAATATCGAGTAATTTTATTGATATAAAAAAACATCTTAAGGACATGCCGAAGAAAAATCAATTGTTTCACTCATATCTGAGTGCCCATGCGTAAATTTTCAACTTGTTTCGTCAGCCATTTCCCGTCATTTCCCCTTATGTCACGGATCTAAAATGGTCGATTGACCAATGTGAACAGGGCTTCATCATCATGTCTTACTAAAACTGAAACCCGGAACACGGCCAATGATTGTTCTGAGTATTCATTTCTGAATTATTAATTTTGTTGATTTTAGTGATCTCCTAATTATTTTTATAAAATATTAATTAAGACAAACTGCCAAGTAGATAAGTGAAAATACCATCCCGGACATATTATTAAAACTATACCGGACGTTCCCCGCAGAGGCAAAAAAGAGTACATGTCCGGGAAAACCCGGCCGGATGGCAAGGCTACTTCTATACAAGCTAACTTGCATTGTTTCGATTTCTAATTTAAGATCAATCGAATGTTCGATAAATTTTTTTATATATAGTAAGGCTCTACCTCTAGCCTTATTCTTTGAATTACTCTTTGCGTGAGTTTCGGATATTAAACAGAAGTCGATATCTTTTTCTTGAATAAACAATTCAAGTTCTCCAAGATTTTGATATGAAGAAATTTTCGACCATATCGAGAGATTGATACAATCCTTGAGCGGAGGCTTGTTGATGAAGGCTCTGCATATGAAGAATCAACGACGATTATTATGAGCTCGAACATCTGCATAGACCTCGTCTATAAACTATGCGAAGTGAGATATCTGGCATTAACGGCTGATACAGGGCCTCAAACCTAGCTTCTCCATTAATTTGTGTGTTCGAAAGTTTATTTTTCGCTACGAAGAAAGGAACCTTCGGTTTAAGAGCCACCTTGAGAAGTTTCTCATGACATTTGTATACATTTGGATGTTTGTCAGATTTTCGCAAGATATGGGGCAGTGGAAAAATCCTAGGTATTGCGACTTTCGGGATTTGAACTAGGAACCCCGTGCTTAGTAGTTTAACCCACTTACGACTAGGACACTGCACCCAAGCAAATAGTCACCAATACAGAGTTTTCCATTCCGTGATAGATGTACAGTACGAAAGGGCGTCACATATGCCAACATGAAGTTCGCAACTGGAGGCAATTAGCTAAGGAACGTTCCTCATCATCCTCCCAGATAACTGTAGGTTTCAATTAAAAAGAAGAAAAGTGACTATCACCCTAGGGTAACTCTGTTTTAGAAGACATAAAGTCCATCGCTGACTTGTTCGCACAAAAAATTGATTCAAAAGAACAGAAGGAAACAAGTATCCTGCGAACATTCCCCCGCTTATTTGCACATAAATTATTATGAGGTACACAAATAAAAATCAAAAGAAGCTTCCTTCCGCTTGAATGTTCTAATTCGGGGGAATGTCAGAAAACATATGTCTCAGAGGCTTCTGTAAGCAGCGCGCTATATATCCAAGACATTACCACTCACCTTGAGATCCCTGGCAGACACATGTTCTATTTTTTCCTGCACTTTTTTTTTGATGAGAAAATTGAAATTTTGATATATGACTTTGCTTATGGAAAATAAATTTAAAAAGCCGACAATTCATCCCCTCCGATGCGAAGCACTACAGGCAAACTAGGCTATATCCAAACTCCACCCCAAGGGTTTAACAAATGCGATTTTTTTTTTTTTGTTTTTTTGATTATTTTTCGAAGGATTGGATGAAACAAAGGCACAATTTATAAATAAATAAATTTCTTTTGGGGTGATGTAAGGCGGATGGGATGACTTGTGTGCGAATGAGGCGGGTGCGGTCGATGAACGTGGTACTACACACAAGAGTGTCTTCAATAGGTTTGCCGGTTGCGCCCAAGCCATATCTATAAGTGATGCGGGCATATGAGAGCTGAAGGGTAGTAGAGGAAAATAAATCTGAAATAATTTTCTATCGTTCTCCGATCGGATGGGATAACATTGCAACAGATTGATGGCCTCAATGCTTCGCAGCTGAACGTTATTTGTATCTATGTAATTATAGATATCTGCCTTTGGGCAAAAATCCAAAAGGATGAACATGATAAATTGACCTTTTAATCAGAAATCAAACGTAAGGACTTTCGTCTTATCGAGATGCGAAAAGAAGACATTTAATAAGTTAGAGACTTTAAAGGACTCTACTACGTTCTACACCCTCACATCCAACGGATATCACTCCGAGACGGTAAACAATACAGTTTCTGACAATATTTACACGCGAAATAATAATAAATGAACATTGGGGCGCGCGAAACAACAATAAATCTCGCGCTCTAAACTGTGGCGTTCCTTTGTCGATTTAGATCACATTTCATAAACCCCCAACTGACTGCAGACATCCCTGGGTATTGTATCAGAGATACATATATCCGTATGGATGTGTATTGAATATACAAAAAGCTACACATTTTCCATAAAAAAAAAAAAACAAGACAAGGATGTATGGGAACAAAAAAATACGTTTTCCGGAACTTTGGCAAAGGACTCGGTTTAAGCAAATCTGCGTAAATTTGCTTGTAATAAACAGCTCATTCGCAAAAAAAGAGTAGAAATGAAATATATGAAAGCATTTTCGGTGTGTAGGTGTGGGTGCCATCCTCCCATTGTATATATGTCGGATGAGGGGTTAGAACGAGAAAATAAAATACATAAACCGATGAAGGAACCATTAGACTCATATACATATTTTTGGTCGTCGAAATGATGGTTTATTTGAAAAGGATAATCAACTCATTTCAGATTTAGCTGGTCCTTGTGTCTCTCTGCTCGGATGTCGGAATTACTTGTAAGGAGACAATTTTTTTTTTTTTTTGTGTCTGTTCGGTGGTTTGAATAGTTTTTATGTATCTGTGGTTGGGTGTGGCGGAATGGAGTAATTTCCCCAGAAATTGTGTGTTTGTGGTTGGTACGAGCGATAGTAAAATAGATATGATTACAGAGGGGTATTGCCATTTCGGTGTTAATCTAAGTTCCATGCTGTTGAAAGAAAATTAGGAGAGATGGCAGATTTGCGTACTTTCAGTTTTTTTAAAGGCCACTGGGGGTAAACTTTTACAAGGCAATGTCTTTCGAAATGTTGTATTGGTATGGTGCGGGGAAAAAGGTCCTGCAGAGAAGTGACGCTTATTAAACAGGGTCTCTGTTATGTTCTCTCTTCGGAGTTGATTTGAAGAACCTAAAGTGTTCAGCTTTTCATACTAATCAAACCATGTGCATACAAATGGGGTTTTTACCTGCAGTATATGCCTTAGTAAGTACCTACAATGACTACTAGTAGAATGAGTGCTTTAAAGTAGTTTTGTTCCTTTTAAACATTTTTCTCTGTTGAAGCGAATCAATAACACCGACCCACTTAATGCTTGGAGACAACAGCCTCGAACAACGGATTCCCTCAAATACCAACCAAAACCGGAACACGCTGAACACCCCAAGTGCTACTCAAAAACTTCTGCGCACGGCAAATGGCAGACACTACAGAGACTCGGGAAATACGTAAGACAGGATAAGGAATACAAAAACGAAAAATATGCGACATTTATTACAGCTTATCCTTGCAGATACTTACTTACTTACTTACTTGGCGCTACAGGCCGAGATGAACCTGGGCCTCAACCAACATGCCTCTCCAATTAGTTCGGTCCTTAGCTAACTGCCTCCAGTTGTGCACTCCAAGTTGGTTGAGGTCGGTTTCTATTTGCGCGCGCCACTTAAAGCGAGGTCTTCCTCTACTGCGTCCGACGTCTGGCTGGGAATCGAAGACTCTCCGAACCGGAGTATCGGTGTCTATTCGTTCTCCATGTCCTAGCCATCTTAAACGTCCAATGCTGAGTTTTTTGACCAGGGGCATGTCGCTGTACAGCTCGTTTTGTTCGTGGTTGAATCTTCGTCTCAATAGCCCGTCAACGCAAACGGGACTGACGATTTTTCGAAGAATTTTTCTCTCGAATCGACCAAGGATTTCTTCAACCGCTTTTGATACGGTCCATGCTTCAGCGCCGTAGAGCAGGACTGGGATGATCAGGGTCTTATATAGGATATCCTTAGTAGTTCGAGTGAGGGCTTTACTACTAAATTGCCTTCTTAGCCCGAAGAATCAGCGATTGGCAAGAGTACTTCTTCGTTTGATTTCTGACGACATGCTGTCAGAGTTAATAGCGAAGCCTAGTTAGACAAAGTCCCGTACTACCTCAAAGTTATATCTGTCAATGTTGACGTTCTGTCCAATTCGTCGATGTTGTGTGTCTTTTCGTATTGACAGCATAAACTTAGTCTTACCCTCATTTACTGCTAAACCCATTTTCGCCGCTTCCTTCTCTATACTTGCAAACGTGGCTATGACATCACGTTGAGTCCTACCAATGATGTCAATATCGTCGGCGTATGCTAGTAGTTGCACCGATTTTTGAAAAATTGTGCCTCTGGTGTTGGCTCTGGAGTTATGCACAATCCTCTCAAGAATGAAATTAAAGAAGTCACATGACAGCGCATCGCCTTTCCTAAATCCTTTTTTGATATCGAATGTGTCGGTGAGGTCGTTTCTGACCCTGATGGAGCAGCGAGAATTCTCCATCGTCATCCTTCACAAACGGACGAGTTTGGGCGGTATACCAAAACTAGACATGGCTCTGTATAGTTCGTCTCTATAAATGCCGTCGTATGCGGCTTTGCAATCGATAAATAGGTGGTGGGTATCGATTTGGACTTCTTGGGTTTTTTCCAGGATCTGCCGAAGTGTAAAAATTTGATCGATTGTGGACTTTCCTGGCCTAAAACCACACTGATAAAGGCCAATCAGGTTGTTGGTAAACGGTTTCAAGCGTTCACATATTACGGCAGATAGGATCTTGTAGGCGATGTTGAGTAGACCTATGCGTCTGTAGTTGGCGCAGTTCAGAGGGTCTCCTTTTTTGTGGATCCGGCAAACGATGCTGAGGTTCCATTCTTCAGGCATATTTTCATCCGACCAGATTTGGCTTATGAGTTGGTGGAAGTTACTTACCAAGTCATCTCCGCCGGCCTTATAGAGCTCAGCGGGAAGGCCGTCATTTCCGGCAGCCTTATTAAGCTTAAGTTTAGATATATGTTGGCAGTTTTCGCCGTCGTTGCCAATATTGAATGGTTCGTTCTGCCTGACAGCGGAATGTTGTTCGTCATCGCCGTTTAACAGTCTGCAGAAGTGGTTCTTCCATATCCTCAGCATCGACTGTGTCTCAACTACAATATTTCCTTGTCCATCTCGACAGGATTCTGTTCGAGCCTTGTATCCTTGGCTTTGACGTTTTACACTTTGGTAAAACTTGCGAACATCGTTCCTGGAGTGGCACCTCTCTATATCCTCGATCGCGCGCTTTTCTTGCTCTTTTTTCTTCTTGCTGAAGAGCCGATGTTCTTCCTTCACATTTCCTTCCTCTCGTCTTCACCTGCAGCTTAGCCTTGTAGGCCTCGTTCTTGGCTGCGAGCATCTGTCGGCATTCCTCATCAAACCAGGGGTTTCTTGCTGGTGGGCGCGAGAAACCTAGCACATCAGTTGCGGCTGATCTAATGGCCTGTTGGCATCGTTGCCATTGCTCTTCGACATTCGATGCTGGTGGTATGGTGTTAATCGAGAGGTTAAGGGATACGCGTTGTGCGAAGGTCTTAGCGGTCTCTTGCGATTGCAGTCTTCCGACATTAAATTTGTTCACAGTATTTCTGGATTGTTGTGGCGTGGTGGATATCCGCATTCTTACCTTGGCTGCTACAAGGTAGTGATCCGAGTCGATGTTAGCTCCTCGAAATGTTCGGACATCAAAAATACTGGATGTGTGCCTCTTGTCTATCGCAATGTGATTAATTTGGTTGATTCCCCTTATGAATGCCTTTTTAGAGGCCAGCGTGTGCTGGCTATAGTGGCATTTTGTTCCACCGCGAAGTCAATTAGCCTAAGTCCGTTGCCAGACATATTGTCGTGTAGGCAATGATTTTCGACAATACTACAAAAGATGTCCTCTCTTCTTCCTAACTTTGCGTTATAATCTCCCAGCACGATTTTAACACCGTACTTTGGTAGTCGCTTATAGGCTTTGTCAAGGAGCTCGTAGAATCAATCCTTAGTTGTATCATCTTTTTACTCCATTGTGAGCGTGAGCGCACATAAGGCTTATGTTGACGAATTTGGCCTTGATGCGGATTGTTGCAATGCGTTCGCTATTGTCTTGGAAACATAAGATTTCTTGCCTAAGTCTGGCACTTATAACAAATCCGCATCCGAATAGTCGCTGTTTTCGCTCACACGGTCCACAGTAGATGTCACAGTTTTTCATCCTCTTTTTGCCCGCCCCATCCCATCGTATTTCCTGGATGGCAGTAATGTCTGATTTGTAGCAGTTTAGGGCTTCCGCTAGTTGTTCGCCTGCACCTCTCCTGTTTAATGTTCTCACATTCCAGGTGCAGATACGAACGTCGTTGTCCTTTTTTCGTTTAGCAGGGTCGTCAACAGTAAAATCAGTCCTTTCCGAGGCTATTGGTTGCTTCGTAACAATATTTTTTTCTGTGGGTGTGTAGTTAACCCAAAGCACAACCCCCAACCTGGAGGGCCAGTTCCAATTTATTAGATACCCCTAGGACACGGGGCCATCAGTATCCACTACGGGATTGAGCGCTGCCGTTGGCCTTTCGGTTCATCCGCCACCATCTCTGCTCAAGGGGCCTGACTAACCCTTGAAATTCCTAGACAACCTGTTGTCCGAATATGTCAGAGCAGCTCATCTAGGTTCGCCTGGGACAGCAGGCCGGGTATTCATCCGTGCCATCCTCACCAGGGTGTTTATAGCGTTGCTGTTTTTCGTCGTGTTATCAACACTCGCACTTATCGTTTGGCAAGTCAAATCCGGTTGGATGACACCAGTACCCGATGGTTACCACTTGGAGGTAAAAATAAGCACATTTGATGTGTAGTCAGAGTTACAACACTGGGCATTGCCAAGTTAACGCCAAAGAGTCTTCCCTCGTTCTAAAACACCCAACCATCATGAGAAACTTCTGAAAATTTGCTGGTCGGGATCGGCAACCATTTAACTTCGAATACACAAATAAATGGAGAAGCTAACAACCGTTAATGTATGACATATGACGTTATTACTATTCCTTACATCCCCACTCCTTACCTTCGTTTCCATGGCAAATATACAACTCGCAGCTCAAATGATATAACAACCCGCCCGTAAGTCCTAGTGCTAGTCCCATGTAAAAGTATTCTCCTAGTCCTATCCTCAGGAAGTTGATAAAATCATCTGAAATAACGGGTCAACCCTCGTTTTTAATAACGACCCCATTTTAAAGCACACCATAAACAAACCCGCTTGTTAAATCCACTCGCATGTTTATAGGGATCCCCCTTACCTAACTATATGAATGTTTGCACCACACCAGCAAATACGTTTACACCATATACATATACACACATACCTCGGGGTATACATATTTTCCAACTTATCGCCATTGCTACGAGTATACTTGCCTCTGTTTTTTTCCCCCTGTAAGTCTTGTTAAATTGCCAAAAACTACAATAAGTGAATCCTTCATGGCGTATAAGATGGCCCAACAATTCCTTGGCAACCGATTGTGCCTCGTCATGAAACTTTTCCTTCATGGATATCTTATGAGGTAACCCGAAAAAGTGAAGTATTAGAACATAAATCCTCAAAAGAGAAATAATGATACTGATGACAGCGATAACCCGTTGAAAAGGATATTGATTGTATCAAAGACCTTAAATTGAACTTTTGAAAAATTATATGTGCACTCGGAGTGCCCCAAGGGTTAAAACAATATTATTTGTGCTGTGGCACTATCTTGGGTTGTAGTATATTAAAGTTTTACCGTATGCTCCGCATTTTAACAAGGACGAGTTATTTTTTCGTTTACCATCTCCCCGCCCATATGGCAAAAGCATATAGGATGAGCGCTGTTGAAACTCAGATACACTCCTCGACTCAACGGAACTCAGTTCAGCTACTTATACATAGACAAAGTTCTTCCCGAGTTTGGTTTACGCATTTTGCTATTCCAAGGCAAGGACATTCCAGAGAGGTTGGTTTTTTTTTTTTTTTTTTTGAATTAAAATTATATGTGGGTAGCACTTCCCATGCGCCTGTAGTACATGCCTCTGATGTCTTCAAAAACTCGTTAGATGCAAAAGTGAGAACTATTCGCAAACCCATTTCGCCCAATAAAGTGAAAAAAACGAACTAAACAAGGACCAACAAGGACACAAGTATCACAATTTCAATAAATAAGGTTAAATTCTCTGTACCATCGTAAAGCGAGTGGGGACACACAAATAACTGCAACGACATAAAAGGGTTATATTGCGAACATTTTCTACCCGAATTCCCACAAGGACAATCAGCAGCAATCACCACTTGTTGCCAACTGGAAGGATCGAAGAAACTAGCTTCAAATACTGACTTATGCCCAGACACTTGACCAATATAATGTGTGCGCCGGCATTTGGGGCCAACCAGGCACAGCTTCCTCTCGATTGACCTACAGGACTTTGTGTGTTTGGTGAATCGTATTTTTATTTGATTTTCCTCTCGTCCTTGTTACTCGTATATTTTCATCTTCAGTAAGGCGGAAAGGAGGGGTGTGTATAGCTCGCGCACACACTTAACTTCGACCTAGGAACGAACATAATAACGAATGGGTTCTATTAACACGTAATCATTGGCGCTGCGCTCTGTGCCCGTCCAAAGGGATGCGGGTTTCCCCTCATCGGGCAAATGAAAAAAAAACACATATTCGCTTGCAGACTCGGAAAATTCCACTGACACTATTAATTGCCCTAATTTGTCACTTTGCATCACCCATATAGATAGCAGCAGTGATAAAGTCCACAAATTGCCCTTTTGCAGGGGTCCCCAGTGCGCGGGAGGGGGGGAGGTTTTCTATTACAGGATTACAGAACCATTGCGGATAAACTGCCTCCTTTAAGTCCGTAAGCTCTGCGTTATCGAAATAAAATTAACTGCCTTCGCAATGGTTCGATATAAAAAAAAACTCCTTCGGATTAAACTTGTGCTATCGGGATCAGAGGCCGGCCGGCGGCACGACACTGCTGGAATTGGAACGCTAGTGTGTAGGTGAATATCGCTCGTTCGTTTGCTGCGTATAATTATTTATCTCCGTATGCTTGGGATTGATTGAAAAGGCATTAATGCGATTTATTGTCTTCTGATGTTAACTGTACGAGCTTAAACATTCGGTTGCTGGGAGGCGTAGTTCTACGATGTGGATCATTTCTGTTTCCCGTTAATTTGGTTACTTAACGTGTTCCCAAGCCTGAGAAGGAAAAGTGATTGACTGCGATATGTTAACATCTAATAGGCAATATGGGGCTTTGACTTCTGAGCAATGGAAGAGTAGGTAATTGAATTCAGATAATCAGCTCACATTCATCGAATGGAGTCCGAATGTCAGGTAGGAGTCATTATCCAGATAAATCAAAACTAAACTTAAGGAACGCAATTCAACAATTACCAATGGAAACTGGTAACACATCTTGAGACTCAGGTATGCTGGTTTCAGGTATGTTTTTGTTATGGTTCAAGGTTGTCTGAAAGATTTCCCTCACCTGTACATGTTGTTCAAGGAATACAATTGGGCTGTCCATGGTTGTAATTTTAATTTGGATACCACCTCGTTAAGTACAGCTTGGGCTGAGGACAGGGTTGGATATTCGCATCCAGAGGGTGAAAGTTCGAGTCTAGACAGAGGGAAAATGTTTGTTTTATATTTTTTTTTTTTCCTTAGTAAGAGGTCGAGTGAAGGGCTCAAATCCATGATTGTGTACTTGTTTGAAGAAGTGAATCTAATTAGTTGTTTGAGTGCGCAGAGAAATTTTATAAATTAATATTCGAGATTATTCAATCTAAAATAAAACAAAAAACAAAAACCAAAACTTTTTTTCCCGCGGGCTGGTGAAATTTTTTTACAGACACTATGAGGACCGTTTACTCATTTAAACCACCACCCTTTTTGTACATGATGATGGTTGGATGTTGTAGAACGAGGACAAACTCTGATTGGGTTTAACTTGGCGAAGCCCAGTCGTTATAACTTTGACTACACATTAATTGTGCTTATTTTATTTCCAAGTGGTAACCATCGGATACTGATCTCACCCAACCGGATTTGACCTGCTAAACTCATAAGTGCGGGTGTTGTTAACAAGACGAAAAAACAGCAAAACTATAAACTGCCTTGTCAGAATGCCTGGCACGGAATACCATGCCTGTTGTCCTCAGGTGAACCTAGAGGAGCTGCATTGACATATTCGCACAACAGGTCTGTTAGGAATCTCGACCGTAAGTCAGGCCCCTTGAACGGAGATGGTGGCGGGTGAACTGAAAGGTCAGCGCTCAGGCGAACCTAGAGGAGCTTACTTACTTAAGTGGCGCTACAGTCCGGGATGAACCTGGGCCTCAACCAGCATGCCTCTCCAATTAGCCCGGTCCTTAGCTAACTGCCTCCAGTTGCGCACTCCAAGTTGGTTGAGGTCGGTTTCTACTTGTGCGCGCCACTTAAGGCGAGGTCTTCCTCTACTGCGTCCGACGTCTGGCTGGGAATCGAAGACTCTGCGAGCCGGAGTATTGGTGTCCGTTCATTCTACATGTCCTGGCCATCTTAATGCCCAATGCGGAGTTTTTTTGACTAGGGGTATGTCGCTGTACAGCTCGTATAGTTCGTGGTTGAATCTTCGTCTCCATAGCCCGTCAACGCAAACGGGACCGAAGATTTTCCGAAGAATTTTCCGCTCAAATCGACCAAGGAATCGACGTAAGTATCTAAACCTGGAATGTGAGAACATATAACAGAAAAAGTACAAGCGAAATACTAGCGGAAGCCCTAAGCTGCTACAAAGCAGACATAACTGCCATCCTGGAAATTCGATGGGATGGCCCGGGCAAAAAGATGATGAAAAACTGTGGGATCTACTATGGACCGTGTTATAGTGAGCAGAAGCAGCGAAACAGAAACAGATGCGGATTTGTTATAAGTTCCAGACTTATGCAAGAAATCTTATGTTTCCAAGACATTAGCGAACGCATTGTAACAATCCGCATCAAAGCCAAATTCGTCAACATAAGCCTTATGTGCGCTCACGCTCACAATGGATTAAAAAGATGAGGCAACTAAGGATTGATTCTACGAGCTCCTTGACAAAACCTATAAGCGACTACCAAAGTACGATGTTAAAATCGTGCTGGGAGATTATAACGCATAGTTAGGAAGAAGAGAGGACATCTTTTGTAGTATTGTCGAAAATCATAGCCTACACGACAATATGTCTGGCAACGGATTTAGGCTAATTGACTTCGCGGTGGAACAAAATGCCACTATACCCAGCACACGCTGGCCTCTAAAAAGACATTCATAAGGGGAATCAACCAAATTATTCATATTGCGATTGACAAGAGGCACACATCCAGTATTTTGGATGTCCGAACATTCCGAGGGGCTAACACCGACTCGAACCACTACCTTGTTGTAGGTAAGGTAAGGATGCGGATATCCACCACGCCACAACAAACCAGAAATACTGTGAAAAAATTTAATCTCGAAAGACTGCAATCGTAAGAGACCGCCAAGGCCTTCGCGCAACGCGTATCCCTTAACCTCTCGATTCACACTATACCGCCACCAGCATTTAATATCGAAGAACAATGGCAACGATGCCAACAAGCCTTTAGATCAGCCGCAGCGGATGTGCTAGGTTTCTCGCGACCACCAGCAAGAAACCCCTGGTTTGAGGAGGAATGCCGACAGATGCTCGCAGGCAAGAACGAGGCCTACAAGGCTAAGCTGCAGGTGAAGATAAGAGTTGCCATTGAGCTCTATAGGCAAAGAAGAAGTAAAGAACACCGGCTTTTCAGAAAGAAGAAAAAAAATGTGCGCGGTGTTCGCAAGTTTAACCAAAGTATAAAACGCCAAAACGCCAAGGATACAAGGCTCGAACTGAATCCTGTCGAGATGAACAATGAAATATCGTAGTTGAGGCACAGTCGATGCTGAGGATATGAAAAAACCACTTCTGCAGACTGCTAAACGCCGATGACGAACAAAATTCCGCTGTCAGGCAGAACGAACCATTCAATATTGGCGACGACAGCGAAAACTACCAACCACCCGACCTAAGTGAAGTGAGGATAGCCATATCTAGACTCAAGCTTAATAAGGCCACCGGAAATGAGCTGAGCTTTATAAAGCTGGCGGAGATGACTTGGTAAGTAACATACACCAACTCATAAGCCAAATCTGGTCGGATGAAAGTATGCCCGAAGAATGGAACCTCAGCATCGTTTGCCCGATCAACAAAAAAGGAGACCCTCTGAACTGCGCGAACTACAGAGGCATACGTCTGCTCAACATCGCCTACAAGATCCTATCTGCCGAAATATGTGAACGCCTGAAACCGTTTACCAACAACCTGATCGGCCCTTATCATTGTGGTTTTAGGCCAGGAAAGTCCACAATCGATCAAATTTTCACACTTCGGCGGATCCTGGAAAAAAACCCAAGAAGTCCAAATCGATACCCACCACCTATTCATCGATTTCAAAGCCGCATACGACAGCATTTATAGAGACGAACTATACAGAGCCATGTCTAGTTTTGGTTTACCGTCCAAACTCTTCAATTTGATTCTTGAGAGGATTGTGCAAAACTCCCGAGCCAACACCAGATGTACAATTTTCCAAAAATCGTTACAACTACTAGCATACGCCGGACTCAATGTGATGTTATAGCCAAGTTTTCTAGTATTGAGAAAGAAGCGGCAAAAATGCGTTTAGCTAGTAGTAGTAGTAATACCCCCATACCAAGTATATCCTGTCAACACGAAAGGATACATAACAACTACGAATTAGGCCGAACGTCACCATTGTCAGATATAACTTTGAGATAGTATGGGACTTTGTCTACACCGGCTCTGCTATAAACTCTGATAACAACCTCTCTTCAGAAATCAAACGAAGATCTTTGAATCTTGCCAACCGCTGTTTCTTTGGGCTAAGAAGGCAATTCAGTCGTAAAGGCCTCACGCGAACTACTAAGGAGATCCTATATAGGACTCTGATCATCCCAGTCCTGCTCTACGACGCTGAAGCATTAACCGTATCAAAAGTGGATAAAGAAATCCTTGGTCGATATAAGAGGAAAATTTTTCAACAATCTTCGGTCCTGTTTGCTTTAATGGGCTATGGAGACGCAGATTCAACCGCTAGTCAGGAAACTCCGTTTTGGACGTTTTATCTGGCTAGGACATGTAGAACCAATGGACACCAATACTCCGTCTTCGATTCCCAGCCAGACATCGGACGCAGCAAAGGAAGAGCTCGTCTTTAGTGGCGCACATAAGTAGTTACCGACCTCAACCAACTTGGAATTCGCAACAGAAGGCATTTAGCTAATGACCGGTCCTATTGCAAAGGCAGCTCCACGTAAGTTAGTTAGTCTATTGACAATTTTTTTGAATTCCTTGCTTATTTTCGACACGAAGCATATTGACCGAAGATTGGCGGTGTTTGTTTTGTCCTAGGGACCTATCCCTAAGACAAAACATGTACCACCGCCGTTTTCCACACACATGATGAGCCTGTGGATGCATATGATGTGCTCTGGCAAATCTTGGCTCGTGAATGCTGCGAGTATTAAAAACACTACGAAACACATCTGAAAGTGTGTGTAGAAGACTATGAATAGATTAAAAAAAAATTATCCCTGAAATTGAACAATTTTAAACCTTAACACAAAGTAACCCTCTCCAATTGAAATTCCCCGAACTTCAACATCAGAGTTTTTCTCTTTTCAATTAAAACTTTTTCGAGATGAATTTGGTCAAAAAATATCTTCCAGCCGGCATCCTGTTGACATTGAAAATCCAATACACCCCAACAAATACACCACACACGATAGATACTTTCGCCAAAAATAAATAGAATGCCACGTTCTAATCTGCATACATTTTCATATGCATGAGTTGAAAAATTCCAAACAAAAAGGACGAAAATAAAAAAAAAAAAATTAAAAACAAAAAAAAAACAGAAAGTCACCCCTTCTGGCTGACACAAAAATTTGCGAAAATTGGCTTTCCTAATCGGGTGTACGGGCGAAAACTTGCACGCTACACATACTGAATTATGAGGAACACCATGAATAATATTAAAGTCATTCTTGTGCGCTCGGCTACATACGATGAGAGTACTCACTCGTTCATGGAATATCCTGACTCATGCCTAGCTATTTCACGGGTATCGAAATGTTCATTTGAAAATTCAATTTGCCTTGGATCCTTTTATTCAATTTGTTTATCCAGTTGACTTGGCATCAAGCTCCGGATGCGGCGAAGGTGTTTGTGTAGGATGCATGAATGGTAACTGAGAGTCCGACATACTTGAGTGGTTCCCTATTTGTTATTATGTGCTCACAAGGATTCGTTGTAATGTAACGACTATATGGCTAAAGGACGTCGGCAGCGACGACGACTACGACGGCTACAACAAACACGATGTGATGTAGCAACATTTTCACACAGAAGGTCGGGGATGTGGGTGAACGGTTCGTTTCATGCAAATATGAGTTAGCTACTTCACGGAATCACAGATCCTGAGCTGTTGGCGAGCCCTTTAATATTTCACTTAATTTATCTTTCCACTTGGTTTGGCTTCATTAGAAAATGCTGCCTGATTTTTGAGGCACCTCAACAATAGAAGAGCGACAAACTGGAAATCGTGAAGGAGATGATAATGGAAAATTATTACATGCATTCAAACACGAATAGGATTGTAAGGCGGCTTTGTCATCACATCATCGGGTGAGGAAGAATTGACGCAATATCCCTGCAGCGGTGGCAGTCTTACTCCGTACTCCCTATACCACCAAATACTCGTTCGTGTACATGTGGTGCTCTGTGAAGTGAACAAGGTACTCCACATACTCGGTGAAGTCTGTTTCGGCACGATGAGGATGCTGATGACGACGACATTCAATTGGCTTGAGATTTCCAACGATTGCCTATTTTCTGAATAGAAATAGAAAAATATTGATTTTCATGTTCCATTATATTATATCCTCCTCCATTCTCATCCTCGCCTCGGTTGGATGTTTTCTCGTTAGGCTTGCTGGTGTAGTGGAGAACGTCCACAATGATTACCAAGTGGGATTATTTTTTAATTATAATTTGAAATTGACAAAAAAAAAAAGGAGAAGGAGAATACCGGGTAATTCCTTTATAGTGACATCTCTGTTGTTGTTGTTGTTATTGTATTGCGCGCGTTACTCAAGAGCCAGAGTGAGAGTAATCAGTCAGAGGCAGAGTCCTTTCACCATCCGCTGCTTTGAAGGATGTGACATTTTCTTTATATATGCGCGCAATGATACTGGGACATGCCTCTGGGTGTGAAGCGAAGATTAATGAAATGAAACAAAATTCCGCGCCTTTGTGTGCCCATAAGGCGACTGCAATATAATTTCTCATTCATTTACAGCATCCCTCGGTCATTTACTTTTATTCTCCATCTTGGCATGGGTTTGTGTTGTTATTCATCCAGAGCGCATTTCCCACACGCACACATCCCCCAATATGCCCGTAAGAATGCAATGAATGTCTTGATGAGTTGGAGGGACACTTTACAGCTTTTTTTTTTATTGTGGACTCCAAATGAAATAGGCAACAAACTGTTCACATATACACACGAGTTAATTGTTGGTATGTTTGGAGTGGGGGAAGCTATGGGTAGTGCAATACTCTTGGGTCGTTAATGGCGAAAATTAATTTTCGGGAGCCTTTAACAACTTTTATCGCCGGTTATTTTAACCATTTAACTTTCGTCCTCTGTACGCCCGTTAAATACAAATCCATTTTTAATAGAGCAACGGTTTTTTTTTTATTTTCGAGAAAAGTGAACACACATATACTGAGAAGGAGGCATACGAAATAAAAGTGAATCGAATGAACAATGTTTTGTTTTGGGCTTGTAGCTTTGATGAAGGAAAAGTTTTGTATTGCTTTTACCAACATCATTGTCCCCCACCTCGGTCGTTTATTGTTGGCAAAACTTTCAACATAAAACTCACTTTGAAAAACATTTTTTTTTCCTCAAACTGAAGTCGCATACAATCGTCGTCGTCGTCGTCATTGTCGTTGTAGTTGGTATTGTCGTTGGGGGGTAGGTGTATAGGTAAACAGTGGTCCTGGTACAAGTCTTATGCTCGCTTTTTCACTTTACTTGCTTGTTTGAGTTTTTTTTTTTTTTTTGTTATTCGTAACATGGCTCCTTGAGTTCGCTTTCTGCTTTTAACAAATGTGTACATGAACCGCATGGACCTCTCAGCTATACTACGTTTATATGATACAATCATGTCGGTGGATGTGATTTGTCATTTAACTACGTAAAGAAGTCGAACTTACAAAAAAAAAATCGTGGAACCACCTGAATGAGAAATGTATCGCTTCATGATCCTTTTCATGTTTTTCAAGGCGGCCGACGGAGCAAAGAGTGGCCTTAATGTAGGGAGGCTTTCTTTGCGCTGGAAGTGAAGCCAACCATTCGAGAGAACAATTTTGGGACAGGTATGAATGTTTACCGTGCTAAATTGTTGATAAATATCTGTCGCAGTGCAGGAAAACCAATGTTTGCAATCAATAAACACGTGGTACTTACATACTTAAGTAACGCTTCAGTACGGAATGAACCTGGGCCTCAACCAACATGGCTCTCCAATTAGCGTGGTCCTGAGCTAACTGCCTCCAGTTGCGCACTCCAATTTGGTTGAATTTGCGCGCCGCTTCTTCTTCTACTGCCCCCGCCACGTTTGCTTGGGAATCGAAGACTCTGTGAGCTGGAATATTGGTATCCACTAGTTGTCCTAGCCATCTCATCACGTTGAGTCCGAACAATCAATATCGTCGGCGTATGCTAGTAGTTGCACTGATTTCTGGAAGATTGTGCCCCTGGAGTTGGCTCGGGAGTTTTGTACAATCACCTCATAATTGAGATTAAAGAAGTCACAGGACAGTGCTTCGCCTTGCCTAAATCCTTTTTTCGTATCGAATGTGTAGGTGAGGTCGTTTCCGACCCTGATGGAGCAGCGAACAGTCTGCATCGTCATCGTGCACAGACTAGACATGGCTCTGTATAGTTTGTCTCTAAAAATTCTGTCGTATGCGGCTTTGAAATCGATGAATAGGTGGTGGATATCGATTTGGTTGTTTTTTTCAGGATTGGCCGAAGTGTGAAAAGTTGATCAGTTTTGGACTTACCATGCCGAAAATCACACTAATAAGGGCCGATCAGATTGTTGTTAAACGGCTTTAGGCATTCACATTTTACGGCAGATAGGATCTTGTAGGTGATGCTGAGGACACTTATGTAGTTGGTGCAGTTCATAGATTCTCCTTTTTTGTGGATTGGCAAACGATGCTGAGGTTCCATTCTTAAAGCATACCTTCATACAACCAGATTTGGCTTATGAGTTGGTGGATGTAACTGGATGTAATGCTCAGCGGGAAGGCCGTCATTTCCGGAGGCCTTGTTAAGCTCCAGTTTAGACATTACTATCCTCACTTCACTAAGGTCGAGCGGTTGGTAGTTTTTGCTGTCTTCATCAGTATTGGATGGTTCGTTCTACCTGACAGGCGGAATGTTGTTCGTCATCGCCGGTTAACAGTCTGAAGTGGTTCTTCCATATCGTCAGCACAACTACGATATTTCCTTGTTCATCTTGACAGAATTGTGTTTTAGCCTTGTTGCCATTGTTCTTCGATATTAGATGCTGGTGGTGGTATAGTGTGAATCGTGAGGTTAAGGGATACGCGTTGCGCGAAGGCCTTGGCGGTCTCTTGCGATTGCAGTCTTTCGAGATTAAATTTTTTCACATTTCTGGTTTGTTGTGGCGTGGTGGATATCCGCATTCCTATCTTGCCTGCAACAAGGTAGTGGTCCGTGTCGATGTTAGCCCCTCGGAATGTTCGGACATCCGAAATTCTGGATGTGTGCCTCTTGTCTTTCACAAGGCGATCAATTTGGTTGATCCCCCTTATGAATATCGAGGTAGAGGGCAGCGTGTTCTGGCTATAGTGGCATTTCGTTCCACCGCGAAGTCAATTAGCCTAAGTCCGTTGCCAGACATATTGTCGTGTAGGCTATGATTTTTGACAATACTACAAAAGATGTCCTCTCTTCTTCCTAACTTTGCGTTATAATCTCCCAGCACGATTTTAACATCGTACTTCGGTATCGCTCATAAGTTTTATCAAGGAGCTCGTGGAAGCAATCTTTCGCTATTTCATCTTTTTCCTCTGTCGGGGCGTTAGCGCATATAAGACTTATGTTGGCGAATTTGGCCTTGATGCGAATTGTAACAATGCGTTCGCTAATGTCTTGGAAACATAAGACTTCCCGCCTATGTCGCTGTTTCTGCTCACTATAACACAGCCCGTAGTAGATGTCACAGTTTTTCATCCTCTTTTTGCCCAGCCCATCGCATCGTATTTCTTGGATGGCTTAGGGCTTCCCCTAGTTGTTTGCCTGCACTTCCCCTGTTGAATGTTCCCACTTTTAAGGTGCAAATACGAACGTCGTTGTCTTTTTATGGTTTAGCATGGTCGTCAACAATAAAATCCAATCTAAATCTTTTCCGAGGCTATTAGTTCAGTGGTGAGTACTTAATTCAAAGTACAACCCCCAACCTGGAGTACCAGTTCCAATTTATTTGATTCCCCTATCATCATTATCTACTACGGGATTGAGCTCTGCCGTTGGCCTTTCGGTTCATCTGCCACCATCTCTGTTCAAGGGGCTTGATTTAACCTTGAGATTCCCAAACGACCTGTTGTCCAAATATGTCGAAGCAGCAGCACATCTAGGTTCGCATGTGGAAAGCAGGCCTGGTATTACATTCATTCTGACCAGGCTGTTTATAGTGTTTTTGTTCTTCGTATTGTTATCAACACTCGCACTTATAAGTTTACCAAGTCAAATCCAGTTGGACGAGACCAGTATCCGATAGTTACCACTTGGAGGTAAAATAAGGACGATTTATATGTAGCCAATGTTATAGCGACCATGCAGCTTCAAGTTAAAGACAATCGAAGTTGCCCACGTTCTACAACATACAACCATCGCACTCATGAATGGTTCTGAGAAGAAGCTAGGCCATGTGTACTAACGAGCCTGTAGTACCAACATTTTTTTTAGTCCTTTTTTGTAAGATTCAAGGAGTGGCATATTAAAGGAATAATTGAATGAGCTGCCAAAAAAAAAACATATTTTTCCCAAACTGAATATTTTTTGTTTCTCCTTGAATTAAAGCATTTGTGTGCATAAACTTAAAAAAATTACGATCACCTAACGCAATAAGAACACACTTTTCTAAATCCAACAACATTGGCTCCAGATAAACGACAAAAGGCGCACAATTTCCTAAACGAGGCGCGATGTGCTAAATAACGTCGCATTTAAGTGGAAACTTTTTTCTTCTTGCATAGTTTTGACTTCTCTTTCAATTTCCCTACCCTTACTCCTTACACATGATGATCCACTAAAAAAAAGGCTGCAATGCATCCCCTTCCAATGCTTAAAAGAGAAATTCCAACGATTGCAAATTATCAGCGCAATACTCCCCCAATAAGTTTTGTCGTTTCTTTACTTTCATCCAAAAGACACCCCTTAAGCCTAGCAATCTAAACGAATGAATGTGATCACACACCAAGAACAAAAAACTCCCTTTAACTAAGTTTTCCCCCAGGAAGACAATTCTTTTCGGACTCAGCTCCAGCATCAGTATCAGCACCAGCCCCACCACCATCACCATCACCATCACCATCCCAAACCGAACGAACAACCGACCGGTTGAACGAATGAATTCAATCATACCAACCTACAAAAAAAAAACTGCTGCCCCAGGGTATAACTTTATCCTCAGCAGTAATAATATTTTCGAATCTATAACTTTTTCGTTACCTGGGATGTTGAAGCTTCTATTGCAGCAAAACGAAGATGCCATTGGCAAGTTTCTTTCATACTCAGGTAACTTTTTAATAAAATAACATCCTTTCAGTTGAATTTCCATAAACTTTCATTATTTCAAGGAAAACTTTGTTCCGTTGCTGCTTGCTGAATTCAACGCCTTCCGAGTCACCGAACACCTTCGATGCTCTTTACTTGAACTAATTTTCAAATTTCATAGAACCGTTCGTTTACCCAAGAAGACAAGGACCTCGACGCGCGTTGTCTTTGTCCTCCTAGTTGTCGTTGTAGTCTTTGAAATTATAATGGGGGCGCCTAGACTAACATAAGAAAAAAAAATCTACAAAACCAAAAATGGTGTCCTTTTAACTGTCGTTCATTTTGTCGAATAAAATGTAGGGAAATAGCCACATAAACAGTTATATTTATCCTTACATATACACTACAACGACCTCGAATAATAGCTGGATTTGCAAAATCTGTTCATCTCACCTACTTGCAGTCGCATAGATACCTATTGAGGACGATCTGGGAATCCTTCTGTTTCTCTCCTATTCATAGTATGTGCGGCGGGATATCGTTTTAACTTCGTGTACCACAGATGCAAAGGACGAAGAGACGTCGACGAGTAGGGAATGTCTGCTTTCTTCACGTCGATAATAGAAGAAACTTAAAAAGTTGTTAATTATTTTCATAGGGAAACTTTTTCTCAGACACTTCAGATTTCCCTCGGTTTTTTTTTTCTTGCTAAAGATATTCGTGTACTCGTACTACTGAATCCAGTATACTTGGTATTTTTCAACCAGATAGAAACAAGGATAAGGTCCTGTGATTTTGATTCCATTTTATTGGCTTCGGGAGAGAGTAAACTTTTTAATTTATTTATTAAGGGAGGCTGTACTTTTGGATCTATTCGATTTATGAAAATCTGCAGCCGCAGTTGAATGCGTTTGTGTAGGTACTTGAAGTTTTCAAGTCCTGTTTTCTTTTTTTTGCGCCTCTTTTATGAGGTGGTATGGCTAATTGAAAGGAGTTTTTGTGCAGGAAGAGTGCCTTGAATCGTTTCAATTTGAATAAAAAAGTTTCACTTCAAAAGTGTATTTGAATCTGAGTAGTGAATTTTATATACCGTTCCAATGAGCTTTTTGGGCTCTGAAAATTGGGTAATTGTTCGTTTCAACTTGCTTGCCATAAAAAAAAGGACGACCACAAATGCCCATTTCGTAGAAATTAAGAGGGTATATGGTATGAAGCAGGTGAACTAGGAATCCTAATTTAAAAAAAAAGAACTAATTTGGTACTCCTATTTCATGGAAGAGGTAAAAAAGGATCCTAAAAAGTTATTTTATGTGCTCAACCCTATCATTATAATTTTCAATGGCCCACTTATGGTTTTTATGAGTGTCGTAGTGTGCTCTGATGTGTCTTTCATGCATTTCAATCCAGTGCCATGGAGACGGAAATCACCAGGTGGCTTAGGAATAGATATCAAAATCAGCTACAGAGTGCGCCATCTTTTATGTCGGTATGTAAGTTTTGAATTACTTTGATATCAATCAACCGATTGACTTGAGTGGAGATATTTTTGAAACGTCAATTCAGTATCATTCTATTCTTAAATCACTTCAAACTGAAAAAAAAACGCGCCGAAAGACTAACGCTGTACATTGAAAATAGACGTTCAGTTTTAACTCAACGTGCATATCGTCGAAAATATCGTGGCCAACAAGATCTTTAGGAGGAAAGGTCATAACAACCTTCCGTGTATTAAGCTCCAACGAACAACTGACAATACAAATATACTTTTGACAGCAGGAATCGATCCGGGGAAATCTGGATCCAAAAAAAAATACAAAATTTTTGGCGCAACAGGCTCGTAAGTACCCCAGGGCCTAGCTTTCTCACAACCATTCATGTTTGCGGGACCTCCTGCTTTATGCCGACTCCGACTAAGTTGAGATAAGCTATTCTTGACAATTGATACTACTCGGATGATTTGTCAGTTCATCACGAGAGGAGGGCCAGTGAAAAATCATTCAGATGTTGCTACGGCTGGGAATCGAACCCAGACCTTTTGCGCGGCAGTTCATTGCACTAACCATCGCACCACTGAGCCCTCGGAAATCTGGATCACGGTGTTTTAACCTACGTAAAAGCCTCTGCGCGTTGGCCCTCATTTTTAGAGGAGCTTGAACCTCTGATTTTGGTTGGGGCCGTACGGCGTTCCTCAACCTAATCTCTTCCGCAGACACAGCAGCGTTGGAGTTTTCCAAGCTGTCGTGATGCTTCGGATCGTTGCGGCGAGAAATAACCGTGCAATAGCTACCTAATGTTGAGTCAACCTCTCCTTGTCCTATCGCAAGTGTCTCACAGAACCCTGGCAGCGTTGAGGTGGACCGATTTCCTTTGCCTGATGAGTTGTTACTCATCATAGCGCCGGTGAATTTAGTCATCCCCAGCTCCTCCTTCGGGTTCTGATTTACGTTTGTGTCCGTCCTGTCCTCTGATCCATCCTTGGTAGGGTCTGGAGAGACTGTTCTCTCCGGACTTGTGATGCGGATTTGTTATAAGTGCCAGACAGGCAAGAAGTCTTATGTTTGCAAGACATTAGCGAACGCATTGTAACAATCCGCATCAAGGCCAAAAAGATGATAAAACTGCTTCAACGAGCTCCTTGACAAAACCTATGAGCGACTACCAAAGTACGATGTTAGAATCGTGCTGGGAGATTTTAACGCAAAGGTAGAAAGAGAAGACATCTTTAGCAGTACTGTTGAAAAATATAGCCTACACGACAACACGTCTGGTAACGGACTTAGGTTAATTGACTTCGCTACGGAACGAAATGCCACTATAGCCAGCATACGGATTCCTCAGCTCGATATCCATAAGGGGACATGGCGGTCTCCAGATCAACGAACGGTCAACCAAACTGATCACATTGCGATAGACAAGAGGCACGCATCAAGTATTTTGGATGTCCGAACATTACGAGGGGCTAACATCGACTCGGACCACTACCTTGCTGCAGCCAAGGTAAGGATGCGGATATCCTACACAACAAACCAGAAATACTGTGAAAACATTTAATGTTGAAAGACTGCAATCGCCAGAGACCGCCAAGACCTTCGTGCAACGACTCACACCAATCCACCAGCATCTAATGTCGAAGAACAATGGCAACGATGCCAACAAGCCATAAGATCAGCCGCAACTGATGTGCTAGGTTTCTCGCGGCCACCAGGAAGAAACCCCTGGTTTGATGAGGAATGCAGACAGATGCTCGCAGCCAAGAACGAGGCCTACAAGGCTAAGCTGCAGGTGAAGACGAGAGCTGCCATTGAGCGGCTTTTCAGAAAGAAGAAAAACGAGCAAGAAAAGCGCGCGATCGAGGATATAGAGAGGTGCCACTCCAGGAAGGACGTTCGCAAATTTTACCAAAGTGTAAAACGTCAAAGCCAAGGATACAAAGCTCAAACAGAATCCTGTCGAGAGATTGTTAAACGGAGATGACGAACAACGTTCCGCTGTCAAGCAGAACGAACCATTTAATATTGGCAACGACAGCGAAAACTGCTAACCACCCGACCTAAGTGCAGTGAGGATAGCTATATCTAAACTCAAGCTTTATAGGGCCTCCGGAAATGACGGCCTTGCCGCTGAGCTTTATAAAGCTGGCGGAGATGACTCGATAAGTAACATCCACCAACTCATAAGCCAAATCTTGTAGGATGAAAGTATGCCTGAAGAATGGAGCCTCAGCATCGTTTGCCTGATCGACAAAAAAGGAGACCCTCTGAACTACGCCAACTACAGAGGCATACGTCTCCTCAATATCTGCTACAAGATCCTATCTGCCGTAATATGTGAACGTCCGGGATGAACCTGGGCCTCAACCAACATGTCTTTCCAATTAGCCCGGTCCATAGCTAACTACCTCCAGTTGCGCACTCTAAGTTGGTTGCGGTCGTTTTCTACTTGTGCGCGCCACTTAAGGTGAGGTGTTACTCTACTGCGTCCAACATCTGACTGGGAATCGAAGACTCCGCGATCCGATGTATTGGTGTCCATTCGTTCTACATGTCCTAGCCATCTTAAACGGCCAATGCGGAGTTTTTTGACCAGGGGTATGTCGCTGTCCGCATCCGCTTTTGATACGGTCCTTGCTTCAGCGCCGTAGAGTGCTTTCGTTAAGCATGGTCGTCAACAACAAAATCAATCTTTTCCGATTCTCTTGCTTGGTTCGTAACAAGTTTTTTTTTCGTGGATGGGTAGTTAACCCAAAGTACAACCCCCAACTTGAAGGGCAAGTTCCAGTTTATTAGATACCCCTTAGGGCACGGGGCCATCCGTATCCTCTACTGTATTGAGCGCTGCCGTTGGTCATTCGGCTGATCCGCCATCATCTCTGTTCCAGGAAGCTGACTTACCCTTGAGATTCCTATATAACCTGATGTCCAACTATGTCGAAGCAATTCATTTTGGTTATTCACTTTGGGAGTGTAGACGCCACCGTTGACTCCATCTTGGAAGTTCTTCCGCTGCCGCCTGGAAATGAACACTGACCACAGCCTTCATGATTACGAGTTAGGTAGACCGTTTGGAGAACGGGGTTCAGTGGTCATGGAAACATTCGCACTGAAGACAACGTGGAAGTCGGAAGACCTGATTTTTAAAGTGCATAACTTTGCGGAATTTTTCTACTTCCTATAGTAGTTCGAAATTCTTAACTTTATTACGAAGGACTCCCGGAATGACCTGATTTTATATTTAATTCCAACACATCTCATGTTGCCTCTTAACTTCACCCAAGAAAACTTTATGTGCAACATCTCGAAATACACTAACGTGTGGCACAACTTTTCCATCTCATAAAATTCAGTTAAAGCCAAAATTCAATCTATGAACACAAGCACTCCTAACAAATATTTAATAGAAATCCTTTATTCCCTGCGTGGCATTCACACGAAAATTAGATTCTTTTGTTTTATTTACGCCGGAGAATACGACTCCTCACTGACTACCACATCAATCCAATTATTCCACTATTTGCACTGATTAGCTTCCTAACTATTGCTGGATAATGCATGTAAATACAAATTGAAATCCATATCCATTGGCTAAGTGAAAAAACAGATGTGACACCTTACACACCCAGATCCGGATACAGATCCTTTCTGTCGCTCATACCTACTCAGCCGTCCGTTTGCCTGTAATATGTATGCGAGGCAAACAATCGTTCAGTGCAGCGTTTCACCAACACTCTGACACCAAACAAATTTATTTTCATTGAATTAAAAATGTTGATCCCGACGCCTGCAAGAGATAAACATCCAACCAGAAAGCAAATAAAGCCCACGGCAGACAAGTGAAATATTTTGGGCTATCGCATTGGTAATCCCGGGATGCCCCTTTGCAATTATGCCTGACGGCTATATGGCGGTATCACATAATGTTAAACCCCAACAGTGGCTGTCAGTGCCGGTCCTGGAGGTGGCGATACTGGTGGTGGGGGCGATCCGCCACTCGAAGGCCATAACCGCAAACGTGAATATGTTGAATTGAATATTAGTCGAGGGGAATCATGATAATAATTGGCCAATTTGGTCCTGGGAATTACCCCGTGATTACAACATTTAACGTCCCTATTAGTGATTTAGTCAATGAAAGAGACATTATTTCAATTGCGGGTGTTCTATCGAGTATAGATGCGTTATTTCAGAAATATGTTAATCAGGTATTGGATGGAATTTTATGCTCGAGCTTAGTTCGGATATAGAGCCGGCTGTACACCTGGCTTTATAATTGCCAGGATTTAATATGTTTTTTAGAGAATTGTATTCTTAAATTGGGAACGATGCCGAAAGCGAGATATTAAAATCAATCAGAGGACATTGTTTTCTGTCCTGACAGCATAGGAGAGCGAAAACAATTGAGAAGGATATGTCTCTCCCATTGTTGTTTATAGGAAATGCATATCTGAAAACTTGCCTTACTACCCATACTTTCAAAGCCAATTACACAGAGATTGGAAAGGAATATTGATTAATAAGCGATCCGTTCCGAAAAAGAAGCCCACAAATGGATACCTGCTATGTTATGAAACACATCTATGGGAATCTGCAATGGAAAGTCATGGAGAATCTTTGCCTTGGATGTTTCCAATGCTTTGAATCTAGTTTGTCATAGGGCTTTGTTACCTAAATTGACAGTAAACGGATTTCCTTAAATAATGGGCGGTTGGTTGGAAAACTTTCCGTCCGGAAACAAGGAGGTAAAGTCCGACTGTGTGGAGATTACAAAATCTCTTTGAATCCTCAAATTTTAGTTCAGGAACATCCATTGCCGACAGTCGAAGAACTGTTTGCGTCCATGGCAGGTGGAACAAAATTTACAAAAATAGATCTGAGTAAGGCTTACTTACAATTAGAAGTACATCCCGATGATCGTGATCCTCTTACATTGAGTACTCACAGAGGTTTGTACAGGCCAACCAGATTTATGTACGGAGTTGCATCTGGGCCTGCAAAGTGGCAAAACCAAATCGAGGAAATTCTTAAAGATATCGACGGCGTTTCGGTTTTCTTAGATGATATCAAGATTACTGCGCCCAACGATGAAATTCATCTTCAACGCCTTGAAAAAGTTTTATCAAGGCTTAGCAAATACAATATGCGAGTAAATTTTGAAAAATGTGTTTTTATGGCAAATGAAATTGAGTATTGTGTGTACAAAATCGACCGCGATGGAATTCATAAAGTAAAGAAACGAGTGGTGGGTGCACGACTGGGTCGTACGCAACTTTCTCTTTCACAGCAAGTTAGGCGTTAGATCAAATAGTACGCATTTTGATTATTGATGCTAAAAATGATATAAAGAATGTCCAAATGTTTAGCAGTTTGCGAGAAATTAACAATTTTCTTTATATGGCCTATATGACAAAATCCGTTATATGGATTTTCTCGCAAAAACTGGGTATGCAGTTTTGTTGGAACTAATATGCATATAGTATTTATAAAGTTTAATCAAAATCGTTAGAGCCGTTTTCGAGAAAATTGAGGTTATGTGTAATTTTTATATGGCAGGTACCGTTATTAACATGGCTAAAAGCAAAAAAAATGGCCTAGAATTAAGACCAAAACAAACTTGGATACGAAGTTTGAAGAAAATCGGTCAAGCCGTTTAGGCTGGGGAAACCATTACGGACAGACGGACCGACGGACGGAATTCCAAAAACCACTTTTTTAGGCTCCGCTATAATCGTTATGTTAGAATCAATCAAAATCTCGAGGTCGAAAATTTTCACGAAAACAATATCTTTCTCTTTGTAAGAGAAAGTTAAAAAATCGATGCAATAACTGAAATGCTGAAACCGAAAAATAAAGATGAAGTTCGAGCATATATCGGGTTAGTTAATTACGTAGATAGATTAATTACGGTAGATTTTTCGAAAACCTCAGTACGATTTTGTATCCACTAAACAATTTACTTAAGAACAGGGTTCCCTTTTTCTGGGATGATAAATGCGATAAAGCGTTTCAAACAGTTCGGAATAAAATTCAAATGGAAACATATTTAGTACATTACGACCCTAGGTTGCCGTTAGTACTGGCAACCGATGCAAGTCCAGTTGGGGTTGGGGCTCTATTGAGCCATATATTTCCTGATGGTAGGGAAAAGCCAATACAAATTGCTACTCAAACACTTTCGCAAATACAGCAACGATATACACAAATTGATAGAGAAGCTTATGCTATAAGTTTTGGCATTCGTAAGTTTTATCAATATGTGTATGCGAGAAAATTTATTTTAATTACTGACAATAAGCCCTTGACTCAAATTCTTGCGCCTGGAAAAGGATTACCAACACTATCGGCAACCAGGATGCAACGTTATGCAATTTTTTTTGCAATCATTTGATTATGAAATACGCTACAGAAAATCAGCGGAAAATTCAAACGCAGATTCTTTATCTCGTTTACCACTGTCTGAAGTGGATTCTACAAAAGATGAAATTGAGGTAATCGAAATGAACGCCATCGAGACACTGCCTCTTTCCGTAGAACAGCTACAAGCTGCAACCGAAGAGGATGAGGAAGTTAGGGATTTGATTGAAGCTCTTATGTCCGGTAAATTTATAAGCCCAGACAAACGATTCGGTATTGAGCAAACTGAATTCACTCTTCAACAAAATTGCTTACTTCGGGGGTTGCGGGTATACGTCCCAAAACAACTTAGAAAAAAGGTGCTTGATGAGCTTCACACCGCTCAATTTGAGATCTCTCGGATGAAGTCGTTAGCACGAAGCTTTTGTTGGTGGCCTAAAATTGATTTGGATTTGTCGGTTTCGCTGGACCTTTTATTGGGAAGTATTTTTTCATACTTATCGACGCATACACAAAATGGCCAGAAATACATATAATTTCAAATAATGGGTGATTTTTTAAGAGGTTTAGAACTTTCTTTAAAAAAAAAACACAAAAAATTCGAAAAAATGAATGAAATATTTACTTGAATCGATAGTTTGAACCTTGCAATTTAATGTTTAAAGATAATTTCATGCAAATGTTGACCGCGGCTGCGTCTCAGGTAGCCCATCCGCTGAGTCCAATTTTGGCATACTCTTTCACACATATCGGCCGGTATCTCACGAATGAATGCATGGATGTTGGCTTCCAGTGCGTCAATCGAAGCGGGCTTGTCCCTATAGACATTAGCTTTGACATACCCCCACAAAAAATAATCTAATGGTGTCAAATCGCACGATCTAGGCGGCCAATTGACCGGCCCGAAACGTGAAATTAACTGTTCACCAAACTCGCCTCGCAATTGCGCCATTGTTTCGCGTGCTGTGTGGCATGTGGCACCGTCTTGTTGAAACCACATATCATGCAAGTCAAGAACTTCCATTTCGGGCAAAAAAAAGTTTGTTATCATCGCTCGGTAGCGTTCACCATTGACAGTAACGCTGCGATTCGCATCATCTTTGAAGAAATATGGCCCAATAATGCCGCCGGCCCATAAACCGCACCAAACAGTGGCTTTTTCGGGATGCATTGGTAGCTGTTGCAATGCTTCTGGCTGATCTTCACTCCAAATGCGGCAATTTTGCTTATTTACCTACCCATTCAACCAAAAATGAGCCTCATCGCTGAACACAATTTTTCGATAAAAAAGCGGATCCTCGGCCAGCTTTCCAAGAGCCCATTCACCAAAAATTCGGCGTTGTGGTAGGTCGGAAGGCTTTACGCCCAAATCCTTCCGCAAAATTTTCCACGTAGTGCTGTAACAAAGGCCTAACTGCTGGGAACGGCGCCGAGTCGACATTTCGCGGTCTTCTGTCACACTAGCTGATACGGCCGCAATATTTTCTTCACTACGCACAGTACGTAAACCTGTTGGTGATTTAATGTCCAACAAAGTAAATTTGGTGCGAAATTTGGTCACAATCTTCCGAATAGACTGCTCAGAAGGTCGAAAATGCCGATCATAAAATGGAAGCAGCGCGCGATGAACATTTCGAACCGAGCACGAATTTTGATAGTAAAATTCAATAATTTGCAAGCGTTGTTCATTTGTAAGACGATCCATGGTTAAATTGCAAACCAAACTGAAGCTGTTTGACATTGACACAAGGTACTAAACACACGTCAGCTGTCAAAACCAGTGTTGCCAAAACCAAACCAGCTAAAAAATCACCCGTTAGTTGTAATTCAAAATATAACTGTATTGGAGGTTCTTGGTGCACTTTGTTATTCTGTCAAATTAGATGATGGCCGTATTTGGAAACGTCACATAGACAAAATACACCGCATAGGCACAGGTATTGTTGTGCCCCCAGAAGATAAAATTCCATTCCATTATGATATGAGTCAAAATCCTAAATTAATTAAAATAGAAAAACCAAAACAAAACGACACTATTGAAGAACCACAACTAATTGAAAAACCAGATTCAGATAAAAAGGAAAACTTAGAGTCAAGAGTTCTAAAACCTATGCCAATTTCGAAACCTAGTAGACCAATTAGAAACAAAAAAACAACCAGAACGTTTAACGTATAATTCGAAATTTGATCAAACTAAATAGCTATTAATAAAAAAAAATGAATTTCTACTCAAAAATGTTTAAAGGGGGAAAGTCCTGTGTATAAAACAAAAATAAATAAAATAGAAAAACGTTGTATAGATTAATCAATTATGAAATAAATGTAAAACGTTTTATATTATTCTAGTTATTCAAATCTACTACTCATGTAAAATTTGCATTTAATAAAATTGTAAGCAAATTTACTGAATTATATTATTTTCAGATTTATTAAATTAGTTTTAAGAATTGAAATATATTAAAGAGGGGTGACTGTCATAACCATATCTGTAAATACTTTATATTTACTAAACGCACTCTCTCTAGTATGTATGTAGTTAGTATACCTTAATGTCGAACTTATAATTTAAGACAATAAAGTGTGCGCCTAGCTAAAAAGAAGGTTGTGTTTTACATTACAGATCTTTGCGAGTATTGGTAGATGGCGTTTCCTCATGTTAAATCTCTATGGTGGGATCACACAAGAAAATGTGTGCGAACGCATTAAAAAGGCCACAATAGCTTTCTATACCGAATATTTACTTACTTACTGACTTAAGTGGCGCTACAGTCCGGGATGAACCTGGGCCTCAACCAACATGCCTCTCCAATGAGCCCGGTCCTTAGCTAACTGCCTCCAGTTGCCCACTCCAAGTTGGTTGAGGTCGGTTAATACTTCTGCGCGCCACTTAAGGCGAGGTCTTCCTCTACTGCGTCCGACGTCTGGCTGGGAATCGAAGACTCTGCGAGCCGGAGTATTGGTGTCCATTATTTCTACATGTCCTAGCCATCTTAAACGTCCAATGCGGAGTTTTTGACTAGGGGTATGTAGCTATACAGCTCGTGTAGTTCGTGGTTGAATCTTCGTCTCCATAGCCCGTCAACGCAAACGGGACCGAAGATTTTCCGAAGAATTTTCCGCTCGAATCGACCAAGGATTTCTTCATCCGCTTTTGAGACGGTGCATGCTTCAGCGCCGTAGAGCAGGACTGGGATGATCAGGGTCTTATATAGGATCTCCTTAGTAGTTCGAGTGAGCCCGAAGAAACAGCGATTGGCAAGAGTAATTCTTCGTTTGATTTCTGACGAGATGCTGTTGTCAGAGTTAATAGCGGAGCCGAGGTAGACAAAGTCCCGTACTACCTCAAAGTTATATCTGTCAATGGTGGCGTTCTGTCCAATTCGTCGATGTTGTGTATCCTTTCGTGTTGACAGCATATACTTTGTCTTACCCTCATTTACTGCTAAACCCATTTTCGCCGCTTCCTTCTCTATACTAGCAAACGTGGCTATGACATCACGTTGAGTCCTACCAATGATGTCAATATCGTCGGCGTATGCTAGTAGTTGCACCGATTTTTGGAAAATTGTGCCTCTGATGTTGGTTCGGGAGTTTTGCATAATCCTCACAAGAATCAAATTGAAGAAGTCACATGACAGCGCATCGCCTTGCCTAAATCCTTTTTTGGTATCGAATGTGTCGGTGAGGTCGTTTCCGACCCTGATGGTGCAGCGAGAATTCTCCATCGTCATCCTACACAAACGGACGAGTTTGGACGGTAAACCAAAACTAGACATGGCTCTGTATAGTTCGTCTCTATAAATGCTGTCGTATGCGGCTTTGAAATCGATAAATAGGTGGTGGGTATCGATTTGGACTTCTTGGGGTTTTTCCAGGATCTGCCGAAGTGTGAAAATTTGATCGATTGTGGACTTTCCTGGCCTAAAACCACACTGATAAGGGCCGATCAGGTTGTTGGTAAACGGTTTCAAGCGTTCACATATGACGGCAGATAGGATCTTGTAGGCGATGTTGAGTAGACTTATGCCTCTGTAGTTGGCGTAGTTCAGAGGGTCTCCTTTTTTCGGGCAAACGATGCTGAGGTTCCATTCTTCAGGCATATTTTCAACCGACCAGATTTGGCTTATGAGTTGGTGGATGTTGCTTACCAAGTCATCTCCGAAAGCTTTATAAAGCTCAGCGGGAAGGCCGTCATTTCCGGCGGCCTTATTAAGCTTGGGTTAAGATATAGCTATCCTCACTTCACTTATTTCGTTACGCGAAGGTATTACATTGTTTTTCTGTCAACATTTTGGGCGGGAAACAACTGTCAGTGTCAAAATAACTAATGATTTAAAAAGAAACCACTAGATGGCCCACCCTATACATACAATACGTAAAGTTCCGTCAGTTCAAGTCGCTTTTTTACGGTCCAAATTGTTCAGGATGCGTCTTATTTTCGAGTTGGAAATTTTACTTCAACCATCCTTGAGGGTATGTGCTTAATCGTTGGTATCACCGCTGTTCTATCTTTAGTAATCAATGATCTAAAAACATTCTAACGAATTAGTCGGCCTTTTCCTTGTGTTTTTTGTGTTTTATCTAAGGATCCTCAGTTCTGATTAAGAGTGGCTAAAAATATGTCAATAGCCATCTTAAACTTCCAATGCTGTATTTTTTTGATTATGTCTAGTCACTCGAAAAGTTCTTGGCAGATGTTAGGTTAGGTTAGATGGACTGTTGACGCTCGGGCGAGTCGTCAAACACGCATAGGCCTACGTGGGCCCATAGCGATACCCTTCGAAGAAGTATCCTGAAAAAGAGAAAGAGGATACCTGGTTAAGTTCGCTTGTGGTACTTATGCGGTGCTGGTCTGTGTTGCTCCTTCGGCCTCAAAGAGGTAGTTGCTCCATCCTGATCTGCGACAAAAACGGACTATCAGCGCTATTGGGATAGTCGTTAGGTCACTAAGATCATGGAAGTAAAGGCTGCCTAGTAATTTAAATCGACGTATAGCAGGTGTGAGACATCTTCTTCGACGTCGGGGTCGCTGCATTTCCTGCAAAGTTGGTTCGCACCAGTCAGTTTTATCTTATTAGAGTGCTTACCCAACAGGTTGTGACCTGTTATCACTCTCACCGCTATAGAAATGGAAGCTATATTCAAAGCTAATAGCTTGGCAGATATTTGTCTCCATTGTCCGTCAACAAAAAGGGGACCGAAAAATGTTACGTCGTTGTCAGAATTAGGTGTCACTTACTGCCTCAAAGTTTTCAAAGCTGTCAATGGGGATGTTCTTTGCAGTTTGTCGATGTTGTGTGTCCTTTCTTATTGGCAGCATATACTACGTCTTGTCCTCATTTACTTTTAAACCCATTTGTTCAATCTTTTTTCCAAACATGTAAAACCTGAACACCTACAGACGTTGCAATTTGTGTTGCAAAGCTTGTAGTCAAATTGAGTTTTGCATCAGTTTCATGATTCGTAATTACACAAAACCTAAACATAACAGCATACACATTCTAAACACTAAAAACTTTTCTAGACGAAGAGCAAAATCAATTACAGCCTAGACCTAACCCAGAATATGTTTTAAATGATGATGAGAGAAACTCATCTTTCGACAAGCTACTTCCAGAATCAATAGAATTTTGAACTCAGTTGTTGGATTCGATTTACACTAGGCAGAACCACATCCTGAGAAAGAGGTCAACACTATAGGTATCTATTAATACATTTTGCAAAAGCACTTCGTAAGGACTAAGGACGATGACGATGACTACATGACTGTCTGCCATCAGCCATATGTTTTTTGTTTTTTTGATACCCTTGAATGTTAGACATTTGAGGTGGTGTAGCAGTGGCGGCTATTGGCTTTTCAAGGCTTTTGTTTCTCTACAGGAATAAAACAACAGACGACTTGGTACTTTTGAGATAAAACAGTGGTAATTGTGGGCTTAGTGGTGTGGTGCTTCATTGAAATGCATAACTCGTGCAAAAGTGCTGCGATAGAACTCAATTTGGGATTTTACAAATTCAATTAAGGAATGCATTTGCTCCTGCGTTCCGAAATCCCTTTGGTGCCGAACGTTTTTGTTGGCATGTGCCTGACTTTATCACGAATTGGTATGCCAGGACACTGTGAACCCTTATTACAGTAGGTACGAGTACCTACTACTACGTCGAATGTCACCAGCGCAGCATTGCAGCCCGGTGGTTGTCCTTTCTATACTGCTTGCATTTGAAGTGCACGACAACGATTAAATTAGTTGTTGCTTTTCCATCCTGACAGACGCAAATCGAATTTGTCCACATGCTACTACTGCGTTCATACAATTCGTGATTATCGTCATCCAGATGCACACACATACGTGGTCACTGCAACCGATGTTACGGCTCTAAACGAATTTAAACGCATCGCAAAAATTTAAACACCCGACATTTAACACATTTTACATTTTAATACATTTAACATTGGCCAAGAAGAATTTTATTTTATTTTTTTACAGGGTGGGGCTAATTTAATGTCATGGGGTAATGTGAATTGGCCGCCATTTTGTAAGAAATACAAATTGAGGTGGACTTTGTTTTGACGGAAAGAGTATTAGAGGTGAAAAATTTATGACGATTAAGTTGGAAACGTTATATTAGCCTTTGTTGTTTGTGGTGGTAAACTCAAATAAGGCCCAAAGGAAGAAATCTCAACAACAACAGACCAAAAATTGGGACAATAAGCAGTAGCAATAATTCCACGCCCTTCATGTATATATCGCTCCATTGCTTATTGTTAACTTAATCCTCAATCTGTCTACAACAGATATGTCAAAGCAGAATGACACTCGACGCCATTTGCAAAAATGATGGCACATTCACATTGACCCACTTTAACCGTGTGGGGTTGTTTGCTAGTCTCAATTTGAAGCGTCACTCATGTGGCCGTTAGGGAACCGCTCTGTTGATATGGAGGGAAACGAAATACCACTCACGGACCAAAGTTCGGACGGACAAAGTGAATAACCTTAATAAGCTGCTTCGACATTTTCGGCGAACAAGGTACTCATTCCGTAACTTTCAAAATGATAATCGTTTTCGATAGTGTAGGAGCAACTACTAGCATACGCCGACGATATTGACATCATTGGAAGGACTCAACGTGATGTCATAGCCACGTTTGCTAGTATAGAGAAGGAAGCGGCAAAAATAGGTTTAGCAGTTAATGAGGGTAAGACTAAGTATATGCTGTCAACACGAAAGGACACACAACATCGACGAATTGGACAGAACTTCACCATTGACCTTTGAGAGAAAAGTTCTTCGAAACATTTTCGATCGCGTTTGCGTTGACGAGCTATGGAGAAGAAGATTCTGTAGACGAACATTTTCAAAGAACTTTACAAGCTGTCACTGGACATATTCGTCTAAAGGATTTGGATGATGTTATAGAAGTCAAATGATAGTGCGTTACCCTGCTTAAATCTTTTTTTTTTTCGAATGTTTCGGTGGAGTCCGTACATTTGTACGCAGCAAGAAGGGCAGATTTTGATTTGACGTTGTACTCAGCGACTAGTATTATGACAAAGATTATGAATTCTATACAGATGACGCATTGAGAACAAAAAACAGAATCTTTTGCTCAGTAGCTTTATGGTACGGGCGGGCGGTGTGCATGATAACACATGAAAACCAAAAACAAAAACATATGGCGGGCTGTGCCAGCACGACCCGCCATAGAACAATTTTTCTTATATGGAGTGCGTCATCTGTATAGAATTCATAATGTTCTTCAATCGCCGTGAACGCTTTTATCACGACACGTTGCGAGCGGCAGATGATGTCAATATCGTCCGTATAGCCCAGCAGCTGAACGGACCTGTTGAAAATAGTACCTTCCGTGGTAGCATCTGCCCTGCGCACTATCTGCTCCAGTACGAGATTGAAGAAGTCACATGATATCGCGTCTCCTTGCCGTACTCCGGTGCGTGTTTGGAATAGTTCGGTAGAGCTACTTTCAAACTGCACGTTGCAGAACGTGTTTACCAGCGTCACGCGAGAAAGCTGAATCTGTTTTGCTGGGATTCCGAATTCGGCCATCGCCATATAGAGCTCCTGACGATGTATGACGATGGCTTTGAAGTCGATGAATAGGTGGTGAGTTTCGACTTGAAATTCGTTGGTCTTTTCCAGCATTTGCCTCAATGTGAAAATTTGGTCTATAGTCGATCTGCCGGGCCGGAAGCCACACTGGTACGTGCCGAATAGTGTGTTGCAGAAAGGTTTTAGACGTTTACACAGTACGTTGGATAGGAGATTGTATGCGGCATTAAGCAGGGATATGCCTCTTTAGTTCCTGCAAGACATAGGATAACCTTTTTTGTAGATGGGGCATATGGAGCCGATAGTCCAGTCATCGGGCATGTTTTCTTCCACCCATACTTGGTTGATGATTCGGTGCATGCTCCCTACCAAAAACATCACCACTGTATTAAAAAATCTCCGCTGGTAAGCCATCAGGACCTGTGGCCTTGTTGTTCTTAAGCTTTTTTATAGCTAGGCCAATTTCTATACTAGGTAGTGGAACGTGTTTTTTATTGGGTTCTCTGCTTGCCCTATCACTCTCTCTCTACATGATGCCCATTTAGCAGCTTTTGAAAATGCTCCTTAAACACATCTACTATTCCCTGCGCTTCGGTGACTAGGTTTCCTTCGCTGTCTCGAAAAGCCTGCGTTCCGGTTTTGAAGCCAGCAGCCAGTTGCTTGGCTTTTTTTATAAAACCTCCGGATGTTGTTATGATCGCGCGTCTCTTCGATCTTCTTGAGCTGGGATGCTGAGTAGGCTATCTTCTTTCTGAGCAGGGTCTTCTTTTCCCCCCTTCTCCTGGCTCGATACTCTTCTCTCGCTGCCCTTGTTTTGCGCTGCAGCGCTTTCTTGTGTGCATCTTCTGTCAGCCTTTTTTTGTACACGCATTCATCATCCTACCACGGCCTCTTTCTCGGGGTTGGCTGGTACCCTACAGTGGTTTCGGCTACCTCCTTGATGATGTCGCGATACTGGCACCACTGATTGTTGGCGTCTGTGGTAGGTGAGGAGAGTTTCATACAGGTGTGCTAAGGCGCAGCTTCATATGCCTCATATTACGGGTTACTAGTCAACTCAGCCGTCCATATTAAGGGCTATACAAAATCCCCCATTTACGTTTCTGACAGCATTCGGTTTCCTAGAAAATAACTCATGTACTGATACATTTGCTGCCTCTATGGGCATCGCAATAGTTCTTTATTGACCTAAAATGGTTTTCACCACAAACCGAACAGAACAGGAGTTTTCTCATACATTTTGCGGTTTTGGAAAACTTTAAAAACCTCCTCGTGGACGTCATTTTGCAGAAAGTTGTGGGGGCGAACACACTTTTAATACATTCCACACGTGTGTTCTACATGTCCCACAGAACATTAGTTGTCAAAAAAAATGAGTTTTGTTTACTCGGAAATGCAATACAAAATGGCGGTTGAACTTTTCCACTTGGGAACGTCTTAACTTATAGCGTTTTCGATTGGGATTTTTAGATTTACTCTCAGATTTCAGATTTTATCCGTCCCAATCGAACATTAAAGAGGTTACTCTGGTTTTGTGTGTGTGTTAGTGTGCCATTTGACAGCTTATTGTTTATTTTTAGGCCGCAATTATAGCTATAAGCTATCAGTGAAAACCATCATTTGAAATTTTCTTTTACTCATTGCGGCTTTTTTATAAATTCAACCATTGGTGAGTTAGTGTCAAAACAAACTTATGAATTTTAGAACATGATTGTCCAAAAATATTTTAATTTCTAATTATAGTTTTCCCAGAAAATCGCTTTTTAATCATCAAACTGCGAAATGCAAACTTCAAATAGACATATTAAGTCAGATGTTAAATGTTTTTGTGTTGGTGCATGTTGGTGTAAATCTGACTTGTAATCCAGATTCTTCAAAAGTACTCTAGAGTAAAAAAAAAGAGTGCTTTTTGTATCCCAATCGAAAACGCTATTAAATTGAAATCCGATTCTTCTTTTTAAAATTAATGGATTTCTTGTTGTTCCCTTTTATTTAAAGCCCTCATCTACATCTATGAATATCAAAACCATAAGCCATCTATCATGTCAATGAAAAGTGAACAAATGGTCGGCTTCTTTTCGGAAAACCTCTTCGTAGAGAATTGGTCATCACAGCCATATATTACACCTAAACAACTTTTTCGTTTATTCACTTTAAGGAGCAAAAAAAAAACAAAAACAACAACAAAACACATTCCATTAGCAAAGATGCCTTAAAATATCAAATTGACACCACGCTCATATGAAAACTCTAAAAAGAATCAGCGGCTCATGGGTACACCTTACCTTGTACAAAATCCCAATTGGCACACCCTTCTTGAATGAATTGAAATCACTCCCCATAGCCAAAGATGATGAGGCGGAGATGAGGGATAATGCTAAAAAGGTTCCATCTGACGCAGAGGCGATATATTGTAAAAGTTTGACGAAACCAGAGTAATGTTCGTTTTCAATCTCTGCATATTAAATAGAGTATATTGGGGAGGCGTGGAGGAAGCTGCGGCGCAGGTATTCTCTTACCCTTATGACCTTTGAGAATCACTTAAGTGCTGAGCCATTGAACTGGTTAAAGAATGTTGGAAACTTCCCCACTTCTTCTCGTTGTGTGTTGTTTTGAAGGCTTCGCATATTCAAAGTGTAAGGAAACACAAACTTTTAGCTTTTTATCATGAAGCAACAATTTGCATGCACTTAACATGTGACACACGGGTAGGAAGACAGTTAAAACCCAAATAAACGGGCCGACACGACGTGGATTTACTTTCCATGATATTTTGAATAGCAGTTTCTGAAAGTGAGAGAAAAGTAGCGAATTGGTGTTGCTAAAGTTACTTTTTCAGAAAAATTTATCTTTTTAAAAAAAATGTACAAATTGGACATACATAAGACGTAGTCTCTAGGACTCGTTATAATAAGTTTTAACAACATTTTTAAATTTTACCAAGATATTTCGAAGACGAAAATATAGAAAAATATATGAGAAGGCAACAATCTGCTGTGCTAATCGTTAAATAGCCTATCTTATCCCATCCTCAAAATAAAAATATACAAAAATTTCTACAGACGAAAAAAAAACAAGCAAACGTGTATTGACATTTTTTAAATATTTTGTTCAGGTAACCTATCTACATTTTCGAAATACAATACGAATTGGCCCAAAACGACGTTTTAAGTGAAAATTCAGCATGACAGTGGGGAAATTTTGAAGTTTTGTACACTTGTTTTTTTTTTAGGATATACCCCTATGCCTATGTCATATGCTATGGGATAGGGTACAAGAATAGATATTTTAGAAAGACGCCTACAAAAAGTGGGCTCGGGTTAAATGAGCTTTAGAGGAAACATATAATAAAGGGTCTTCCAATGGGGACTTCTGAACTTTGACAGTTGCTAGTGGCTATATTGTTGAAGCTAGATCTGTCGATCTAGCCTCCAAGTGGTAACCATCTGGTGCTGGTCTCATCCAACCTGATTTGACTTGCTAAACGATAAGCGCGAGTGTTGATAACAAGACGTAAAACAACAACACTATAATCACCCTGGTCAGAATGGCGCGGAATGAATACCCGATCTGGCGTCCCAGGCGAACCTAGATGAGCTGCTTCGACATATTCGGACAACAGGTTATCTAGGAATTTCAAGGGTAAGTCAGGCTCCTTGAACAGATATGGTGGCGGATGAACCGAAAGGCCAACGGCAGCGCTCAATCCCGTAGTGGATACTGATGGCCCCGTGTCCTAGGGGTATCTAATAAATTGGAACTGGCCCTCCAGGTTGGGGGTTGTGCTTTGGGTTAACTACCCACCTATGGAAAAATAACCATTGTTACGAAGCAACTAAGAGCCTCGGAAAGGACTGATATCACTGTTGACGACCCTGCTAAACGAAAAAAGGACAACGACGTTCGTATCTGCACCTGGAATATGAGAATATTAAAAAGGAAAGGTGAAGGCGAACAACTAGCGGAAGCCCAAAACTGCTACAAAGCAGATATTACTGCCATCCAGGAAATACGATGCGATGGGCCGGGCAAAAAGAGGATGAAAAACTGTTACTTCTACTTTGGACCGTGTTTGTTTGTTTTAAGTGCCAGACTTAGGCATGAAATCTTATGTCTCCAAGACATAAGCGAACAGATTATAACAATCCGCATCAAGGCCTAATTCGCCAACATAAGCCTTATATGCGCTCATGCTCCGACGGAGGAAAAAGATGATACAACTAAGGACTGCTGCTACGAGCTAATTGACAAAACCTATGAGCGACTATCAAAGTACGATGATAAAATCGTGCTGGGAGATTTTAACGCAAAGGTAGGAAGAGAAGACATCTTTAGCAGTATTGTCGAAAAATATAGCCTACACGACAACACGTCTGGTAACGGCTTTAGGCTAATTGACTTCGCTACAGAACGAAATGCCACTATAGCCAGCACACGGTTTCCTCACCTCGATATCCATAAAGGGACATGGCGGTCTCCAGATCAACGAGCAGTCAACCAAATTGATCACATTGCGATAGAGGCACGCCCACGCATCCAGTATTATGGATGTCCGAACATTACGAGGGGCTAACATCGAATAGGACCACTACCTTGTTGCCACAACAAACCAAAAATACTGCGAAAAAAGTTAATTTCAAAAGACTGCTATCGCAAGACACCGCCAAGGCCTTCGCGCAACGCGTATCCCTTAACCTCTCGATTCACACCTTACCACCAGCATTTAATGTGGAAGAACAATGGCAACGAGCCAACAAGCTATTAGATCAGCTGCAGCTGATGTGCTAGGTTTCTCGCGGCCACCAGCAAGAAACCCCTGGTTTGATGAGGAATGCCGACAGATGCTCGCAGCCAAGAACGAGGCCTACAAGGCTTAGCTGCAGATGAAGACAAGAGCTGCAATTGAGCTCTATAGCCAGAGAAGAAAGGAAGAACATCGGATTTTCAGAAAGAAGAAAAAAGAGCAAGAAAAGCGCGATCGAGGATATAGAGAGGTGCCACTCCAGGAACTATGTTCGCAAATTCTACCAAAGTGTAAAACGTCAAAGCCAAGGATACAAAGCTCGAATTATCGTAGTTGAGACACAGTCGATGCTAAGGATATGGAAGAACAACCTCAGCATCCTTTGCCCGATCCACAAAAAGGAGACCCTCTGAACTGCGCCGACTACAGATACATACGTCTCCTCAACATCGCCTACAAGATCCTATCTGCCGTAATATGTGAATGTCCGGAATAAGCCTGGGCCTCAACCAACATGCCTTTACAATTAGGCCTGTCCTTAGCTAACTGCCTCCAGTTGCGCACTCCAAGTTGGTTGAGGTCGGTTTCTACTTGTGTGCGCCAGTTAAGGCGAGGTCTTCCTCTACTGCGTCCGACGTCTGGCTGGGAATCGAAGACTTTGCGAGCCGGAGTATTGGTGTCCATTCTTTCTACATGTCCTAGCCAACTTAAACGTCCAATGCGGAGTTTTTTGACTAGGGGTATGTCAATATACAGCTCGTATAGTTCGTGGTTGAATCTTCGTATCCATAGCCCGTCAACGCAAACGGGACCGAAGATTTTTCGAAGAATTTTTCCCCGAATCGACCAAGGATTTCTTCATTAGCTTTTGATACGGTCCATGCTTCAGCGCCGTAGAGCAGGGCTGGGATGATCAGGGTCTTATATAAGATCTCCTTAGTAGTTCGAGTGAGGAATTTGCTAGTAAATTGCCTTCTTAGCCCGAAGAAACAGCGACTGGCAAGAGTAATTCTTCGTTTGGTTTCTCACGAGATGTTGTTGTCAGAATTAATAGCGGAGCCGAGGTAGACAAAGACCCGTACTACCTCAAAGTTATATCTGTCAATGGTGACGTTCTGTCCAATTCGTCGATGTTGTGTGTCCTTTCATGTTGACAGCATATACTTAGTCTTACCCTCATTTACTGCTAAACCCATTTTGCCGCTCCCTTCTCTATACTAGCAAACGTAGGTATGACATCACGTTGAATCCTACCAATGATGTCAATATCGTCGACATATGCTAGTAGTTGCACCGATTTTTGGAAATTTGTGCCTCTGGTGTTGGCTCGGGAGTTTTGCCGCTCAGGTTGTTGTTAAACGGTTTCAAGCGTTCACATATTACGGCAGATAGGATCTTGTAGGCGATGTTGAGTAGACTTATACCTCTGTAGTTGGCGCAGTTCAGAGGGTCTCCTTTTTTGTGGATCGGGAAAACGATGCTGAGGTTCCATTCTTCAGGCATGCTTTCAACCGACCAGATTTGGCTTATGAGTTGGTGGATGTTGCTTACTAAGTCATCTGCGAAAGCTTTGTAAAGCTCAGCGGGAAGGCCGTCATTTCCGGCAGCCTTATTAAGCTTGAGTTTAGATATTGTTATCCTCACTTCACTTAGGTCGGGTGGTTGGCAGTTTTCGCTGTCGTTGCCAATATTAAATGGTTCGTTCTGCCTGACAGCGGAATGTTGTTCGTCATCGCCGTTTAACAGTCTGCAGAAGTGGTTCTTCCATATCCTCAGCATCGACTGTGTCTCAACTACGATATTTCCTTGTTCATCTCGACAGGATTCTGTTCGAGCCATGTATCCGCATCCTTACCTTGGCTTCAACAAGTGAACCGAGTCGATGACACCTATGGTGGCTCTAATATATGGTTTAGCGAACGAAATCAGTCCCTTGGATCTTCTTAAATCCAGCTTTGGCCAAATTTGTTTGGTTATTTGACACTTCGTGATCCTTGACATATATTACAATCTCTTTCAGCCAGGATAAGGTTTCTTTGATCGTGAGGAGTTTCGCCTAGCACACTGCAATGATCAGGAAGACGGAAAGAAAGGCTGACATTTAGTCTGTCGATGAAGAAAATAGCACCCACGCCGTCATTTGATTTGGAGCCATCGCATCGGTGGATCGAGTCATTTTCCGCAGGTTCGTTACTTCGATCTGTCTTGGATTGTGACCTTAACAAAGTTAAACCTGGTGAAGGTGTAATCGGTGTTTTCAGGAATATTTGTATGTTCGTCAGAATTTTTTGAGTGGGGAGTTTGTATATATTTGACCAATGTTGGATGACTTTATGAAGGATGGCTGATTTAGCTGCCATTTGCTTATCGAAAATATTTAGGGGGAATAAGTGAACATGAATGTCAAGGGCTGCTGAGGATGTTGTATGAAGTTGACCACCGATACACAGACATGAAGTTCTTTGCACCTTACAAAATACAAATTTTTGGCGCAACAGGCTCGTTAGTACCCAGGGCCTAGCTTTCTCACAACCATTCATGTGTGCGTGTGTACTTCTTGCACGATGGCGGGACCTCCTGTTTTATGCCGACTCCGAACGGCTAAGTTGAGATAAGCTATTCTTGACAATTGATACTACTCGGATGATTTGTCAGATCATCACGAGAGGAGGGCCAGTGAAAAATCATTTAGGTGTTGCAACGGCCGGGAATCGAACCCAGACCTCCTGCGCGGCAGTTCATCGCACTAACCATCGCGCCACTGAGCCCCTCTTTGCACCTTGGTTGGTTTTTTTTTGCCTTTATAGCTATCTCTAGAGCTGTCCATCATACTACTGCTCCATAAAGAAGTATCGATCTTATGATCGAGATGTAGAGCCAATGCTTGATACGAGGTTGCATTCCCCATTTCATGCCTGTGGCTTTCTTACAGGAATAAAGTGCGACTGTAGCTCTGTTATGTTCAGCGTCCTGTTAAGCTTCCTGTCCAAAACAAGTCCCAGGTATTTTGCTTTGACTGAGAAGGTAAATCCGATTCCATTTAAAGACGGGGTTTCAATGTGAGGAATTTTATATTTCAGTTCAGTCCCCCACAGTACTTGAATCCAAGACCACAACTGACTGACCACTTGGAACGTTTGTGTAGTGCGTTCTGGAGAAGTTCCTTGAGTATATTCAAGTGTGTCCCTGACATTGCGATAGCAACGTCATCAGCGTAGGCAATCATGTGGCATCCGTCTCATACCAATGAATAAAACGTCGTTTACCACAAAGTTCCAGAGAAGAGGGGATAGGACTCCACCTTGTTGGGTCTCTCTACTGACTTGTCATCTGGCCGAGGCACCATTCAGTTTTGTGTTGATAATCCGGCTGTTTAATAGCAAATTATTCGACATTTTAAATGAGTGATCGACATTCAGACATGTTAGCGCCTTAATGACCGCTCCCGAATTCGAGTTGTTAAAAGCACCTTCAATGTCTAGGAATGCAATCAAGTATAGTCCGATACTTTCGACAATACGAAGATACTGATGTATGTAGGGCTGTTTCTGCAAATTTGCCCTTGCAGTACGCATGTTGGGATGCAGATAGCTGATTTCCATCAATCTTTCCAAGTTTTCCAGAAGGAATGATGAAAAGCAGATCGGTCTCAGGTCTTTCGGATTGACATGATAAGTTTTACCAGATTTGGGTATGAATACTACTTTCACTTCCCTCCAAATCTCGGGAATGTAAATCAGCTCTATACAACCCTTAAGGATATAGTAGGATGAGATCCAAAGAGTGTTGTAGCTCGGTTGGTTCAATGCCATCAGGTCCAGCGGATTTAAAGCTGTGTACTGCCTGTAGAGTAAAAGTCGACAACAGATTTTATACCGCCTTCGTATAGTATTTTGTCTTTGGTAGAAATAAATCTTAAGCCCCAAACCTACGATTCACGCCTATCCGCTGTATTGTCAGCATATTCTTGGTAAAGGTGGAATCATTCAAAAATTTGATTATTTAAATTGGGCAATTGAAGTACTGAAGCTAGCTTAGTGTGACAGGTTAAAACCCCTTAGGGAATGAGCCTGAAAGTGAAAGAATGTTTTTTTTGTGTCTTAACACCATACGTGTCATACACAACTCCAGTTGGCATCACTAACGCTGTTTAAAGTCTGCCCCGAAGTAAATCCCCACCGTTCTCGACACTTGAAAGTCCCAAACAAGATCAAAACAAAACCCAACATCAAGACAATTAAGAATCCCGCACAACACTCAATTGATTGTAGCTGCATACACCATAAAGGCCAAAAATCCCCGCTCACCTAATACACGTACATAAACGAATCACGAAACATCTTGATTTCATATTCCACCTCTGAGGAATAGGATGGTAGGAGTATTGGAAGAACACAAGGCCAAGGTAATATACAGTCTTTCTCAAATTCAACAGTATTAACTTACCAACCGGTAGAATAGAATTGCTCCATGATAATGAAGATATCTTTGTGCCCGGAAGGGGGCAACAAGGTAGCTTTATTGCCATTAGTATGTACCTACCTTAGTGGGGCTATACGGTGGGAGACGACCGACGTATGTACCTATGATCATTGAGGATGCGGGAACTGTTGCGCTTCCATTGCTTTGGTTTACTTTGAGGGGCTGGAAATAACACCCTGCCTACAACACACAAGACATGTGTGTGTGTACTGTATATTCATTTACCCAATGGGTTCACAACTAATTAGAATCGTGTATACGGTGGGTATGCGGTGGCATGCCTTTGCAGCAGCAAAAAGGAAGTTTCATCTTATCTTATCTTAGCATCCTTGCTGTATAATTTCCCAATAAAGATGATAATTCCGCATTTCTTTAGGGCTGCTTGACAGCAACACACAGCATTACACCATCGTATCTTCAACGTCTGTATAGGTATCCTGCGCCCCCTGCTCCACCCTGGTAACCCTAAAAGCCGACGATTCTCTTTTATTATTATTATGTATGAGACAAAGGCACAGGCAAAGGATGTATGTACATACATATGTCCGCATCTAGATACTCGTGTATCGCGCTGAACATATTTTTCCACACAACATCATTCTAATCATGATAATATTGCACGGGATAAACATCATACTCTACCACCCTATAATATGGCAAGATGGACGGACGACGGAGACGACTCTCACAAGACTCATTGGGGGAGGTAATGCGAGAAAATTTGCCTTCCTAATCGGAAAATTCCGATGCGATGCTAATTAGTGATGACGCGCACTCACCTGCGAAAATCAGTGCGATGCTATATTCCTGCTAGTGGCAATTAACTTGTTCCTCTCATCGAAAGAATTTACGATTTCATAAAAGTCCTGGCTAAAGGATAATTCAGGAATTAAGCAAACCACAGAAATACGTGATCAATACAAAACCACGAACGTGACTTATCTATAAGTTCCATTCGAATTAAATCTGCAACTCGCTGGGAGATAGAACTTTTCCTTTGCCATTACGTCGCATCCTTCCATATCGGTGAGAGTTTTACAAGTAGGTATACAGCTACCTCTGTAGAGCGGTGGTAAAGTAAGAAATTCGGCATCATTTGGAAAACAAATCACGTTCCCTTACTTAAAGCATGATTAAATACCAACGGTTTGGAGCTGCTCCTCAATCGCGTTCCGATTTCCCCCAAAAAGCAAACGTAAAGTTTGTTTTTCCAGGCGCGCAGATTATGACGCCGACCACCGCTTCCTCTTTATCTCGGAATGAAATACAGCCTTAGCCAAAAGTGTTAGGCATCTCGTAGGGAAATGTTAATATTTTCGAAATTTGGAAGGTCAGAGGAAATGAGTGTGTCCTTGTGTATCCCCAGCATTGGTTTTGTATTTACTGCTGTTGTTCTATTTGTTTTGACAGGACTGCAGCACTAATCTGACGTGATTTTGTCCAAGGGGACTTCATTTGTCAACAAGGTGTTGATGGAATTTAGTTAAGAGTGCTCAATTTGGTTTATATCTAGGGGCTGTGCATGCCATGGAAGCAGCTCAATACAGTTTTTTTTGGGGTTTGCAAAAGATGGTTGCACATTGATTTCTCCTAGTAGACCTGAAGTATTTTTTGCACCCTTTCCCATAGGGATTCGTTAGTTATGTAACATTAAGAAAAATAAAGAAAGGCATACCGTTTATTATATGAATCGAATAAGTTTTTATGACCGCCAAGGCCTTCGCAGTACGCGTATCCCTTAACCTCTCGATTAACACAATTCCACCAGCATCAATGGCAACAATGTCAACAAGCCATTGGATGCAGCAACTAATGTTTTAGGTTTCTCACGCCTACCAGCAAGAAACCCTTGGTTTGATGAAGAATGCCGACAGATGCTCGTAGCCAAGAACGAGACCTACAATGCTAAGCTGCAAGTGAATACGAGAGCTACCATTGAGCTCTATAGGCAGAAAGAAAAAAAAAAGCAAGAAAAGCGCGCTGTCGAGGATATAGAGAGGTGCCACTCCAGGAACGATGTTCGCAAATGTTATCAAAGTGTAAGACGTCAAAGCCAAGGATACTCGGAACAGAATCCTGTCGAGATGAACAAGGAATGTCGTAATTAAGGCATGTCACAGCTTTAACAATGCTGTTGGAAATGAAGGCCTTACCGCCGAGCCTTATAAAGTCGGCGGTAAGGCAACAAGCTGATCTTCTCTTATCAGTGTGGTTTTAGGCTGGGAATGTTTAAAACTGATCAAATCTTCAAACTTCGGCAGATCCTGTGGAAAAAGCCCAAACCTGGTCCAAATCGATACCCACCTATTCATCGATTCCAAAGCCGCATACGACAGCAAGGCTCGAACAGAAATCCGTCGAGATGAATGAGGAAATATCGTAGTTGAGACACAGTCGATGCTGAGGATACGAAAGTACCACTTCTACTGCATTGTCAGGCAGAACGAACTGTTCAATATTGGCGACGACAGCGAAAACTACCTACCACCCGAACTAAGTGAAGTGAGGATAGGAATATCTAAACTCAAGCTTAAGGAGGTTGGATTTGGTCGGATAAAAGTATGCCTGAAGAATGTAACCTTAGCATTGTTTCCGCGGTCCATAAAATGGGAGACCATCTGAAATGCGCCAACTACATAGGAATAAGTCTCCTCAACATCGCCTACAAGATCCTATCTACCGTAATACATGTTAACGCCGGAAACCATTGTTTTAGACCAGGAAAGTCTGATCCAAATCGATACCCACCACCTATTTATCAATTTCAAAGCTGCATACGACAGCATTTCTTGAGGCGAACTATACAGAACCATGTCTAGTTTTGGTATACCGCCCAAACTTGTCCGTCTATGCAGGATACCAATGGAGTATTCTTGAATCGTTCTTTTATAAAGGTCCTATATAAGAACCTGATCATCCCAGTCCTGCTTTATGGCATCAAGGCATAAACCTTATCCAAAGAGTTTTGAGCGAAAGATTTTATCGTGACAAAAACTCCACCAGGAACTTTAAGAGGTGTTCAGTGGCAATGGCCTGGTTATGAACCTCCGCATTGGACGTACTTTTAAGATGGCCACGACATGTTGATATGATTTAGGAATATCGCTTTCATTTTAAGTCGGGTGGCGCTATCGTCACCAATATTGAATGCTTAGTTCTGCCTGGCAGCGGGAAATTACCCACCACTGCTGTTAAACAATGCGGAAGTTCTAAAACCACTGTGGCTTAACTACGATTTTTCTGCTTCATCTTGATACAATTTTTCCCTGGCTTTGACTTTTACATTTTGATAAATTTTTCTAAAATAGTTCCTGTACAGAACCTTCAAAATATCTTTGATCTCGCGCTCACAAGAAATACAAATTTTTGCGCACAGGCTCGTTAGTACCCAGGGCCGAGCTTTTTCTCACAACGATTCTTGTATGCGTGTGTACTCCTTATACGATGGTGGGACGATGGTGGGACCCAGGGCCGAGCATTTTCTCACAACGTCTTGTGTGCGTGTGTACTCCTTCTACGATGGTGGGACCTCCTGTTTTATGCCGAATCTGAACGGCTGAGTTGAGATAAGCTTTACTTGACAGGTTCTCGCTAGGGAAGGGGGAGTGTATAACATTCAAGGTGTTTCTATGGCTGGGAATCGAACCCAGACCTTCTGCGTAGCAATTCATCATACTTACCATCGCTCCACTGATCCCGCGCATATCCTGTTCATTTTCTTTTGAAAAGCCGGCCTAGTAAGCATTATACCAACTTTTTCAGCAGATCTCGTCTTCAACTGCAGTGGCTTCGAGCATCGGTAGGCATTCTTCGTCCAACTAGGTATGTCTTTTTGGTGGGCGGGGGCACTATCAACTTCGACTCTCACCTCCACGCTGGTGACTGGTGGGTGCCTAGTACCTCGACTGGAGTTGGGGTATTAAACCCCTGTGGAAGGTCGTTGGTGGCACTAAGGCACTCACTCTCAGGCGGCAGCGGAGGAATTCCCTAGATGGAGTCAACGTTGACGCCTACAGCTCCAGTTTGATCGAACTGGTAGTGAATTCCCTATACGAGCTGCTTCGACAAATTTGAACACCAGGTCTATAGGGATTTTCAATACTGAGCCAGGGTGTTGGAAAATAGTTGGTGGCGGAGGAGCCCTCAATGGGTCAACGGCAGCGCTCATATCCCAAACTGGGCTACTGACATCGGTATTTTTCCGGCCCCCTGTCCTAGAGTTAAAACAAGGGCCTGACCCTCCAGGTTGGGGTTTGTGTTTTGGGTTAACTACCCATCCACGGAAAAAAGCTTATGTTACGAAGGAACCAATAGCATCGGAAAGGACTGATATTATTGTTGACGGCCATGCTAAACGAAAAAAGGACAACGAAGTTCGTATCTGCACCTGGAATGTGAGAACATTAAACAGGAGAGGTGCAGGCGAACAACTAGCGGAAGCCCTTAACGGCTACAAAGCAGACATTACTGCCATCCAGGATATAAGATGGGATGGGCCGGGCAAAAAGAGGATGAAAAACTGTGACATCTACTATGGACCGTGTTATATTGAGCAGAAACAGCGACTATTCGGATGCGGATTTGTTATAAGTGCCAGATTTAGGCAAGTAGTCTTATGTTTCCAAGACATTAGCGAACGCATTGCAACAATCCGCATCAAGGCCAAATTCGCCAACATAAGCCTTATATGCGCTCATGCTCCGACGGAGGAAAGAGATGATATAACTAAGGATTGCTTCTACGAACTCCTTGACAAATCCTATGAGGGACTACCAAAGTACGATGTTAAAATCGTGCTGGGAGATTTTAACGCAGAGGTAGGAAGAGAAGACATCTTTAGCAGTACTGTCGGAAAATAGAGCCTACACGACAACACGTCTGGTAACGGACTTAGGCTAATTGACTTCGCTACGGAACGAAATGCCACTATAGCCAGCACACGGTTTCCTCACCTCGATATCCACAAGGGGACATGGCGGTCTCCAGATCAACGAACAGTCAACCAAATTGATCACATTGCGATAAACATGAGGCACGCATCCAGTATTTTGGATGTCCGAACATTCCGAGGGGCTAACATCGACTCGGATCACTACCTTGTTGTAGCCGAGGTAAGGATACGGATATCCACCAAGCCACAAAAAAACAGAAATACTGTGAAAAAATTTAATGCCGAAAGACTGCAATCGCCAGAGACCGCCAAGACCTTCGCGCAACGCGTATCCCTTAACCTCTTGACTCACAACACACCACCAGCATCTAATGTCGAATAACAATGGCAACGATGCCAACAAGCCATTAGATAAGCCGCATGGTTTGATGAGGAATGACGACAGATGCTCGAAGCCAAGAACGAGGCCTACAAGGCTAAGCTGCAGGTGAAGACGAGAGCTGCCATTGACCTCTATAGGCAAAGAAGAAGGGAAGAACATCGGCTTTTCAGAAAGAAGAAAAAATAGCAAGAAAAGCGCGCGATCGAGAATATAGAGAGGTGCCACTCCAGGAACGATGTTCGCAAGTTTAACCAAACTGTAAAACGTCAAGGCCAAGGATACAAGGCTCGAACAGAATCCTGTCGAGATGAACAAGGAGGAAGACCTCGCCTTAAGTGGCGTGCACAAGTAGAAACCAACCTCAACCAACTTGCATGGACCGTATCATAAGCGGATGAAGAAATCCTTAGTCGATTCGAGAGAAAAATTCTTCGAAAAATCTTCGGTCCCGTTTGAGTTGACGGGCTATGGAGACGAAAATTCAACCACGAACTATACGAGCTGTACAGCGACATACCCCTGGTCAAAAAATTCCACATTGGACGTTTAATATGGCTAGGACATGTAGAACGAATGGACACCAATACTCCGGCTCGCAGAGTCTCCGATTCCCAGCCAGACGTCGGACGCAGTAGAGGAAGACCTCGTCTTAAGTGGCGCGCACAAGTAGAAACAAACCTCAACCAACTGAGAGTGCGCAACTGGAGGCAGTTAGCTAAGGACCGGGCTAATTGGAGAGTCATGTTGGTTGAGGCCCAGGTTCATCCCGGACTGTAGCGCCACTTAAGTAAGTAGTAGAACCAAGCGCAAGATTTACTGCGAAATGCGAAGTCTCCCTACTCTTCGCCCTTTACCTGGATAGTCTTTTGGAAATTGTGTTGTTCGCACGTAGCAGATCTTACTGCGACTTTTCACGTATCACGGTCTGGTTGTTTCAACGTGTGGCGTCGAATAAACTACGTTCTTAGGTTTTTGGAAGTTAATGCTGTGCGCTATCAAGGCTGTCTGTCTTTGATAAAGAAAAGGTTCAAATGATAACGCCATCATAATACTCAACATTTTTTCTCATTTTTGATCAAAACTCCAAACTCATGATTCCAAATGCTTGCTCTACCGAACCCCAATCTTACCGGCCGGCGCAGAGTGCTAGAAATTGAAGAACATTGCAAACCAAAGCAATATCTCGAAAGAAAAATGCTTCGTGGCTGCAGAAGAATTGGACTAGGTTAGCTTTTCTGATTTTTGGGGACATGGTTTCGAAAATTACACCAACATTTTCCAGCATTTGCGGAATGTCCCAAAGTTGTGTTTACAGGATTTGCACGATATGCATATATAAATTTTCGACCTCGAGATTTTGATTGATTCTAACATTACGATGATAGCGGAGCCCTAAAAAAGTGGTTTTTGGAATTCCGTCCGTGCGTCGGTCCGTCTGTCCGTAATGGTCTAGCCAGCCTAAACGGCTTGACCGATTTTCTTCAAACTTCGTATCCAAGCTTGTTTTGGTCATAATTCTAGGCCATTTTTTTGTTTGCTTTTAGCCATGTTAATAAAGGTACCTGCCATATAAAAATTACATATAACCTTAATTTTCTCGAAAACGGCTCTAACGATTTTGATTAAACTTTATAAATACTATAACCATATTATTATTCCAACAAAACTGCATACCCAGTTTTTTCGAGAAAATCCATATAACGGATTTTGTCATTTAGGCCATATAAAGAAAATTGTTAATTTCTCGCAAACTATTATGTCAAATTGAATGAAATTTAATACATATCCTACTATTATAGTTTGAAACAACTCCACATATTTAATTTTAGCCCAACTATCACTAAACGGAATTTTCGGTTTTGGCCAATAACGAAAAATCATTATTATTCACAAAGACACCGATTCCTTCAAATTTCGGAAGAGGAAGTTGCGTACGAACCAGTCGTGCACCCACCACTCGTTTAAACTGGCAACGCTGTTTCTACATATTGTCAGTTTGACAGTTGAAAGTTGATGTGCGTTTAGTACATTTTACGATGAATAGGTTAATGCCAGAATAAGCGGTACTGGATTGATGTATAGAACTAAAACTAATGCAAAAGATAGATTGCGAAATATCAAGTTGCTTAATACTTTTGGCCAAGGCTGTAGGTAGGACGAATGTCATGTCGGACTGGTGTTTTGTGTGCTCATATTAATCACCGCCGCACGATGGCTCTTATGACACTTGAAACTTGCGAAATCTGTGTACATTTCATTAATTTGTTAATTTAATACTATTTACGGATGACCACGAACTTTATTTAAATATTTTGCCATGCAGCGACCACACCAGCTGGCCCCATATGCAACGGCCCCATATATATGCAACTCTGTGTGTGTATACTGGTGCTTAATTTAAATTTCAAAGAACAGCAAGGCACATCTGGTGCCTAGTAGGATCCGCCGCGTGCTTCCTGATGTTCAATTGTATCTAGATACTCTCGCTCTCTCTCTCTATGTATAATCACATTCCAAATGGATGTGTGCTTTGATTCTCGAATACGCCAAGTTGCCATTATAATTGCCCACAGAGTATCCTGTACAAATGACGCTTTGTGTGCACTAGGAAATACTACATGGGGAACTTTTTCTGTTGGTTGTTGTGTTGTTGTAATTTATCTGCTAGCTAATGTCGAACGTTTACAGTTTTTAATTGAATCGCATGTGTAGGTACTGTTAACAACCCCTGGATATGTTTTTACTGCGCACTTTAATTTTTATGATTGTGGTAAAGCAAACAAAAAAAAAACGAGAGAGATGGAACAAATTATGTTTCATATAAGCATGCAGATTTTACTCCGGAACGGGACCGTACCATTATGGCATTCTGGGGTCGGGTATAAAGCTCCACAGCAATATGTCCGACCGCAGATGAATGTTGGGCCTCGTTAAAAGCCTTCGTGTTCATAATAGTCAGCGAAGCACTAAAAGGGTACCGTTAATAATTCCTCTTGTTTTTTTTTTTTTATTATTATTTTATTTTTTGTTCTCCATCCTTTTTGTCATCAGTCTCTCTCTCTCTCTTTCTCTTGTTGGTCCATTTTTAGGTCAGTTTTACACCATTTTTGCAGTTTATTCATCCATTCGTGTTTTTTTTTGTCGCATGTTCCAACAGTTTAACGATAGCAGTGTCGCTTGCCATAAGCATTCAGCAAATATCCAGTAAATGAATAAATCACTGATAAAATAAAATAAATAAAGAATTAATCATTAAATTGTTACATTGCAGATGCCAAAAATATGAATAATTGTATTTGTTGCATGCGCAATATTGGAATGAGGGGATGGTTTGCCTGGTGGGTACCTATGTTTACTTGGTCGGCTTCAAGGCACATCGGCATCATATACAGATGTTGCAAATTGTAGTCAATTACGAGCCGACATGACGTTGATTGAAGATGGAGGGTTTTATGATTGAGTAAACTCTGGATGTGCCAGTAAATTGTAAAACTATATACGCTAGCGACAGGGAACGATTCCTGCAAAATGAGGGCTGCCAGCTTACATTGACGTATGAGAATTGGAGGTTTTAGAAATGAAAATAAACTTGATAGTGACGTTTATTATGCAAGTAGTTCCCTACCCGTCTGCTAAATCATTTTGATTTGAAAAGTTGGAAACATTAAAGTGTGAGTTTTGAGGACACCGATTTGTCATATGGTGCAGCGCAAGTTGTAAGGAGGACATCGATAATGACGATAGGCATCTACCATAGGAATGTTGATATGAACATAATGAAGAGTCGCATGGTGAATGATATACAAAAATCGAGTTTTTCCGGCATCTACGTAATGTTTGTCCAGCCTTGTTTGTTCAAAAGCTTGGTTCAAAGTTTCAATAAGAATGGTCGATTTAATAAAACAAGATTTTATTTCGGAGAACATGTTTTTGGCTTTGCTTAATCACCTGTGAGCCTGGGCCTCAACCAACATGCCTCTCCAAGACTTTAGGCAACTGTCTCCAGTTGCGCACTCCAAGTTGGTTGAGGTCGGTTTCTACTTGTGCGCGCCACTTAAGTCAAGGTTTTCCTTCACTGAGACCTACGCCTGGCTGGGAATAGAGGACTCTGCGAGCCGGAGTATTGGTGACCATTCGTTCTACCATCTTAAACTCCAATCCGGAGTTTCTTTTTTTTGACCAGGGGTATGTCGCTGTATAGCTCGTATAGTTCTTGGTTGAATATTCGTCTCCATAGCCCGTCAACGCAAACGGGACTGAATATTTTTCGAAGAATTTTTCTCTCGAATCAACCGAGGATTTCTTCATCCGCTTTAGATACGGTCCATGCTTCAGCGCCGTAGAGCAGGACTGGGGTGATAAGGGTCTTATATAGGATCTCCTTAGAAGTTCGAGTGAGGGCTTTACTACTGAATTGCGGTTGGCAAGAGTAGTTCATCGTTTGATATCTGACGAAATGTTATTGTCAGCGTTAACAGCGGAGCCGATGTATACAAGTCCCGTGCTACCTCAAAGTTATATATGTCAATGGTGACGGTCTGTCGAATTCGTCGATGTAGTGTGTCCTTTCGTGTTGACAGCATATACTTAGTCTTACCCTCATTTACTGATAAACCCATTTTCGCCGCTTCCATCTCTATACTAGCAAACGTAGCTATGACATCACGTTGAGTCCTACCAATGATGTCAATATCGTCGGCGTATGCTAGTAGTTGCACCGATTTTTGGAAAATTGTGCCTCTGGTGTTGGCTCGGGAGTTTTGCACAATCCTCTCAAGAATCAAATAGAAAAAGTCACATGACAGCGCATCGCCTTGCCTAAATCCGACCCTGATGGTGCAGCGAAAATTCTCCATCGTCATCCTACACAAACGGACGAGTTTGGGCGGTATACCAAAACTAGACATTGCTCTGTATAGTTCGTCTCTATAAATGCTGTCGCATGTGGCTTTGAATTCGATAAATAGTTGGTGGGTATCGATTAAGACTTCTTGGGTTTTTTCCAGGATCTGCTGAATTGTGAAAATTTAATCGATTGTGGACTTTCCTGGCCTAAAACCACACTGATAAGGGCCGATCAGGTTGTTGGTAAATGGTTTGAGGAGTACAGATATTACGACAGATAGGAACTTGTAGGCGATGTTGAGGAGACTTATGCCTCTGTAGTTGGCGCAGTTCAGAGGGTCTCCTTTTTTGTGGATTGGGCAAGCAAGACTGAGGTTCCATTATTTAGGCATACTTTCATTCGACCAGATTTGGCTTATGAGTTGGTGGATGTTTCTTACAAAGTCATCTCCGCCAGCTTTATAAAGCTCAGCGGGAAGGCCGTCATTTCCGGCGGCCTTATTAAGCTTGAGTTTAGATATTGCTATCCTCACTTCACTTAGGTCGGGTGGTTGGCAGTTCTCGCTGCCGTCGCCAATATTAAATGGTTCGTTCTGCCTGACAGCAGAATGTTGTTCTTCATCACCGTTCAACAGTCTGCAGAAGTGGTTCTTCCATATCCCCATTATCGACTATGTGTCTCAACTACGATACTTCCTTGTTCATTTCGACAGGATTATGTTCTAGCCTTGTATCCTAGGTATTGACGTTTTACACTTTGGTAAAACTTGCGAACATAGTTCCTGGAGTGGCACCTTTCTATATCATCGATCGCACGCTTTTCTTGCTCTCTTTACTTCTTTCTGAAAAGCATGTGTCTTCTTCTTCTCAATGCCAGCTCTCGTCTTTACCTGCAGCTTAGCCTTGTAGGCCTCGTTCTTGGCTGCGAGCATCTGTCGGCATTCTTTATTAAACCAGGGGTTTCTTGCTGATGGGCTTGAGAAACCTAGCACATCAGTTGCGGCTGATCTAATGGCTTCGACATAAGATGCTGTTGGTATGGTGTTAATCGAGAGGTAAAAGGATACGGTATCTTGCGATTGTAGTCTTTCGACATTTAATTTTTCACAGTATTTCTGCCTTGAAGTCGGGTGATGGATATCCGCATTCTTACCTTAGCTGCAACAAGGTAGTGGTCCGAGTCGATGTTAGCCCTGGATGCGTGACTCTTGTCTAGCGCAATGTGATCAGTTTGGTTGACCGTTCGTTGATCTGGAGACCGCCATGTCCCCTTATGGATATCGAAGTCAATTAGCCTAAATCCGTTGCCAGACGTGTTGTCGAGTAGGCCGTGTTTTTTGGAAATACTGCTAAAGATTTCTTCTGTTCCTCGTAGCACTGTTTTAACATCGTACTTCGTTATTCAATCATAATTTTGTTCTGCAGCTCCTCCGTCAAAGTCTGTGCACATATAAGGCTTATGTTGGCGATTTCAGCTTTGAATTGTATTTTTACAATTCGTTCGCAATGTTTTCGAATCATTTTACTTCACGCCTATATGTCTGTCGCTTATAACACATTCCCATCCTAATGTTTGCTGAGTATAACACAGCAGAAGATGTCACCGCTTTTTATCCTCCATCATTTGTTATCTGCCGTAATATGTGAAAGCTTTAAACCGTTTACCAAGAACCTGAACTGCCCTTATCATTGTGGTTTAAGGCCAGGAAAGTCCACAATCGATCAAGTTTTCACACTTCGGCAGATCCTGGAAAAGACTCAAGAAGTCCAAATCGATACCTTCCACCTATTTATCGATTTCAAAGCCGCATACGACAGCATTTATAGATACAACCTATACAGAGCCATGTCTAGTTTTGGTATACCGCCCAAACTCGTCCGTTTGTGTAGGATGACGATGGAGAACTCTCGCTGCACCATCAGGGTCGGAAACGACCTCACCGACACATTCGATACCAAAAAAGATTCAGGCAAGGCGATGCGCTGTCATGTGACTTCTTCAATTTGATTCTTGAGAGGATTGTGCAAATCTCCCGAGCCAACACCAGAGGCACAATTTTCCAAAAATCGGTGCAACTACTAGCATAAGCCGACGATATCGACATCATTGGTACGACTCAACGTGATGTCATAGCCACGTTTGCTAGTATAGAGAATGAAGCGGCAAAAATGCGTTTAGCAGTAAATGAGGGTAAGACTAAGTATATGCTGTCAACACGAAAGAACACACAACATCGACGAATTGGACAGAACGTCACCATTGACAGATATAACTTTGAGGTAATACGGGACTTTGTCTACCTCGGCTCCGCTATTAACTCTGACAACAACATCTCGTCAGAAATCAAACGAAGAATTATTCTAGCCAACCGCTGTTTCTTCAGGCTAAGAAGGTAATTTAGTAGTAAAGCCCTCACTCGAACTACTAAGGAGATCCTATATAAGACTCTGATCATCCCAGTCCTGCTCAACAGCGCTGAAGCATGGACCGTATCAAAAGCGGATGAAGAAATCCTTGGTCGATTCGAAAGAAAAATTCTTCGGAAAATCTTCGGTCCCGTTTGCGTTGACGGGCTATGGAGACGAAGATTCAACCACGAACTATACGAGCTGTACAGCGACATAGCCCTGGTCAAAAAAACTCCGCATTGGACGTTTAAGATGACTCCGGATCGCAGAGTCTTCGATTCCCAGCCAAACGTCGTACGCAGTAGAGGAAGACCTCGCCTTATGTGGCGCGCACAAGTAGAAACCGACCTCAACAAACTTGGAGTGCGAAACTGGAGGCAGTTAGCTAAGGACCGGGCAAATTGGAGAGGCATGTTGGTTGAGGCCCAGATTCATCCCGGACAGTAGCGCCACTTAAGTAAGTAAGTATTTCCTCGTCCACCACCGCTTTTCTATCTAGCAATTCGTTTTGTCACGAGGTTATATAGACATTTTGTTACTAAGTTTCCTGTTAGAGTTCCCGACATTTCCGATTTTTTTGCATTAGATCTTGGAAAATGGCGCAATAAATCTCGACAAGAAGTTGGAGGACCTGGACCTTGATGTTACCGTAGTAGGACACGTTTTTTATGTTTTCGTGCAAACTTTTTCTTTCCATCTTAAACCGTGTGAATATCCAGATCTCTGCGGAGGTCTTTGTATCTGTACCACGGCGTATTGTCTTAACATTTTATTTTCAAAAAGTTTGTTAGGTATTCAAATTTGTTTAACTGGTACCATTATGTCTAAACATATATAAACACTTGCTTGTAACGGGTGATTTTTTAAGCGTAGTTTTTTTTTAAAATAAAATAAAACACTCAACTTTGCATCAAATATTCAAATTTGTTATTGTAATCGATAAATAGGCCTTCGCCATTTACGTTTTAAAGACAACTTCATGTAAATGTTGTCCGCGGCTCCGTTTCAAATGGTCCATTCGGAAGGTCCAATTTTGCGTCACTTTTTCGAGCATTTCGGCCAGTATTCCACGAATTACGCGTGTTGTGTTATCCTGTAAGTCTTAAGTCGTGTTCGGCTTCTCCACATAGACTAACGACTTTACATAACCCCACAAGAAATAATCAAGAGGCGTTAAATCGCATGATCTTGGCGGCCAACTCATAGGGCCATTTCGAGAGATAAGCTGCTCACCAAATTCATCCTTCAATATTTCTATTGTTTCACGAGCTGTCAACCAAGTATGGCGCAAAAGTAATCCTCCTATCAGAAAATGCTATAAATTTTGCGATTGGCCCCTAATGTCAGTTCTGTTTTGGCATTTGTGTAGTAAACACATGCGAAATACACGTTAATAAACAATGTTACGCTACACTGCTCCAGAACGCGGAATATTGGTAACTATTTATTTGAGCAATAATCGGTCGGTGACTTTGGCACAACGTGAATTTCGTCGCAGATTTCCTAGCCGTCCAACGCCTACTGGTGAAACACTGCGACGTTTAGCCGCTCACCTCGAAGAGACTGGCACAACACGAGATGCTGCCAGGCGTGGCAGACCCCGGAGTAGCCGTTCTGCAGAGAATCTTCGGCTGCTGTAGCCGAAGATGTCATGGTAGCGCCGTCGACATCGACCAGACGACGTGCCACGCAAATGGGTATCAGTCGACGGTCTTTACAGCGAATTTTGGGTACAAGATTTGAAGATGTTTCCGTACAAAGTCCAGACGGTGCATCAGCTGTTAGCTGCTGACCGCCAATCGCGTCTAACATACGCTCAAGCCATCCTTAATCACCACCATCAAAAATAATCATGAGTGATGAGGCCCATTTCCATCTTAGCGGGTACGTCCCACGAAGAGCCATTACACCCGCTCAAAGTCACTGTATGGTGTGCTGTTTTCGCTGGAGGAGTCATCGGACCTTTTTTCTTCGAAGACGTCGCGGGCCAAACGGTTACTGTGAATGGTGAGCGCTACAGAACAATGATGAACGAGTTCTTTTTGCCGCAACTTGATGAATTGGGATTGGAAAAAATATGGTTCCAACAGGACGGTGCAACGGCACACACTGCACGTGCCAGAACCGATATGCTGAAGGATGCATTTCCGTGGCGCCTAATCTCCCGTTTTGGCGATTTGCACTGGCCAGCAAGATCGCATGATTTGACCGCTCTAAACTTCTTTTTGTGGGACTTTTTGAAGTCGCGGGTTTATGTCAACAAGCCTCAGACTCTTGCAGCTCTTAAAGACAATATCCGTCAAGAATGTGAGGACCTATCGCCGGAAGTTTTGGCCAAAGTGATGGAAAATGCCATAAAAAGGGCTCAAATGACAATCAACTGTGGCGGCGGCTATTTACATGACATCATATTCTCGACTTGATGTTAAAAAAAATTAAAAGACCAAATAAAAATAATCCACAAGAAGAATCAAAGTTTTTCATTTTTTTTTATAATTACAGCCAAAAAACATCGGAAGGTTATTTTTGCGCCACCTTGTACAACTCAGCCAACTGGGGCAAAAAATAAAGTCGCGTATCATGGCTCGATATCATTCGTCGTTGACGGTAACGTTTCTTCCACGGTCGTCTTTGAAGAAAAATGGACCGATGATGCCACCAGCCCATAAACCACACCAAACTGGGGTTTTTTCGGAATGCATTGGTAATCCTTGTAAGGCATGTGGCTGTTCATCACTACAGATGCGACAGTTTTGCTTATTTACGTATCCGTTGAGCCAGAAATGAGCCTCATCGTTGAACACAATTCTTCGATAAAACAACGGATTTTCACATTTTTCATAGAGCACGAATTTTGATGATAAATTTCAATAATTTGCAATCGTTGCTCGTTTGTAAGTCTTTTCATGATTAAATGACAGATGACGTTTGGACGCCATTACTAACCTGTGCTGCCAATCTGAAAAACTTAACTCTTAAAAAATTCACCCGTTATAATAGCAGCTGGTTATTAAGGTTATTGTTCGAATAATTGCCGAGCTACGAGTACAGTTCTCTGTGCTTCCTTTTTTCATGCGTCTTTCATTAAAATTTTGCGTTGATTTTTATTTCGAGATATCTTGCTCATTTTGCGTATCACGTGTAAATATAAGGTACAATTGTGGTCCGAGGACGCTTCCTTATGGTACACCTGGCAATATTCCCTTTATCTCCGAATATTCGTCAAAATTCCGTACGAAAAAAATGACAAGATAAGACGCCAAGATTTTACATAATTGTTCAGGCTGGACTTGTCTTAATTTGTATTTTAGGTCGAAATCGACCGATAATGCCGACTATCTCTAATTGAGACGATTACCATTCACCTTTACTGGGGGTTCACAGAGTTATACATATGTACCAGCCAGACAGAACCCCTTTCTATTCCACCGCCAGTAGGTGAGTCCCTCGTTACCTACATGTGAATCACTAATCAAACTGGATGTACCATCAAGTAAACCGGAGATGGATAAATGGCAGAACGTGTCTAATATCCAGACGACTCTGGAAAAATTTTAACCTAAACGCTCTCTCTGCTTTATAATGCTAAACAGATCAAAAATCCTTACAGTGAACAGTGCCCTATGGGCCTATATGCAGAAAGACTAGGCAATGACTTCTGCAGAAGCTGCTTGGACGACGAGGAGGAGGAGTGTAGTCTTCACCTTCTCTGCCTTTGTCCAGCACTTTTCAATATGAGAATTCTCCATCTAGGACACTTAGGGAAACGAATATTAGGACAGATCCACGTGGTACCACAACGGACCTTTTGAAACTTCTTTTAAGTACACGCTTTCCAAACTGCTAAACTGCAGAGGAAAATGATATCGCAAGCACAAACACAGACCACACATCGGACAACATGGGAGACAACTCCCTCATTAATATGATAGTGTGCAAGAAAAATTACATGGGCTGTTAATACATTCAAGCCCCATAAATCAGCGGGACCTGACGGCATAACCCCTATCATGTTACAAAAAACTGCTAATCACCTAATGCCAACACTGCTTACCATCTTCCGTGGATGTCTAAGACTAAACTACATACCACAAGCTTGGCGTGAAGTTAAAGTTATATTCAAAGCAGAAAAATGCAGCCACACTGTAGCGAAAGATTTTAGACCCATAAGCCTGTCTTCCTTCCTACTGAAAACGATGGAAAGACTACTCGACATCCAAATACGTAGTGACCTGAATCCAGGTTAACTATGTGTAAGCCAACACGCCTACATAAAGGGCAAATCGGTGGAAACGGCTCTACACGAAGTATGTAGTTGGTACAGTAGAAAATTCACTGCATTACAAAGAATATACGTTAGCAGCCTTTCTAGATATAGAAGGAGCCTTCAACAACGCTGAAATAGGAACGGTTTTAAGCAATTGGATCTTAACCATGCTAAATGACCGGATAATTTCGTCAACACTAGTCGATTGTACCAAAAGGATCACAACGTTAAGAGGTACTCCTCAGGGAAGTGTAATATCCCCAATCCTCTGGTTACTAGTTGTCAACGAAGTACTTGAGAAGCTGTATATCACTGCAATAAAAACAGTGGCATACGCTGATGACGTAGTCCTCATGGCGTGCGGAAAATTCCCATCGAAACTGAGAGAAATTATGCAAAGAAGTCTCAATATACTCAGTAAGTGGGCAAAACCTTGCTGGTTATCTTTACTAACAGGAGATCGATCCCAACATTTCCGGCACCGTCTTTGGAAGGTTCAACCCTCTCAATGTCAGCAAGCGCGAATTATCTGGGGGTGGTACTTGATAGTAAACTGAACTGGAATCTAAACGTTGAAGAACGAGTAAAGAAAGCAAATATTGCCGTCTATAGCTGCAACAGAATCTGCGGCAAAAAATGGGGCCCATCCCCGAAGGTCGCAATATGGCTATACACAGCTATTGTCAGGCCAATCCTAACATACGGTTGCTTGGTCTGGTCGAATGCTATGAAAAAAGCAAAACATATGACCAAATTAACGAAAGTAAAAAGGACAGCATGCATACTCTTGACAGGAGCCATGCGCACTAGCCCCACAGTAGGGTTAGAAACAATCCTAAACATAACACCAATTGACTTATAAATCAATGACACAGCAGCAAAAAGCGCAGCAAGACTCTAAGAAACGGGCAATCTATTCATGAAACCTTTTGGCCATAGCTCAGTATTAAACTCAATGGCTTATACGGATGTAGCATCTGACTATATTACCCCATACCACGACTTTGATATTAATTATTCTATCAGAATACCAAACAGAGACGAATGGTCTTCAAACAATGTGTTATCTGACGTGGAAATAGCAATTTATACCGACGGATCTAAAATGGAAGTCGGAGTGGGCTCTGGCGTCTACTCTGAAAAGATCGGGCTAGCAACATCCCTGAGATTAGCAAACTAGTGTAGTGTATTCCAAGCTGAGATCCTGGCCATACACGAAGCTGCCGAATCGGCTAGGGTAATGGACATATCACAAGAGGATATCTCCATCTACGTGCGGATAGTCAAGCGGCCATTAAAGCTCTGGCATCCAATATAGTAAAATCACGGGTAGTTGGACGCTGCCGCCAACTACCCGTGTAACCAGAACAAAGTCCAATTTATCTGGGTGCCAGGACACAATAACATTACAGAAAATGAGAAAGCAGACGAGCTAGCCAGACTAGGATCGTCCAGCTGCATTTCCTTATCTGATAAAAGGGTTAACCCCCCGCTAGCATTTAAAAAAAATGAAATAACCAAGCACACACAAAAAGAAACTATAACAAGGTAGAAAAACACAATCACCTGTAAACATTCAAAATCTCTTTGGCCGGAATTAAGAGGCAGCAAATCAAACAAGCTAATAGCTTTGAATAGAGCATCCATTTCTATAGCGGGCAGAGTGATAACAGGTCACAACCTGTTGGGTAAGCACTCCAATAAGATAAAACTGACTGGTGCGAACCAACATTGCAGGAAATACAGCGACCCAGACGTCGTAGAGGAGGTCTCACACCTATTATGTCACTGCCCTGCGATCAGTAGCAGCCGGTTGAAAACACTAGGCAGCCTATACTTCGACGACCAAAGGGACCTGACGACTATCCCAATAGCACAGATCGTCCGCTTTTGTTGCAGATCAGGGTGGAGCAACCACCTCTTTGAAGCAGAAGGAGCAAAACAGCCAGCACCACATAAGTATAACTATCGAACTTGACCAGGTATCCTCTTTCTCTATTTCAGCCAACTTTCTTCGAAGAGTATCGCTATGGGCCCACGTAGGCCTATGCGAGCTTGACGACTCACTCGAGCGTCAACAGCCCATCTAACCTAAGTGTGTACGTACATCTCGTGCAGCCACTATAACGTAACCTAACCTAACCCCAAAACTAAGCCGTTTTTGAAGAACAGAGACAAACACATAAAACACCCTTATACAGGCACTATATAACCACCATAAGGGTCGAAGCATCTATTCAAAGTTGTATATGAACACGGTTTTACGGTTAGAGGCATAACTTTACACACTCCTTATAATGCTTTATGAATAGCGATTGAACATTTATTTTCCGTTTGAGTACACGCGTATATCAGCTTATAATGGCTTTTACCGACTCTGATTTTCTCATTTCCATTCAAATTTTAATTAACTACCTTCTATGGATACGCTCCTACACCAAGGGAAGGTAGATACCGCACATTTGCTTGACGAATAAATAATCAGAAAATGAATTTCATCGCCCTGGATATGCCATCCCTGAAGATGTTCGAATGAGTGCATAACATTTAGGAAATCCCTGTTTTACTAATTCATAAGACAGCCGCTATCAAAATCCGGAAGTTTTATACTTAATCGCATAACCTAAAATTTACAACCGCCGATTAACGTCAAACTAACGATTAACGAACTCAGATAACCCCAAATAACTTGGCCCTTCTATCCATATTTCATGAGTTTGTATAACAAACCATCACCCCACACAAGCGTTGACTTAAAAAAAAAACAACAAAAAGAAGCAAAACTATCTCAAGACTTGAGTGTTTCGCCCATTTTGTCAAACGACAGTATCTTGACCCAGAAATCTGTCCATCCCTTTGTCCATTATCTTGGTGCTATGCAAGGCAGTTTTACACTACTCTTGGAGACCCAAAAAAAAAAAAAACTACATTTCTCGGCGTACACTTCCGAATGAAAGTTTATAAATAATTCCAGAGGGTAATATAGACATGAACTTGTGCGCGCAACCAACCAACCCTTATGCCAGAAGTGAATAGGAATAGGAATACGAAAGCTACTTACCCACTCGACAGAAACACTTCAAGCTTGTTAAAAAGTTTCGTCGGAAATACGAATCTTTATCAATGCTTCCAGAACGTACATATGTACGTTCAACTGTGGGAAAACTTAGGCACATTATCCCGAACCGCACACGATATGAAATTCTCTCTCCCACCGCGCCGCAACTTGTATTGTACTGATGGCAGGAATTTTCTGCATCAGCTTTTCCCCAAAACCCCCGCAACGAACTACTGACACGTCCATATCCTATCCATCCTATACTTTCCATCTGTATACATATATATGGCTGGCGGTGTAGGTTGAAATGGTAGAAGGCCTTCGCCTTCGCTCGATAAATGTCCTGGGCACACACAAGTAAAAGAATCAATGGAGCGTCCAGAGAAAAGCGACTCAAACTCAGGGGATTGGAAACAAGATGGTGAAAAAAAAAATCTCCTCTTCTGCACAACACTTGCAACTACCAACACTACACAGCGGCGGCTCCGGCACCCTTGAGGATTTTTTTTCCCTCTATTTCTATACATTTTAAGGACTCTCAATCGGAAATCTAAAATTGATAGAAAGTTAACCTAAAATGTACACAAAGTCCGGACAAAGCCTTTATCTTCCATATTCTGGCGACTGACAGACAAAAATAAAATTTTCGAAACAGAAAACTTGTATGGAATCGGAATCGGAATAGGAATAGGAATCGGATTCGGATCTTCTGGTCTTCATCGTTGTCGTCGTTGTAGTCGTCAGAGCTCCATACACTCTCTGCACATAGAACAGCAGACCAAATCATAAATACAACATTATGTGCCCATTATGCAATGCGCTGTGTGCGAATAGAGTGTCGTCCTGTGTATTGTGCCAGGAAGGGTATATGCTCTGGAGGAGACGTTTCAACTCTGGCAGTAGTCATGTGCAGTGCCTTAGCTCGGGAAAAGTTCAATAAATTATTTTTACTTTGACAATGTCGGTACTGCCCTACAATGATCTATCTTTGTTTCGCTACTTTTTGGAATATCTCCCTTCCGCTTTGGATTTGGTATCCAAAAAACGATGATGGTAATGTTTCTGCGAGCGAAAGGAAGGCATGAATCCAGGCAGCCAATTGGGGAGTTTTTTTTTTTTTCATTTTCTTCATCTGTGGCGAGGACCTACCGCACATTCTAGAATCATAGACACCATATACACCAAAAGAGGGCAAACATTTTTGTTTGGTGCAGAAAGCCCTCTCTGTGATAGGGATCACTTAAATCCCAACATTTCAAGTCGCTGCCTGGTCCTAGGACCGTCTTTCCCCGCACTCGATATTGGCCTAGCGAATATTTACTCAGATAAGAAACTACTCCCCGAGTGAAAGTGTAGAGAGTTTGCATCGAGTGCAAGACATACCTGTAACTGTAGCCCCACCACAACAAAGGATATACCTATTCCCAACCCCCATCATGGGTATGAATATTTTGTACTAATTAAACAAAATATTTAGGGATACATATCACGTTTCGCTATCACTATCACTATCCATCCAGAAGGCCTTTATCCGCTTTTGCAAATATGATGATAAAGTGTGAAACCGCTGTCCTGAAGTTTTTTTGATTAATATTACTGTAAATTAACACCAAAAAGGATATATGCCCGGGTGTCGGTACGGTGAGGGCTGGGTAGAGTTAATTCAACTCTTCTATGTGTATCTTCAAAATAAATTCAAAACAGAAACGGTTTAACCCTTAAGCTCATCCATTGGTTTTAAAATGCGGCCGTAACTCGTCGGGGTATTGCTGCTGGAAACTGGGCTTTCGGGTACATATACCAATATATATGCTTATAGTATAGATGAAGGCCGAGGACAGTGTTAATACCAACACAACACATAAATTATAGTCCCACCATTGATTTATTGTATTTTGTATAGTTGGTGGAAATGAATTGGAGATGTTTTCGAACCATTTTTTGAAATACTCGCTAGAGCTGCGCAAAATAGGTAATTAATGTTCTAATAAATAACGGTAAAAGTTTTAGATGAGAGCGAACAGTTATTGCATTAGCCCACCGGAAAATAGTACAAGTATATCTCTGTATACCTGGCTTTGACTAAGGCGCCAACACTCTGCGCCAAAGACGTGAATATAAAGGGTCCGCCAAATAACTTTTTTTTTGAAAATGCTATCAAAAAAAACTATGAATATTTTCTCAAATTTCTTTTTTTATTTGAAAGTACAATCCTTCCGGTTGATAATGGAAAATAATTTCATTCAAATGGCTGCCTCGGCTGGCCATGCAGTAGCCTACACGATCGGTCCAATTTTTAAGCACATTATCGATTGTGTCCAGCTGTATTTCACCAATACTTACTTACTTACTTAAGTGGCGCTACAGTCCGGAATGAACCTGGGCCTCAACCAACATGCCTCTCCAATTAGCCCGGTCCTTAGCTAACTGCCTCCAGTTGCGCACTCCAAGTTGGTTGAGGTCGGTTTCCACTTGTGCGCGCCACTTAAGGCGAGGTCTTCCTCTACTGCGTCCGAAGTCTGGCTGGGAATCGAAGACTCTGCGAGCCGGAGTATTGGTGTCCATTCGTTCTACATGTCCTAGCCATCTTAAACGTCCAATGCGGAGTTTTTTGACCAGGGGCATGTCGCTGTACAGCTCGTATAGTTCTTGGTTGAATCTTCGTCTCCATAGCCCGTCAACGCAAACGGGACCGAAGATTTTTCGAAGAATATTCCTCTCGAATCTACCAAGGATTTCTTCATCCGCTTTTGATACGGTCCATGCTTCAGCGCCGTAGAGCAGGATTGGGATGATCAGGGTCTTATATAGTAGTAGTAGTAGTAGTATAGTAGTTCGAGTGAGGGCTTTACTACTAAATTGCCTTCTTATCCCGAAGAAACAGCGGTTGGCAAGAGTAATTCTTCGTTTAATTTCTGACGAGATGTTGTTGTCAGAGCTAATAGCGGAGCCGAGGTAGACAAAGTCCCGTACTACCTCAAAGTTATATCTGTCAATGGTGACGTTCTGTTAAATTCGTCGATGTTGTGAGTCCTTTCGTGATGACAGCATATACTTAGTCTTACCCTCATTTACTGCTAAACCCATTTTCGCCGCTTCCTTCTCTATACTAGCAAACGTGGCTATGACATCACGTTGAGTCCTACCAATGATGTCAATATCGTAAGCGTATGCTAGTAGTTGCACCGACTTTTGGAAAATTGTGCCTCTGGTGTTGGTTTTGGAGTTTTGCACAATCCTCTCAAGAATCAGATTAAAGAAGTCACATGACAGCGCATCGCCTTGCCTAAATCCTTTTTTGGTATCGAATGTGTCGGTGAGGTCGTTTCCGACCCTGATGGAGCAGCGAGAATTCTCTATCGTCATCCTACACAAACGGACGAGTTTGGGCGGTATACCAAGACTAGACATGGCTCTGTACAGTTCGTCTCTATAAATGCTGTCATATGCGGCTTTGAAATCGATGAATAGGTAGTGGGTATCGATTTGGACTTCTTGAGTTTTTTCCAGGATCTGCCGAAGTGTGAAAATTTGATCGGTTGTGGACTTTCCTGGCCTAAAACCACACTGATAAGGGCCAATCAGGTTGTTGGTAAACGGTTTCAGGCGTTCACATATTACGGCAGATAGGATCTTCTAGTCGTTGTTGAGGAGACTTATGCCTCTGTAGTTGGCGCAGTTCAGAGGGTCTCCTCACTTCACTTAGGTCGGGTGGTTGGCAGTTTTCGCTGTCGTTGCCAATATTAAATGGTTCGTTCTGCCTGACAGCGGAATGTTGTTCGTCATCGCCGTTTAACAGTCTGCAGAAGTGGTTCTTCCATATCCTCAGCATCGACTGTGTCTCAACTACAATATTTCCTTGTTCATATCGACAGGATTCTGTTCGAGCCTTGTATCCTTGGCTTTAACGTTTTACACTTTGGTAAAACTTGCGAACATCGTTCCTGGAGTGGCACCTCTCTATATCCTCGATCGCGCGCTTTTCTTGCTCTTTTTTCTTCTTGCTGAAAAGCCGATGTTCTTCCCTTCTTCTTTGCCTATAGAGCTCAATGGCAGCTCTCGTCTTCACCTGCAGCTTAACCTTGTAGGCCTCGTTCTTGGCTGCGAGCATCTGTCGGCATTCCTCATCAAACCAGGGGTTTCTTGCTGTTGGGCGCGAGAAACCTAGCACATCAGTTGCGGCTGATCTAATGGCCTGTTGGCATCCTTGCCATTACTCTCTGACATTCGATGCTGGTGGTATGGTGTTTATCGAGAGGTTAAGGGATACGCGTTGTGCGAAGGTCTTGGCGGTCTCTTGCGATTGCAGTCTTCCGACATTCAATTTTTTCACAGTATTTCTGGATTGTTGTGGCGTGGTGGATATCCGCATTCTTAACTTGGCTGCTACAAGGTAGTGATCCGAGTCGATGTTAGCTCCTCGGAATGTTCGGACATCCAAAATACTGGATGTGTGCCTCTTATCTATCGCAATGTGATCAATTTGGTTGATCTCGAGACCGCCATGTCCCCTTATGGATATCGAGGTGAGGAAACCGTGTGCTGGCTATAGTGGCATTTCGTTCCGTCGTGAAATCAATTAGCCTAAGTCCGTTACCAGACGTGTTGTCGTGTAGGCTATGTTTTCCGACAATACTTCTAAAGATGTCTTCTCTTCCTACCTTTGCGTTAAAATCTCCCAGCACGATTTTAACATCGTACTTCGGTAGTCGCTCATAGGTTTTGTCAAGGAGCTCGTAGAAGCAATCCTTAGCTATATCATTTTTTTCTTCCGTCGGAGCGTGAGCGCATATAAGGCTTCTGTTGGCGAATTTGGCCTTGATGCGGATTGTTACTATGCGTTCGCTAATGTCTTGGAAACATAAGACTTCTTGCCTAAGTCTGGCACTTATTACAAATCCGCATTCGAATAGTCGCTGTTTCTGCTCACTATAACACGGTCCGTAGTAGATGTCACAGTTTTTCATCCTCTTTTTGCCCGGCCCATCCCATCGTATTTCCTGGATGGCAGTAATGTCTGCTTTGTGGCAGTTTAGGGCTTCCGCTTGTTGTTCGCCTGCACCTCTCCTGTTTAATGTTCTCACATTCCAGGTGCAGATACGAACGTCGTTGTCCTTTTTTCGTTTAGCAGGGTCGTCAACAATAAAATCCGTCCTTTCCGAGGCTATTGGTTGCTTCGTAACCATGTTTTTTTCTGTGGGTGGGTAGTTAGCCCAAAGCACAACCCCCAACCTGGAGGGCCAGTTCCAATTTATTAGATACCCCTAGGACACGGGGCCATCAGTATCCACTACGGGATTGAGCGCTGCCGTTGGCCTTTCGGTTCATCCGCCACCATCTCTGTTCAAGGGGCCTGACTAACCCTTGAAATTCCTAGACAACCTGTTGTCCGAATATGTCAGAGCAGCTCATCTAGGTTCGCCTGGGACAGCAGGCCGGGTATTCTTCCGTGCCATTCTCACCAGGGTGTTTATAGTGTTGCTGTTTTTCGTCGTGTTATCAACACTCGCACTTATCGTTTAGCAAGTCAAATCCGGTTGGATGAGACCAGTACCCGATGGTTACCACTTGGAGGTAAAGATAAGCACATTTGATGTGTAGTCAGAGTTGCAACACTGGGCATTGCCAAGTTAACGCCAATCAGAGTCTACCCTCGTTCTACAGCACCCAACCATCAGGTCTTTAGAATTCCGTACTATAAATCCTAGCATTGAATTACTTTTGGCTATTAAGTACTCAATATGTTTAACAAATCTAAGTTTGTTGTCGAAAATAACTCCAAGATCTTTTTTGGAGGAGATAATGGACAGTGGGACATTACAGATCAAGTATGTAAAAGGAATTGGAGAAAGGTTACGACAAAAAGTGAGGCTTTGACATTTGGAAACATTCAGATGAAGGTCATTACTATGACACCAATTCGAAAGCCTTTCCAGGTCTTCTTGCAAAAGAGTACAGTCTTGTGTTAAATTGATTGGTCGAAATACTTTTAAATTGTCAGCAAACATTAGACATTGGGAGTTTAAAAATAATTCAGGAATGTCATTTATAAATAAAAGGAAAAGTAAAGGACCAAGATGACTACCCTGTGGTACTCCAGATGTTACATAAATAGGTACAGATATAATGTCATTAATGCGGACATACTGAATTCGCTCCTTTAGGTAGGAGCTTATCCATTTAAGAAGGTGACTATAAAGTCAAAATTAAGCCAGTTTGAAGGTTAAAATATCGTGATTAACACGGTCGAATGCTTTACAGAAGTCTGTGTAGATAACATCGTATTGTAAGCCTCGCTCAAAGCCGTTCAGAATATGGTGACAAAAAAATTTATTTTTCCAAAAACCTTCGGTATTGCCGAAATTTTACATATAGGACGATAGTTGGTAACATCATTATAAACTGGTGTTAAGAAGGAATATTTCCACGCTTTCAGAAAATGCTCGTGTTGAAGAGATAAGTTAAATACTAAACAGAGAGGTAGAGAAAGCGCAATAGAACACTTTTGTAATATAATTGACGGGATGCCATCGGCACCGGGACTTTTATCTAACTTTAATGCGGATAGGGCTAATTTGACTTCAGTCACTGAACACTCAAGGTTACCAACATTTATATAGTTCGAAGACGAGGTTTCAGATGTAACTTCTGAATAGGGGTTACTACAAGTATAGACAGATTGAAAGTGACTAGCGAACATGTTACAAATATTTAAAAGATTTGAAGAAGATGTATTTTCAAGACGCATAGAATTAGGAATACCATTGGATTGCCTTTTGCTATTGATAAAGCTCCAAAAACATTTGCTATTTGTCTTTAACTTAAATTCGACAGACTGGACATATTGCCTGTAAAGGAAGTTATTTAAGTTATCGAATTGTTTTCTAAGTAATCGATACTGACGCAGTAGTTCTGGACCATTCCTACTTTTACGAAATTGTTTATAGATTTTATTTTTTTTTATTATTTAGGTTAATGATTTCATTATTAAACCAAATGGGTTTATTGCCTGCTACAGACTTTACTTTTGGTGTAAACATATCAACTGCCATTTTGACTGTTTCAATAAATAAATTATATGAATCATTTAAATTGTTATTATTAAAAATATCTTGCCAATCAATCCCATGAACAAAATTAGAAATGTTAGTGTAATTGGCTTTATCAAAATTATACTTAAGGTTAGTGACACTTGAAATCGGTTTGAAATATTCATAAAATTCAAATTACAATCACAATGCTACATGAAAAATGGAATTACTGACAAGCGGTGTCATGGAGTTAGTGATACTAGTGTTAAGCTCAGAATCAACAAATACCAAATCTAGGACGTTATTTAAATCGTTGGGCAAATAGTTAATTTGTCGAAGATCAAGCTGAGCAAGAGCATCAACAACTTCACGCTCATAATCATAATTAACATTAAATGGAAAAAGACTAGAAATATTTGAATCAAATGACCAAATGATATTTGGTAGTTATTTAAAATTGAGGAACAATTTTCAATATGTGCTTTATATAATAAATAAGGACTCCTAGGTGGTATATAACTTACAATAACGATGACTTCAGTGGAGTTGTTGAATTTTATATTGACTGCTACTTGGTCAACATCTATAGCTTTCTTTTTTTATTTGAAAGTACAATCCTTCCGGTTAATAATGGAAAATAATTTCATTCAAATGGCTGCCTCGGCTGGCCATGCAGTAGCCTACACGATCGGTCCAATTTTTAAGCACATTATCGATTGTGTGCAGCTGTATTTCACCAATGGCTTTACGATTATTGTCCTTTGAAGCGTCAATTGTCTATGGCTTGTCGGCGTAACACTTATCTTTTACGCCACCCCACAAATAATAGTCCAACGGTGTCAAATCGCAGCTCCGAGGTGGCCAAACGACATCAGCTCTGCGGCGGATAATGCGATCTTCAAAAACAGGGCGCAAAACATCGAGTGTAGCTTCGGCTGTGTGGCACATAGCGCCGTCCTGTTGAAACCAAATGTTGCCAATATCCTCCTCTTCAATTTTTGTGAACGAAAATTCGTTCAACATGGCCCGATAACGATCGCCATTGACTGTAACGGCCACTCCTTGCTCATTTTCGAAGAAAAATGGCCCAATTATGCCTCTGGACCATAATCCGCACCAAACAGTGACTCGTTTTGGGTGTATCGGCTTTTCAATGTATGCGTGCGGGTTTTCTGTGCCCCAAATGCGACAATTTTGCTTGTTTGCATACCCGCCTAGATCAAAATGAGCTTCATCTGAAAAGATGATTTTTTTTGGCAAAATCGGCATCTTCTCTTAGTCGATCGCAGGCCCAATTAGCGAAGCGAAAACGCATTGGATGGTCAGTTGGCTTCAACTCCTGAACCAATTGGACTTTGTATGGCGTCAAACTAAGGTCTTTATGCAAAATTCGTCTCAATGATGTCTCCGAAATGTTCAATTGTTGAGAACGACGGTGAATTGATGTTGATGGCGCTTCACGCACACTTTCTACCACAGCAGCAATATTCTTGGGTGTACGCACTGTTTTTGGCTTTTCACGCGTTGGTTTATCGATGAGGATTCCAGTTTCTTTCACTTTTTTTCAGTGAAAATTCTAAAACAATAAAAAAGAGCCCTTGGCCCCAGGGCTCGAGGGGATACCGTCAGAAATCCTAGAGGTGATCGCCGACACCCACTCATGCACCCAACTATAGCTGCCTGGAAGAAGGAGTCTTTCTTAGAAGCTGGATGACACAAATGCTGATCAGGCAAAGGAGACCCAGATTCTTCATCAGCATACAGATTTTTGTGTAAGCTGGACACTGCAGGGAATCTTTTGGGATTGATGCTAAGAGCGCGACTCTCCTTGCAGTACAGAGAGGAGGAGCCCTGTCAGAAGGACAGTAATACTACAGAACGGGATGCTCTCAAAGGGATTGAGGAAATGGTAATGGTTACCCAAATCGCCCAACAGGGAAGCAACTACTTAATACAGATATTGTATTGTTCGCAAGTCTGGACGTCAGAAAAGACTACAACTCAGCCAGGTGGAGTGAAATGATAAACGCGCTCAAAAAAACATTTAATGGACCACCTCATGGACGGGGTGTTCTGATCTATGAATGCAACTGACGTTCGGCGCATCGCAAGGTTCGATTTTGGGGTCTGACCTTTGGCACTTCTCCTATGATGATATTCTTCGCATAGAGATGGTGCAAGATACCCAGGTGGCCAACGAAGAATCCAAGTCACCTCCGGAGCAGCGCAAGGTACGATTTTGGGGCCTGACCTTTTTACCATTTCCTATGATGGCATTCTTCGCATGTAGATGACGCGAGGTACCCTCTACCTGTTGGGGTATGTAAATTGCATCGCCACGGATACCGAAAGTGCGTAACGAAAGTGAAAACCAGTAGCTAATGGATTCAGCATGAACACGGTCTCAGCTTGGCTACTGAACTAATAGAGAAAGTCCTTCCTACGAAAAAAAAAAAAAGAATCGCGACTCTAATCGGCCAGGAGGTAATAAGACGCAAAGACTCAATGAAATAGATTAGTGTGACTATCAACACCAAACTGACTTTCTGGAACTAGATACAGAATGCAGCGAAACGAGCGTCGAAAGTAGCCGCCTAACTGAGTAGGCTATTGGCAAACATAGGCGGCCCACCGGCCAGCAAGCGAAGGCTCCTGATGTCAATGAAGCATTCCATCCTCTACGAATGTGAGATTTTGGCAGACGCGCTTCGACAGAAGGACGATAGAAGCTGTACAAAGACGCGGGACTCAAAGCGTAGCAAGCTCCTATAGAACGCTGTTGGAACCCGCCGTCCTTGTTATCGCAACAGTGACCCCAATAGACCTCATAGCGGCAGAAAGAAATTGAGTCTACGACAAAAAGACGGAAGTTGGAGTGGAAACAGCAACGGAAGAGGCTTAGCCTCGCAAAAAAGAAATGCCAAGAGCGCTGGAACTCTGAAAGCAGAGGACAATGGGAAAGCGAGGCTAAAAAAAAACGTGGCTGAATGGAATACGATGAGGTTAACTACTACGTCAACCAGTTGCTACTGTCCACGGATACGTCAACGCCTTTCTCCACAAGATCAGCAAAGCGAACAACCCAGCCTGCTAGTACTGAGACTCCCAAGACACCGACTCGCACCATACCTACTTCGCCTTTAGCAGATGGGAAATATAAAGAGGAGAACTAGAGAAAAGTATTGGTATAATCACGCTATACAACATAGCCGAAAAGATGCTGCCCAGCTAGTAGAGCTGGAGCCAAATCCGCACCTTCGCCCAACATATTTTCTGAATAAAGAAAATTGAAGAAGAGCAATATCGCGGGGCAGTGTGCGTCCGAAAGGGCGTATGATTACAACCCTTCCAAGTAATGCGAATGACGTCAGTATCCGCAGGCTCAGGAGGAGTTTTTAGTTGACGAATCCATTACGCATAGACGAGTCGGATAAGCCCAACGTAGGTTTTCACTGAAAGAACAATTTACCACGCCCACTGTTCTTATTTTTACCTCCAAATGGTAACCATCGGGTACTGTCTCATCCAACCGGATTTGAATTGTTAAACGACAAGTGCGAGTGTTGATAACAAGACAAACCACAGCAACACTATAAACAGCCAGAATGGCACGGAATACCCGGTCTGCTGTCCCAGGTGAAACTAGATGAGCTGCTTCGACATATTCGGACAACAGGTTATTTAAGAATCTCAAAGGTAAGTCAGGGCCCTTGAACTGGGATGGCGGCGGATGAACCAAAAGGCCCGTAGTGGATACTGATGGCAACGTGTTGGGGGTTGTGCGTTCGGTTAACTACCCACCCATGGAAAAAATCATTGTCACGAAGCAACCAATAGCCTTGGAAGGCACTGTTGACGACCCTGCTAAACGAAAAAAAGACAACAACGTTCGTTTTGCAGGCGAACAACTAGCGGAAGCCTTAAGTTGCTACAAAGCAGAAATAACTGCCTTCCAGGAAATACGATGGGATGGGTCGGGCAAAAACAAGATGAAAAACCGTGACTTCTACTACGGACCGTGTTATAGTGAGCAGAAACAGCGACTATTTGGACGCGGTTTTGTTATAACTGCCAGACTTGGGCAAGAAGTCTTTTGTTTCCAAGACTTTAGCGAACGCATCGTAACAATTCGCATCAAGGCCAAATTCGCTAACATAAGCCTTTTATTGGCACACGCTCCGACTTCAGGGGAAAAAGATGATATAGCGAAAGACTCCCTTTATGAGCTCCTTGATAAAACTTCTGAGCGACTACCGAAGGTAGGAAGAGAAGACATCTTTAGCTGTATTGTTGAAACACGTATGGCAACGGTCTCTGCGGAACGAAATGCCACTGTACCCAGCACACGATTTCCTCAACTCGATATTTATAAGGTACATGGCGGCCTCAGGATCAACGAACGGTCAATCATATTGATTACATTGCGATAGACAAGTGGCACGCGTCCAGTATTTTGGATGTTTCAACATTCCGAGGGCCCAACATCGACTCGGACAACTACCTTGTTGCAGGTAAGAATGCGGACATCCACCACAGCACAACAAACCAGAAATACTGGAAAACATTTAATATCGAAAGACTGCAATCGCAAGAATTTTTCTTACCACCAACTCATGTGCAACTCATTGGCTAGGAGGAATGCCAACAGATACTCGCTGGAGCTAAGCTGGAGGTGAAGGCGAGAGCTGGCATTGTACTCTATGGGCAAAGAAGAAGGGAAGAACCGGGTTTTCAGAAAGAAGAAAAAGGAGCAAGAAAAGCGCACGATCGGATATAGGGAGGTGCGATTCCAGGAAAGATGATCGCAAATTTTACCAAATTGTAAAACGTCAAAGCCAAGGATACACGGCTCGAACAGAATCCTGTCAAGATGAACAATGAAATATTATGGTTGAGACACAGTCGGTGCTGAGGATATGGAAGAACTACGTCTGCAGACTGTTAAACTGCGAACTATGACATTTTCTTGGCAACGACAGCGAAAACTGCCAACCACCCGACCTAAGTGTAGTGAGGATAGCAATATCTAAACTCGATCTTAACAAGACCGCCGGAAATGATGGCTTACCCGCTGAGCTTTATAAACCCGGCGCAGATGACTTGGTATAAAGGGTCCGCCATCTAACATTTTTTTTTCAACTAGTGCTTATTTCGTGAATGGTAACACTTAGCTCATGTCTGATTCGACAGATAATTAGTTTTATCCTTCCGCTGAACGAATATGGTTGTGTATATGCTTAAACAACACTGGGAAATATTGCGACATTAATTTGAAAATCATGGTAATGTTGCATCTTGTGAAAAAAAGTGAAAGAAACTGGCATCCTCATCTATAAAATAACGCGTGAAAAGCCAAAAACAGTGCGTACATCCAAGAATATTGCTGCTGTGGAAGAAAGTGTGCGTGAAGCGCCATCAACATCAATTCACCGTCGTTCTCAACAATTGACATTTCGGAGACATCATTGAGACGAATTTTGCATAAGGACCTTGGTATGACGCCATACAAAGTCCAATTGGTTCAGCAGTTGAAGCCAACTGACCATACAATGCGTTTTCGCTTCGCTAAGTGGGCCTGCGATCGACTTAGAGAAGATGCCGATTTTGCCAAAAAAATCATCTTATCAGATGAAGCTCATTTTGATCTTGGCGGGTATGTAAACAAGCAAAATTGTCGCATTTGGGGCACAGAAAACCCGCACGCATACATTGAAAAGCCGATACACCCAAAACGAGTAACTGTTTGGTGCGGATTTTGGTCCAGAGGCATAATTGGGCCATTTCTCTTCGAAAATGAGCAAGGAGTGGCCGTTACAGTCAATGGCGATCGTTATCGGGCCATGTTGAACGAATTTTTGTTCACAAAAATTGAAGAGGAGGATACTGGCAACATTTGGTTTCAACAGGACGGCGCTATGTGCCACACAGCCGAAGCTACACTCGATGTTTTGCGCCCTGTTTTTGAAGATCGCATTATCAGCCGCAGAGCTGATGTCGTTTGACCACCTCGGAGCTGCGATTTGACACCGTTGGACTATTATTTGTGGGGTGCCGTAAAAGATAAGTGTTACGCCGACAAGCCAAAGACAATTGACGCTTTAAAGGACAATATTCGTGAAGCCATTGTTGAAATACAGCTGCACACAATCGATAATGTGCTTAAAAATTGGACCGATCGTGTAGGCTACTGCATGGCCAGCCGAGGCAGCCATTTGAATGAAATTATTTTCCATTATTAACCGGAAGGATTGTACTTTCAAATAAAAAAGAAATTTGAGAAAATATTCAGTAGTTTTTTTTTATAGCATTTTCAAAAAAAAAGTTATTTGGCGGACCCTTTATAACATTAACCAACTCATAAGCCAAATCTGGTTTAATAAAAGTATCCCTGAAGAATGGAACCTTAAGGAAAGGAGACCCTCTGAACTTTTAGACCAGGAAAGTCCACAACTGTTCAAATTTTCACACTTCGGCAGATCCTGTAAAAAAACCAAGAAGGCCAAATCGATACCCACCACCTATTCATCGATTTCAAAGCCGCATGCGACAGCATTTATAAAAACAAACTAAACAGAGCCATGCCTAGTTTTGGTATACCACCCAAATGAGTGAATCTATTTTCGTGCCGCTCACTGTACAGACAGATGCTGTGAAATAAAATTCCCGATGTTGTTCCACGAATTAAGTTTACCTGAGGCAGTGGTTAATTAATACCGACTGGATACTGATGGTATTCTGCGAGCCGTAAATCAATTCGAAATATACGTACCTCTCTTTCTGTACCTATTAAGTACTTTCTGCATATCTAACTATTTTCCCATCAATTGGCGTAAATAAATTCTCAAAATCCCCATCTTTAAGGCCACCCCCACTGCCAATAAGCATTGAAAAGCTCACACAGGTACTTATAACTAGCTCGCCTGAAAAACGCAGCATTTTAATTAAAATTTTAAATTTTACAATCGTCAAACTCTCAACTCAACTGAATTATTTATAATTTGTTCATGAATATTAAATCACCGACTAATTAATGAAATTCCACAATTAGTTTACACAAAATGTTACTTGCAGTGTTTTGTACCACGGCGCTTAGTAGGTGTATGGAGGTACCCCATCAGAGTTGGTGTATTGGAATTTTGATGAAGCAACCTTTTCAACACATTATCACTCTTGCACTGTCATTTAAATTCCCACCCAAACAGAAAGAAAGTGTGCTTTAGACTTGAGACTTTAAGCTACTTAAGTGTTTCTATTTTATTTCGCCTTTTGTTATATTTTCGCGACATGGTGTTGTAGCCCAACAATCTAGTTCCATCAAAAAATCCATTATGTTAATTTACCGTGTCAGGAAGACAGAGAATCCTTTAGTCGACGTCTTCTTCGTTTTCTTTTTCTTTCCACCGGCCGACCAGCCCGCTCTAATATTATTCTGCGCGGCATAGAAGAGAAAAAAAGAGGCAAAAGCTGATAATAATGGTTTGGTTGGGTATAGGATGGCAAACTGCTTTTGTCCTTTTTATGGGTAACTGGGCTGCATGTCGACGAACCCTTTTATCGGAATTAAAAAGTCCTTAAAATCCACTATTATCTGAAATGGTTGGGAAAAAGGAATGCAACCTAACTTCTTTTAGGTTTGCCTGCCCGCCCATATATATGCTTAGGTTTGATGTATTTATGAGTGCTTGGCTGGATGGTAGGTAGGGGAATTTTCTCCCACAATTATATTTATATCCTGGCATATTTTTTTTTCCTAAGTAACTTATGAGTGAGTATCAGAGGAAAAAGTTGAACGTACAGCCTTGTTCAGGATGTACATTACCGGACATTTAATAGGTATCTTGTGGGGTATGTAGGTACCTTATTCAAGGTGTGTTTTGATAAAGGGATTTGCAATACACTAATATTACGGCAGCCTAAGGTACACACAAAAGTGCTATGGCATTAAAGTACATGGAACTATGATTTAAGTCTTTAACTTAACGATGAAACTTTAAGGCTTGTTCCCTTTAAAGAAGTTCTGTGAGTGGGGGTATATCTACAACTTTCACATTCATAAATTGTTCCCCAAATTGTTTATGACTCGCTCTGTCTCTCTGGGTTAAAACCTAAATTTAATGTATCGACGTGGCAGCAGTATTGCCATGTATGCCGATTTGACCACATTCCATGATTTTTAAGCCGCCATAAAGATTTGATGATGTAATGTTGCAGAACAAGGCCGAAACCTTATCGACGATAACTTGAGAACGTCCAGTCGTTGTTATTTTGACTAAACATCAATTGTGTTTTTTTTAGCTCAATGGTAACCATCGGATCTGACTTTCGTAATTCAGAAAGACTGTCACGTGAACACATAGGCCTCGCCCATGTTGTTTTTTGGACTAACTACCAACAAAAAAGTTTTTATAAAGGAACTATCATCCTCGGAAAGGACAGATTTAATTGTTGATGACCATGCTAAACGACGACCAAATAACGACGTTCGTGTCTGCACCTGAGAACATTGAAAAGAAGAGGTGCAGCAGAATAACTATCGAAAGCCCTAAGATGCTACAAAGCAAACATCACTGCCATCCAGGAAATACAATGGCAGAAAAACTGTGATAATTGACTTCGCTGCAAAAAAAAAACGGCACTATAGCCGGCACACGGTATCCTCACCTCGATATACATAAAGAGACATGACGAACTTAAGATTAACAAACGGTCAATCAAATTGATCACATTGCGATAGACAAGAGGCACACATCCAGTATTTTGTTTGTCCGAACATTCCGGGGGCAAACATCAACTTGGACCACTACGTAGTTGCAGCCAAGGTAAGAATGCCGATATCCACTACGCCACAACAAATCAGAAATATTTTGAAAACGTTTAACGTCAAAAGACTACAATCGCAAGAGACCGCCAAGGCCTTCGTGGAAGGCGTATCTCTAAGGCCGTGGTTACGACTAACGCTGGTAAGCCTTAGCGCTAGTTCGCGCTATCTAATCTTTGGATAATCAAGAACGTGGTCGCAATCACGCTTTTTGCGTTCGCGCTAGTCCGAGCTAGTCCGCGCTACCAACCACCCGACGTGAAGTGAGAATAAACAAGGGTTCCCGGAAAAGAGGGCCACCCTCCCAAGTTTATAAAGCTTAATAAAGTAACATTCAGCATCATTTGCCTTATCAACAAAAGATCAGACCATCTGAACTGCGCCAACTACAGAGGCATAAGCCTCCTCAACATCGCCTGCAAGATCCTATCTGCCGTAATATCTGAACGCCTGAAACCGTTCATCAACAACCTGATCGGTCCTTATCAGTGTGTGTTTAGGCCAGGAAAGTCCACAACTGATCAAATCTTCACACTTCGGTAGATCCTGGAAAAATCCCAGGAAGTCCAAATCGAAACCCACCACCTATTTATCGATTTCAAAGCCTTGACTCCTCTATTACCTCTGACAATAACATCTCGTCAGAAATTAAACGAAGAATTACTCTTGCCAACCACTGTTTCCCCGGCCTAAAAATGCCTAAAAATAAAAGTAAAGCTCTCACTCGAACTACTCAGGAGTTCGTATATATGATCCTGATCATCCCGGTTCTGCTCTACGGCGCTAAAGCATTGGACCGTATCAAAACCGGATGAAGAAATCCGAGGTCGTTTTCAGCGAAAAACTCGTCGGAAAATCTTCGGTCCCGTTTGCGTTGACGGGCTATGGAGACGAAGATTCAACAAAGCTATACGAGCGGTACAGGGAAGGGACATACCCCTAGTCAGAAAAACTCCGTAATGGATGTTTAAGGTGGCTAAGACATGTAGAGTGAATAGGCACAGGTACTCCGGGTGCAGAGTCTTCGATTCCCAGCATGACGTCTATCGCAGTAGAGGAAGACCTCGCCTTATGTGGCCCATACAAGTAGAACCGACCTTAACCAACTTGGAATACGCAACTGGAGGCAGTTAGCTAAGGACCGGGCGAATTGGAGAGGCATGTTGGTTGAGGCCCGGATTGATTCCGGGCTTAAGTAACTAAGTAAGTTTGACACTTTTTTCGAAGTTAAGTCGAATGCCTAGTTAGTTGCCATTTCTTTGTCAAAAGGTATTAACATGTAGTAGTCCCGTGAACATGCAGTTCTGCTGCTCTTACCTAGTTTTTACTATTACCAACGGGAGGGCCCCACAAAAAAGTCCAGAGAGGTCAAATCGATGCTCCGAGGCGGCCAATTAACATCGCCAAGACGGCTGATAACATGATTTGGGAATTTGATGCGCAAAAGACCGATATTGTCATGGGATGTGTGGCGTAACGCTCCATTCTGCATGAATCAGAGGTCGTCCAAGTTATTGTCTTCAATTTCAGTAAAAAAAAAGTCGGTTAGCATGGATCTGTAACGCCTACCATTTTTCGAAACGCTGTTTCCATCCTCATTTTGAAGAAAAATGGTTCAATGATGCCACCACTCCACAATCCTCATCAAACTGTCACTCTCTGTGGATGCATCGGTTTCTCGACAATAACGTGTGGGTTTTCCGAGCCGAGATGAAAATGCGCCTCGTCCGAAAAAATGATTTTTCGCCCAAAATCGTTGTCAAATTCAAACTGCTTTAAGGCCCAAACTGCGAAGCGATAACGAAGCGGATGGTAGCGCGTTTTATATTGCTGAGTCAATTGTATCTTGTAAGCGAATAATCCGAGATCTTTTTTGCAAAATTCGCCTCAGGCTAGTGTGTGAAATGTTAAACTGTTGAGATCGATGGCGAGTTGATGTTCGTGAATTGAGTCTCACAGTCTCGGCTACAGCAGCTACATTCTCGTCTGTGTCCACCAGCATACCAGTCTCACGAACTTTGTGACTTATTTCGTTCCGCGTAGGTATGATACGCCGGTGTTTAAGGAAAGTGATGCGATTACATGAGAACACAAGCGTTTTCACTCTAGCCTCTCACTATATCAACTCCTACTCTCACCTCCACGCTGGTGACTGGTGGGTGCCTAGTACCTTGACTGAAGATGGGGTAATAAACCCCTGTGGAAGGTCGTTGGTGGCAGCAAACGAGAAAGAGGGGAGGTGGCAGGGGAGGAATTCCCTAGATGGAGTCAACGGTGGCGCCTACAGCTCCAGTTTGATCGAACTGGCAGTGTAATCCCTATATGAGCTGCTTCGACATATTTGAATACCAGGTCTGTAGGGATTTCCAATACTGATCCAGGGTGTTGGAAAAAAGTTGGTGGCGGAGGAGCCCTCAATGGGTCAACGGCAGCGCTCATATCCCAAAATGGGCTACTTACTTCCGTATTTTTCCGGCTTGCTGTCCTAGGGTCAAAACAAGGGCCTGGCCCTCCAGGTTGGGGGTTGTGCTTTGGGTTAACTACTCATCCACGGAAAAAAGCTTATGTTACGAAGCAACCAATAGCATCGGAAAGGACCGATATTGTTGTTGACGACCATGCTAAACGAAAAAAGGACAACGAAGTTCGTATCTGCACCTGGAATGTGAGAACATTAAACGGGAGAGGTACAGCGGAACGACTAGCGGCAGCCCTAAACTGCTACAAAGCAGACATTACTGCAATCCAGGAAATACGATGGGATGGGCCGGGCAAAAGGAGGATGAAAAACTGTGACATCTACTATGGACCGTGTTATAGTGAGCAGAAACAGCGAATATTAAGATGCGGATTTGCAATAAGTGCCAGACTTAGGCAAGAAGTCCTATGTTTCCAAGACATTAGCGAACACATTGTAACAATCCGCATCAAGGCAAAATTCGACAACATAAGCCTTATATGCGCTCCGACGGAGGAAAAAGATGATATAACTAAGGATTGCTTCTACGAGCTCCTCGACAAAACCTATGAGCGACTGCCAAAGTACGATGTTAAAATCGTGCTGGGAGATTTTAACGCAAAGGTAGGAAGAGAAGACATCTTAAGTAGTATTGTCGAAAAAATATAGCCTACACGACAACACGTCTGGTAATGGACTTAGGCTAATTGACTTCGCCACGGAACGAAATGCCACTAAAGCCAGCACTTCTGCAGACTGTTAAACGGCGTTGACGAACAACATCCGCTGCCAGGCAGAACCAACCATTTAATATTGGCAACGACAGCCAAAAATTGCCAATAATAAGGCCGCCGGAAATGACGGACTTCCCGCTGAGCTTTATAAAGCTGGCGGAGATGACTTGGTAAGTAACATCCACCAACTCATAAGCCAAATCTGGTCGGATGAAAGTATGCCTAAAGAAGGGAACCTCAGCATCGTTTGCCCGATCCACAAATAAGGAGACCCCCTGAACTGCGCCAACTACAGAGGCATAAGTCTGCTCAACATCGCCTACAAGATCCTATCTGCCGTAATATATAAACGCCTGAAACCGTTTACCAAAATACCTGTTCGGCCCTTATCAGTGTGGTTTTAGGCCAGGAAAGTCCACAACCGATCAAATTTTCACACTTTGGCATATCCTGGTAAAAAAACCCAAGAAGTGCAAATCGATACCCACCACCTATTTATCGATTTCAAAGCCGCATATGACAGCATTTATAGAGACGAACTATACAGAGCCATGTCTAGTTTTGGTATTTGTATAGGATGACGATGGAGAATTCTCGCTGCACCATCAGGGTCGGAAACGATCTCACCGACACATTCTTGAGAGGATTGTGCAAAACTCCCGAGCCAACAACAGATGCACAATTTTCCAAAAATCGGTGCAACTACTAGCATACGCCGACGATATCGACATCATTGGTAGGACTCAACGTGATGTCATAGCCACGTTTGCTAGTATAGAGAAGGAAGCGGCAAAAATGGGTTTAGCAGTAAATGAGGGTAAGACTAAGTATATGCTGTCAACACGAAATTGGACGAATTGGACAGAACGTCACTATTGACAGATATAACTGAGGTAGTACGGGACTTTGTCTACCTCAGCTCCGCTATTAACTCTGACAACAACATCTCGTGAGAAACCAAACGAAGAATTACTCTTGCCAATCGCTGTTTCTTCGGGCTAAGAAGGCAATTTACTAGCAAAGCCCTCACTCAAACTACTAAGGAGATCCTATATAAGACCCTGATCATCCCAGTCCTGCTCTACGGCGCTGAAGCATGGACCGTATCATATGCGGATGAAGAAATCCTTGGTCGATTCGAGAGAAAAATTCTTCAAAAAATCTTCGGTCCCATTTGCGTTGACGGGCTATGGAGACGAAGATTCAACCACGAACTATACGAGCTGTACAGCGACATACCCCTAGTCAAAAAACTCCGTACTAGACGTTTAAGATGGCTAGGACATGTAGAACGAATGGACACCAATATCCCGGCTCGCAGAGTCTTCGATTCCCAGCCAGACGTTGGACGCAGTAGAGGAAGACCTCGCCTTAAGTGGCGCGCACATGTAGAAACCTACTTCAACCAACTGGAGTGCGCAACTGGAGGCAGTTAGCTAAGGACCGAGCTAATTGGAGAGACATGTTGGTTAAGGCCCAGGTTCATACCGGACTGTAGCGCCACTTAAGTAAGTAAGGAGGTCTGTCAAGATTTGTACGAGAAACTGCTGTCAGTGTCAAAATAACCTATGATTTAAAAAAAAAATCACTAGATGGCCCACCCTGTATATGTCCACTATATTTAATTTCTCTGGAATGTTCAAATGTCGCGGAATGTTCAATTGTCGTGGAACCTCAGAACCTCACTTAGTGTTACATTCTGCTGCTGGGCAATACCATTTAGACACTTCCTGTATTCCATCAGTATTCTAGATTCAGGGGTGTTGAACATCTACTAGGGATCTGAACGCAGCTTGAACCAAATGCCAATCTGATGAGTAGCGATAACTTTGGCTTGGAAAAGGCTGAAGGCACATCGATGTTCAACCTGAATTCTATGTCTCCTCTGCAAAAACTGGTCCTAACAACTTTACTCATTTACTGTTCAGTATACGGCAGCTTAGGTCGCAGATTTAGTCGTCGATTTTCATTCTCTCGCATTTTTTTTTTGTTGAGAACTAATAATCGCAAGAGCCTTGGTATATAATAACTCGATAATAACTCTGAATAACAAAATTATTTTAAATTACAGATAGTGCAGAGGTTTTTCTATTCCAAACTTGCAAACTCTGTTGATGTTGTTATGGCAACACTGTGTGGCGAACTCTTTGAATGTCTGGTCTGCACCTCTCATTTGCATCTAATCCACATTGACGTATAACTAATATTAAAAGCATTTTAAAGCCCTTCATATTGTAGCCAAAGCATGGATGGTCGCGCGACCTGCTGCAGTATATTTACTAACTACCCCTCGGTCTACTGATACAGCCCGTGTACCGTAATACGCGGGTGACTCCAGCCACTATGGTTATCATGGACGACAGCGGCACCGTCATCGACATGATAAATTTCCTATAAGAATATGCATGTGCACAGCTATCACTACATACCGCATGCAAGTACATACGACTACGAATATTCGTATGCCAGGGCCAGGACCAGGACGAGGATCTACTGTACCCACATGCTGCGTTTTCGAGGTGACAAGAATAATTTGTGAATTGTGAGTTTACTAAGCATCGTAAATGGCCGGCAATAGATGCGGCAATGGCGAACGTGAACCGCTTTCTATCGCATTTGGCCATGGATAAGTGGGAGGAATGGATTGCATAAATAAGTTAAATAAATTAATTTCGCTTTTAGTTGAAAGCTATGCGACTTTATGAATCACTTTTTCGATAGGAATTGTTTATATTATTATTTCCCCACTAGAGGGGGTTGGAGTTGTCATTTTCAACAAAACGTAGGTATCTATCGCAATTCTGTCCGTCTGTCGGTCTGTGCACGAAACTGAGGGGTAAACGATTGGACGGATTTATTTTAAATGTGATACGAGTTTCCTGGGTTAATACCCAGTGGGAATTTTCAAATTGGAGTTAAACGTGAAAACTATGGAAATTGCTCAAGAACGCCTTTAACGATTTCGATCAAACTTAACACAATCATCAACGTTGATATTTTAAAACAAACTGCATACCCAAGTTTTCCGAAAAGATCAAAATAACAGATTTTGTAATTTAAGTCAATTTTGCCAAATTCGCAAACTAAATAGTTGAATGAAATTTAATCAACCCTATCGAGGTATCCGTCGGAGCGGACAATTATGCGCAACGCATACTTCGTCGGAGGTTCAAATTCCAGTCGAGGTATGCGTCATCGGAAATAAAGACTACACAAATGCGACGGCTTCACTTAATTAGAATTCGTAAATAAATTCCGCGAAGAATTTGTGTCGGAGGAAATCGGAAAAAGAATTCCACTTAGCTGTCAAAAATTGAACGAAAAATGCTCCTGAACGCACTTCAACGTAATTCACCGGGATGCGTTACAAAATTTAGGAGAAGAATACCTCGACGCAAAAATCCTCCGAATCGTACAAAATCGGAGAATTTTCCGCTCCGACGGATACCTATGTAGATAGGGCTGAATATCTGAGTTAATTTGCAATAATTCGTCATGGTAAACGAGTTCCGCATTCGGTTCTCGACGGGCGGCTACCCCAGAGTGTACAACTAAAATCAACGAAAGACTTGAAAACTTGAAAAATCTGTCCAAACACGATACATCCTTATAATTGTAAAGTAAAAATGACAACAACAACAAAATTGTGACTGAATTCTGCAAAATTCCAAATATGGAAATGAAAGGCAAGTTAACGATACTGAAATAAACGATAGTCATTACAAAAAGCGCCTATAGAACACGAGAAAAGAGTAAAAAACATGTTGCCCATCGAAATCGAAGAACTGCAACCAACTTCAGTTCTATTTTTACTTGCTCCTAATGAAGCAAGTACTGGTTTCGTAAATATGGAAACGAATACTCTGATGTTAAAGAAAGTCCGACCGGCGTACCACAAGGAAGTGCTCTTGAGCCGCTTCTCTACCTGTTATATAATCGTGATATGCCGAAAGCAGATAGCACACCCCTTGTTGCGTTCCAAGAGGGACGAGGGACTGGCGGATCGTCCTCAATGAAACTTAACCTATTCAAGTGAATTTTACCTATAAGAACGTACTTAATTAAGTGGCGCTACAGCCCGTAATAAACCTGGACCTCAAACAACATGCCTCTCCAGTTCGTCCGGTCCTTTACTAACTGCCTCCAGTTTCGCACTCAAAGTTGGTTAATATCGGTTTCTACTTCTGCGCGCCACTTTAGGTGAGATCTACTTCCACTGCATCCGAGGCTAGGAAACGAAGACACTGCGTGCCGAGTATTGGTGTCCATTAGCTCTACGTCCAATTTTTGACTAGGTGTATGTCGCTCTACAGTTCGTATAGTTCATGTTTGAATCTTCTTCTCCATAGCCCGTCAAAGCAAACGGGACCGAAGATTTTTTGATGAATTTTTCTCTCAAAACGACCAAGGATTTCTACAACAACTTTTGATACGGTCCGGATGATCAGGGGTCTTATATAGGATCTCCTTAGTAGTTCGAGTGAGAGCTTTACTACTGATTAACCTTCTTAGCCCAAAGAAACAGCGGTTGGCAAGAGTAATTCTTCGTATAATTTCTGACGAGTTGTTGTTGTCAGAGTTAGTAGCGGAGCCGAGGTAGACAAAGTCTTGTACTACCTCAAAGATATATTTGGCAATGTTGAAGTTTGATCCAATTCGTCAATGTTGTGTGTCATTTCGTGTTGACAGCATATCGTCGCTTGAAAAGCAAACTGACATAAGTCAAAATTTTAAGGTTTTGAGTAAATATACAGACCCAGATGGAGCAGCGATAATTCTCCATCGTCATCCTATACAGACGGACGAGCTTGGGCGGTATACCAAAACTAGATATGCCTCTGTATAGTTCGTCTCTATAAATATTGTCGTAGGCGGCTTTGAAATTGATGAAGATGTGGTGGGTATCGATTTGGACTTTTTGGGTTTTTTCCATAATCTGCAGAAATGTGAAGATTTGATCATTTGTTGACTTTTTGGCCTGAAATCACACTGATAAGGGCTGATCAGGTTGTTGGTAATCGGTTCCAGGCGTTCACATATTACGGCAAATAGGATCTTGTAGGCGATGTTGAGGAGACTTATACCTCTGTAGTTGGTGCAGTTCAGAGGGTCTCCTTTTTTGTGGATCGGGAAAATGATGCTGAGGTTCCATTCTTCAGGCATACTTTCATCCGACCAGATTTGGCTTAGGAGTTGGTAGATGTTACTTACCAAATCTTCTCCGCCTGCTTTATAAAGCTATATCACCTTTTTCCTCCGTGGGAGCGTGACCGCATATAAGGCTTATGTTGACGAATTTGGCCCTGATGTGAATTGTTCCAATGCGTTCGCTAATGTCTTGAAAACATAAGACTTCTTGCCCAAGACTGGCACTTAAAACAAATCCACATCCGAATAGTCGTTGTTTTTGCTCACTATAACACGGTCCGTGGTAGACGGCAACTTCCCTAGTCCAAAGATCCTTGAATATTAGTGAGCATCTTTTTGGTTAGGTCTTTTTAAAAAAAGAACATATGAGAAGGCTACAATCTGCTGCCCTTAAAATTAATATCCCCAAAATGTGGGTGTTGTAGAACGAGGGTAGACTCTGATTGGCGTTAACTTGGCAATGCCCAGTGTTGCAACTTTGACTACACATCAAATGTGCTTATCTTTACCTCCAAGTGGTAACCATCGGATACTGGTCTCATCCAACCGGATTTGACTTGCTAAACGATAAGTGCGAGTGTTGATAACACGACGAAAAACAGCAACACTATAAACACCCTGGTGAGAATGGCACGGATGAATACCCGGCCTGCTGTCCCAGGCGAACCTAGATGAGCTGCTCTGACATATTCGGACAACAGGTTGTCTAGGAATTTCAAGGGTTAGTCAGGCCCCTTGAACAGAGATGGTGGCGGATGAACCGAAAGGCCAACGGCAGCGCTCAATCCCGTAGTGGATACTGATGGCCCCGTGTCCTAGGGGTATCTAATAAATTGGAACTGGCCCTCCAGGTTGGGGGTTGTGCTTTGGGTTAACTACCCATCCACGGAAAAAACTATTGTTACGAAGCAACCAATAGCCTCGGAAAGGACTGATTTTATTGTTGACGACCCTGCTAAACGAAAAAAGGACAACGACGTTCGTATCTGCACCTGGAATGTGAGAACATTAAACAGGAGAGGTGCAGGCGAACAACTAGCGGAAGCCCTAAACTGCTACAAAGCAGACATTACTGCCATCCAGGAAATACGATGGGATGGGCCGGGCAAAAAGAGGATGAAAAACTGTGACATATACTACGGACCGTGTTATAGTGAGCAGAAACAGCGACTATTCGGATGCGGATTTGTTATAAGTGCCAGACTTAGGCAAGAAGTCTTATGTTTCCAAGACATTAGCGAACGCATAGTAACAATCCGCATCAAGGCCAAATTCGCCAACATAAGCCTTATATGCGCTCACGCTCCGACGGAAGAAAAAGATGATATAGCTAAGGATTGCTTCTACGAGCTCCTCGACAAAACCTATGAGCGACTACCGAAGTACGATGTTAAAATCGTGCTGGGAGATTTTAACGCAAAGGTAGGAAGAGAAGACATCTTTAGAAGTATTGTCGGAAAACATAGCCTACACGACAACACGTCTGGTAACGGACTTAGGCTAATTGATTTCGCTACGGAACGAAATGCCACTATAGCCAGCACACGGTTTCCTCACCTCGATATCCATAAGGGGACATGGCGGTCTCCAGATCAACGAACGGTCAACCAAATTGATCACATTGCGATAGATAAGAGGCACGCATCCAGTATTTTGGATGTCCGAACATTCCGAGGAGCTAACATCGACTCGGATCACTACCTTGTAGCAGCCAAGGTAAGAATGCGGATATCCACCACGCCACAACAATCCAGAAATACTGTGAAAAAATTTAATGTCGGAAGACTGCAATCGCAAGAGACCGCCAAGACCTTCGCACAACGCGTATCCCTTAACCTCTCGATTAACACCATACCACCAGCATCGAATGTCGAAGAGCAATGGCAACGATGCCAACAGGCCATTAGATCAGCCGCAACTGAAGTGCTAGGTTTCTCGCGCCCACCAGCAAGAAACCCCTGGTTTGATGAGGAATGCCGACAGATGCTCGCAGCCAAGAACGAGGCCTACAAGGCTAAGCTGCAGGTGAAGACGAGAGCTGCCATTGAGCTCTATAGGCAAAGAAGAAGGGAAGAACATCGGCTTTTCAGCAAGAAGAAAAAAGAGCAAGAAAAGCGCGCGATCGAGGATATAGAGAGGTGCCACTCCAGGAACGATGTTCGCAAGTTTTACCAAAGTGTAAAACGTCAAAGCCAAGGATACAAGGCTCGAACAGAATCCTGTCGAGATGAACAAGGAAATATTGTAGTTGAGACACAGTCGATGCTGAGGATATGGAAGAACCACTTCTGCAGACTGTTAAACGGCGATGACGAACAACATTCCGCTGTCAGGCAGAACGAACCATTCAATATTGGCAACGACAGCGAAAACTGCCAACCACCCGACCTGAGTGAAGTGAGGATAGCAATATCTAAACTCAAGCTTAATAAGGCTGCCGGAAATGACGGCCTTCCCGCTGAGCTCTATAAGGCCGGCGGAGATGACTTGGTAAGTAACATCCACCAACTCATAAGCCAAATCTGGTCGGAGGAAAATATGCCTGAAGAATGGAACCTCAGCATCGTTTGCCCGATCCACAAAAAAGGAGACCCTCTGAACTGCGCCAACTACAGAGGCATAAGTCTCCTCAACATCGCCTACAAGATCCTATCTGCCGTAATATGTGAACGCCTGAAACCGTTTACCAACAACCTGATTGGCCCTTATCAGTGTGGTTTTAGGCCAGGAAAGTCCACAACCGATCAAATTTTCACACTTCGGCAGATCCTGGAAAAAACTCAAGAAGTCCAAATCGATACCCACCACCTATTCATCGATTTCAAAGCCGCATATGACAGCATTTATAGAGACGAACTGTATAGAGCCATGTCTAGTTTTGGTATACCGCCCAAACTCGTCCGTTTGTGTAGGATGACGATGGAGAATTCTCGCTGCTCCATCAGGGTCGGAAACGACCTCACCGACACATTCGATACCAAAAAAGGATTTAGGCAAGGCGATGCGCTGTCATGTGACTTCTTTAATCTGATTCTTGAGAGAATTGTGCAAAACTCCAAAGCCAACACCAGAGGCACAATTTTCCAAAAGTCGGTGCAACTACTAGCATACGCTGACGATATTGACATCATTGGCAGGACTCAACGTGATGTCATAGCCACGTTTGCTAGTATAGAGAAGGAAGCGGCGAAAATGGGTTTAGCAGTAAATGAGGGTAAGACTAAGTATATGCTGTCATCACGAAAGGACTCACAACATCGACGAATTGGACAGAACGTCACCATTGACAGATATAACTTTGAGGTAGTACGGGACTTTGTCTACCTCGGCTCCGCTATTAACTCTGACAACAACATCTCGTCAGAAATTAAACGAAGAATTACTCTTGCCAACCGCTGTTTCTTCGGGCTAAGAAGGCAATTTAGTAGTAAAGCCCTCACTCGAACTACTAAGGAAACCCTATATAAGACCCTGATCATCCCAGTCCTGCTCTACGGCGCTGAAGCATGGACCGTATCAAAAGCGGATGAAGAAATCCTTGGTAGATTCGAGAGGAAAATTCTTCGAAAAATCTTCGGTCCCGTTTGCGTTGACGGGCTATGGAGACGAAGATTCAACCAAGAACTATACGAGCTGTACAGCGACATGCCCCTGGTCAAAAAACTCCGCATTGGACGTTTAAGATGGCTAGGACATGTAGAACGAATGGACACCAATACTCCGGCTCGCAGAGTCTTCGATTCCCAGCCAGACGTCGGACGCAGTAGAGGAAGACCTCGCCTTAAGTGGCGCGCACAAGTGGAAACCGACCTCAACCAACTTGGAGTGCGCAACTGGAGGCAGTTAGCTAAGGACCGGGCTAATTGGAGAGGCATGTTGGTTGAGGCCCAGGTTCATTCCGGACTGTAGCGCCACTTAACTGAACTGAAATGTGGGCTTTATGGCGATGAAATATTGAAAATAAAAATGTAGCAACATATTGTTCAGACAGTTTTTTTTTAAATTGTTTGGTTCGACAAAAAACGACGTTTTTTTATGTCATATGTTCTGGAGTAGGGTATATAAATGGTTTTTGTAGGAAAATGCAAAAAACTATATATAGAGGATATATAGGTATTGGGATTGTCTAAAAAAGTTGTTCAGATACTCTTGCAAAATTCCTTAAAACTGTTTACACTAGTTCTGCCGGGATCAACAAAGAGCACGTGTACCGAATTTCATCATTATAGCTCAAATTTTACGGCCAAAAAACTGGTGATGTACGGAAGGGCGGACTGACGGACAAACGTGGCTAAATCGACTTAGGTAGCGATTCTGAGTCGTTAGGTTTATTCCAAGGTCGTCTTTGAAGAAAAATGGCCGATGATATCACCAGCCCATAAACCACACCAAACTGCCGTTTTTTCAGGATGCATTGGTAATTCATGTGGCTACCAAAAAGGTAAATCTACGGAAGGAGCACTTCTAAGCTTAACATCACAAATAAAAAGTGCATACGAAAACAAAGAAGTAGCATTATGTGCCTTCCTTGACATAGAGGGTGCTTTTGACAACACTAGATCACCCCACCATCAAATGGCTCAAAGCGATGCTTGAACGTCGGAAAAGATCTGCTTCATCAGCACTGACCTCAGTATCAGTAACAGCCGTTAAAAATTGCCCTCAGGGAGGAGTACTCTCACCCCTACTATGGTCGCTGGTTATCGATAACCTACTTGAAGACCTAAGTAATGCAGGTTTCAATATAATTGGATACGCAGATGACCAAGTCATCATAATATGGGGCAAAGAACCAAACGAGGTTACACTTACAACAAGTTTGCAAAACTCCCTTAAGATGGTCATAGAATGGTGTAGAAAATAAAGTCTCTCTATAAACCCCAGCAAGGCTATCATCGTCCCTTTTACAAAAAGGAGGAAATTAAGTCTTAACAAAATTTCAAACAATGGTACAGACATTGACTACTCCAACGAAGTAAAATATCTTGGAGTGATCCTCGACAAAAAACTAAGCTGGAACACCCACATAAACAGCAAAATTCAAAAAACAACCAAAGCTTTCTGGGCTTGCCGAAGCATGTATGGTGAAACCTGGGGAATCTCTCTAAAGACCACAAACTGGATCTATACGATCATGGTCATGCCCATTATATCATACGCTTCAATAGTATGGCGGAACAAAGTCACCCAAAAAAAAACAACCATAAATAAATTAAACAAGGTACAATTGCTTGCCTGTCTGGGCATTACCGGAGCTATGCGTACCTGTCCCACAGCGGCTATAGAAGCCTTAATAGGACTAACGCCTCTCCACATTTATATTCAAAAGTGGCAATTCGCAGCTCAGCAAGTTTGACACAAGCGAAAGAGTTAAACATTAGCGAACATCAAAAACTAATTGAACTTCTATCCGAACTTCCAGAACTTGACAGAACTTGATTCTCAACGGAGATCACAACCAGAGAAGCATGGTGTAGCAATTACCCACCAAACTGCAAAAACGGCCTAAAGTGGTTCTAAAATGGACTCAGGGGTAGAAGCTGGCAAACATGAACCAAATAGAAACATCTCAATACCTATGGGAAAGAACCCTAGTGTATTCCAAGCTGAGCTCCATGCCATAAAAGAATGCGCAAACCAAATACACAACTCAGGTATTTAAGGCTCAAACATCCATATATTCAGGAACGGTCAAGCAGCTATAAAAGCCCTTAGCTCACACATTTTTGACTCCAAATCAGTACTATACTGCTTCAATTCCCTCCAAACACTCAGTTCCAGGAACAAAACCAGACTATGGTGGGTCCCCGGACATAAGGGAATTGAAGGTAACGAAAAAGCTGATGAACTAGCCAGAAAAGGTTCGGAAACGCCCTTCTATGTTTTTCATACTGGGAAAGCATCCCATGCCTAAGACAGGCCAAAAGAGCTATTCAGCCCTTCAAAGCAGATGCCAATAAGATACTAAATTTTCGCAGGCACGATATCAAAAACTTAGTAGGCTATCTAACTGGTCATCACGGTCTGCGATATCACCTAAATAAAATGCATCTAGTCGACTCACCGGAGTGCAGACTATGTCTAGAAGAAGACGAAACAGCCGAGCATATCATATGTTAATTCCCGGCCCTTTACGGTATGAGAAGGGAATCTTTTTCAGGGAATTTTTAAGTCCCAAAGAACTGAGAAAATCTTCGGCTGAAAGTATTATCAGCTACATTAGGAAAGTAGAAGCGCTACAAATCTAAAAAAACATCTGATGGCAAGCACAATAGATCTTTTAGGTCGATGTGTATATAACTGCTTAGGCAAGTCAGAATTTAAAAAAAAAATGGCATGTGGCTGTCCATTACTCCAGATGCGACAGTTTTGCTTATTTACGTATCCGTTGAGACGGAAATGAGCCTCATCTTGAACACAATTCTTCGATAAAACAGCGGATTTTCCCATTTTTCATAGAGCACGAATTTTGATAATAAATTTGAATAATTTGCAATCGTTGCTCGTTTGTAAGTCTTTCCATGATTAAATGGCAGAGTATACTGAAAACTTTTCACTTTGACTTTTGACAGATGACGTTTGGACGCCATTACTTACTTAGCTCTTAAAAATCACCCGTAAGCATAACATGGTGGTATGGGTTTCTCAATGAACGAGAAGGCGGTAGGGCTAAATGCTTTGCTCTTCTGTAAAATTCCCCTTTTCCAAGGATCCTTGAACTATAGGCGGTTTAGTGTCTTTTAAAAAAAAATCAACTTTACCTAGACCAATAAAATTGTGTACAATAATGTCTTAAAGTAAATTAGTGTCAGCGTTGCCGAAAGTACTCCCATAGGAGTATTGTACTACTTTCAACACCTCCGTACTCCCGTACTCCTCCTTTCACATTCGTACTCCTATCTTTAAAGACCTAAAATATCATACACTTGCAGCTAGGTGAATGTCAACCAAAATAATTTAATTCATTTAAAATTCAAAACTGTCATCAAAAAGTGATTTTCATTCTTTCTTGTGTATTTATTCCCTATCCAATACTGTATAATTGTTTTGATTTATTAATTTTTTTTATTTAATAAAACTGAAATTCACTTGTGATCACTTTTTATTTTTAAACCAAATGTTTTTCATCGTTCAACTGCATGCCGTCTCGTTTGAAAAACATGACGCTCTATTTTTAAACATGCAAAATGTGTTTTCGCAATAAATACTGAAGGGTCTATCTTTATTGATCTTTACAATCATTTTCGTTTAACAATATACCCGCTTTTCAGTAAAACGTTGTTTTTGGCCAAACGGTAGAGAACTTTCAAAAAGTTTTTGTAAAACATATTTAGAAAATCTCAAAACCTATAATTGATACATATAAATCTTTTAGCCAGGCCCCCTTTTTCGGTCGTTTTTAGTAAACAACCGTTTTAGGTACAATTTAAAAAAGATTCGTAAGTAATTCTATGAATATTTCGTCTATACATCACTTTAACCCACTATATTTGGGGCCGTTTTCGTAAACTATTTGTAAAAACGATCCCATAGATAAAGGCCTTTTTTTGTCGAACCAAGAAATAAGATAAACTTTCTTAATCAGATGTGACATTTTCTATATTTCTTCTCCATTCAGTTTTAGACATATTTACACTTTTTGGGGTCATTTATTTTAGGGATGGTTGAACAGACAATTCATATAAATCTTTTATGGTTCGAAAAAAAAAATATGTTTTTCTATGGCATATGCTATGGGGTAGGGTCAGCGCTGCCAGATTTTTTTTCGGGCAAAGCGGGATTTTGAAACCTTTTGATAAAAGCGGGATTCTTACGTCCAAAGCGGGACATGAAGAGCATAAGTAGTCATTGTGTTTTTCCAATACTTATCTTTTTAGTTGAACCGAAGTTTACATTTGCATTGTCAGCCTCATATGAAGTTACTTGCGATAATTTTAAGCTATGTTCATCTAATGTTTCACTAAGTACCTTTGTTATTTGGTAAGCGGTTTCATCATTACTCTCTAAAAAAATCCAATAATTTGTTTTGTATGGCTTTCTCGAAACTAAAATATCGCAGACATATTGCTGGCATCCATAGAAATCAAATAGAATGAATATTCTTTAAAATTTTGTATTGCATCCATCAAAATTATTTTGTCAATACTTAAGAAACAATTGCTTCACTCTTCGTCCTACCGCAATTAACATTCATAGTTGCCATGATTGCTATGATATTTGAAAGATAGGACATGTTTACTTGAAAGCGGGACTGTGCCTGTCCCGAGCCGAAATTCGATTTTGGGCTAAAAATCGGGACATCCCACCAAATCGGGACGTCTGGCAACGCTGGGTAGGCTATACAAATGGTTTTTGTAGGAAAACACCCCCAAAATTTGAATCGAAATGATATATGGCAACGAAATGTTTTTTTTTTGGCGAAAATCTCATTTTTTTAATAAAACTCCGGCAAAAATTGGTCAAAAACTATATATGAAGGAAATATAGATAATGACATACTCTAAATTTCTTGCTCAGTCACTTTTTTTTTAAATCTCTTATGATTTGGAAAGAAAAGACGTTTATTCTGCTTCGTTGGAAAGAGAGTCTATACAATAAATTTCAACACTCTTTCACAAAATTCTGGTATGTAAGGGCCAAAAATCAGTGATATACAAACGAACGGACGGACAGACAGAGAGACATTGCTAGATCGACTAAGAATGGCTAGCTGATATACAGGGTGGCGCACCAATTGTGCTACAATAAGAAATTCAAATAACTTTTTTTTTAATCGATGTATTTCATTTATTTTTTTTATTGGTTAGAAATTTAAATTTTATTTTAAATAGTTAGTTGTTTTTAAAGATTATAGATCGCAAATGACCTCCACGCTCTCCCACGCATATGCGGCACCTGATCAAAAAATTATTCATTGCGGCCTGAAGAGTTGAAGTTGGGATCGCCTCAATTATTGTCGTTATGGACTGCTTTGATTCAGTTAAATTCCTGGGCTTCGTTTTATACACCTCTTGCTTGACATAACCCCATAAAAAGAAGTCTGGTGCAGTCAGGTCAGGTGACCTTGGGGGCCAGCGAAGAGTGGAGTTCCTAGAAATTAATTTGTTTGCGAATTTTTTGTTTAGCTCCGCCATAACTGGTCTGGCTATATGTGCAGTTGCTCCATCTTGCTGAAACCAAACGCTGTTGAATGGTATACGTCTTCGGCGCAGTTCTGGGTAAAAAAAACTCCTTCAACATCTTTAAATAACGGTCCCCATTGACAGTAACGGTTACACCGTTTTCTTCAAAGAAGTACGGCCCGACAATACACCTTGATGAAACTGCGCACCACACAGTGACTCGTTCTGGGTGCAGTTCCGTCTCATGGAGCATTTCTGGATTAGACTCTTTCCTTATACGGCAATTTTGCTTGTTTACATTGCCGTTAAGATCAAAATGGGCCTCATCAGACATGAACAAACAATTGATCAATGTGTTGTCTTCTTCGGCCATTGATATCATTTTTTGGCAAAATTCCAGGCGAACAGGCAAATCCTGAGGGTTTAACTTGCTAGTAATTTGGACTTTGTACGGAAACAAGTTTAAATCGTCATGAAATATCCGTTGTAATGACCGTCTACTAACTCCAATTTGCCCCGATAAGTTTCGGGTCGAAACGCTCGGATTGGCCTGTGTTGCAGATGCTACTGCTGCGATTGTATCCTGAACCCGAACATTGGCATCTCGATGGTACGGCCTTCGTGCGATGCTTCCAGATTCGGCAAACATGTTTACAAACCTCATAATGGTCCATATACTCGGGGGATTACCGCCAAACTCCCGCCTAAATTCCCTTTGGACGGAAATGACGGACTGCAAAGCATGGTACCGTTGCACTATCCAAATTCTTTTCTCCGTATCCCAAGCATCCATTTTTATAAATCTAAATAGTAACCTACAAAATAAAAAAAAATAAGCCGATTACTCACACAGAAAAAAAGTTATTACGTTTTATTTTTGTAGCACGATTCGTGCGCCACCCTGTACTTTAAGGTATATAATGTTAAAAACTTAACTTAAAAACAAGACTCATATACCTCTATGAGATAGAGTATACAAAGATGTTGTGCACATACTTATTTTTAAAGACTAAAAATTGTCTGTACTCCTATTTTTTTCAAAATACTCCCCTTGTTTGGCTGCAGTACTCCCTTATAATATTTCTCTCCGGCAACACTGATTAGTGTTCACATTAAGACAACGAGCTAAGGTTGAAATTATATCTGTGATTTTCAGTGCTTGACGGCCGAAAGCTTCACAGTATTTTCGGCTTAAAGTTTGAGCTCTGGAAACTCTGGCATACTTATTTCAAAATGTATTTATTAATTGGAAGACCAACTTCAAAACACAGTTGAACTCTAATTTAAAAAGTTCCCCAAGCACAAGCACCATTATACAAAGTATGATTCCAATTTCGTTAACATAAATGGGTATGTCCTTACACTAGCCTTGAGAAACATTTTCACCTACAGCTACAATTAAATCGAAATTATTTCTTTATATTTACATACCTACGTGGATGTGTATTTCCATGGTTTTCAATCTTTTAATTAATGTTTAGTCTCACTTTATAAATCCATACATACACATTTAAAATGAATGCCCTTATGTATATGTATATGGAGCTCATAGCTCAAAATTCTTGTTTTGCCTGATAAAAAATTAATCAGGGAACGAAGTGCAGTGCAAAGGGATATGATGGACTTCGGCGAAGTTGATGAGTTTTACCCACCCTTACTAGCCAAAGAGGCCATCGTCACTCACTCCTTTGGTTTGAAATATATTTTCTTTTTTTTTAATTTTTTTTTGTGCTGTGTATAGTATGTCGTTCTTTGTAGATGTGAATGCACTTTGATTTTAGTCATCCCTTTTGCTTTTATTTCAATTTTTTTGCTCTCTAAAGCTTAAAGCCAAGTCATTAACTTGTCACCATTTATTTTTGTTTCATTAGTAGTTTTGAAACTCGGTTTGTGTTTGTAAATTCGTAAACGAAACTACGAGTGAAGAGAAAGATGAGCGTAATGAAAATTCGAAAGTAAAAATAAAATCATATGCAACGGTTTTTATTTGAGTTCTTTGAGTTATGATGTACTAGTTCTACTCGTTAGGCCATTAGCTCTTTGGATTTCGATGAGAATAGTGTGAACACACGATTATACACTTTCCACTTGGCAAATGCCGAATATTGAATGATACATATGATTGGACAACAGGTCACTCAGAAATCTGAACGGAGAATGTGGCGAATGTGCTACAAAGGCACTTCAGTAGTGGACATTGACAGCTCTCTTCCTAGGGTTGATACATTAAAATTGGCCATTGAGGTTTTATTGTTGACAATCATAAAAAATGAACTGCACCTGTATTGCTAAAAGCCTAAACAAAGAAAGTGGATCCGAAAAACTCGCACAGGCATAATGTTTTTACAAAGAAAGCATTACTGCCATCTAGGAAATACGAAGGGATGGGCCGGGCAAACGAAGGATCCGTGCCAGATTTAAGCAAGAAGTCTTATGCTTTGAAGACTTTAGCGAATGCATTGTAACAATCCACATTAATGCCAAATTCCCCAAACATTCGCCTTACATGCGCCCACGCCCCGATGGAAGAAAATGATGATGCGAAAGATTGTTTCTACGAGCTCCTTGACAAAAATTATGACTCTTATAAGCGACTATCGAAGTACGATGCTAAAATCGTGATGGGAGCTTTTAACGCAAAGGTAGGTAGACAAAACATCTTTAGCAGTATTTTCGGAAATCACAGCCTACATGACACTACGTCTGTTATATCGACTCCGACTACTTTGTTGCACCCAATGTAGGAATGCGGATATACACCTACACTACACAAGAAATGCGAAATATCTACTATGAGCAAATTTAATGTCGTAAGACCGCCAAGTCCGTTGCAGAACGCGTATCGATTAAAACCATACTACCAGGTTTTACTGTCAAAGAATAATGGCGACGATGTCAACAAGCTATTAGATAAGCCGCAACTGATGTGCTAGGTTTATCACGCTAACCAACAAGAAACCGTTGGTTTAATGAAAAGTACCGTCGCTCGCAGCCAAAAACAAGGCCTACAAGACAAAGTTGTAGGTGAAGGCGAGAGCTGCCATTGCTAGCTGCTTTAAAGACAAAAAGAAGAAGGGAAGAACATTGCACATATTAGAAAGGAGCACGATCGAAGATATAAAGAGGTGTCACTTCAGGAATGATTTTCGCAAGTTTTACCAAAGTGTGAAACGTTCCAGCCAGGGATACAAGGTCCAAACAAAATCCTGTCGAGATGAACAAGGAAAAATAGTTGTTACAGTCAATATTGAGAAGATGCAAGAACCACTTCTTGTGGTGACGGAATTCTCGCCGAGCTTTATAAAGTTGGTGGAGAAGATTTGGTAAGTATCATCAAAGATCATGAATTCTATACAGATGACGCACTCCATATAAGAAAAATTGTTCTATGGCGGGTCGTGCTAGCACAGCCCGCCATATGTTTTTGTTCCTGTTTTTCATGTGTTTTCATGCACCCCGCCCGCCCGTACTGAGCAAAAGTATCTGTTTTTTGTTCTCAATGAGTCATCTTTATAGAATTCATAATCTTTGGTATCATTCACCAACTCGTTAGCAAAATTCGGTCAGGATCGTTTACCCGATCCACAAGGAAGGAAGACCATGTGAACTGTGCCAATTACAGAGGCATTTGTCGCATTCAAAGGAACAAACACAGTGCCATGTCTAGTTTAGGATGACAAAGGAGAATTAGGGTGGGCAACTACCCCACCGTAGAATTCGATACCAAAAAAGGGCGACGCTCTGTCATATGACCTCTTTAACATCAATCTTGAAAAAAATTTACAAAACTGCCGTCAACACCAGAGGCACATTCTCCTATAAATCCGTGCAATTAATAGCATATGCCGACTATATTGAAATTATTTCTCGCAATCAACGAGATGGCAGTGAAGTGTTTCCGAGAATAGATCATGAAGCGACTTTAGTAGGTAAAGCAGTAAACGAGGGAATGACTAAATACAAGGTGGCGCAAAAGTAATCCTCCTATCAGAAAATGCTATAAATTTTGCGATTGGCCCCTAATGTCAGTTCTGTTTTGACATTTGTGTAGTAAACACATGCGAAATACACGTTAATAAACAATGTTACGCTACACTGCTCCAGAACGCGGAATATGGGGACTATCTAAGTTTTTCATTTTTTTTAAATTAAAGCCAAAAAACATCGGAAGGTTATTTTTACGCCACCTTGTTTATGCTGCCAATAGAAAAGGAAGTCATCGAGCCATAACTTTGAGGATAGGAATTTCGTACACGCGTATCAAACGCTGTTTCAAAAAAGCCACTATACTACAAACCACTAATCGGAATCAATTAAGGGTCTAAACCCGAATAATCACCACAAATCATTAAGAAGAGCACAATGTCCGATGACAAGGCCTGAACAAATCCATCCACTCAAAAAAGTTAGTTGCACATTCGAGAGTTTGTGGTCAAACTTAGCAACGGATCCCGCCAAAAACAACCCGAACCCTTAATAAAACCACCAAACTCAATCACAGAACACCCATTACTGCACGCACTTCCAGCCAAAAACAAATTACGCAATTTAATTCCAGACGTTCTGATATAATATACAATGGCGATCACAAGGATGAGGACTCATCATAGTGGCGCATCATTAATTTTATGACTTCCAAATGCGGAAATATCTACCTGTTCACAGGTAGTAAACGTTTCTCAGTACAAAATTCCCCAGTGATCCCCATTATATAAAACTCAGTTTAACAATCCAATTCGAGCCGCTCCGTGAAAAGTAGTCCCCAAAACCAAAAAAACATGGAGCCGTCGTGGGAGGGCCGTAAGAAGCGAAGCTTTTACGTATGGCCCGTGTGGCGTTAACGTTAACCGTACGGTGACGGTCACGATTTCACTTTTTCTCGGATCACTCCCCATCTTCCAAGAGCGCCATGTAGGGGGAGTTAACGGTACGGTGACGATTTCGTTTCACTCCCCATCTTTTTGAATAAGTTTTATACGTGACCCACCAACCGTCCGTAAAAAAGATACCTTTATAGCTAAAACTGCCAATCCTTGTCTAAGAATCCCAACTCTTCTTCTCAAAGAAGACACAGCCCACCTTTTGTTCGACGTTTTCAAGGTAAATCAGACAAAATCCAAACATCAAATCTATGCGCTTTCACAATACCCCTACACGCCACTCCATATTAAGGAACCAAAAACACAAGCTCATGACAATCCCATACCATAACTTTCGAATGACTAGAACAGAAAGCATCTTACCAAATCCGATTACTGAAAGTCCGGCTTCACAAAACGAACAAATATTGCGATCCCAAACTCACCGAAGAAGGCGTAGTCCTTCCTCACGCACTCACGCACGTTCGTCTTTACTTTCCGAGCACTTTGATGGACCGATTAACTTGTAGCAAAGATTATGAATTCTATACAGATGACGGATTGAGAACAAAAAACAGAAACTTTTGCTCAGTAGCTTCGCGGTACGGGCGGGCGATGTGCATGAAAACATATGAAAAACAAAAACATATAGCGGGCTGTGCCAGCACGACCCGCCATGGAACAATTTTTCTTATATGGAGTGCGTCATCTGTATAGAATTCATAATCTTTGCTTGTAGCCAAAGAAACATTTTATGAGGAATCGCTTTTACACTTTTAACTACCACTACCACAATATTTCAGAGATCCTTAATAAATTTATCACACAAACTTTGCACAAGGCACACATCTGGCAAAACTAAACTTTAATGGAACAGTTTGTACGATAAATTGGGAGCTTTACACGCAATTTTAGTTGATAAACATCGTACATTTGTGTCATTGTGACATTTAGGGTCGGTTTGTTCACTGTTGGTTAATTTTAACGAACGGTTATTCCAGCCGATTACCAACGAATGCGTTTGTTCACCAAAAACTTAACCGGAGAGTCCACGGTTAAGTCATTTAACCGGATAAGGCCCGGTTTGTTCACTTCTGGTTAAATCGTCGTTTAGGTTACCGCAGTTTTGATTTAACCCACGATTAAGAATCTGCGGTTACCGAAGAATGTTTGTTCACTAGATTTTTCGCTTCGGTTACCTAACCGTGGATCGTGGATGTGCGATAAATCGTTCCATTTTCCTCACTTTCTTTCCATCCTCCATCTTTCTCACTGTCTGTGTTGTGTTATTGTGTTTATTTTTGTATGAACTAGGGGTGGGATTGAAATATATGTTTCCTAGTTGGTTCCGGCAGGCTCGACGTAAATCGAAAATGACCTATCGAAGCAATAAATTTGAAAAAATCAGAAAAGAAAAACCGCTTGAATATTCAATTAATACAAAAATCACAAAAACAATGTGTGGAAAAAGAATATGGTAGATGGTTAACTTTAACGGACGGTTATTTCAGCCGATAACCGACGAATGCGTTTGTTCACCACAAATTTAACCGGAGAAACCACGGTTAGGTTAGTTAACCGGACAAATCTGTAACCGCCCGATTTTGTTCGGTTAACCGATTTAACCGATGTTTTTTCTGGAATTTTGTTTGTTCATCCTTGGTTTTGAGCAGGGATCAAGTGAGGAAAAAATACGTCTTCCCCATTATCACCCGATTTCTACGTGTCCTTTTGACACATAAATAACCAGAGCTGCAAACAAGTGGGTATAGTCCGTACCAAATCAGTTGGCCAACGGTCGATTGCGCAGAGAGAGGATTTAAGGGAAATTTAAGATATTTTACAATAAATTTTAAGAGACCTGCGCAGTAGATTGGCCAACTGATTTGGTACGGACTATACTATGGAATTTTAAGCTTGTCGCCGGCATATGTTTCTTTGCTTATCCGCAGTGGCGCAGTAAAACAGTGGCGCCTGTGCTGTTTTGGGACATATTTTCTCGAAGAAGCGCATGAAAATGACACTAGCAGTCCATATATAATAAGTCAATGCTTTGGAAGGTTTCAAATTCTACGTGAAGAAAATTTTGAAAAAAAGATATGAGAAAGTTACAATCCGCTATACGGATAGTTGAATACCCTATCCCATCCCATCCTTAAAATTAATATCCCCAAAATGTGGGTTTTATGAAGACAGTAGGGGTACCTATATAAGTTTTGATACATAGTTTGTAACATAGAGAAATAATTTAGCTAGATATTCCTCAAAGTGTGTATATGGATTGACTCAGAATCGCTAGCCGAATAGATTTTACCATGTTTGTCTGCCCGTCATTTAAAATTTCAACACTCTAGCTCAAAATGTAAAGCTCAAAATTCGGTGACAGACAGACGGAAATTTGGTATATGTACTCTCTGACCGACGAAGCAGATCAAAGCTGATCAAATCATAAGAAATTTAAAAAAAAAAGTGTCTGAGCAAGATATTTAGAGTTTAGACTATGTCATTGTCTATATATCATCCATATATTTTTTTTGCCACGTCCACTTTCTTGGGGCGTTTTAATAAAAAAAACTATCTTGGGTTAAGTTTAGTAAAATTCGAAACAGTTTTGATGGAAATACTTCGAAAATAATGTAAGGTGCATTTCGCCTACATTTCATTTTGAGTCACGCCCACTTTTTGGGGGTGTGTTCTGTCTGTAATCAACATTTTATTCACAAAGAGATAGAGGGAAAATTATATTTAGATATATATTTATGAAGACAATGTTTCCACCCTTTCGGAACCAACAATAATTCCAAAGCAGGACTCTGGGGTGGGACTGTATCTACACTGGAGCTCAAAGTCAATGTTACACAGGAAATGAACGGAGTAGTCTACACTTGCCAGAGCTCGAATGAAGCGCTCCAACGCAGTGTACACGAGGTAGAAACATAAAATATTTGGATAAACTGTCTGAGCAGAATTTTGTGAAATACCACTCCCACATTTTGGGGATGTTTTATTTAAGGACCGGAATGGAATAGGGAAAAACATATGAGAGGGCTACAATCCGCTGTGCGAATAGTTGAATACTCTCATATGTTTTTCCTTGGGTTTCTGTTGAGGAGCTTTTGGTTTTAGAGCTTTGAAAATGTTCTCAATGGAAAGTGTTATCGAGGGGATCTTGTTTTCATCTTTTGCATTTCTTTTGATATGTGGAAAATACTTTAAAATCAGTTATAAATGGACGGTAATAATATTCTTTCAGATTTTTGATAATTTGAAATGCTTACTACGGAAATGTTTGCTTTTGTTAGACTATCACCTTACGGAAAATAAAAGAGTGCGAATGAAAGACGAACATCCCTATCTTGCCTGTACTGCCAATTTATGTTGGACAAAGTATAGAGATTAGAGATATGGCTTTGCGCATGTGTCATGAGCGTCGATGACGTAGATGCGGACAAGGAGACAAAAATAAAAACGCGAGCACAAATCTGTTCAGATGTATCAAGTATCTATCATGTCTAAGAACCATTTCACACATACCCGGCAGCCGTTAGCCGGCGACGGTTTCGGTTTGCAGGTGTGAACGCGCTCATAAGAATGTATTCCCAACGACCGGGCAGCCAGTACCGGTTAGCCGGCTGCCGGGTATGTGTGAAATGGCTCTAACGATGAATTTTTTGACTAATTACGAATGAGTAGGTATATTGAATTTTGTGGACTTAAAATGTTGTGCGTCCGCCTTTTAAATAAGCGTGTTACACAGTGATAAGAGTTTCACTCATCAAGTGACTTGGGGTTTAGATTTGCAGGGATTAAATTCAACTTTCATGGGATTTATATTTGTTAGTGTATCTGTACAGAGGGCTCTTCCTTGCAGGCTAATTGTTTGAAACATTTTGCTTGGAAGTTAGGTCGACAACTCCATGAATGTCCATTTGCGTATTGCTTTCTCTTTTACACTTGTGCATTCTGCGATTGTCGTATATCTGTCACTTTTTTGCCGGGTATAACATTTGTATTGTAATGCCAGATAGTTTCATGCATGCAGTTAGAACCCATCACCACTTGAAATTTACACATACACTCTCAAATCTAACACCATTAAAGAAGTAATAAATTTAATACATACTTGCAAATCTAAACCTTGCAAAGAAGAAGAAGAAGAAATCTAAACCCAGGATGAACGACTGCAGCTAGAATTGCTACTCTCCGCAGTGCATCTGAAGGATTCAATGATAGACGTGATTAATAAAAAATATGGCGCAGAGGCAAAATTCGAAGATGCATGTACCTTCTAACAGTTTACACATGAAGACATTGAACTGGCCCATGTCGATGTCATACGTATGCCCAAGTATATAACCTTACTATTCACAGTTAGAGTAGTAGATCTCTTCGTATTATCAGTTTAAAATTGTCTACTTGCTACCTCCCAATCGTAGACAAAGCTCTGTTACCATCAAAATGGTCGATCAATGAGAATAGAGCTTCATCCGAGATATCTTTCTAAATCTGAATTCCAGAACACGGCCAATGTCATTAGAACCTCAGTAAAAGTTCATGTCTTCAACGGAAATAAAACAACAGACAGTTTGATAAGCCTAGCCCGCATGTGAGCATAGTGCTTTAGACCGCGGATGTAGGTATATTTATTGACAATACGAACTATCGCAATTCTTTTTTTGGCAAATAAATAAAAAAAAACAATGCTAACGATCACGGATAGGTGACTAATTCATCTTAAGTTTCTTAACTTTGGAATGATATGCCTCTTTCGATATGAGGTTCAGCGACCAAAAGAGGACCCATATGGGGAAGAATACACCCGTCACAGTTGTATACAGCCAATTGCCGTAGATCTAAAATTAAATGGAATTATGCAAAGTATTAGACACAAAAAAACAGTTACACTTACAATAGAGTCAACGAGGACATAAGTAATAGCATCCATTGACGCTTTTAAGGCTTTATAACATACGTCGCTAATAGATAGCTCGGGGAATGTGAATAGCGTAAGAACCCAGACTTGTAAATACACGACAACCATCGGATTGAGGAGGAATGCGTGAACTGTCGGTATGATCTTGGACAGATTTTCGTTCTTCGTATTTAAAACAATGGCGAGGGGGCTGCTTATTACGGCTATCGATATTCCAAGGGCAAAATTCAAAAGCCCAATGACAAGTAGTGCCGATCCCAAACATAATAGTGATGCTACGTGCAAGAGTTCTAACCCGGCTGGACTCAAGCGTATAAAAAATGGCACAAACACACCCAAGACCATTACGAAAGCGAGTACAAAAGTTATGAACATTTGCGTGGAAACTTCATGCTTGGCAAAGTAATCCGCCATTGTTTCGTTGAGGGGAAGTAGCTTCATCAGAACACCAAGTAAGTACACCAACACGATAAAAACCAGCACCTTAATGTAGGGCAGTTCCTGCTCGGGTTCGTGCGATTTCTTCTCTTTCTCCGTTTCAGTTTCTTCGTCCACGCTGTTCATGCTAAGCCAGATGAGGAATGCTTTAATGTACAATGGACCTGCCATCAGAGCAAGGCATGGCATAAAATCTCCGATTGAAATGAACCGATCGTTCTGAACCAAAATGTAAAAGAAGTAGCTCTGATGGAATCGCTCAAGAAGATTATTCAAACTTCTGGAAATCCCTTCGACGGTCCTTAAAAGACTGACTGCGGCCATATTTCGGTTATTGGAGCTTCCAGAAGTTCGTTTCACCGCTTCCAGGGTTAATGACTCGATCCGATATTTATGAAACAGGCCGTGATTGCCAGTTGGAACACCATTAGCTTGACTTGCTATCATTCCCATTATGTTTTTCAAGTTCTCCTTCACATTGGTGTGGGATCCTTTTCGCTTCTTCTTTGGTATTTGTTTATAACCGGATGGTAAGCCCTCTCGGATTGCCAAACGCTGAACTAAGTTGAACATATCCAAATTTGGTAGTTGTCCATTTAGTCCTTCTATCTTGACATCAATGAATTCTATGCATAGATCAAGATTAGTCAAGTGTATTGTATGTGCAAGTCATACGTACCCGCATCAAAGTCTTGAATTTCCAGATTTAGTGCCGCTTGCAGTGCACCAGCTCTTGCCGGAAGATTGCCACTGTTCAGAACAGATTTGTCTCCCAGGCCGCCTTTGTAGTAGGCTTCTAACCATGCATGTGCACCTAACTGCTCCTGTTCCGTCACAAGAAATATTAAATCCTTGGCCCAGTAGTTCTTCTCTGTTGATGTTGTACAAAATGAAAACAAGTTTAAGTCACACCTTCGAAACTTACTTCGTGCAAACTCTGCAAATGCCAAAAGCAGCGGAACACTGGGAGTTATGTCCGTATGAATTGAATTGGGTGGTCGATATGGTGCTGAGAACACAATTCCCTCTGTCGATCCAATACGCGGAGCTCGCAGTATCCCATAAATGTTCTTTCCTTGAAAGACCTTTCCACCACCAAATGGATAGTTCAGGGTGAAATTATGCACATGAGTCTCCAAGCCGATTTGTTTCATTTTTGCCTGAACCCATGAGTATGGCATATTGGTTCGGTGGTCCTCTCGTTCTTTCTTCAATTCATCGAGGTATGTTTGCGCCAAGCGTCCCGAATCATGTTTCAGCTCAGAATAAACCAACCCTGGAATGATTTACGCAATTAAGGCGTATTCTGATAATTAATTAATTTAGTTTACCCGGTGATAAGGCGTTTTCCGATAAATATGTTGAATGATTAAAGTCTGGATGTGCTAAGCATATAAACCAAACCAATCCGGCAATGTATAGCAGGAGACATATTTTTCTGTTGTGCTTTATAAAAGTCCGTCCAAATTTATTTCTCTGGTTAAGAGAGGGATTGGTCAGTAAGCCCATTTTTTACGCAAATTATTTGGTACCGAAAATAATTCGCGATTTTGTTTATCCCGTCCCGGTAGTTAAGTCTGGGTTGCTGACATTTGACACATTCAAATGTCAAAAGTTGTTGAGAAGTGAGGTGCTCTGAATAATGGGACGAAATTTTAGGCAACGATTACATCGTCGGGGGGATTTTAGAAAACGTTTTCATTTTGCTTCGATGATACTACATTTCTCCATGTTGTTTCATTTGTTAATGAATTTATATGAGCTTCCATTGTTAGGGTCTGGTTATAGCTATCATTGAACAACATAAATGGAACACACAAAACATGATGGAATTGAAATTTTAAATTGGTAGTTGGTTATAGGATTCATTGGAAAATTCTGTTTCATTTGGATGGAATGACAAGCATTACTTCAGAAAAATAAATCTTGATCATTGAAAAACAAAAAGTGATTTTCTGCGAAAACTTTAACAAAAAATTAAATTCTTTTTTTATATTGTTTTAACATTCATAAGCTTTGTTTTGACACCAACTTGCCAACATAAAAAAGCCGCAAGAAGGGAAAGAAACTTTTCAATTCGGCTTTTCAATGATCGCTACAATACTGCGGACCCTTAATACTCATGAATCTATTTATTCTGAACAAAATTGCGTTAGTTTAGCGCTTGGCAGTGATTAATTCTGAATGTGCATTGGTGAACTGTCAATTGTATGTGTATTACCTTCGTTTTAACAAATTTTCCAATGAATCATTTTATCAGAAAGTAAAAGAACATTTTCATTGATAGCTATAACTGGTGCCTTATTCATTAGTTCATTACAATTTACCATATTAGTTGTTCAGGGGTTTTGTTATATAAGATACCCTCGAGAGAGAAGAGAACTAATTGATCCAATTGGTAAACGCAGTTAATGCGAGAGATACCAATTGGTAATTTGTTGGCTGCGAAACTCATGGGCACTTATTAAAAATTATATTTAACACTTAAAACCTTTTGATGACTTTTGTTCACTCAATAAAATTGGTTAAACTGTTGGCTCAGAATTCAGGAAAATTTTGCATTTGAATAAATTTACTAGCAAAAAAAACGAATAAGTCATCATTATCGAAGAAGACATATTATAACAAATGTGAATCAGGTGAATCAAGATTTTCTGCTGTAACAACATGTAACAATCGCGGATTTAAGATTTTTACTTTACCAATCGAACATAATCGAGAGCAATTCTTTTTTATTTGTTTTCATTAGCATGCACCTTGACAATTTATTTGTTTTAGTTTTGTATACCTTACCCCAATAATGCCTGAAACACATGTGCAGAATTCTCCTTGCAGAAAAGATAGAACACACGGTTTTCAATGGGAGCGAACACATGTAAAATCTGCAAGCGTTGCAGTACTGCAAGTTGTCTCTATTCCTAAATCCAATGCAAAAATTCAATGGCACCACAACACAAAAGAAAAAAAACGTAATATTAAGATATTTGGCTTCATTGAATTATGACGTTTAATCCGCGTAAAAAAACAAACAAACAAATAAATGCCATAACAAAACAAATGTATATACATGAAAATGTTTTCCAATTTGAATGGCTTGATGAAGGAAGCAATTACTGAACGAATACCTATTCAATTTTGTTATAACCTAAGAGCATAAAGTAAATCCAGTTAAGTATCAAAGATGAGATTGCTTTTTTCAATGTGTATTTGGAATAAATGCTTCAACCAACTGAAACCCAAGTTCCTACCATATGCATATTTTTTTTATTTATTTCATATAATGAAGCACTATGAGGCAATTATATATCACCAAACACCACCACAGTAAGCTGAATGTAATGACAGGAGCCACTGCACTGCATGTATGTCAAACAAAAAAATAATGCACGTGTGTTTTACTTGCTGCACTGCGTGCCGCACTGTATGCAGAACCACCGCACGTGTGTTTCAGGCATAAGGGTACATTAGTGTTGATATTAAGTTTGTAACATAGAGATTTTCGAAAGAGGCTTTTTCTGATAAAAAAAAAATTGTATACCTAACCCCATAGCATATGCAATTGTGAAAAACGTTGTTTTTTGTCGAACCATAAAAGATTTTGAATAACTTTCAGAATAATATGTTTTGACAAAGTCATTCTCTATGCATCATCCATATAAAGTTTTTGGCCACACTTGCTATTTCCGTAAAAGACTACTTTCGGTTCACTAAAACACATCTCAACGGCTATGTAAATAGTTATACAGTGCATAAGTATTTAAACAGCCTTTATTCAGGGTCGCACAATTTCTTATTCATAACATATTTCCCCACCCATAATAGTTACACAGGGCTTGTGTCAAATAAATTACCAAAAAGCTCGGCAGAGTTACCGAGTGATCATTTTTATGATTGCGATACTCATGGTGACAACTTTGTTTTCTACACTTTTATAACATGTTGGTGACTTATGTTGACTCAATAACATCGTTTACAATGTTGAGTCTGTAGAATAACCATTTGAACAAAATTATCAACGCCTAAAATACAAAAATACCATGGACGATTTTTTTCATCTTACAATTGAACCTTTGGTAACCCTGATGCTCAGCCGTCTGTTTCAAAAATTCAAAAAAAAAAATTATAATACCCTAATACAGGTACTATTCAACCATCAGACGCGTTTGGATATGCAACATTTTTTCAACGATGTATAAGTTTTATGAATAAGGTTTTTGCGTTTAGAGACATCTTAAGGAGTGCATAACTTTATACACTCCTAATAATGAGTTTATCAATAAGTCTGTTAGTCTATAAATCATTTTAACCCACGCCCAATATTTGGAGGCATTTTCCAAAAAAAGAACAACTATTTGTATAGCCTATCCCATGGCATATGCCAAAAGAAAACCTTGGTTTTTGTCAACCATAAAAGATCTAGATAAACTAACTAAACAAGATGTGGTGAAAATGTCATTTTCTATGTATCATCCCCATAAAGTTGTTTGCCGCGTCCATTTTAAGGGTTGTTTATTTAAAAAATGGATTAGCCTTCTCATAGGTTTATTAGAGATTTTAACTTTGGGTATTATTCTTAAATAGGTAAGAAACAATAAAATCGTGATTTTTCAAAAAAGTAATCTAGATAAAAAAAAAATATCGGAAAATCTCGAAGGATACGTAAGTGGAGTACGCCTATTTTCTACTTCCTACGACACAGAGATGAATGCCGTCCAGAGATCAAGTATGGAAGAGATAGGAAACTTTCGTACGTCTTCCCCTTTATCACCAGATTTCTTATGTGTCGTTTTGACACATAAATTAGCTGCGGGCTGCAAACAAGTGTGTGTAAAACAAGGTATGTATATCTGGTTGGACCGTGGTGATCAATTTATCTGTCAAAATTAATCAAATTCTAGGATTAGTTTGTAGGCAAAACGAAACACTAACATTCAACAAATCACATTGGAGAGCAAAACCTCATTATCCTATTATCATAATTGTATTATATAATGTACTCTAAAACCTTTTCCCCAATATAAATACTAGACCTTGTCCAAATTGTCATTATTGTTTAGAAATATATCGGGGAAAATAAATATTGCCTAGTATTGAATCTTGTAACCATCTCTTGATTGAAAGTGTTGTTAACTATCATAACTTTAAAAGAAAAACATGAAGTAGAAGCAATATTAAGTACCTAAATATATCCAAAAGACTGAAAAAAAAATCAAATTGTAAACACGTCTCCGTATGTGTAATATTTTCCTATATCATACATTCAACTCAGTTGATTCCACGTATATTCCATATGAACTCAAAATGTATTCATACATTAAGCATTGACAAACACATTGTACCTTAGAAGAAAAGTACGAAAGCATTCACAGATAAATCGTATACAGTCTCTGACGTCTCACTTGTGCAGACTTTCGTTCTCTTCTTCCACCTAGTTTTTAAGATAGATTAGTATTATTATTGTACACTCACTGACACAAGTCAAAAGAAATAACTATATTGCTCTTGAGCGAGAGCAGAATATTCTCTAAACGAAACGAACGCCATGTGGCATTTTCGAAATTTATAAGTCTGAGCAGGCCATACATATTATACAGCCGCTAAAATAGCAACATATATACATGTATAAACGAAACAAATGTACTATCGCTAAACACAACTGTCACCTTAAAGTCTCAATAAATATTCATTCATTCATTCATTTGTAGGCAAAACGTAAACTCCTGGAAAGTTTCCTTTGATCTCTGATGACATCCCTAAATTTATATGTCTGTCAATGCAAACAAAAAATCACACAACCAGAGTCTTATTTCACAACTTAAAAATTGTTAAATTTCTGTTCCTTAAATAATTTGACAATTGTAGAATTCTTGGAAAATTATTGATAATTGAAGATTTCAAAACATGCGAAAAGTGTTATGACAATGAATTGTCATACGAGCTGGGTTTTTTTTGCTGGTTACTGGGCAGAGTGAGGGGTTTGCGGTTTCGAGAAGAAATATGTTATAATATAAAAGAAAAGAAATAGATAACGAAAGCGTTAGATTTTTATTCAGATAATTACGGGGAAATCACTTTGAATCAAATCTTACCTATAAGCGAGTTGTACATCGAAAGGGGTGATTGATGATTTTGGGTCCTGCACATTGGTTTGAAATAATGAAAACACAAAAACAGTAAGTATAGGGAAATAGTGTAGATGATATAGCCGGTTAGGGATAATTTCTTGATAGTTCCATCTAGACTTTCATAAACTAAGCACATTTAAAACTTCAGTAATATATACGGTCCGTATTTGGAGTATTTTTAGGTTTCTGTTCGCCGTGGCCTGGATCTGTTTACAATGCCAGAGTTCTCAGAAATACCTCGTTAGCATGAAGATGGGAAAATGTATGGAAAGGGTATTTTTGTATGCTCTTATTTTGTAGGAGAAAGTTATGCCACACCAAATTGAACAAGTTGCAGAATTTCCTCGGTCAGGACAAAGAACAAGAACTAAATTGTTTAGGTCAGCCCACCACTTTAGGTGACCTAGACTATAATAAATACAACTTTGTATACTAACTTCAATTACACTTGAAACACTGGTGGTTTTAATATTATGGTATACGGATGTAACACACCTATGTATCAGGGAATTATACCGAGGTAAAATATGTAGTACCAGCCCATATATAGTCCACGGTGTTAACTTAGGCAGTATTTTATTAAAAGAAAACTTGTCAGACAACTGGAACAAATTTGTAGAATTGTCATCTGTTAATGTTTCTAAAATAAGGCCCATCCTCAGCGACAAATATCGCTGCAGAAAAAATATGTAATAAATCGCTGCAACTATCGTCAGTGTATATTCGAATCATCGCCAAATCGCAAGACCACAGTTTTACCATCATCGTGAAGTACGCCTATAAACTTGAAAAAAAAATAAACAGTAAGGGTATTCATGCAACGTCGTAATTTTACTAAGTGAGAAAGATTATAATTTTAAGACGACGTTTCATGAACGACCCTAAAACTGCACCACTAAATAATGCGGTAACCCACTGAATTCAATATCATTTTAGTAATTTATTTATTGATAGAATTTTATCCCTATTGTTCTGTTTCCGTTCTCAATAATTTTTTTCAGTTTAGCGCATACGTTTGATGTGTGAAAGTGACTGATTAAATGTCAAAATAGCATTTCAAAAGTTTAAAACGTTTACCATATCAGTTTACGCACCTAATTCCTGTGACAAAATTCCGATGTTGTTGGAAAAGATTTCCCATACAAATTTTGACAGTTCATTTATCACGGTTACGACGACTTTCCGACGTTGCATGAATACCCCTATAGAGTTGTTCAGGACAACGTCAGTGTCAATGACAAACTGACAGCATCTGTAGGAAAACAAACATATTTGACATTTGTATGATGACAAATTCATTGGCAAGGGACAGGGGTTGTTTTTTGAACATTTTTAAAATTGCTTGAAAATTGTGTAAAAGTGCTAAATTAGAACAGAACAATTTACATATAAACAAAATAAAAATATTCAGAGTTGTTGTTGTTTGTGAAAATAAGAACATAATAATCTTTACTACAGGAAAACTAATCAACTTCGTTTGCACTCGGATTTATGTTCACGCTTTGCAATGGCACTGGTTATCAATTTCACTCTTTCTATTCCTATTTTATAACTATACACACTCTCTTAGTATCGTTATGTATTTATAATATGAGTTTCACTTTGAACAACCTATATTTTCATAAATCAAAGCAAATTATCCAAAAATAAGTACTCCCGTCATAAAATAAAAATCACATTGCTTTCCTCCCATCATCACTGATACCTCACAAGTCACAAGAAGAGGTGAAATTGATTTTGTGACTTTTTCGTATTGTCCCCCACAGTCACAACTTGTGAGAGTCACAAAAACAATCGAAATTGTGATCTCCTTCAAAGCAGGTCACAACTAGCAAATTATTTGAGATTTGATATTTTGATTGTTACTCAACAAAACCTAGTGTAAAAAATGAAAGTTAAAATGAATATGGCGCATATTATTGGCGAAGTTTAAAAGTAAGAATTTTACAAAAGCACAACATTTGTAACAAACTATAACGTTGATAGGATTGCAGCGAAGACGGCTTTTAAGAACCTCGAAAGGTACCAATGACACAATAGCTATACAGAACAGCACGTTTGTAAAGTTTTTTTCGATTTCCAAAAACATTGTGCTGGGATCTCATGCAGAGCTTGAAGCCTCATGACAATCAACCAGCTTCCTTGCCTTTTGTACTTCGAGTATGTATTACATTTTATTCTTCTCATTGCTGTTTTATTAAATTTGTTTTGAATAGTTTCTTTCAGTGCTATATTTCCTTGCACATGGCCTCTCAGCCAAGCCACAATTTGCAGAAACGTTGCTTATATATATTATCCTTTGCTGTGGTGAGTTTCGTTGTGAATTTTCTTATGAGGATTATCGGAGAATCCGACAAATGTTATCGAGTCACAATAATCCTCAAAAAGAATAGTCACAAGAGCTTGTGACTTTTTATTCCTCACAAGGGGGAGAATCCGGCTGTTAATTACATTTTTGTATTAAAATGATAATTTAATCAAACAGCATTTCAATATTTACAAAAAAAAATACAAATTTTTGGCGCAACAGGCTCGTTAGTACCCAGGGCCTAGCTTTCTCACAACCATTCATGTGTGCGTGTGTACTTCTTGCACGATGGCGGGACCTCCTGTTTTATGCCGACTCCGAACGGCTAACTTGAGATAAGCTATTCTTGACAATTGATACTACTCGGATGATTTGTCAGTTCAGCACGAGAGGAGGGCCAGTGAAAAATCATTTAGGTGTTGCTACGGCTGGGAATCGAACCCAGACCTTCTGCGCGACAGTTCATCGCACTAACCATCTCGCCACTGAGCCTTCATTTCATATATTTACAAACTCCATTATTTATTCAATTAAATGGCATATCAACTTGTAAAGGGTGATCCATTTCGAGGTTCCCTACCGCCGTTGCTACGTCGCAGATGGTCCATCCGTTGAGTCCAATTTTCGATCACTCGTTCGAGCATTTCGGCTGGTAACTGGCGAATGACACGCGTGATGTTTTCCTCCAAGGCCTGAATCGAAGCGGGTTTGTCGGCATAAGCTTTTGACTTTACATATCCCCACAGGAAAAAGTCTAACGGTGTGATATCACACGATCTTGGTGGCCAATCGACCGGCCCAAAACGTGAAATTATGTGCTCACCGAAATGTTCTCTCAATAAGTCCATTGATTGATGCGATGTGTGGGAAGTGGCGCCGTCTTGCTGAAACCAAATGTCGCCGAGATCACGAGCTTCAATTTCAGGCATCAAATAGTCGGTTATCATGGTCCGAGTTGCTGCGAACGGCGCCGAATCGACTCTCCACGGTCTTCGTGTACACTCTCAGCTACGGCCGCTATATTTTCTTCACAGCGTGCTGGACGTGGTCTTTTCGGTCGAATATTATCCAATAATGAATGCTGGGTCTCAAAATGGGTGATGGTGTTGCGAATAGTACGCTCAGTGGGCCTCCGCACATGAGATGAGTTTAACTCTGGTGTGAAACTGGTTTCACACCATACTCCGAGCGCACACAAGATGAATATGCCGGCAGAACAAATTGTATACATGAACCCCTTTTCATTGTGTTAGTAATTGACATCTACCTTGAGTACTTTTGACAATTCGCAAGCTCTTAGGTTTGGGTGAGAGTACATGCAATTACATTGATGTTGACTGCTCGACTCACAAAAAGCGTATGATAGCCGAATGACATAAAAAAAATGTCAGACCTAAAATGTTGAAAAATGTGTTGGTATTGGTTTTCAACCTTGTTCCACCGCAAAAACTCGGTTGAAGATTTTCAACCATTTTCTCTCCGTATACCTCAGTCCCCTCGCCCATAAAAACGGTTTCACACCAAAATATTCATCTCATGTGCGGAGGCCCAGTAGGCCGATTATGTTGACCATAAGTTGAGCGAAGTGCACGAAACACATTCCTCACAGAGCGTGAATTTTCATAATAAAGTTGAACAATTTGTAAACGTTGTTCACGCGTAAGTCTTTCCATTATGAAATGCCAAACAATACTAAAGAAAAATAACATGACACGACTCACACGTGATCTGTCAAAAAAGGCTATTGAAAAAAGTATCTCTACTTGGATCACCCATTATATTGCCTAATAGTTAAATGTTTGGAAATACGCGTCTTTTTTTTTCGTCTTAAACACAGTTTTCTTATGGTAATCCTGTATAAATAAAAATTTCCCTTAATTCTATAGCACTTAACATGTTATTTTTTTTACATGTAGAGGCGCTTCTCAAACTTTTCCACTCGTCGATTGGCATACAACCTAAATGTAAACGCAGTACCTTTGTTACTGTTTTTAGTGCAGAACTGAACCATTCGCCCATCCATCAAACCACATTTTTGCCGACAAGTTACCTAGTGCTTGTAATAACGGGAACACTCTCCAACAATTGAATTGTTATTATTCAATATTTAAAATTGCTTTTTACACCAGAATTGCATTTTATTGTAAAGTATTTCTATTTTAATTGAAAAATTCCCCTCATCTTCATTCCATTTTTTGAAATTCTCATTAGGAAAAGGTTGGGCCAATCTTCAACAGTCGTCAATTCTTTTGACTCAACCGCAACTCTGACATTCAGGCTGGCAAATATGACAACATGAAATTTCCCGTTGTTTGTACACACACACACAACACGATTATATTTTTCCTGCTAAGAAAAGAAGCAAAAACCATTTCACGGTGATTTGGTGATAGTTCGCGATTGGTTGCGTGTAGTGAGAAAATTTTTTCCAATTTCCTTCGCCAACGACATTGAATATTAGACAGGAAAACATCGGCGACCAAGTGTTAAAAAGAGAAGAACTCTTACAAACAATATTAAATGGCTGAAGTTGCTAATTTGCCACAAGCGCCAGCTTCTGAGAACTCGTCGGTTTCCGCAGCTACCCTAGCTGCTGATGTACCCAAAGAAAATATTAAAAATGAGGTAATTGCATATATTTTTGCTTTATTCTAAAATAACTTTGGAATTATGATACGGAAAAGGCCCTATCATTCGCAGTGGGAAAAAATATAAATCACAATCACAAACGTAGGTTAAAAGTGCTCACATATATATTAGAGCATTCGAGAGAGTGCACAATTAAAATGAAAGTTTGGCGGTGGCTGCCGTTTAATCATTAGGCTCTATGACCTCGTTTTGAGTTGCCTTATACGCGGCAGATGATGACTTCTTTCTTTCTACTTGCTCTTGGGGTTTTCTTTTGTTTTTTTTTATTTTTATTGTGAGGTGAATGAATGGTTATCGATGAATATCGTATTGCACTTGGTTATCTGCTGATATTCAAGGGCTTGGTGAGAGCGGCGACTGTGGGTTGCTCCCCATTAACATTCAAATGCAGTGCGGAGAGCGCTTTTCACATTTTGTTGGTTTCTTTTTCCCCCTCTCTCTCTCTCGATGAAAGGTGAATGATTTGCCTTCAGGCGGTCAGCTGGGAACGTCGCCCAATCACGAAAAATCGAGTAACTCTCATCATCATGACTCGGAATATGATACAGCTAGCGATTTGGAAGGTGGTGCTCATGACGACTACGACGATGACGATGACGGCACTGAGGAGGATGAGGATGATGACGACGATAGTATTGAAGACTTGGGAAACTCTGACACTGACAGCCTAGAATTTGATGCAGAGAGACAGCGTGGCGATGGGCAAGAGACGACAGCAGACTATACGAAGAAGGTAGATGAAGATCGAAGTAACCCGCAGTATATTCCGAAGAAGGGTACTTTCTACGAACACGACGATCGTACAGCTGATGAGCCGTAAGAAGTTTAATATTGTGGTGCTAGTTCTGTAAATAAATAGAGATTCTGCTATAGGGAAGGCACACTATCACAAGTGACAGAAATAAGTGAAGATGGAGAAGTCGCGGTATCGTCACCGACAGCAATTTCTCAGGCATCCAAGACAATGAAGAAATGGCAACCAGCCTCAGGGGGAGATCGGTGGTCCCACGATCGCTTTGATGCCGGTGAACAAGCGCCCAAGTCAAGATCAGAACTTGTTTCCGCTTATGGGTAAATTTTGCATTTATTTTTTTTTTACTCAAGTGAATGTACTCACCGATTCTCATCCATACAGATACGATATCCGCAATGAAGACGGACCACCAAGAGCGCGCAGGCGACGACGTTATGCTCGTGGTCCAAGTAAGTACCTACGCAACTGGGAAGATGAAACAGCTTATATAAAGGCAAGCAATGCCCAGCGAAAGCCTCCCCGGCCGGAGGACTTCCCAGCATTGGAGGAGAGACAGAAGGCGCGCAAGTCTAGAAGCTATCGCGATGAGAAGGAAAACCGTTTTGATAAACCGCAAGTAGAGCGTCCACGCGTTGGCGGACAGGCACTGCCACCACCACAACCACCAAACAGAGACAACAAAGAACCAATTCGAAGAAACGTCGGAAATACGAAAAATTTCCGTGGCGGAGTTAGACAGACAGCAATGGACTTTAAAAATAAAAATCGTTCTGGCACTAGTGCGGCCTCGTCGAGCCGTGGCAACAATAATATCGATAAGGATGTCAACATTGTCAGATCTATCGTTAACCAGTCGGCTGAAACAAATGTTGAGCCTTCGAACTTCCAAAAGCACTCGAACAACAACAACAAAGCAATGAACATGCAGCAGCCAACAGTTAAGGTAATTAACAACCAACAAGCATATAACGGTTACGAGCATGGGCAAAATCAGCATTCATCGCCACAAGCAGTCAACAGCAAGGCTAGCTCAGGAGGATTCAATACTCGAGAAATGGGTGAAAAATTCACTAACAATCACAGTAATCATAGTCGGCCAGCTAATAGCTCAAATTTGTCAGCTCGTCTGCAGCAAGCACAGAACCGCAATGACCCAAGTCACGTGGGAAGCGTTCAAATGCATACTTTAGCCACTCAACACAACTCACAAGTTACTAACAACCAAAATGCTTTGCAAAGTAATATGCTAGATCTACAGCAGCAGCAACAACAACAACAACAGCAAGTACTCAATCAGCAGGAACATGCCCGAACAAAGCGATATTCGAGTTTAAGGCAAAGATCGCAACATGACACAGGAGGTGTGCCCAGCAACCAACACATGGATCAACATACCCTTCAGCAGTTGCATATGCAGCATGAAGCCCAACAACAACAACAGCAAATAGCAACGAATGTCCATCCACCTCAGCAGATGATGCTACAGGAGCAGCATCTGATTCAGGCAAATTTGATGCAGCTCTATCATCAGGAGAATTTGCAGGCTCAAATGCAGGCGCTACAGGTGTCTGGTTTGCCGCAACCTGCTGCAACCCAACAGCCGCCGGCTGCTAAACAGTCATACCCGGCGATTCCCCAGCAATATTCTACCGCACCATCTGGGCCACCTGCAACCGCTTATTTCACTCCCGCTGCACCCGATTACAGCTCACCACCACCGGCCACTGTTCCACCACAAGCCCAGTACACACAACAGCCAACCGCTTTCTTGCAAACGCAGTCTGCAACTGCTCCACTTGCCTTTAACCCAACAGCTACGCAACCGCTAAGTCAGGCTGCGATGGCGCCGCCAATTGCCGCTTCAGCTTCAGCTCAGGTGCCACCAAGCGCCGTTAACTATGTACAGAACGCTTCTCAAAACCCGTCAGCAACACCCAATGCTGCTTATCCGAACTATGCTAATTATCAAAACTTTAATACAGTCGGCGGTACAACGTATTTCGTTCCATCACCGCAGCCAACTGCACGTCCAGTAGTTTTGCCCCAGAGACGACCCACAAACGCTATACCCATACTACCGCCATCCGAAAAGACCAAACGTAGCCAGGACAATAAGGACGAGAAGTCTGAAACCAATTCAATGACCGGATCGACGGCATCGGCATCATCAACATCCTCGGCCAATGCTCCAATCGGGAGTGCAGAGAATATTGATCACATTTTGGATAACATGTTCGTTCAGCGACCGCCATACCAACCTCAATCTAGGAAGAGTTCCTCTCCACCGAGTGAAGATACCAATAAGTCGTCTACCACGACGTCCACAGGAGCCACTGCTGTAGCAGCTGCTGCTGCATCCGTGCCAGCCGATTCATCTCGGACACATGATTCATCTGCTGTAGGTATCCCAGACATACGCCAATAAGTCTACAGACTATTAATCACTTTTCTTGTCTCAATAACAATTTTCCCCCAGAATGCGTCGCCGCCGGACAATGAACCATCCACGGCAAAATCAGTAACGGTTGCCACTCCAGCAGCTGTTGCAGTGGCTCCAGCCACCGCCTCGAATGCTGAAACTGCTGAGGCTCCTCCTTTGTCCTCGGAATCCGTACCGCAGTAGAACTTGTTAAACTTTTGCGCAACTTATTTTTTTTTTCTTTTGATTGTATTGTACTAGCGCTATTGCCTGTATCATTGGATTTATAGTTAAACAGCGCGCTCTTGAAAGGAGTTTAAACGTTTCTTTTGATTTATTTTACCTAGAAGTTCATGGGAACCTTCTTGCTCTGTTATATTTTTTTTTTATGAATTTAGAAATATGTAATATAAATGAATTGGAATGTGTATAACCTTTGAAAAACGTTATATAAACATTGAAATACGCAAATACATAAATATTAGAATTACAATTCGTATGAGTGTATCAAAAACGAAAAATCGGATTATGCGAAAACGCATTTACTATTATCATCTATTCTCTTAGTTGTTTTATTTTAATAATTTATTTTTAACAAATAAAATGCAAATCTGAATGCTCTTATTAATCAAACGTACACATCGGGGTTTGGGATTTCATTTAATGCTTGTGTTTGGCCTATTTGCGAAGCAAGCGATGTTGAAGTAACCAACATGCATGCATACACGAAAGGAAGAGGTAGTGGAAACCGTCCTATGTGATATTGTAGCCACTCCTGGAAAGGTGTTCTTTTGCAAAAGTGTAAGCGTGTTTTTTTATTTCATTTAACTGCTTAAGATTAGAAAAGGGTTGAGTCGTAGCTGAGGCGGACACAAAGGGGTATGTTTGGTATAATGAAAACCATGCGCAGCATTCTAGTCATTCACCCCAATTCTTCAAGTCGAATACTTACTTGGAATGAACGAAACGGAACAGAATGAACCTGGGCCTCTCCAATTAGCCCGGTCGATAGCCTCCAGTTGCGCACTCCAAATTGGTTGAGATCGGTTGCTATTTCTATATCTTCCTATACTGCGTCCGACGTCTAGCTCGGAATCGAAGACTGCGAGCCGGAGTATTGGTGTCCATTCGTTCTGTTCTACATATCCTAGCCATCTTAAACCTCCAATGCGAAGTTTGTTTTCAATTAGGGGCATGTCGCTGTACAGCTCGTATAGTTATTGATTGAAACTTCGTCTCCATGGCCCGTCAACGCAAACGGGAAGAATTTTCCTCTCAAATCGACTAAGGATTTCTATATCCACTTTTGATACGATCCATGCTTCAGCGACTGAGATGATCAGTCGTACATACGATCTCCTTAGTAGTTCGAGTGAGGGCTTTACTACTAAATTGCCTTCTTAGCCCGAAGAAACAGCGATTGGCAAGAGTAATTCTTCGTTTGATTTCTGACGAGATGTTGTTGTCAGAGTTAATAGCGGAGCCGAGGTAGACAAAGTCCCGTACTACCTCAAAGTTATATCTGTCAATGGTGATTTTTTGTCTAATTCGTCGATGTTGTGTGTCTTTTCGTATTGACAGCATAAACTTAGTCTTACCCGCATTTACTCTATACTAGCAAACGTGGCTATGACATCACGTTGAGTCCCACCAATGATGGAATATCGTCGGCGTATGCTAGTAGTTGCACCGACTTTTGGAAAATTGTACCTCTGGTGTTGGCTCAGGAGTTTTGGACAATCCTCTCAAGAATCAAATTGAAGAAGTCACATGACTGCGCATCGCCTTGCCTAAATCCTTTTTTGGTATCGAATGTGTCGGTGAGGTCGTTTCCAACCTAGATTGAGCAGCGAGAATTCTCCATCGTCATCCTACACAAACGGACGAGTTTGGGCGGTATACCAAAACTAGACATGGCTCTGTATAGTTCGTCTCTATAAATGCTGTCGTATGGGGCTTTGAAATCGATGAATAGGTGATGGGTATCGATTTGGGCTTCTTGGGTTTTTTCCAGGATCTGCCGAAGTGTGAAGATTTGTTCAGTTGTGGACTTTCCTGACCTAAAACCACACTGATAAGGGCCGATCAGATTGTTGGTAAACGGTTTCAGACGTTCACATAATACGCCAGCTAGGATCTTGTAGGCGATGTTGAGTACACTTATGGCTCTGTAGTTGGCGCAGTTCACAGAGTCTCCTTCCGGCAAACGATGCTGAGGTTCCATTCTTCAGGCATACTTTCATCCGTGAAGGCCGTTATTTCCGGCAGCCTTATTAAGCTTCTGTTTAGATATTGCTATCCTCACTTCACTTAGTTGGTAGTTTTCGCTGTCTTCGCCAGTATTAGATGGTTCTTCCTGCCTGACACCGGAATGCTGTTCGTCATCGCCGTTTAACAGTCTACAGTCTTCCATATCCTCAGCATCTACTGTGTCTCAACTACGATATTTCCTTGTTCATATCGACAGGATTCTGTTCGAGCCTTGTATCTTTGGCTTTGACGTTTTACAGTTTGATTAAACTTGCGAACATCGTTCTGGAGTGGCACCACCATTCCATATCCGATATCCAATGCTAGCGCTCGTCTTCACCTGCAGCTTAGCCTTGTAGGCCTCGTTCTTGGCTGCGAGCATCTGTCGGCAATCGTTATCAAACCAGGGGTTTCTTGCTGGTGGGCGCGAGAAACCTAGCACTTCAGTTTCGGCTGATCTAATGGCTTGTTGTCATTGTTCTTCGACATTTGAAGCTGTGTGGTGTGGTGTTAATCGAGAGGTTAAGAGATACACGTGCCTCGAAGGCCTTGGCTTGCTCTTGCAATTGCAGTCTTTCGACAGTAAATTTCTGGTTTTTCTGGTTTGTTTTGGCGGTTCATCCTCCACGATCTCTGTTAAAGGGGCCTGACTGACCATTCAGATTCCTAAATAACCTGTTGTCCGAATATGTCGAAGCAGCTCATCTAGGTTCGCCTGGAATAGCAGGCCGGGTATTCCGTGCCATTCTGACTAGGCTGTTTATAGTGTTCCTGTTTTTCGTCTTGTTTTCAACACTCGCACTTATCGTTTAGCAAGTCAAATCCGGTTGGATGAAACCAGTATTCAATGGCTGCCACTTGGAGATACCCTCGTTCTACAACATCCAACATCCAACCATCAATCTGAATATCTAGATTTCGTTAGTAAAAAGTTTTTTGCCACTCCCACTTTAAGGGAATTTCACAGATGAAACAGATCATAGATTTCGAGAGTTGGAGAGGTGAAATCCTTTATGGATACTCTGTGGCCCTAGCTATGGGTTATCCCAGACTCCATCCTAGAACATGTATGCGTGGCTAAAACACCCCCTATTCTATCCTGTAAATTCCTACGGTACCGCCTGTCAAGGAATTCCTTCAAAGGGCAGGTTTTGAAATCATGTGGTCTCGTTTGGTTTTCCCGCCTCAGATCTTCCATTATATTTGCAATGATGCTGTTGGCAGTTTCCCAAGCTTCATTTGTCGATAACATATGCGATATGAGAGTTCTTAGGGTTACTTTATACTTTCGGCATTTTGGACTTTATCATCACAACGACGACAGAATGGGTCATCAGTCATTCTGTGTAGCCTGTGTAGGTATTTCCGGAAGCTTCCGTGTCCCGTTAGGAATTGTGATAGGTAGCAATTTACTTCACAGTACCCTCTCTCTCTCTTTTCCAATGTATGTAGGTACGTTGACGCTGAGGTTTTTACCTCCATCCTGATAGGCATTCTCCCCGCTACCACAATTATTGCATCCCCAGGACTGATACAGTTCTGTATGCACAGCATACTCTAAGTGATGCTCTTCTTTGCACAGAGTTTATCCTTCCTATGTATGACTCAGTTCATGTGGCCTACATGAGGATTGATTTGCTTACGGTTGCAATAAGATTCTCTCACTCGTGTGCCTTAGGTTTTCTCTGATGTTAAGCCTGTGGTCTAAGAGCACCCCTAGGTATTTTATGTAGGGCTTGGAGTCGATTGTGCGCTCTCCCACTTTTAGTTCTAAGCGCTCAACATTTTTACAACTGCTAATAAGAACGGCCCCTGTTTTATGGTCCGCCAGCTCCAACCCTGACGGACTGAGCCATATCATCTTTGATAGTGTTGTTTCACTTTCTCTACTACCACTGCGATGTCGTCCGTCAGCGTATCCGATAATGTTCTATAACACAAGGTTGTGGTACCACATCCTTGTTATATTCTCTATGAAGTCACAGCGGGGAGTCTCCGTTCTTTGTTGACTCGGGTATTTCGCGCGACCTAACGTCATGTTTCTTTTTTCTACCATAATCGTAGATTTTGAGTTGAGAATGTAACGAGAAAATGGCCAGGGTCGCGACGTGTGTCCTCTTTAATTTATGTACGATCGATTTGGTTTGTGGTGTGATTATCTGATTATCGCAAGGATTCGTTGTGGACCTATTATCACATTATTACAACTGACGTCGGAAGCTATTATCCATTAAAAATATTTTCCTTCTTGATTTTGGGGCTCAAATTCTCAAGTACGATCTTTACTTTGAGCACCAGACAGGCTCCGCCCAGGGGGGAATACAATTCACTGAGGCTGATATTGCAAAACGTTTCTCTAATGTAGATCGCAGTTAGACGATCACTAACTGGCTTACAGTCAATAACTCTTGAGCTGCGTCGGTGTTCCCCTCACATGGCTCTGTATAGTTCGTCTATATAAATGCTGTCGTATGGGGCTTTGAAATCGATGAATAGGTGATGGAATCGATTTGGGCTTCTTGGGTTTTTTCCGGGATCTGCCGAAGTGTGAAGATTTGATCAGTTGTGGTCTTTCCTGACCTAAAACCACACTGATTAGGGCCGATCAGATTGTTGGTAAACGGTTTCAGACGTTCGCATAATACGCCATCTAGGATCTTGTAGGCGATGTTGAGGAGACTTATGGCTCAGTAGTTGGCGCAGTTCACAGAGTCTCCTTCCGGCAAACGATGCTGAGGTTCCATTCTTCAGGTATACTTTCATCCGTGGAGGCCGTTATTTCCGGCAGCCTTATTAAGCTTCAGTTTAGATATTGCTATCCTCAGTTCACTTAGTTGGTAGTTTTCGCTGTCTTCGCCAGTATTAGATGGTTCTTCCTGCCTGCTTGATCACCTGTCGTCCAAATATTTTAGAGCAACACCTGTAGGTGATTCACTTTACCCATACTAAACGGGACTGTGCTGTGTTGACCCCATCTTGGAAACACCCCCGCTGCCACCTGGGATAGACAAGAGGACCCATAGTATATGGATGCCTTCTCAAATGATCAAAAGGTTCATATCGGATCTACGGTCAAGGATCATTTCTGACAAAATATGAAAAACGCCAAAGGAAGTCCTATTACCTTAAAAAACTCAAACAACTCCAGTACCCCATCATTCATGGTAACAATTCCATTAGATCGTAATTTGGGAACCAGTTTACATTTGACGATGCGCATTCTGAACACGTGAAAGACGCATTTTCTTATCAGACCACTTATCGGAATGAAATTGCTCAGCCATGCAGTTCCTGCTTATGGCCCTCCTATCGCTCCGATGCAATCCCACTCCATAGATCGACCGGAGCGAAGGAGAAAACCGAAAGCCAAATGAGACACCTGCTTATAGAAAATGTTTAACATTTATTCTCTTCAATTTACATATACAACTCGGGAAACGTACATTACTGAGAAATGTCCAACTTATAGATTAAAACAGATTAATTATATTAAAAACCAATTAACATTGTCTATTCCTTTCGCCTTGACTCGCCTTGACTACACTTCAATGAAATTGCTGTGCAAGAAGATTATGTTGTTGTAGTCGGTCGTCGTTCCGATGCCACTGCTGAGTGATCGGTTTGCCTTTTGAAATACCTCCTCGCTGACGCCATCGGATGTACCGGGTATACTCAGTACGTGTCTGGCGAGGATCTGCAGATGTGGAAAGAGCGTGATTTTCTTCCAAAACTCGAGCAAGTCCTCGTTGGCGTAATCGAAGCTCTTTGTTGCGTAGTATCTATTTACTTCCTTATCGATTACGTCCGACGACTCATGACCACATCCTTCGTCGGTGCATTCGGCTTGAAACCGCTTCAGGAATATTTCCTTAATGGAGTTGAATACCTCCTGACGTTCGGTCTCCGATAGAAATTTAAGACTTTTAAAATTCGGGTTGAGGAACAGAGCAATCTTATAGATCGGTTGATCTACGATGAACTTGCTTTGGATCAGCTCAAGCGTGTGCAGTTTCAAACGCGCATTCTGACGATGCTCGTAGAGAACTGGGGAATATTGCTCGACGAGCTTCTTCTTCCACAGAAGGATGCCGTTAATGGTGATTTGGTTCTGTCGAATGGTGTCAACGCATAGTTTGATAACTTGAAAACCGTTCAAAATGGTTTTCACAGTGTTCTTGGAAATATCTGAGAAAGCACTGTGATCTCTTTGGCACGATCTGGTGTGTTTTAGAAGTTTCTCGATGGGTTTGTTCATTTCGTAAAACTCTTCCAAAAGATCAAGTAGACATTCGCCCTTGCTCAGGGAGTAGTTATGTGCCGTGGTGATGTGCTCGAAGAGATCTTGAATTTTAACAACCGTATCGGAAATGTTTAGTTCGGGATCTTGCACTTGCAACACTTCGTTGACAATCACATCCAAGCTGTGCGTCACGCTGGGCAATCGCGTGTATGTCTCGAACGCCTTGGTTAATACTTCGTTATTCTCATTAAGGACCATAATACACCGCGTTGGCAAATCATCGGTTTTGATGTATTCATTCATGATGCTCAGAAAGGCGTCTTGAACAGTCTCGTGGGTAACCTTGTCCTGCAACTCGGTTGCACCCAAAACAAACACTCGACTGGCGAAGGTATTCGTTACTATGTGAGCTTTCACTGTTAAATAAGACAAGGTGTTGGCTGGCGGTGAATCAGCTTTTATCAGATCTACACTTAAGCTGAGGTGTGGTTCTTTGGCCAAGAGTTCTCGTATTTCAATTTTAAGCCCACGCACGCGCATGGGAACGCTTTGCTTCAATACCGAGTCAATGGTGGGCAAAAAGTCATTCGCATTTCGATCGCCATGAAGGGCACCCAAACGAATTAGACCCTGCGCTAAAATTCGGAAGCTTTGATCTTCTATAAAACTCAACGATTGGCCCGTGGTTGTAATAACAAAATCCACCAGATTGTGTGCCACGATATTGGTTGTCTCGCTGAGTGTTTCATTGATTTCTTCTACCTCACCATAGTCCAGAAGTTCTTGTTTAACTGCTGCTGAGGGGCTTTGTTTCTTCAAGCATTGTTTTGGCTTTACATCTGCCAATGTTTCAGGGATTTTCTTCTTCTTGCTGGAAAGTGATTTTTTATTTTTGGAATTGTGATTCGCAATGTGTAGGGCCAATTCTCTATCGCCAACACCGCTGACAAATGTGTCGCACATGGTGCATCTGACGCAATCTTGCTTCACATCTGCAATTGGGAGAAAGTTATAACAAAGTAACACACCAAACTCACTTACTTACCTTTGTAATACACTTCTTCGCAGATGTTCCAGAAAGTGCCCTTTAGCTCCTTTCTTTTGGTCTTCCTAAACAAAAACGCTTTGGAATCTTTGTTCGCGTTGTACAACTTACTCAGCTGAGTACAATCGAGAAAAACCTTCTCTACTTCCATTTTATTGTCTTCCTCTTCTGAATAAATCTCCACTTCCGGAAAAAGTGTAGTTTCCAGCTCGCTGCCTTCTTCATCATTCGATTTTTGCATGTCTGCATCTAACAAATCCGAAGAATTGTCGCTTTGCTTGCTACGCTTGGCCCGCAATATATGCGGACATCGCAAGGCATGTTTTCTTATAGAAGTAGTGCCATTCTTATTGGAATACGGCACAAAAACACCACAGTAACGACACCGTGCAAACGGCTGTTTCAGGCCCTGGTACAAGACCACGTCCAAGAATTGCCACGCAAAACATTTGAAATTCGGTTTCGTTTTGAGAACAATCAATTTTTTCTCCTTGGGATTTTCATACATTTTTACGATTTCCTCCCTCGTCAGTATCCTAGGCGTTTCGGAATTTTTCGACACGCTCTTTCTACTTCTGACCAATCGATTACGTTCAGCTTCTCCATATTCTTCTTCGGTTTTTACCCGACAATTGTGACTTCGCATCTGTTCTAAGGATTTCTGCGGGTCTTTGTCAAAGATTTCCGTACAATCACGACATTTAAAGAAGTTCTGCTCGACGCCACCATATGTCACGGCCAAGAAATTATTCCAAATCGAGTTGTTGTGTGTTGCGCTGCCAATGAATTGAAAGTTGGAATTCTCACTTGGATCTCGCAGCTTTTCCTGTATGGCTTCGCGCGTTAGCAACGCTTGTGCCAGCATGTATTCATAGTTTGGAGCAGTAAATTGCTCGGGTTCTTCCTCATATTCATCAATGACAATAACATCATCGTCCATGATGTTTTCCTCTCGATTAAGATCGATTAAAGTAATCACAAATATAATATATAGCACTTCTGAGCCAGTGGAAAATTGCACTTACTCGCAACTTGTTGCTTTAAAACCCACACCAAAAATTTGGATGGAGAGAAACTTTATAAAATCGATGCAAATAATTCTTGCGTGTACTTGTATGTATTAATATTTAATTAAAAAATAAAAGAAAGCTTGGTTGTTCGAGTTAAAAGTAAATGCATTTTTAAAATACGAACCAAAACAAATATATTTGTCGCGTTTTGACGTTTTAGAAATTTCCTCGTTAGGTGTGTTCAGAAAATATGTGAAGGTATTTCAAAATTTCCCTCTTTAACAATGCGGTGTACTCGGGTTTAAGAAAACCACATGTGTTAGTGGAATTATTTTTCAAAGGGTGGTCCTGCTTAATATACGAACGGAAAAGTGTAAAAAAACAGACAACACGATTTTATATTGTTGCTTTTTTGCATATTATGAGCTGGTGTGTTTTGCACATACACATAAGCTCGACTTTTTTCACTATATAACCTTTAATCTACTAGTTTGCTGTCATCTTGCTGTATAATAAAATATGCACTATAATATTTGTCCTGCAGGTAGTACAGGCTGCCGGCAGCTACTCTTACTATTTTTCTGAAGTAGGTGGTACTTCCTTACTTAGAAAAGTGGTGCTACAGTCCGGAATGAACATGGGCCTCAACCAGCATGCCTCTCCAATTATCTCGGTCCTTAGCTAATTGACCCCAGTTGCTTACTTCAAGTCGGATGAGGTTGGTTTCTGTTTGTAAGTGCCACTTAAGACGAGGTCTTTCTCTGTTGCATCCGACGTCTGGATGTGAATTAAAGACTCTGCTAGCCCTAGTGTCCCTTCGCTCTACATGTCGTAGCCATCTGTGTAATATAATGGGTGATCCATTTCGAGGTTCCCTACTTTTTTAAAGAAAAAAACACAGAAAATTCAAATTTAATGGAGAATGTTTATTATCATTTGAAAGAACATTCTTTGGCATTTATTTTTTGAAGATTATGTCTATCAAATGTTGGCCGTTGCTACGTCGCAGATGGTCCATCCGTTGAGTCCAATTTTCGATCACTCGTTCGAGCATTTCGACTGGTAACTGGCGAATGACACGCGTGATGTTTTCCTCCAAGGCCTGAATCGAAGCGGGTTTGTCGGCATAAGCTTTTGACTTTACATATCCCCACAGGAAAAAGTCTAACGGTGTGATATCACACGATATTGGTGGCCAATCGACCGGCCCAAAACGTGAAATTATGTGCTCACCGAAATGTTCTCTCAAGTCCATTGATTGATGCGATGTGTGGGAAGTGGCGCCGTCTTGCTGAAACCAAATGTCGCCGAGATAACGAGCTTCAATTTCAGGCATCAAATAGTCCGAGTTGATGCGAACGGCGCCGAATCGACTCTGTACGGTCGTCGTGTACACTCTCAGCTACGGCCGCTATATTTTCTTCACAGCGTGCTGGACGTGGTCCATTCGGTCGAATATTATCCAATAATGAATGCTGGGTCTCAAAATGGGTGATGGTGTTGCGAATAGTACGCTCAGTAGGCCGATTATGTTGACCATAAGTTGAGCGAAGTGCACGAAACACATTCCTCACAGAACGTGAATTTTCATAATAAAGTTGAACAATTTGTAAACGTTGTTCACGCGTAAGTCTTTCCATTATGAAATGCCAAACAATACTAAACAAAAATAACATGACAGCATGACACGACTCACACGTGATCTGTCAAAAAAGGCTATTGAAAAAAGTATCTCTACTTGGATCACCCGTTACTTCGTCTTACGCTCATTTACTGTTAAATCCATGTTTGCGGCATCTGGTTTGATGGGTTGTTGACGCTCAGGTGAGCCGTCAAACCCGCATAGGCCTACGTGGGCCATTGCGATACCCTTTATTGTACCTGAAATGAAAGCTGCGCTAGTGAAACGAGTGATACTAAGGTGATTTGTGCTGCTCCATTAGCTTCAAATTGGTAATTGCTACATCCCGACTTGCAGCAGAAGCTGACAATCTGTGCTGGGGTTGTAGCTAGCTCCGTCAAGTCCTCGTAGTAAAAAAATCTTTTTAGATTTAGTGTGTTTGCAAGTGTTAATGTTTTGCCACCTAGATTGCGTTTCACTTTGCGTGAATCTGGTCCAACTAAGAATTATTTTTCTATAAGGGACATCATTTAATTTCCACAAGCAATTATTTCTATAGCCTTATATAGTACTTGTGCGCGGAGGTTGAGCAGTTTGGTAGTTGATTGTTTGGGTAGAAGCTTGTTTAAGATAAATTTAAGTTTTTTTTTTCAACTTCGAGAAGTCTTTCAAATACTTTCGGATAGACTTTTTTGGGAAGCCTATAATTAGCTTCTGTATGGCCTTTTATAAGCAAACAAAGTTTTTCCTGTAAGGCTTATTAGAAGTAAATAGCTTTCTAAAAGTGCGCCAAGTAATATAGCTGAAGGGGAAACAACTTCGATAGTGCTTTATCGTAGCGAAATTGTTAGTTGGGGGTCTATACTATCAAATGTGTATATGACATTACGTTGAGTCCTACCAATGATGTCAAGATTGTCAACGTATCCTAGTTGTTGCACAAATTTTAGGAAGATGATGCCTCTGATGTTGGGTAAGGAGTTTTGCACAATCCTCTCAAGAATTATGCCTGAATACTTTTTGGTATTCATTGTGAGGTCGTTGCCAACCATGATGGATGAGTGAGAATTCTCCATCGCCATCCTGTACAGATGGACGAGTTTTATGGTGGTATACCAAAACTAGGCATCTCTATAAATGTCCGTATACGCCTTTGAAATCGTTCGTCGGTGGTGAGTTGATACCTATCGAATTGGACTTCTTGGTTTTTTTTTTCAGAATCCGCTGAAGTGTGAAAAATCAGTAAACCACAGCTGATCAAGTTGTTGGTAAAGGGTTTCATGGTGTTCACGGATTGTAGCAGATACGACTTTGTATATGCTATTTTAAGGAGACTTAAGCCGCTGAAGTTGGCGTTGAAAGATCTCATTTTTGTGGAAAAGTAGGTTGTAGTAGAAAATGTCTTTGTAATACGACACTATAGATGGCGAACTAATCTGATAAGACTGATAGGAGCAAGAAATATATTAACGTTTGGGAATATTATTGATTCTTTCAATTTGACAATTGCTTTATCCTCTGTCTATATAATACGTGATATATTTCTTGTACTGGAAAAAGTGCTTACATTATTAAGTAGAAACTGGATGGGAGTAACAACTGACCCTTATGGAGACAAATCGAAAAATGTTTAGTCTCATCATATTGCATAAAACCTATGGATTGCTAAGTGAGAGACTCCGGTTCCGGAATTGTCAGAGATTTCTTAGGGACCGTTTATTTTCTTTTTTTTCAAAACCGCAATGATGTTCATCAAAAGAGCTTTCCAAAGTTTCCAAAAAAAAGCTGGTAAAGTTTAGTGCCCTAGCTAATCAATCCAGTCTATCCAACAAGGAACAACATATTCTATTAAATTTCTATTAAGTGATCTTCTGCATTTTTCCCTCTGAACGTTTCCAGTTTTACACGATCTGAACCGCACTTAAGGAATGTGAAATGGCTGACCACTAACTGCTTAACTATTCCCTACCTGTATGTATATACCTGTACGCTTATGTACTTATGCAGCACAGCAGTTTACCATTCTTCGGTAGTGGAGTAGTGTTTCGACGTAGTGTCAGATTGGATTTTATTTATTTATATTTTCTTTTGCAAACTCATTGATTTAACTCATTCATTCCTGAAATTCGATTAAAGCAAGTTAATTCGCGTAGTTTGTGCCATTTTCCAAACTGATCTTGTTGAGCGTGCAAGAGAAAACGACGAAATTCCATTGAGGCCCTTGGCACTATCAATAAAACCCACACATCAGCAGCGGACTATAATAACAAGAAAAAAAAACATCTCGGATTTTCGCTGCACCGCATTCCAATCGATGAATCCTCCTCGTGTGCGCTAACTACTCAATGAAGATGGAAAAGTAAAATTCAGATCAAAAGTTTAGTGAAAACAAAAGAGTTCAGTTGCAAACGCAAACTTTTGGACATGATGGATGAGCGGTGAATTATGTGAGAATATCAGGTGTTTGAGACACTTCTCTGGTTTAAGAAATAGAGGAACATGAGACTGAATTAATTTAAAAAAAAAGACTATCAACATAGCTCTTAGCAGTGCCCCCAGACCGATCACAGAATGACTGAATTCCTGCCGCTTTGTGATGTCCTCTTTAATGTGATATCGTTGGCTGGGTACTTTTGTGACGTTGTCTTTGATGTTGTGCTGGGATATGCGCTCCTGGAACGCGGTCGTATTGGTTACTTTACTATCGTGATTAGCCTGGTTCTGTTGTCGTTGTTGGTTTCGCAGATCGTCTCCTTTCGATGGTATTGGAATAAGCGCAAGAAAACGGATTCAGTGAATAGTGTCGTTGATACGAATGCGAATGCTGAGTGTGGTGTGCCCGAGAAGAAGGAGGTACCAAGTGAAGAAACGAAAACGATGCAATTGCAGACATATGCCATTATTGCTGCTCACATTATGCAATGTGGGGTGCTTTGGCGGTATGCCAAACTCTTCGTTCCTGTCAACCTGCGACGTGTGAAGCATGAAGTGCGTGATTTATGTATGCTTCGTCTGGTTCATGGATTCTGCGAAGCTGCTCCAATGCTGCTATTGCAGCTGTACCTGCTCATAACCATCCAAAGTGACAGCAAGTTTCTTTCGGAAGCCTCTCAACTGAAGTTGAAAACTTTAAGTGGCAAAGCGTATTCCCCCGGAATGGCGGTTACACAACAGCCCAGTTTGGTTCAGCAACAAACGGAGAAAACGTTTAAAGACCTAAATATGGTGTCTGCTTCGCTGTCTTTGTTTAGTGTGTGTTGGGCACTAGCGAGCTTCAGCAAGAATGTCCGATTGCAGAAAGTTCATCGTCTTGTGCTGACATGGTTGGGTGTGATTTTCCAGTTTATATGGCGACTAGGCACCGTGACGTCGCGAATTGCATCACTAACAGTGTACGCGTCGGTTTACAAGTATTGGGTGTTTCTGGTGATTATCTTGCATTGGTTTTCGATGCTGCTCTGGCTGATATCACCGAAGAATGTTTTCCACGGCGAGCGAATATCGAAGGCGCGCAAAACCCTACTCTCGGCGATGATAGCGTTTGTCTACATATTTGCATACGTTAACTTGCAAGAGGTGAAACATCGACAGAAGATGTTTACATTCTACATCGTTATGTTTCTGGAGAATGTGCTGCTGGTGAGCCTTTGGTTGGCAGGGATTTGGGACCGACGCACCGAACAGTGGCATGTCACACCATTGCTGATATTGGGCACATTCATTGTTGGCATTTTCTTTATGCTACTCTATTACAGGTAATGGGTAGTTCGTCATTTTTTGCAAGCTTTAATAATTATGCTTACCTATTGTAGATTCTTTCACGTTCGTCGCTTAAACTGGGAATCTGGAGGACGTTTTCCCAACAATGAGAACGAAACTAAAAGCAATCGCAATCGCAAGATGGATGGTGTAAATGGTCAACCTGCCATCGCTGGGGTTTTCAATTGCAGATTTACAAATCCAGTTGGAAAGTAATTCACTTCATAGTTAATCCCTCTGCAAGTGTACTTATAGTTTTATTCTCTTCTAGCGCCGCCACGAAAAGAAAGAAAAAGAAACCGACGACATTTATCCCGCCACCGAATCTGCGATACACTCCCCAAGTTGGATCTGTAAATTCTGTTATTACCAGCAACGGCCCTATGGTGATGCCATTTTGGCGTAGACCACTATCTCGATCTCAAGCAGGATCAAGTGAGAACGAAGGAAGCAGCGCCGGTTCACGTGTAAATATCCATCAAAAACTGCAGGAAAAGAAACAAAAACAGCTAGCTGAGCTGAAAATCATTGAGGAGGAGATCAAGCAAGGGAAATTGGGAGGACCAACCACAAACACCTTAAGCTCTGGAGATGACGGACGAACATCGCTACCAAGACAACCAATCCCAAGGACCAAAAAACACACAAACCTCCTCGATCATGTGGAATGGTGTGCTGTCAATCCCGGTATGTTGGACAAAAGCTTTAGCGACTTTGACGAGCTGAATAATCTAAATAAATACTGCGCCGATGAACTGTATTCATCATTTGGGCTGAGTGGTATCAATATCCCAGCTCTCGAACAACAAAGTCCTTTACCGAAGCCGGTTGCCTCGTCAATACCATCGTCATCGCAACTCTCTGCGACGGAAAGCAATTCCTTAACACGCCACGCCGTTCATACTAGAGCAAAGATTCCGCACAATGTACCTTTAAATCCACTCCTATTCGAAAACTACCGCAGCAACCAGTCAAGGCATGGCAATGCGGCGGGCAATTTTGATCACTTGACTCGCCAGAATATTTTCCTCGAAATTAACCATCCTAGACAAATCTCCGGCACGTACAGCAGCAACACGGCCGAGAATCCAAAAGGAGGAATGGAGAGTGGTTTGCCGTTTCCATACAACGTACTACCACCGCCTAGATCGAAGCTTGACAGCCGCTCAACACCTCCAACGCCATCGATTACGATCACTCAGCAACAACAGCAGTCGCCATCGACTGCAATTGCTTCTGAGTTCGTGTCAAAGTTCGCTCAGCGCCAATATCAGAGAGCCAAGACACCGGAAGTGCTCCTGGCACCGCATTACCTTGACAACTCTCGTGTTTACTATGACTGGGTTGGGAGGGAACATCCATATAGGTATAGATAAATCGGACTTTATATTTAACTTGACTTAACCACTGATTTCAGGTCTCACCACAACGCGGATCGTGTTAGCAGTGGAGATGAGAATCTCGATGTATCGGCAGCTGACGACAGTGTTCTTGGTTTAAACGAACCCATTGGGCATCGAGCTCCGTCCGATATAGACAGCCAGGTAGGGTTTCTTTGCTTGGAAATTGTGTGCACATTTATTTAATTTGGTGTTTTATCTAAAAAAGGTATCCCTCCCACGATCTTATACTCTCCCGCGAGAGTTCAAGTACTATCGCCGGAACAAGCCTAGGAAGATAATCAAAACCGAGAATTTCATCACAAGCACCAACAGCAGCGACGGTAAATACAACAATCTACCATAGGTTTTCCATTTCATTAAAATCTTCTCTTCCAAAAGGCGACGTGGATAGTGGCGATGAGAACGAAACGGACCACAATTCCCATTCGGACGATTCACAATGCCAAGCCACCCCTCCATCGAGAATAGCATCGAACAACTTCCACAATCACAACGGCCACAATCGAAGTCAAAACAGAATATTGGCGACTAGCGCTACCAACCCCACGCAACAGCAACTGCCACCGCAACCAGTTACAAATCTTCAAATGGGCAGTAGTAATAGTAAAACCGCATCCCCGCTCAACGAAGCTCCATCAATAGCTGTAAATAATTTAGACCTAATCAGTGGCGTCACTGATGGGGGGCATTTTAGTCAGTTTTCCAATCGGCCACGAGTTAGAACCTACGCCTTGTCTAAGAACACGGCCAATCATTTGCCCTATTGTAGGCACGAGACAAAGCTCTGAATCACATAGCAATCTTGATAACGGCTTACTCTTGTTCCTCACCAATTCCATTCCATTCTTCCATACAAATACTGTACACCGCTGTTATTTATAAAGAAAATTATTTGTTGTAGGTAGTTCTGTTTTTTTTTTTTGTAAATTCTCTAGGTTTAGAAAAAAAGTATTTATATATATTTTTTGAAAAGAAATATAACAAATGAGATGTATATATGTACTTATATATAATTTTCCATTGATTATTATTATTATAACATTAATAAAAGTAAATAGTAAAAATGTCCCTCTGTTTTTTTTTTTTTTTTTTGTTAATGAATGGCTCTCGCTGTGGCTCTTAAAGATCTACAGATCATCGTCTCCGATTCCCTCGAATGCTTCATTGTGAACTGATTCACGACCATTGCGGAAGAATACCGTTGTAGACATTTTATTTTTAATTCTTCTCCGCATTGATAGGAAATTCGATTGCGATTGTATCGGCATGTCGATGTCATTATTCTATAATTTGAAGGGACCGAGTTCGATTACGACGATTTAAGAAAAGTGAGACAACTTACCAAACTAGAGTTCATGTCGGATGAATTTGAATCACAAATTTGATTTGCTGAGCTGCCATCTCGTCGCACATAGCACATTGGTTGGTAGGGCACCCTTTCAGACTAGAAAAACCAACACATTAAAGGAATTTTTTTTTGAAGGCAACGAATAGACACATACGTAGATATATTGCTTTCCATCCTTTTGATGGATGAGTTCGTCAACCATGCCTTGCAGACAGACAGACATTAACATGGCATGTTCACTGGCGATTGTAATCCAGTTTAGACAATTCTTCGACATGAGATACTCAAACGACAGCTCCAGGCTTTGTCCTTGATGATTATCCAACGATGAGGAGACTTCTTCATTCTATTTTGCGGAAAGTGGAGACCATATTAAATTATTCTTAACGAATGTGTAAGGGGGACTTACGTTGTGGATGGTAGTTACACGCCAGCATCGCATTCGCGTAACGCGGAATTTGGTTTCTTGAATTTTTTGACCTAAATGCGAGCGGATGCTCAGCTCTTTGTTGCCAATTATTATGACTGCTAGGTTGTTCGGTTCGGGGTAGTCTACAATTGCATTGGAGAACTGCACACATCCGTAGGAGGGGAGATTTCTGGAAATCTCTATGTACTGAAATTTAGTGGGGAGATGTGAAAATAAAGGGACTACGGAGAATCTATAAAAAGTTACAAATTGATTTAAGTTTTAGAGGGGGATAGGTAAGACACCGAAACGTTGAAAAATATCTATTCTTCCACCAGCGGAGAAGAACCGTACATATTTGTTCTGATTGCGACTTTAGGTAAATGCGAGTGCGTTTAGGATGCATCATCCCTTGTGAGTGTTTCTAAGTGGTTTAGTGTTTCTAAGCGATAAGGCCCGTTTTGAAATGCAAAAGAACTCCCCTAGGAATAATAGGTGGCATTATAATTTATAATCGGTACACGCTAAAGAGCTTATGAATTCCCGTATAAGGTTTGAGCACAGAGCGGCCATTGCAAAGACTGAAGATACCGATACTGTTGAGGAACACATAGTTTGGTAAATCATGTCACATTTGTGTTATTTGGTTTAGGAATGAATGTCTATATTTCGTGCTCTAAGTGCCATAAAGGTCGGTTGTGGTACTACGTGAATCTGTTGACTTTCCCTATATTCGTTCGCCTAATTGAACCATTCAGAGCTGACTATGCAGCGTAGGAGGTTTCTGACATTAATATTAGCCAGCTCATCTAGATTATCAAAGAAATAGTTTTCCAGACAGAGTTTTATTTTGTCGGAGAAAACCGGAAAAGAGCAGAGAAGGTGAAGAACACTTTCCTCCTTTTCTTCGTCGAAGTCGTTGCTGATGTTGCCCATTCTTTTTGCGTGTAGGCCTACAGTACACTGATTATGATGCTGATGTTTGATCTGTTCAGCGTTGTCAAGCAGATAGAGCACCTCTGATTAAAGTTTGGCCAGAGAGAACCTGGATTTTTGACACGTTGTGCCGTTTATCCATCTGCGGTTTGTTTTCTTGATCGCATCTAGTTTGATCTGTAATTTACATGTACCGAGGTGCATACCAAACATATCTACGGGTAGTAGAATATCAAGGGTGGTGCCAAGTCTGGTAAGCACATCCGCCTTTGAGTTCCCTGGTATGTCTCTGTTGCCCGGCACACAGAAGAGGTGAATGGTGAAATGCTCTGCCATCGCATTAAGAGATAGTCGGCATTCATGGGCTAGTTCCGGTTTGAACGAGATAGATTCCAGTGATTTGATTGCCACTTTGATGTTAATATACTTCCTGGATATTACATTCCTTTTCAGCCAGGACAAGGCTTCTTTGCCATGATTTCCGCCTGGAAAACGCTACAATGATCGGGAAGGCGAAAGGGAATGCTTAAGTTAACACCTCCACCCACTCAAGATTCTGTTTTTGACCCATCCGTATAGATATGAATCGAGTTATTGATAACTATCGTGTCCGACTCTCATTCAAGACTGGGAATGGTTGTCCTGAAGTTATGCTCAAAGCTGCGTTGGACAGTGGTGTGATCGGTGTTTTCTGTAATGTAAAGGCGATTCAGAATCTTTGTGTGTTCACCTGAGTGGATGTCCATTGTGTCGAAGTCTTACAGCTGCGGTCTGTTTGCCGAAAGAGAGCTCCATGAAGACGTTCAGTCTTTCACAATACCGTCTGGTATCTCTCGCCGCTACGAAATCTCTTCTTATTGTTCAGAATGGGGTTTCGTAGCGGCTGTGATGCCGGAGGTTACTTCTTCAAAAAACATTCTTGTGAATGGCATACGATATCGCGGGATGATAACGTATTTTTTGTAGCTACTCTTGGGGGCTTTAAATGTAGACGATATGGAGTTCCAAGAGAATAGTACCAATCCCACACAGTTGACGAAACTGTGACTTTATTGTGCGAGCAACAGGAGACTGCAGAGACATAGGTCATGCAACTATCTTCGATGGAAAAGTGATATCTAAATGCGCTTCTTCGACATATTCAGGCAACAGATCATTTACTCAATCCCGTAGTGGATACTGATGGCCCTGTGTCTTAAGGATATCTAATAAATTAGATCTGGCCCTCTAGGTTGTGGGTTGGGGTTTATGCTTTGGCTGAACTACACAATCATGGAAAAAAAGAGTTACAAAGCAACCAATAGCCTCGGAAAGTGCTGATTTTATTGTTGACGACCATGCTAAGTGAAAAGAAGACAGCGACGTTCGTATCTGCACCTGAAATATGAGAACATCCAACAATAGAGGTGCAACCGAGCAACTAGCGGAAGCTCAAAGCTATATGCCTACAAAGCCATCAAGGAAATTCGATAGGATGGGCCGGGGCAATCTACTACCGTCCGTGCTATAGTGAGCAGTCGAAGCGACCGTTCGGAGCGAACATTTGTGCATGACTTATGAGCGACTACCGAAGTACGATATTAAAATCGTGTTGGAAGATTTAAACACAAAGGGACAAACAGAAGACATCTTTCATAAGGGGGCATGCACTTGGTCTCCAGATCAACGAACAGTCAATTAAATTGATCACACTGCATCCAGTATTTTGGATGTTCAAACATTCCGAGGGGCTAACATCGACTCGGACTACTACAAATGTTGCAGCGAAGGTAAGAATGCGCATATCCGCCAAAGGCGAACCGTACCTGTAAAAAAAATGATTTACAGAACGCGTTTTCCTTAACCTCTCGATTAATACCATACCACCAGAATCTACTACCGAAGAAGGATGGCGACGATGTCAACAAACCATTAGATCAGCCGCAACTGATGTGCTAGGTTTCTCACTCCCACCAGCAAGAAACCCGTGTTTTGATAAAGAAAGCCGACAGATGCTCGCAACCAAAAACGAGGACTACAAGGCAAGGAAAGACTATTAAACGGAGCTGAAGAAAAATATTCCGCTGTCAGGGAGTATGAACAGTGGCATAAGTCTTCTAAACAAAGCTTACAAGATCCTATCTGCAGCAATATGTGAACGCCTGTAACCGTTTATCAACAAACTGATCGGCGCTTATATGGTTTCAGGCCAGAAAAGAAAGATGGAAAGTCAAATCTTCACACATCGGCAGATCCTGGAAAAAAAACCTAAGAAATTCAAATTGACACCCACCACCTATTCATTGATTTCAAAGCCGCATGTGACTGCATTTATAGAGACGAACTATACAGAGCCATGTCTAGTTTTGGTATACTCGTCCGTCTGTGCAGGAGACGATGGTGAATCCTCGCTGCTAAATCAGGGTCGGCAGCGACTTCATTGAAACATTTGATATCAAAAGGAAGGCGACGCCTAACATTTTTGACTTCATTACCAACATTCTTGAGAGGATTGTGCAAAACTCCCGAACCAACACCAGAGGCACAATCTTCCATAAATAGGTGCAACTACTAGCATGCGCCGACGATATTGACATCATTGGTCGTACTCAACGTGATATCACAGCCACGTTTGCTAGTAAAGAGAAGGAAGCCGCACAAATGGGTTAAGCAGAAATGATACACAACATCGGCTCCGTAATTAACTCTGATAGCAGCATCTCGTCATGAATAAAACGTAGAATCACTCTTGCCAACCGCTGTTAATTCGGGCTAAGTAGGCAATTAAGTACTAAAGCCCTCACTTGAACTACGAAGAATATCCCCTATATATAAGGCGCTGATAATCCCAGTCTAGCTCTACGGCGCTAAAGCATGGATCGTATCAAAGCCGTATGAAGCAATCCTTGAGCAAAAAATTCTTCGGTCATAATTGCTTTGGGCCATGGAAACGAACTTTACGAGCTATACAGCGACATAGAATAGGTCAAAAAACTCCGCATTGGACGTATAAGATGACTAGAACATGTAGATTACCAACCGCACAACCACAACCAACTTAAAGCGCGCAACTGAATTGAAGTTCTGTAGATTGGCTAAATACATTGACGTTGTCAAGGTGTCTGCTATTCAAGTTAATACAGCTTTGTTTTATCAGCCACGCTTTTTGCTAGGGTGTCCCGAATCCATCATGGATCATGGATGACATGGATGTGAAGCAGATTTCCAGTCGAATGAAAATATCCCTACGGAATATCAGATTATTCTTCAACCAAGCGGTAGCCTCTAAGACTTCAGCTTAGATGACTCTGAGTTGGTTAGGCAGATTGAAGGAGCTGCAGACTTCAAGTAAACCTTAGCCCAGATATAAAAGAAATAAAATTCTCTCCCATTCCAGGTTTCATTACCAAAGATCTGGTGGCTGTCCTTTTAGAAAGACGCAACGGCCGAGAGCTACAAAAAATTGTATGCGCATCGGCGTACTTTGCTGGAGATGACGAAATACCACCTCGCCCAGTACAGGAACTTGTCCAGTACTGCCAGACCCAGCAACTACATCTTATTTTCGGCTGCGACGCCAACGCGCATAACACAATATGGGGCAGTCGAGATACAAACAAAAGAGGTGAGTTCTTATTAGATTACCTATACAGCAACAATTTAGTTATACTAAATAAGGGTAATAAACCCACGTTTAGAAACGTTTTAAGAGAAGAAGTTTTAGACCTTACCATCTCTTCTCCGTTTGTACAAAACACCGTCGAAAATTGGCACGTTTCTGGTGAGGCATCTTTATCGGATCACATGCACATAAGTTTCCAATTAAGATGCAACACCGAGGATGCGCCGATAAAATACGACAACAAACTCACAAATTGGAGAACGTATCGAGAAAATCTATCGATTAAATGTGACATACTTCCAGAAAAACCTTCATGTGTAAGTGAAGCGGAAGTCGCACAATGTCAACTAAATGACATTATCATCTCATCTTTTACAAATAGCTGTAAGGTTAAACGCACTGTGGCAAAGAGGTGCACACCATGGTGGAACGATAACCTAGAAAGTCTCCGTAAAAGAGTAAGAAAACTTTTCAATAAAGCCAAACGCACCGGTAGAGTTGCGTAAATCAAAAAGAGCGTCCTGGCGCAAGTACTGTGAGGAACTCGAAGAGCTACCGGCGGTGGCGCGTCTCCAGAGGGCACTCTCGAAAGATAAAACAATCTGCATGGGATTACTGGTTAAATCTGACGGTAAAATCACATGCGGCCGGGAAGTAACGTTGACCACACTTCTTCAAGTACACTTTCCCGGCTCTACAATTACTCATTTAAACCATACAAGGCACCAGGGACAGACGGAATCTTTCCTGCTCTTATACAAAAGGTCTTGGACTTTTTCTTACCCACTATGGTCCCCTTATTTAGGTTTAGTTTCAATTGGGGCTGCATACCACAAACCTGGAGGGAGGTAAACGTGGTATTTATCCCCAAACCAGGCAAACCAATAGAACTACCTAAATCATACCGTCCAATAAGCTTAACATCGTTTTTCCTGAAAACAATGGAAAGAATACTTGACGTACACATTAGAGAGTTCTTCCTCTGCACCCATGTCAATTCGCCTACCAAAAAGGTAAATCCACGGAAGGAGCACTTCTAAGTTTAACATCACAAATAAAAAGTGCATACGAAAACAAAGAAGTAGCTTTATGTGCCTTCCTAGACATAGAGGGCGCTTTTGACAACACTGGATATGACTCCATATCAAATGCTTTGACTCATTGAAGAATAGATCACCCCACCATCAAATCGATCAAAGCGATGTTTGAAAGTCGGAAAATAACTGCTTCATCAGCACAAACCTCAGTATCAGTAACAGCCGTTAAAGGCTGCCCTCAGGGAGGAGTACTCTCAACCCTACTATGGTCTCTGGTCATCGATAACCTACTTCAAGACCTAAGTAATGCAGGTTTCAATATAATTGGATACGCCGATGACCTAGTCATCATAATAAAGGGCAAAGAACCAAACGAAGTTACAACACGTTTGCAAAACCCCCTTAAGATAGTCATAGACTGGTGTAATAAAGAAAGTCTCTCTATAAACCCCAGCAAGGCTATCATCGTCCCTTTTACAAAAAGGAGGAAATTAATGGTACATACATTGAGTATTCCAACGAAGTAAAATATCTTGGAGTGATCCTCGATAAAAAACTAAGCTGGAACTCCCACATCAACAACAAAATTCAAAAAGCAACCAAAGCTTTCTGGGCTTGCCGAAGCATGTATGGTAAAACCTGGGGAATCTCTCCAAAGACCACACACTGGATCTACACGATCATGGTCAGGCCCATTATAGCATACGCTTCAATAGTATGGTGGAACAAAGTCACCCAAAAAACAACTTTAAATAAATTAAACAAGGTACAACGGCTTGTCTGTCTGGGCATTACCGGAGCTATGCGTACCTGTCCCACGGCGGCTATAGAAGCCTTAATAGGACTAACACCCCTCCACATTTATATAAAAAAAAGTGGCAATTCGCAGCTCAGCAAGTTTGACACAAGCGGAAGAATTAAACATTAGTGAACATCTTAAACTAATTGAACTTCTATCCGAACTTCCAGAACTTGACATGATCTGTGCGGTTACATACCGCTTACCAAAGACACTATGCTTCGACAAAAGATTCTCAACGGAGATCACAACCAGAGAAGCATGGTGTTGCAACAACCCACCAAACTGCCTAAACGGCCTAAAGTGGTATACGGATGGTTCTAAAATGGACTCAGGGGTAGGAGCTGGCATACATGGACCAAATAAAAACATCTCAATACCTATGGGAAAAAACCCTAGTGTATTCCAAGCTGAGCTCCATGCCATAAAAGAATGCGCAAACCTAATACACAACTCAGGTATTAAAGGCGCAAACATCCATATATTCACGGACAGTCAAGCAGCTATAAAAGCCCTTAGCTCACACATCATTGACTCCAAATCAGTACTACACTGCTTCAACTCCCTCCAAACACTCAGTTCCAGGAACAAAACCAAACTATGGTGGGTCCCCGGACATAAGGGAGTTGAAGGTAACGAAAAAGCTGATGAACTAGCCAGAAAAGGTTCGGAAACCATCTTCATTGGACCTGAACCCTTCTGTGCAATCCCCAAATCAGCCATAAATCTAGTCAAAAAAACTGGGAACAAAACAGATGTGTTTCATACTGGGGAAACATCCCAGGCCTAAGAGAGGCCAAAAGAGCTATTCAGCCCTTCAAACCAGATGCCAACAAGATACTAAATCTTCGCAGGCACGATATCAAAAACTTAGTAGGCTACCTAACTGGTCATCACGGTCTGCGATATCACCTAAACAAAATGCGTCTAGTCGACTCACCGGAGTGCAGACTATGTCTAGAAGAACACGAAACAGCCGAGCATATCATATGTGAATGCCCGGCCCTTTACGGTATGAGAAGAGAATCTTTCTTCAGGGAATTCTTAAGTCCCGAAGAATTGAGGAAATCTTCGGCTGAAAGTATTATCAGCTACATTAGGAAAGAAGAAGCGCTACTAACCTAAAAAGCATCTGACGGCAAGCACAATAGATCTTTTAGGTCGATGTGTATATTACTGCTTAGGCAGGTCAGAATTTAAAAAAAAAAAAACTTTTGTTTGTTTTAGATCAGTCTGTGAACATGGATAGAGATTGGACGCATGGCAGTTTGAATAGTTGGCAGTCAGTTCTATGCGGAAATGAAATTTTGTATTCTAGTTTATAATGAACATTGCGCAATATAACTGATAAAAATATACTGATGCTTAAAAGGTCGACCTAATCTACAATCGTAGCCCACTTCTGATCTATGTGTGCATTTCTTTGGTGACTCAACACGATCTGATCACTGCCGATTGTAATTAGCATAAAAAAGAACTTGGAATGAACTTGGAATTTTCTGTTATGGCGATTGATCTACAATCTACATATTTGCAATTGAGACAGCAATGCCCGCGGTAACGATCTTTTTTTGTAATTGAAGACAAGGGTTAAATACTAGGGAGAACAACCATTTCCTAGTCATCAATGTTTAATTGGCTGCAATTCCATAACACATCCTGCGACTGCTAACAAAATGCGTGCCACAATTGACTCACTTGATGTTCAATCTCAGAACTCACCTCCTTCTTGTTGCCCCTCTCTTGTAGATTGCGCAATTCTTTTTTAACATCAGGCCCTACAATTATCCAGTCTCTTTCGATATCACTAATGGTTTGTATAAAAAGTAAGTTCAAAGCAATCTTGTCCTGCATTAACTGCGCATCGTAACACGGATCCCAGTAACTGTAACAACAAAAACATTCATCTAACGTACACAAACATTCATTAGTTGACTCACCTTTTTCGTATAACTATTTGGCAATCATCGGCTATCCTCTGTGATATGTACGGCGATTCAAAGTCCATTAACTTCCTGATAAGGTTGATGCCACCATCATTGTCCTTCCGCATGAGGAACAGCGAGAAATAATGTATGTAGCTACATGGCAAGTCTATATTTTGGCACGCCTTCGACAGCACTTTTTGCGAGTATTCGTTTGTGTTACAATTAACCGATATTCGATAGCCATTCATCAGATGCACATCGATGGTTGTCTCTCGTGTATCAATGGACGAAGATTCTTGTTGTGCGCTTAAAAGGAACGTTCGTAACAGTTCCGATTTCGAGATTACGGGATCCTGCCCGACAATTTGCACATAATGTTCAAGGGCTATTCGTCGCTGTTCGAGCTGATTATTGGTAAGAGGCAGCAGCTTTTTCGGAGGAAATGTCGGGAACGTAGCATTCGGTGTGGATGCAAGTGATCGTTTTAGCTGCTCGTGAAGGCTGTGTAATTGCTTAAACCGCAGACAGCAGTGGAAACTGCCATTAATGTGAATATTAAACCCCTGCAAATGTACGCAAGTTTTGCATAACTACAACCATATTCGGGTGGTTTGAGTTACTTACTGTGTAGGTGGAACCAGTCGTCTCACTGTAAAATTCTTGTGTATCCGGAATTGAGAAATGCATATTTGGTGAATGTGTTTTTTTCCTTGCTTTTGAGATATATGTGTTTAGATTTAATAATAAAACAGTGGATTCAACTCAATTCCTGGAGACCTCAATTGACATGTTCTTCTGTTGACAAGGGGAAAAGTGGGAATGTTGCAAATTTGTAGTCGAAAATTTCGAAACACAAGTGAAGAGGACTGACAATGCGCCCCGCTGACAAATTGAAACCAACCATCAGTCGTAAATCATCGTTTCAATTAAAGTTAATACATACAAGTGTTTTTATTTGATCTTTGTTAAAGCCATTTGAGTAGGAGGCACCGAGACGTTTATTTCTTTCAACTTTAAACAGACAGAGAGAGATACCACTGCCACTGATGATTTTATATGGGAATGCGAATTTTCTTATCAGTGTTATTGCGAGATCTTTATAAATAATTTCACTGTCACAGAATGTGTCGATTACGCATGTATTACAAATATTTATTCAAACTAAACAAAAATCTTTTTATACCCCGTCGACGGAGGTATTTATGACAAATACTAGAACATCGGAGGTAAACGCATTGCAACTTTTTGACAATGCAAATAGTTCTGTTCGATTTGAATACTTGAACGCGGTTTTGCTTAATAGTGCTAAATAATTGTAGGGAACATATTTACATTAGCTGCCAATCACTTTTTGCACTTTTTTTTTATTCCACTCATTAAATTAATGGCGTTTTCCATTTTGAAAAAAATCAATTTTTTTTTGATCTGAAGAGCGATTTTGACAGTTGTTGTGTTCCATTGGGCGAAAAAATTGATTTTTTTTGATCAGAGATCAATTTTGCAAATCTGAATTTTTCGGCAGATTTACCAATACCAATAAAAAATGATCGCTGTCAGTTTGACAAGAGTGGTTTTCATTTTGATTTTTTACTTCGGTTGTGAAACACAAGAGTGCTTTGGGTTTAATTAATAATGGATATAGACACAGAAAATAAAGTTATACGTGAACTATTAAATATTTTCAAATGTTTGTTATGTTTTTAATGTTGGCAGCTACACCGACGCTAACTTCACAGACACGAAACGCCGCCAATACAATGACAAAAAAAAAAAAATCTGAGTCGCGTTCCATTGACACTCAAAAAGATCAAATTTCAGATCAAAATTTAGATTTCCCAATGGAAAACGCCATAAGCTAAAAAATTAGCAATATTTTATTTTTGTCGCTCTCAATTATTTAAAAAGTTATTAAACAATAATAATTCCAAAAATCCCTATGGAAATCAACCATCTTTTGACAGTCCATACAATGTTCAGTGATAAGCAGCATTGCCATATACACTACATATTCCCCAAAATGGTAAAAAAAAATAAAAATAAAAATCAAAGAATTTTAAATCTCCACGCTCCACAGTCCACGCTCACGTAATTTCGTTTGTTTGTAAAGTCGTCAGGCAGGCGCCTTAGTCAAAAGTTTTTTTGTTAAAATATTTTTATTTGTTATGTTTTTTTCAACATGGCAATGCTGCGTACACCACAGCAGAAATAAAAAAAAAAAGTTTCAAACTACATACAATTTGTATGGAATTATAACCCAAAAAGTGCAATTTTGTTTTATGAATAACTTTTAAACTAAATGTGAGCGACAATTTTTAAAAACATATAAATGATCAGTGCGCAGAGACTAATCGATTAGTAAAAAAAAAGTGCAAAAAGTGAAAGGCAGCTAAAGTAAATTTATGCCAATTGTAGATCTAGATATCTGTATGGGAAAACTAATACTACGTTCTCACTGGGGTTCAAATGAGTTTATTTGTAATTTCACCAAAAAGGTGTTCTCACTAAGTTTTCGAATTACGTTTGACAACTGGCGTTTGAAAACAGAGGAAGCGGGATATGCAAAGACTTCGGTTCCGGATTCAAATGTTATCGACTCTGAAATTAAACTCGAAAACTCCAAGGAGGTATAGCGTTTTCGATTGGAATTTTCAGATTTGCTCTCAGATTTCAGTTTTTACCAGTCCCAATCGAAGAGAGGTTGCTTTGGTTTTGTGTGTGCGTTAGTGTCCCATTTGATAGCTTATATTGTTTATCTTTAGGCCGCAGTTATAGCTTCATTGAAACCATCACTTGAAATGTTCTTTTTCTCATTTCGGCTTTTTTACAAATTCAACCATCGGCTAGTTGGTGTCAAAACAAAGCTTATGAATTATAGAACATGATTATCTAAAAATATTTCAATTTCTAATTATAGTTTACGCAGAAAATCACTTTTCAGTTTTCACTGATTACAAAAAAACAAAAATCAATCTGCGAAATGCAAACTTCAAACTGACATAATTCAGATGTTAAATGTTTTTGTGTTTGTGCATGTAGGTGTTTATCTCACTTGGAATCCAGATTCTTCAAAAGTGCTCTTGAGTAAAAACAAGAGTGTTTTTTGTATCCCAATCGAAAACGAAACAATTGATCTAGAGCAAAAAAAAAAGTGCTCTAGAGCATAAAAAGAGTGCTTTTTGTATCCCAATCGAAAAAGCTATTGACGAGTGGAAATGTTTGAAAAGTGCCTCTACATGTGAAAAAAGAACATGTTAAGTACTATAGAATTAAGAGAAATTTTAATTTATTCCGGTTCGCCATAAGAAAACCGTGCTTAAGACGAAAATGCAAAGCCGTATTTCTAAACATTTTACTATTAGGCAATATACAAGTTGATATGTCATTTTGTTGAATAAATAGTGACCTTTCTAAATATATAAAATGATATGCAATTAAATTATCACTTTAATACAAAAATGTAATTTTAATTTGGTGCTATTTTTCCATACGAATAGTGTCACTTTTGCGACTAGTAGAGAAAAAAGGAATATGTCGATGTATACCAAAATGCTAGCCTTCAGTCGTCAATAAGATACAAAAAAATAAAAATAAACAATTTTTTTGCTCAATAGAACAAAACAACTGTCAAAATCGGTCCTTTTCCATATCTAGATAAAAAATATTGTTTTTTTTTTAACAATGGAAAACACTATTAAAAGAGATGATTTTCATACTCGTCGATCTAAAACCCTAGTCACATTCTGACCACCCCTTAAATCTAGCATAAAATCTAGTAATCATTAAATAGATCTAGATCAAATGAAATAACACATTTCCTCCACTTGAAAAGGCTAACAGATCTTACAAGCAAACAGAACTATGTGAAATAGCCCTATATGATATCTGTGATTGTATGTTGCATCTCTTTAGTCGTGTTGTCCCTTATATATTTTAAGAGAAAACATTCTCTTAACAAAGCTATGTTTTTGTACGGAAGAAAACCACACCAAAAGATAACAGTGCAGTCGCCAGTGCGGTACGACAGTCGTCCATCTTGAGTCGTTCTGTTCGTTCAGTATCTAGTCGAAAATCGATCGCGGTCGCCCTGTTGTGAAAAAAAATAAATACAAAAATAATAGTGTAATGAAGATTGCGTTGAAGTCCTAATTTAGTAAAATAATGAAATTTCTATAAAAAGTAGTTTTCAAATAAACCACTCGATTGTAGTTTTACGTCATGTGAACACTCGCAGTCCGATGATGTTTGTGCAAAATGTATTTTAGTGCAGTGCATCTTCGCCGAGTTCTTTTTTTTATCCACTTGCATTGCATTGGTGCAGAGTGTTCTTCAGTGCCAGAAATTTGTTCCCTTTACGTGTTACATAAAAAAAAACTGAAAAATATTACACCTCACCTCACCGTGGAGTATTAATTCTGATAAGCAGTACACGTTGGAGGCTTTTTTATTGTTTCATTGATAACGTCGACAACAAATAGTGGCTAGCCTACCATACCTGCTGGATGTGTAGATTATTTTCCATAAAACCGCTGACAGTACACAAATTTTAATTTGGGCATTTCCACAGTGAAAAAGAGTTTTTTTCCTTCTTCGTTCCTTCCCTTTTCAACTTATTGATTTTTCTTGGATGACGGAAAGTAGCTACATACATATTATATCGACCGGTAGAATGATAGTGTAGATTATAGTCGGCGTCATAAATAAATACGTATGTATCTGGAAAAATGTTATATCAGGGGGATGAAAAATATTGTGACACGCGATGCGAGCGGATGACTGAATAAATAATTGGGCATTGGCCCATCTAAGTTATGAGTGACTGTGTCTGTGTGAAGTGTCGGCATAGAAATAATGCAATTGGCATATAATGCACAACATCATGAACTGAGATAAATTCAATTGAAGATGCGAAATGTGACAACATTGTGAAAGTAATTGAAAGTACAGTATCCAAGAGAAAATACCATACCTAACTAAAGCCATCTATACTATTTTAAAGTTCAATGGTGGAGAAGAAGGGGGCGTCAATTTACAAAGGAATAGCGACGACGCGACTACTGCATCGTCATCGTCATCAATGCACTATTCGTATTCGCAAATTGAGTCACTTTTTTTCTTATTCTGCAGTCGTTCGTTTTTTTTTAATTTTTCTTAGCAATAGAGGTCACGAGACCGTTCTTCAAAAGATAATCAAAGATCAGTTTGTTTCTACTTGTCATGTCTGATAAGATTTATTTTTCTCTGCTCTCGTGGTTGGTTCTACTTTTTTCGTTTCATTAATTCATTCGGTTTTTGCTGTGTGATCTCACGATATAATTTAACGTGTGCACTTTGGGAATATACTCCGCGTAGTGCTCTTTGTTCTTTTGTTCGGTTTCTTTTGCAATTTTCTTGGGAATAAAGGACAGTTGGGTTTTTACAGCTTTGTTTGTTAATGCTAACGTTGTACTGCACCTATAAGAAGTTGATTATGGTGTTTTTTTTTGTTCCCTACTCGAGGGTTGTTCAAAACTCATTTCCTTTTTTACGACGCAGACAACGTAAACAGGTTTTTATTAATGAAATAAAGTTCAAACAAACATTGTTATTTACAACGGTACGGGGCACCGGCAGGAATAGACACTGGTTCACACATGGCAGCCATTATTAGAGAAATACATATCAGGCAGATTAAAATGTTGTTAAAGGTGTATAGGTATAGGTAGCTCAATTCATTGTACTTGTCCCTCGACTGGTCAACTACCATGCATCATGTTGGAAGGGGATACAACCTTACAAAATTGATCATGAGTTCGTAAATCGTAATAGCATGTCAATTCAAAGGATACGCAAGCTATGACGTTACTTTTACAATCAATCAACGTAACACCAATACGTAAGGTACCTATGACGATATATTTACAATTAATCAACGTAACACTGGTAAAAGCATTTGACCGTGTACCAATTGGATTGACAATTTGACATTGTGGCTACGTTTTTGTCTACTGGCAATTTTTTGACGTTTATATGTGGTCAAATAATATATTAACTTTGGAATTTTTTAAATCGTATATTTTTATAAAAATATTTTGTAATCGTGATATTCTTGTAATGTCAGAAAGTCGTCGTTTAATGATGATGAACTTAGAACAGAACAGCACAACTGTCAGAACAAAAAATTACAGTATGTCCACTGAAAGACATTTAACATTTTATGGATCTATTTTGCATAATTTGTGAGATACGCACCGTTTTCTAATATATTCCTTGTAACTTTATTATAAAGGGTCCGCCAAATAACTTTTTTTTGAAAATGCTATAAAAAAAAAACTACTGAATATTTTCTCAAATTTCTTTTTTTATTTGAAAGTACAATCCTTCCGGTTAATAATGGAAAATAATTTCATTCAAATGGCTGCCTCGGCAGGCCATGCAGTAGCTAAACGATCGGTCCAATTTTTAAGCACATTATTGATTGTGTGCAGCTGTATTTCACAAATCGCTTCACGAATATTGTCCTTTAAAGCGTCAATTGTCTTGGCTTGTCGGCGTAACACTTTTTTCTTTTACGGCACCCCACAAATAATAGTCCAACGGTGTCAAATCGCAGCTCCGAGGTGGCCAAACGATAATGCGATCTTCAAAAACAGGGCGTTAAACATCGAGTGTAGCTTCGGCTGTGTGACATGTAGCGCCGTCCTGTTGAAACCAAATGTTGCCAATATCTCCCTCTTCAATTTTTGTGAACAAAAATTCGTTCAACATGGCCCGATAACTATCGCCATTGACTGTAACGGCCACTCCTTGCTAATTTTCGAAGAAAATTGGCCCAATTATGCCTCTGGACCAAAATCCGCATCAAACAGTGACTCGTTTTGGGTGTATCGGCTTTTCAATGTATGCGTGCGGGTTTTCTGTGCCCCAAATGCGACAATTTTGCTTGTTAACATACCCGCCAAGATCAAAATGAGCTTCATCTGAAAAGATGATTTTTTTGAAAAAATCCGCAATTTCTCAAAGTCGATCGCAGGCCCACTTAGCGAAGCGAAAACGCATTGGATGGTCAGTTGGCTTCAACTCCTGAACCAATTGGACTTTGTATAGCGTCATACCAAGGTCTTTATGTAAAATTCGTCTCAATGATGTCTCCAAAATGTTCAATTGTTGAGAACGAATTGATGTTGAAGCGCCATCAACATCAATTCACGTTGATGGCGCTTCACGCACACTTTCTGCCACAGCAGCAATATTCTCGGGTGTACGCACTGTTTTTGGCTTTTCACGCTTTGGTTTATCGATGAGGATGCCAGTTTCATTCACTTTTTTCACAAGATAACGAACATACGGAGCTGACGGTGCTTCTCTTCTTCCAAAATCCGCACACATTCTGCAACATTACCATGAATTTCAAAGTAATGTCGCAATATTTCAGAGCGTTGTTCAATATACACAACCATATTCGTTCAGCGGAAGGATAAAACTAATTATCTGTCAAATCAGACATGAGCTAAGTGTTACCATTCAAGAGTTGAAAAAAAAAACGTTAGATGGCGGACCCGTTAAAAATTGCAAATCCCAAAACTCTAGTACAAAATAGCTATATAAATAATAAAAAGATACAATCAAAACAATAAAACTGAAAACTTGGCATTCGGCGTTATTATTAAAATAAAAAATAAATGTCAAAAAATGTATGCAATAAATAAATTTGAAACAAAAAAACAGAACACTTTCGAACAGCATATTGTCTCTTATTAAACTTACATCATGAACAAACTGTCAAAATGTGTATGCGAAATGTTTTACAACACTACCGACATTTTGCACACGAATTGAAAATTAAGGGTGTAAACCAGAGATCAGGTATAGAAGAGATAGGAAACTTTCCAGGACTTTACGTTTTGCATACAAGCTAATCCTAATGTGTCAAATCGACACGTAAGAAATCGGGTGATAAAGGGGAAGACGTACAAAAGTTCTCTATCTCTTCCTGACTTGATCTCTGGTGTAAACTGGTGGTGTTTTGCATTGGTAAAAAAAATCAATCTATTTTGTTTGATCTATTTCTGTTAAAAAAAAAAAAAAAAAAAAAAAAAACAATTTTGAAAGTTGTCATTGGGAAACAAAATGATCTCACATTAATTTTGCAGATTTGGATTTTTTTGGCAGAATTAGCCTTTCTTGCACTAACCCCAATAAAATTGATACCCGTCAGTTTGACAAGAGTGATTTTCGTTTTGATTTATTATTATTTCGGTTGTGAAGTAGTAGCAAATTAGCAGATCTAAGTGAAATACTTGTTGTAACAAAAAAAAACAACTTGTGTGACTGCAAATTTGACAGATACACCGACACTTACTTCACAGATAAAAAGATACAATACAAAGAGAAAAAATCAAATCAATCTGAAATCATGTTCATTTGACAAAAAAAAAGAGGGTTAACCATTTAGGGACATTCGTCGTTAACTGATAGTTATTTGCACGTTTTAAACTAACTACGTTGCGTGAATACCCATATTAAAATAACACTTCGAGGTTTATAACGGGTGATTTTTTAAAAAAACACAAAAAATTCGAAAAAATGAATGAAATATTTATTTGAATCGATAGTTTGAACCTTGCAATTTAATGTTTAAAGATAATTTCATGCAAATGTTGACCGCGGCTGCGTCTCAGGTAGCCCATCCGCTGAGTCCAATTTTGGCATACTCTTTCACACATATCGGCCGGTATCTCACGAATGAATGCATGGATGTTGGCTTCCAGTGCGTCAATCGAAGCGGGCTTGTCCCTATAGACATTAGCCTTGACATACCCCCACAAAAAATAATCTAATGGTGTCAAATCGCACGATATAGGCGGCCAATTGACCGGCCCGAAACGTGAAATTAACTGTTCACCAAACTCGCCTCGCAATTGCGCCATTGTTTCGCGTGCTGTGTGGCATGTGGCACCGTCTTGTTGAAACCACATATCATGCAAGTCAAGAACTTCCATTTCGGGCAAAAAAAGTTTGTTATCATCGCTCGGTAGCGTTCACCATTGACAGTAACGCTGCGATTCGCATCATCTTTGAAGAAATATGGCCCAATAATGCCGCCGGCCCATAAACCGCACCAAACAGTGGCTTTTTCGGGATGCATTGGTAGCTGTTGCAATGCTTCTGGCTGATCTTCACTCCAAATGCGGCAATTTTGCTTATTTACGTACCCATTCAACCAAAAATGAGCCTCATCGCTGAACACAATTTTTCGATAAAAAAGCGGATCCTCGGCCAGCTTTCCAAGAGCCCATTCACCAAAAATTCGGCGTTGTGGTAGGTCGGCTGGCTTTAGTTCTTGCACCAGCTGTATCTTAAAAGGCTTTACGCCCAAATCCTTCCGCAAAATTTTCCACGTAGTGCTGTAACAAAGGCCTAACTGCTGGGAACGGCGCCGAATCGACATTTCGCGGTCTTCTGTCACACTAGCTGATACGGCCGCAATATTTTCTTCACTACGCACAGTACGTAAACGTGTTGGTGGTTTAATGTCCAACAAAGTAAATTTGGTGCGAAATTTGGTCACAATCTTCCGAATAGACTGCTCAGAAGGTCGAGAATGCCGATCATAAAATGGAAGCAGCGCGCGATGAACATTTCGAACCGAGCACGAATTTTGATAGTAAAATTCAATAATTTGCAAGCGTTGTTCATTTGTAAGACGATCCATGGTTAAATTGCAAACCAAACTGAAGCTGTTTGACAGTGACACAAGGTACTAAACACACGTCAGCTGTCAAAACCAGTGTTGCCAAAACCAAACCAGCTAAAAAATCACCCGTTAGTATCCAACACTAAAATATTTGTGAATCTGCTCTTGCATTTCTGTTTTTTTTTATTATTCTTATGGCATTCCTAAATGACTGACATTTTCCCTCAGCTATGTATGTTCTCCTATACATATTCCGTTTTTCACATGTAAATGCACTTTATCTTCTTTTCCATTTGCCAATTAAGCTTAACTTTCCACTTATCGGTTTTTAATTGACCAGAATTGACTACCCATTATTGAATTTAATGTAAAGCATTGTCAATTATTGACAATGAGTTTTTATGACAAGTGAAAAAAAGCTAAATTGACTATTCAAACGTCACTTCGTTTTAACTGACATTGAAAAAAATTGGTAATTGGAAAAAAATTGCCCAATTCAAGTTACATACTATATTTCGTTTAGTTAAATTCATTAAAATACTGGTTTACCTTAAATCTTCCATATAGACCGATGACATTTCAATGAAACTGTCTGATTCGTATCTACATGCATAAAACTGTGAAGACGCCGAAATATCTAATAGCGTTTTCGATTGGGATACACAAAACACTCTTTTTATACTATAGAGCACTTTTCTTACTCTAGATCTATTTTTTCGTTTTCGATTGGGATACAAAAAGCACTCTTTTTCACTCTAGAGTACTTTTGAAGAATCTGTATTCCAAGTCAGATTTACACCAACATGCACCAACACAAAAACATTTAAAATCTGACTTAATATGTCAATTTGAAGTTTGCATTTCGCAGTTTGATGATTAAAAAGTGATTTTCTGGGAAAACTATAATTAGAAATTGATATATTTTTGGATAATCATGTTCTAAAATTCATAATCTTTGTTTTGACACCAACTCGCCAATGGTTGAATTTATAAAAATTTTAAATGATGGTTTTCATTGATAGCTAATAGCTATAATTGCGGCCTAAAGATAAACAATAAGCTGTCAAATGGCACACTAACACACACACAACACCAGAGTAACCTCTTTAATGTTCGATTGGGGCGGGTAAAATCTGAAATCTGAGAGTAAATCTAAAAATCCCAATCGAAAACGCTATAAGTTGGTTGAGTGCTAATACCTCAGTTAAACGTCTGTTTTTATGGCGTTTATAAAAATTGAACGGAAAGGATATTCTTGGGCAGAGTTTTTGAACTCTTAAAAAAACACACAAATTTAACATTTTAACAAGCTTCATATTGGGTTACAAAATGTTAAAGTCGATAAAATTCAGCTACCATTTGAACACAAACTTACACCCATATTATGTGAATAAATAAACGTTAAAAAAAATAATAATTTATAATATCAAAACAAGATCGTTTACATCAATTTCCGGTTTTGAATGAAACATTTATTAAGCCTGTTACTTAGTTCGTTAGTAATTTGTAAGTGGTTGGCAAATGCACATCTCTTTACAAAAAAACGATCACCATTCGCATGATCTTGTTGGCCAGTGCTCCAAAATTACAAACAGTGTTGATCGGTGTTACTTCAAAAGATAAACGTGATTTGAGTTTGTGCTTTTGGCGCTCTGAATTTATGTGAGAAACTTGATTTTACAAACGATAAATAAGCATAGAACCATTTGAAACCTTGACGTCCATATATATAACATATTATTGAACATTTATAATATTGAATATCAATTGGAGTTGTAGGATTAGTTGATAATCGTCAAAAATTTGCACAACTACTGTCGAAGGTATTTACTTATTTGCTTTTGAACACCCCCTTACTACGCAGAATGTGTGCAGTTAATATGAATACCGAAGTTAGTATAAATTTTCATGTAAACATCTTTCATAAACGTCAAAGAATCATCTCTGCCAAACTAGACCGTTTTCATATTTATTTGTTCTTTAAATACAATAAGGGTATTCATGCAACGTCGTAATTTTATTACGTGCAAAATATTATAATTTTACGACGACGTTTCACGAACGACCCTAAAACTGCACCACTAAATAATGCGGTAACCCACTGAATTCAATCTCATTTTAGTAATTTATTTATTGATAGAACTTTGTCCCTATTGTTCTATTTCCGTTCTCGTTTTTCAGTTTAGCGCATACGTTTGATGTGTGAAAGTGACTGATTAAATGTCAAAATAGCATTTCAAAAGTTTAAAACGTTTACCACCTCAGTTTACGCACCCAATTCCTGTGAGAAAATTCCGATATTGTTAGAAAAGATTTCCCATACAAATTTTGACAGTTCATTTATCACGTCGTTATTTTATCACGCTTACAACGTTTACGACGTTGCATGAATACCCTAATAAGTAAACTTTTTCGCACAAAAACATTAATAAAATATTAAAATACCTCATTTTTTTAAATATAAATGGTTTGTCAAAATGTGCTTGCTCTGCAGACGAAATAAAATGGCTGTGCAATCTGAGTTATACTGATGTTTGTGAACAGTAGGTACTGCAGTTGGACTAGGTTAATTTGATAGAAAGTCTGCATTAATGAACGCGGATAATGCAGTTCTCTGTTAGTATGACGTTTATGACTTCACCTATAATTTCATACTTTTGCTGGACAAAAGGAGTTGTCACTTAGGGTAGGTTAGGTAACAAAATAGGGTTTCGGAACATATTGCCACAGGAATGCAATTAATCGGTGACTCATTTCCAGAAATTCTTCTTAATGCGCCACAAAATCAGTCATGAAAATTCCCTTTTTTTGTAATAAAGTTTCGGTGTAGAGTTGCCAAATTCGATATCAAAACCAAAATTTCTATTAGCCCACTTAGATTTTAAACAAATTGAAAAGGGATCAATTACTACTGCAACAAAAACATTAAAACTCTCAATGTTCCCTTTATTTTTTTTAGGAAAACACTACAAAGAGCTAAATTTATAAAATAAAAAAAAAAATTGGAAAAAAATTGGATACCAGTGAAAAAGAATAAATCTAAGTGTTAACAATCTGTATACCTACCTAAGTAACTGTGTGTATGGTGCTATAGTATGCCTGTGGAATATAGTTTAAATACATTTTCTTCATAAAATGAATAATACAAATTTATTTATACCTATATGACTACAGAAAGTGATTTTTGTCAACGTATATTGATATAATAAGCTATGTTATATCACAGTGTATTGTATAAGAAAGTATTTAAGAAAAATCAAGAAACCTAATACGTAGTTTATACGTATCAAAGAAGGGGTTTTATTTTATTTAAAAGCTCAGATAATAAAAAAAAAACACAACAATCACGGCGTCCACATCGCAATACTTTCGACGGAAAAGACGAATTTATGCATCCACAGGCAGCACATCAAACATTATGATGGATCGGGAGAGCCTTAGCGAGTGGGCTAAGGACAAACCCTTGAGTATATTGCAATTGGATCCTGCCGATCGTGCTGTTCTTAGGATAGCGGGTAAGTTTTTTTTTTGTTTTTATACCTAAATATGTTTAAATAAATTTTTGTATTACACTTTGCAAAGAAATTTAGGTAAGGTCAATGAAAATTGAATGGTTGGGCATTGTTATTTCGACAACCTATATATAATGTTCATGAATCATGAATCTATTACCTGCTTTAACACATTTATTTACTTTTACTTAATATCTATATAAATTAACCCCTTTAGGTCAAAATTTTATTCTGCCTATCGGTCTATGCTTTTGAATTTATGTCAGATCGTATATTTGCTCTATCCTCCCACTCTTATTCCATTATGAGCCTATAACGATACCCATTAGACAGTTAGTCTGTTCCAGAACTATTTTTTGTCCAATTCGTCAGTTATTCATTTTCGATTACAGATAGGTCAAGTTGTCTCGAAAGTTTGTCCAGCTTGACGAATTATACAGCAAAGCTTACTTATAATCCCCAGCTATAGAAATCATTTTTTAATAAGAGGGGCTTACAATCGAATATTGTATACTGGCTGTACACCGCGGTCATGGGACGTTTTCTAACCTATAGCTCATTTTCTGGCGGCAGTTAAAGAATTGCCTATTCAAAGTGATACCATGTGGTGAAATTTCAATAAACCTGTAACCCAAATGACAATAAAAAGACTAAGGCATACTTGAAATTTTTAATCAGAGGCTTTTCATCTGACTTTCCAATTACGAAAACTCATGTATGGCCTTGACAGTAACTTTAATATCCCCTAACCTAACAGGGTTTTAATTTTTCAATAAAAAGGGGTCTCATCTCACTTGACAAGTTTGACTTCGATTAGTCTCCATAACCTGCCAGGTCTGGCATTAAAATCATCAGAGAAGCGAACGGAATTTGACGACTTATCAGAGGCATCTGGTATCAACAAACTCTTTTGACTGGCAGACTACTGCAGTGTCACAGTTAAGTAACTAGTTTGAGACTGTTCAATAAATGGAACTACCACAAATGGAAATAATTATCTACGTGGACAGTCAAGCTCCACTCTAGGCGAGCAATTCTTAAATTGTAAAAGCGCGATGAGTCACAAACTGTCTACTGACAGTCTGAACTATAAGTCATCAATCGGAACTACCCTGACACATCGGATTGAAAGGGAAAGAAAACGAATTGGTCGAACGGGACTTTGATCTTGACCCATCAATAAAAAAATCGACAGGTTGCACAAACTGCCTCCAGGCACTCAGAACTATATGTCAACAATCGCAACTACTCTGACACATTGGATTGGAGGGAAACGAAAAAGAGAAAGAATTAGTCAGACTCGGCTTTCATCTTGACCCATCCCTAAAAATTCGACAGGTGTTTCCGGCTTTTAACACCGCTAATAGATTTATTAAATGAATTGTACAGCGGTAATGGTTGTGCTATGAGAAATGAAATATCTGGCATTAACTGGAAATACAAGGCTTCCCTAGATTTTCCATTCATTTGTGTATGCGAAGTTATAACAGAGAATAGGACCTCCAGTTTAATGCCGATTCCGTACCGCAAGCTTTTTTAATGCAGTTTTATACTCTTGGATTGTTTGTTAATTTCAGGTGGTTGCGACATAACCCCTAGAAATAAGCTCTTTTAACCTTATAACACCTAACCTAATATAACCTAGGTAAACATCTCTAACTACTTCAATGGAACTACACCATCATTGAACAAGATGTCTGGAAACGCTTTCATTCCAACTTCCAGACTACAAAATGTCGAGTGTGTTCTGAAAATAAATCTGTCGGGTTCCAAAAACTATGGAATTACGGAGTTTTGAGATCTAAATCAGGGATCTTGAATGTTTGTCAGATTGTCGGAAAGGAAATGAAAAAGCTAGGAATACTGTTATACTTTTGGGATTTCACCAGTCATCCCCTGGTCAGCAATCCACTAATCACTAAGCCACAGGTTGAATAAACCTACATTTTACTCGTTTATTCATTTTTGGCAACATACAGCTGTGATGTCGCGTCGAAATGACCCTTAGCCTAGCACAAAAGAAGTAAACAATCATCTTGTAGTTTGAAAAGGAGAAATCTGCTCCATCCTATCTAAAGGCCTGCTCAGAATGCATATCTGTAGCTGGTATCTTGCATCGCTGTCAAAAGACAGATACATTTCTTGCATGAAATTGCCCTCTATTCAACTTCAAGCTACAGATTCACGAAGATACACATTGTGTAAGCGCTTACGGGTTGCCTTGTTTTTAACTTTTCACTCAGCTACAGATACGCATTCTAATCGACCCTTTAGTGGCGATATCGGCCCAATTTAGCTCTTGGTATATAAGTCAGCTCTTATAGTTTTTCGTGTAAATTGGCCACAGGAAAATGACATTATTATACCATGCCTTTATACATCGATTGCACTTTATCAAATGCCGAATATTTTGTTTATCATTTAAAAGTTTAACAACCACTTGACATTAATTTATGTTAAGTCTTTTTATGACCTATTTAAATACCTAACATTTGATAGTGAACGCTCTTTCAGTTTAAAATGCCAGTCAAACCCCAGCTACCGAATTCAGTGACAGAATCAAAATATTTTCGATAACAAGCCTACACCCGAGCACCATGTTTATCAGAACTGGGTCTACCTCCCTAGTTTTTTTTTTTTTAACTTTTTCAAGATAACTTGGATTCCAATCATAAACTTATCTGAACTACTATTTCAATTTCCTTATAGAACACAGGGAAATTCAAAACAATCCAAGGTTCATATTAGACCAATTGCAATTACATGTGTCGTTGTGGTATAATAAAAATGATAAACTGTTATCGATATTGACGAGTAGGCAATTACCGACAAGACTAATTGTGTGATTTCCAACCGAATAATCACACAAATTTCGAGTTCATCATTCAGCTCTGATCACATGCTAAATTCACATTAAATGCAATATAATTGGTTCACCAAGTAGCTCAAGATCGTAACGATCGTATAAACACAACACTCTCTCCAGCTGTGTTTACAATCTGACACCTACAGCGTATACCTATTGTAAATTGATTCGACATTGACATTGAACTACATCGTTCTACTCCGAAAAACTCAATTTCACTGGAAAGTACGCACGATTACACACATTAAGCCCTTATTTACACAATTGAAATGAGAAAAAAAAAATTAACACTGCTTACGTCAAAAAAAAAAAAATAACTAACACAAGTGATACAATAGGGAGAAAAAGTATGCCAGTGGGCCACTTGGAGCGACCATTTATCGTATTTATTTATTCGTTTTTTTTTTTCAACATTACACACTCCAGTGGACGCATAGGAAGTATCTATAGCATTATGCTTTCCATATGTGTGCGATCAGAACAGAAGCCAGCGATAAACTCATCAAGAACCAAAATAAAACATTTCAAAACGAACTTATTTGAAACTTGGTAGCAAACGTTACCTCCTGCATTCTAAAAGTGTGAATAAGATTCTTAAATTAGTACCTGCTCGCCTCACTATTGCTGAATGTAACTCCTTAGCGCCTTGCTTCCGTCTAATTTTTTTTTTTTTTATAAAAATAAAAACAATCTATATATATGTGACGGCTGGGTGTGTGTGTTTGTGTTTTCTCAAATTAGCACAGACCCGCTGTGGAGAATTTTTCAATTCGAAACATAGGTCGATTTGAGTTGAGAATAATCGGGCAATAACCATCTAGCTGGCAGCAAACGATTGAAGTACACGACCATACTTTATGAACACATTCCCGATAACAAAGTCATCGAAAACGATATAAACAGCATGCTTACGAGATTGCAAATGAACTGGTGCAACTAGCACCTAAGAGATTCATTTAAAATTATCTTTTTTTCTCGAGAGTGGGAATCCACAACTAGAGTGGTCCATTATACTTGGTAATACCATTAATAGCCAAGATAAACCACTCGAACTGTGCCCGGTATATCGTTATTTATATGAATGACGCATCGCATTTATACAATATCCGTCACTTAGACATGGTTGTTGTGGTCATAGGTTGATTATTTGAAGAAATAGAAATTACTTGACAATTGCCAATCAAGGGCGAGCGGGTGTTATGACCCAGATGAGGCGCCAACGTTTGCTCTTTAGAAGTGTTTGGTATTTAAGTAGAATGCTCTATTATTTGGAGGAGCATATCGAACGCTTGGATTTTGTTTTCGGTTGGAAGTTGTGAATAACAATTGGAGGACTTGGACTCAGGTACTGTTCTATTAGCTTTATATTGTTAAAGGTTTGAAGACTTAATAATGAAACTTTTCAATGCTGAGAAGCTTAAATTGCATGCATTCACATCGTCACATTAATAGCCTGACGCGACCAAGGTTCCTCCGTTCTGGGAAAAGATACCTCTCTTTACTCTAGTTTCATAGATTTATAAAAATGTCCAATTTTAAGGCGCGGCTTGCACTTTAAGCTTTAACGCAAATGAGATAACCATCAATGATTATATGTTCTTGCAAAAAGAGTTTCTTTTATTCAAGTTTACCGGACGTACACTTGTGACACGCGGCTTAGACTTTAAGCTTCGACGCACATGATAATAAAACGTAAAATTTCAAAACCCTTAATTGCTCATCTTTTGAAAAATCAGTTTTTGAACATTAAACAGGCAATGATTGTGGATCACAATGGATTTAAGGATATTGGTTTTCTAGATTTTGATGAAAAGGTTTTAGTTTGAAACCTATTTAATACATATAACTAGCCTCCTACAATAATCTAGTGCTTAATTTAACGATGGTCCAATGTTCTGCCCGAAGAAACTTTTTTAACTCCAGCTTCTCCGACTTGGGGCCCAGTTAAAGACATCATTAAAAAGCATCATTCCACGCTAATGAAATACATTCGTTCACATGATGAGTGTTCACTTATTTGTTTCCAATCCGTCATTAATGTTTTGTATGATCCACCTCAAGTATGAGGTTCATCACTCACTCTGAACTGATTTAAGGGCGCAGTTATAGCTATCATTGAACAACTTCATTGGAACAAAAAAATATGATGGAAATGAAATTTTACCTCCATAGCTGCTTTCATTGGAGAATTCCGTTTCATTTCGGTGGAACGAGAAACATCGCTTCACAAAAGTATGATCAGTGAAAAATAAAAAGTGACTTTCTGCGATAACAGTAATAAAAAATTAAAATATTTTTGGATAATCATGTTCTAAGCTTTGTTTTGACACCAACTGCCCAATGGTTGGATTTATAAAAAGCCGCAATGAGTAAACGAAAACTTCAAATGATGGTTTCAATGATAGCTATAACCGCAGCCTAATGACAGATTTGTCCAATGATTGCTATAACCATGTTTTGTGTTTCAATGACGCTTACTTCAAGTTTCCCGTCTTTTTAATGAACTCGAACAAATACACAGTGATGTGGAGCATTAGTTTTCAGCAATCGGAAAAATGGTGCATGGCACATACTTATTTTTAACTTAGCATCTGTGATTTTTTTTATCAGAAATCATTCACCATGTCTGCGCAAGAATCTGCAGCCTGATTCTATTTTAGCAACAGTCCTTATTTTTTCTTAAGCTTCCCCTGACTTCTTACTCCGAAGATCTTGCTGCCGTAGGAAGTGATTTCTTCTATTCTCTCCATAGGCGTCTTTTTAGGCATGTCCGGTAAAATCGTTGTAAGTCGTCTGTGTGAGTTTCTATCACTATTGGAGAGAAAATGTCGTCGACGGGTGTATCATCCAAAAATTTTGTAGTCAACGCTGATAAAATTGAAAGATTTGTAATAGGTTCAGATCCGGAGAAGATTATATCTTAGACTTGCCTTTATTTTGCTTAGAGGAAGTTAAATTAGTGGCGCCACTGTTCGGGATGAACCTCTGGGCCTCAACCAACATGATTCTCTTATTAGCCTGGTCCTAAGCCAATTGATTTAAGTATGATACTTCAAGTTGTTTATGAGTGGTTCCTATTTGCACCCGGTACTTTAAATGCGTCCAATATCTGACTGAAAATGAAAGCCGACTACAAATGATTTGGGAATATGAAATGGAATATCTGGCATTATACAGGATCTTAAACCTAGATTCAGTTCTTCCCTTTATCTGTGCGAGAAGTTATTTTTTTTTTAACAAAGAAGATCACCTCTTGTTTAATGCCAAATCTGAACGGCAAACTTGTGAAACCTCTCAGGACGGGTTTACTCATGGATGTTAGTCAGACTTTCACAAGAGGTAAAGCAGTGAACAAAATTAAGCTGATGTCACTTTTGGGATTTAAATCAGGGACCTGTCGCTTTGTAATTCAACGCATTAACCATTGCAAACACCATTTGTGAAGCTTCTCATTAAATTTCATGCTTCTGAATCTTTCCAGGCTGGGGCATCGGGCGGTGGTCGGACCTTTAGTGCGTTGTTATACTAAACAACGCACCAAACGTGACACATTACACAATGCGTAATATTTCATTTGCAACAGCATGCTGATAGGACCACCTAAAAGACAAAAGCATGTCAACCCAAAGAAATGTACATTCGAATGTATGATACAAATTTCCAGGATCACTATCAGACCTTATTCAGTATGGGACATGAGCGCAAATACCGCGAAGTTTCTCTTTAGCAGAAGATTCGAAGGCAGATCGATAAAATCCACAAAACTGGTATGTCTTCAAAGTTCCTGTGAAAATGTTTGTCAAAAGCCGCCTTTCCTATCAGTTTTAGTATGCACTCTAGAATAAAAACTTCGAAAGGGACAATCTAAAGCCATGTACTATGTGTTTGGTAAAGAAACACGCCCTAATTCTTGGTGTTGAAACCCACGGTTTATTTACACTGTAGTGTTGTTCGTCCTTGCAACAATGTTCTGATAAGCGTAGTCTCGCCTATTTAATGAAATATCTGGCATTTTCTGGCTATAACCTCAAACCTAGCTTCTCCCTTAATTTGTGTGTGCGTAGTTATTATTTTTGGCACAAAGAAGATGACTTCCTGTTTAATGGTGAATCCGAACGGAAAATTTGAGAAGCCTCTGGCGACAGTGTTACTCTTGGATGTTTGTCAGACTTTCGCAAGAGGTGGAGCAGTGAAAAAACTTGTTGTCACTTTCGAGATATGAACCAGGGACCGTTTTGTAGTCCAACGCACTACCACTGGGACACTGCACCCACATATTCAATAACATTTGTAGAATGTTCAACATGAAACACTTTAAACCTTAAACTTATAGGTCTTAAGCTCATAGCTAGGGAATTATGTACCATCTTATCGTCATTCATCAAGTGCATATTTGATCCTTGCAACAATGTTCTAAAGCACATATTTTGCTCTTTTTTCAGCATGTTGCATGTAGGCTTTTCCAACTGGAAGCATTTTGGACTTGTATGTTGAAAGCTCTAGAGAGAAAGTTGTCATATATTAAATATCTTGATAGAGATGTCCACTTCAAAGAAACTTTTCTTCAAAGCTGGCAGCTCCTTTCCTACCTCCTACGCCATGTGAGAGATTGTAACAGTTCTCTTATTTTGTTTTTTCCAAACCTCTCCAATCAAACAACAACAACTACATCACGTCCTCCCATCTAACGGCAAATTAATTGATATTCCAGAAGCACGTTGATCTATTGGAGCAAATATTCCCCATTTCAATATGATGAACGCGGTAATTGCGGACTTAGTTGGCAAAATAGTAGAAACACGAAACGCGCAACACACCGCTCAAAAACTGAACAAGGTAGCGTTACCAGCAATGACACAATCGACGATTCGTGACTAGAATGCTTAAGTGGTTCTTATCCAGTGAATTTAGAACTAAAAAGCTACTGATTCATATCCGACGGTTCTTTAGAAACCAATAACACGTGGGCACTCGACTCCTTTGATTGGCTGGGACGATGGAAATTAATTTTTAAATAAATTATTTTATTTCCTTTTGGTCTACAACATTGTGTGAGAGGAATTCTCACAGAACTATCTTTGCGGTGAGTGGCGGTGAATTTATGTAATTGGGATTGACCACAAATTACACACATGAATACACTATGCCACAATATGGCGGCATATTCTGGTTGGGGTTTCATTCCACTTGGCTGTTTAACGGTTTCCGGATTATGTGCAAATGCAAGTGAATTTTATTTAATATGATTTCCTTGTTAAAGCTACATACATATTGCTTTATTTTTTAAATTAAAGACAACTCGTGAAAGGATTTTTTTTATTTAGCACTTTTTTTTTGAAATTGCTTCTGAAGAAACATTTCATGTGTATTGAGTTGCGGTGCTCATTTTTAATAAATAAGCAGTTTACCTCAACCCTACAAAGATCGTATTTATTGGCCGATTGACAGTTTAGTTAAATGGTGCGAATTCGCTAGTGTGCCTCGTTTGTTCACCTGTGAACATACAAGGTGGTCCAAAAGAGATCACCCTATTGGAAATTTTTGCAAATGGCCGCCAATGTCAAATCTGTTTTGACATTTGTGGACTATACAGATGTAGAATACAAGTGAACAAGCCATGGAGCTATACACTCCCCAAGAACGCGGAATAATCGTGTCTATTTGTTTGCGTAACAATTCGTCTGTAGTGTTGGCGCAGCGCGAATTCCATCGCCGATTTCCCGGCCGTCCGACACCGACTGCGCAAACACTGCGCGGCTTGGACACTAACCTTGAAGAGTATGGGACCACACGAGACGTTGATAAGAGTGGCCGGCCCCCGAGAATATCGCCGCTGTTGCCGAGGATGTCGAGCTGTCGCCGTGCCTCGCAATTAGCCATCTGCCGGTCGAATTTTGGTCAAAGACTTGCGCATGTTCCCGTACAAAGTCCAGTCCGTGCATCAGCTGCTGGCTGTCGTCAGCCAAACGCGTGTAACCTACGCCCAAGCCATCCTCAATCTCGAGGACGAAGTCGACGATTTTTCGACCAAAATCATAATGAGCGATGAGGCTCATTTCCACCTCAGCGGGTACGTGAACAAGCAAAACGATCGCTTCTGGGGCACCGAAAATCCACGAGTAATGCACGAGGAGCCATTACCCCCGCTCATTTTTTCTTCGAGAACGCCGCTGGTCAAACGACAATAGTGGACGGTGCGCGCTATAGGGGCATGTTAACCGAGTTTTTTCTGCCGCAATTGGACGAATTAGGACTGGAGGACTATGACAATAGTGGACGGTGCGCGCTATAGGGGCATGTTAACCGAGTTTTTTCTGCCGCAATTGGACGAATTAGGACTGGAGGACGGAGCAACGGCACATACTGCGCGAGCCACAACCGATATTCTGAAGGGCCAAACAACATCGGATGACTTCTTTTGGCCCAACTTGTATAAATACCATGATGACGCATCGAATGTAATGTGACAGTGAATGAGAGTGTCATTTGAGTTGTGAATTATCTGTAGTGATACTAGAAGACACATTTTGACAACGAGTTAATGTTTTAAAAAAAAAATCTTTATTTAATTTTTTGTGTCGCCCAAAATCTATAAAATAAAGAGTGATCGATTAAGACCCAGTTTTTCAGTGCGAGATCATCCTAGTTCCGCGATTAAACTCGAGTTAACTTAAGAAAATAGTTTTTCAGTCAATTTAAATCCAGAGTTAGGTTAGGTTTAATGGGCTGTTGACACTCAGGTGAGTCGTTAAACTCGCAAAGGCTTACGTGGGCCCATAGCGATACCCTTTGTTAAGAGAAGTGTACCTGAAAATAATGTTTAAAAATGCGTTATTCCATGCGCTCCATCGTGAATTGCAGCAGAAATGGACGATCTGCGCTATAGGTTTCGTTGCTAGCTTCGTTAGGTCCTCGTAGTAGAAGCTACCAAGGAGTTTCTTGCGGCTATTGCAGATCGCGGGACAGTGGTAGATTAGGTGTGGGATGATGTGTTTGCTCGGGAGTTTTGCACAATCCTCTCAAGAATCAAATTGAAGAAGTCACATGACAGCGCATCGCCTTGCCTAAATCCTTTTTTTGGTATCGAATGTGTCGGTGACGTCGTTTCCGACCTTGATGGAGCAGCGATAATTCCCCAAACGAACGAGTTTGGGCGGTGTACCAAAACAAGACATGGCTCTGTATAGTTCGTCTCTATAAATGCTGTCGTATTCGGCTTTGATATCGATGGTTTGGTGGTGGGTATCGATTTGGACTTTTTGGGTTTTTTTTTCCAGGATCTGCCGAAGTGTGAAAATTTGATCGATTGTGGACTTTCCTGGCCTAAAACCAAACTGATAAGGGCCGATCAGGTTGTTGGTAAACGGTTTCAGGCGTTCACATATTAAGGCAGATAAGATCTTGTAGGCGATGTTGAGGAGACTTATGCCTCTGTAGTTGGCGCAGTTTAGAGGGTCTCCTTTTTTGTGGATTGGGCAAGCGAGGCTGAGGTTCCATTATTTAGGCATACTTTCATCCGACCAGATTTGGCTTATGAGATCGTGGATGTAACCAAAGATTATGAATTCTATACAGATAACGCACTCCATATAAGAAAAATTGTTCAATGGCGGGTCGTGCTGGCACAGCCCGCTATATGTTTTTGTTCTTGTTTTTCATGTGTTTTCATGCACACCGCCCGCCCGTACCATGAAGCTACTGAGCAAAAGTTTCTGTTTTTTGTTCTCAATGCATCATCTGTATAGAATTCATAATCTTTGATGTGATTTAGCAAGTCATCTCCGCCACCTTTATTAAGCTCAGCGGGAAGGCCGTTATTTCCGGCGGCCTTATTAAGCTTGAGTTTAGATATTGCTGTCCTCACTTCACTTAGGTCCGGTGGTTGGCAGTTTTCGCTGCCGTTGCCAATAGTAAATGGTTCGTTCTGCCTGACAGCGGAATGTTATTCGTCATCGCCGTTTAACAGTCTGCAGAAGTGGTTCTTCCATTCCTCAGCATGTTCATCTCGACAGGCTTCTGTTCGAGCCTTGTATCCTTGGCTTTGACGTTTCACACTTGAACATAGTTACGAACATAGTTCCTGGAGTGGCACACTTCTGTATCCTCGATCGCGCGCTTTTCTTGTTAATTTTTGTTCTTTCTTCCCTTATTCTGTGCCTATAGTCCCTTCACCGTCGAGGTTAAATATCGATAGAGAGTGAGGTTTTAAGAGTACGATATTTCTTACCGACGTTGTTACTTCATCCGCCTTCGGTGTTAATCGTTTCGATCTCAAAAATATCGTTGGGGTCCCCAATTTCTGATCACTTCGCCTCTGAGGACAATACATGGTGTTTATGGATTTGTGTAATTTAGTAGTTTTTAGAACCGCCCCGCTTCCGCAATCGTACCGGAACGTTGATTATTGTCTTTTTAACACGCTTCGTATAAACTCTCTATTAGACTTGAAAATACCATCTGGTAGCGGTCAATATATCTTGAGATGGATTTTTGGATGTTAGACCTTTCTCTGATCTTCCGATAAAACTTCTTTCATGAAGAGCATCTTAATATATGTACATACCATCAGCCATTAACTAGCCCTCAAATTTTCTGTAGGTTGTCGACCATTCTGATTAGTATCACGCTCCAGATGAACAACTACGGTGTAGAGTCTTCTTTAAAGCCGTTCGACAAAGCAGAACAAGTGCACAAATTTTTGAAATCCACTGCTTGGTTTTTTGACCAAACCTTAAGGCATATTAAAAAAGAAAACAATTTCATTGTCTATATTTCTTTTAAAAAAATGATTTTTGGGAATTTTTTTATACATTTCTTTCCCACAAAGTGCAATAAAATATTACTCACCAACGAAAATGCGTTGTTCTTTCCTAAAGTGCTCCATTTTTAATAGCCCTGAACTGTCAGCTGTCACATTATTATCATTTTGTCCGTTAGCAACACAGTACACAGTAATGGCTCAAAATTAAAATTGATATATGTTGTTATTCGATTCCAAAATTACCTGTATAAGTGACTTACGCTCTTAGTCGCCATTCAATCAGTCGCAGTATCTGTTAACTTTGCTCACAATCGGGATTTTGTTGTATTATCTCACATATAAAAAAAATAACAGGTTTTCAATCAAATTTGTTCCTTAATCGCTTTCCAAAGTCAAAGCCCGGATTGATGTCTTGAAATCATTGCGTTTTGTTCGAATTTGTAAAACTCTAAGATGACGCACAGATTTAAGGTCACCGCTTAGCCCATATTATGCTCACTAGGAATGTGTTATATAATAAAATGACCAAACCTAGCCAAACCATGCACGGAAATAAATTATGCAAATCCGACTCTAATTATACAGTCCTATTATTTTTAAGTAGATAATATGTAAATACGGGAAACTAAATACGTACATTATTCCCTAAAGTAATTCGTGATACACTATACTAAATCATTTGCAAGTAATCTAAAAAGGCGGACAATTTGCATGACCTGTATGAAAAAATACTTCAACAATCTATCAACTCACACCTTATATTTAGCACTCGTGAATAAGAGCACTGAGCCACTGAGTCATTGTTCCTTCGAAAAAAAAAAAACAAAAATCCTCTCGCGATGACAGCATGCGATATAGTGTCATCGCGAGAAGAATCACATACCAGACAGCACTACTACTTGCGCAATATCCTGAACAACAATACACGATTTTTCTTAACGAGCTATTTGTAAATAAGCTTACCACTGAATATAATCCAAGCACTATATTGTCACTATTATCGTGTGACAAATTGTTTATTTGAAAAGCTTTTGTGGTGAATGAAATCGTGCGGAAATAGACCGCAATATAGATTTAAAAAAATTTATAAAAAAAAAATACAAAACCGTGGAACTTCATATTGTTTATTGAGATGCGCTTGAAATAGACCCAAAGACATTTAATAATTCTTCGAGTGTAAAGGAATTCGATAATCTATCAATCATAATCATAAACTGCTATAAAGATTGTTCGATTGTTTCCATATATCCCTAGAATATGAGATTTAATGGATTATGCCACAAGTTCTTTACCATTAAATGTTTGGTAATTTAATGAGTGTTAAGGGGTACCTCTGCTTTAATAATTATTTCACTTTTTTTTTTACTAAAACAAACGAGTAACTCATTCAATCGCTTTTATCTAGTGATAGTGATGGGAAAAGTATTTTTCCACAGACTGAAGAAAATCGACCTAGTTATGAAAACAGCCTCGTGACTTTTTTTTTTTAAGTATCACGTGATGAATCATAAATCTCCTGATATAAATTTTCTGTCAACGGAAACGAACACACCTTTTTTTAAAAAAAATCTCACAAACATTAAACCTACACAATCTAAAATTAAAGAAGATTAGATCTATGTCATTGTTTACATTTTACTATCGGATTCACGTTTTCATGTTTCGATTAAAAGTTTGCCTGAACAGCTTATCGGATTTATTTGTGACATTAATGAATGTTTCAGAACATTTTATGTCACTTTTAATTCATTTTCTAACCTCAGTTGTTAATATTTCTTTTTGTCAGTATCAACCCAAAATTATTCTAAAATGTTGAAAAATATTTGAAAATCCGTACCAATTGAAGATTGGCAAAGCTTAAACTGTGTCAGAAGTTACTGCCAGGTTAGCATTTCACTTGAAAATGATAAATGCAATCGAAAATCGATTATGAATGCGATACCTCTAACAATTAATTGAAAACTTTGTCTTAGTAAATGTTTTGCACTGTCATTGTCTGTCAACGACGTATAAAGTTCAATATAACACATTTTAATATCTATGAAGAAAAAAAAAATAACCTCAAGTTTAGAATGAAACATCAAACCAACATGTTAACAGAAATGTCAAAATAAAATCATGACGTCTATATTGACTTCGCTGTGTAAAGGTGGAAAAGTGCGGAATTCTGTCGTACAAAGCATGACCACATCAATCAAATCATGAGCAATTTGTGACTATATAACCTGACTTCAATTTTAAAACAATTTAAGCAGGCTTTCTTAGTCAACCAACCTTGTCTAATTATGTCTCTACAACAGTTCCTATTGTCTTATCTTATTTCTACGCAGGTGCCACATCCCTACTGAACCGCAGGTGCTCCCCTCCGCCTTGAGAGATGTATCTTTCATTAGGGAGCAGCCAATCTGAGGAAGTTTAGCTAAACCGCAAATCCAACCTGTATCAACCCTCGACTTTTTGACTGTCTAAATATAAGAAAGCCTCAAAAGGGGGTTGTAGCCGATAGCTTTCAAAATATTTATTGTCAGGCGCAAAAATATGACTGTTGATCGGGGACATCTTATGACGGCGAATCACCTTAACCAAAAAAAATAAAAAATAGGTGCGTGGTGCGTTCATGCAACGCCCCTAAAACTACTTACTTACTTACTTAAGTGGCGCTACAGTCCGGAATGAACCTGGGCCTCAACCAACATGCCTCTCCAATTAGCCCGGTCCTTAGCTAACTGCCTCCAGTTGCGCACTCCAAGTGTGTTGAGGTCGGTTTCCACTTGTGCGCGCCACTTAAGGCGAGGTCTTCCTCTACTGCGTCCGACGTCTGGCTGGGAATCGAAGACTCTGCGAGCCGGAGTATTTGTGTCCATTCGTTCTACATGTCCTAGCCATCTTAAACGTCCAATGCGGAGTTTTTTGACCAGGGGCATGTCGCTGTACAGCTCGTATAGTTCTTGGTTGAATCTTCGTCTCCATAGCCCGTCAACGCAAACGGGACCGAAGATTTTTCGAAGAATTTTCCTCTCAAATCTACCAAGGATTTCTTCATCCGCTTTTGATATGGTCCATGCTTCAGCGCCGTAGAGCAGGACTGGGATGATCAGGGTCTTATATAGGATCTCCTTAGTAGTTCGAGTGAGGGCTTCACTACTAAATTGCCTTCTTAGCCCGAAGAAACAGCGGTTGGCAAGAGTAATTCTTCGTTTAATTTCTGACGAGATGTTGATGTCAGAGTTAATAGCGGAGCCGAGGTAGACAAAGTCCTGTACTACCTCAAAGTTATATCTGTCAATGGTGACGTTCTGTCCAATTCGTCGATGTTGTGAGTCCTTTCGTGATGACAGCATATACTTAGTCTTACCCTCATTTACATTTATACTAGCAAACGTGGCTATGACATCACGTTGAGTCCTACCAATGATGTCAATATCGTCAGCGTATGCTAGTAGTTGCACCGACTTTTGGAAAATTGTGCCTCTGGTGTTGGCTTTGGAGTTTTGCACAATCCTCTCAAGAATCAGATTAAAGAAGTCACATGACAGCGCATCGCCTTGCCTAAATCCTTTTTTGGTATCGAGTGTGTCGGTGAGGTCGTTTCCGACCCTGATGGAGCAGCGAGAATTCTCTATCGTCATCCTACACAAACGGACGAGTTTGGGCGGTATTCCAAAACTAGACATGGCTCTGTACAGTTCGTCTCTATAAATGCTGTCATATGCGGCTTTGAAATCGATGAATAGGTGGTGGGTATCGATTTGGACTTCTTGAGTTTTTTCCAGGATCTGCCGAAGTGTGAAAATTTGATCGGTTGTGGACTTTCCTAGCCTAAAACCACACTGATAAGGGCCAATCAGGTTGTTGGTAAACGGTTTCAGGCGTTCACATATTACGGCAGATAGGATCTTGTAGGCGATGTTGAGGAGACTTATGCCTCTGTAGTTGGCGCAGTTCAGAGGGTCTCCTTTTTTGTGGATCGGGCAAACGATGCTGAGGTTCCATTCTTCAGACATATTTTCATCCGACCAGATTTGGCTTATGAGTTGGTGGATGTTACTTACCAAGTCATCTCCGCCGGCCTTATAAAGCTCAGCGGGAAGGCCGTCATTTCCGGCAGCCTTATTAAGCTTGAGTTTAGATATTGCTATCCTCACTTCACTCAGGTCGGGTGGTTGGCAGTTTTCGCTGTCGTTGTCAATATTGAATGGTCAATTGATCAAATCATAAGCATAAGAATCAATCAAAATCTCGAGGTCGAAATTTTTCACGAAAACATCATCTTTCTCCTTGTAAGAGAAATTTTAAAATGTTTGATATGGATCTGTCAAAAAATTGATTTTGACAGTTGTTGTGTTCCATTGAACAAACTAATTGATTTATTTTTTATCTCAGATCTATTTTGCAGATCTGAATTATTCAGCAGATTTACGCCTTCTTGTGAATTTCGTTTTGATTGTGTGCCTAAAACTTTCACAGCTACTTGCTTATTTATCGGGCTCCCGACCCGTGACGATTCTCTGCCTGAGACACTGCAGCCTTCCATCCTCTACGATCCCTGGCTCGCTGCTTCCAGTTGTATAGACCAAGCGCTCTGGCATCCACGATGGCTTGGTCTTTGAAACGGAGGTTCGATCTTCCTTGCCTTCTCGAATCTGGGGACTGGGATTCGAAGACCTCTTAGCTGGATCATTATTGTCCATTCGCTCGATGTGGCCGAGCCAATGTATACGACGTGTTTTGGCATTTTGGACTTCATCCACATCTTGGTACAGCTCATAGAGTTTGCGGTTGTATCTTCTCCTCCATTCGCCCTCCTCGTGCACAGCACCAAAAAATCTGCCGAAGTAGTTTTCTTTCGAAGGAGCCCAGTATAAGCTGTCCCTTCTTGCTAATCGTCCAGCACTCGGCACCATTAAGCAGAACTGTCCGCGTAAGGGTTTTGTAGAGCAAACATTTCGTCCTTCGAGTTAGGAGTTTTGAACCCAGTTGTTTCGACAATCCGAAGTAGCTACGGTTTCCTAGGGTAATTATTCGACGGATCTCCACTAGGGTGTCATTCGTGGAGTTTATGTTTAGTCCGAGGTAGGTGAACTCCTTAACTACCTCGAAATTTCTGCCATCAATAGTGACGTTTTGTCCTAGGCGGTGGACAGATGCTTGTTTATTTGTTGATAGCATGTACTTAGTCTTGTCCTCATTTAATTCAAGGCCAACGAATTTCGCATGTTCTTCAATCTCCGTGAACGCTTTTATCACGGCATGTTGGGAGCGACCGATGATGTCAATATCGTCCGCATAGCCCTGCAGCTGAACGGACCTGTTGAAAATAGTGCCTTCCGTGTTAACACCTGCCCTGCGCACTATCTGCTAAAGTACGAGATTGAAGAAGTCACATGATAGCGCGTCTCCTTGCCGAAATCCGGTGCATGTTTAGAATAGTTCGGAGGAGCTACTCCCAAACTGCACGTTGCATCGCGTGTTTTCCAGCGTCACGAATTCGGCCATCCCCATATAGAGCTACTGACTATGTATGCTATCATACGCGGCTTTGAAGTCGATGAATAGGTTGTGAGTTTCGACTTGAAATTCGTTGGTCTTTTCCAGGATTTGCCTCAGTGTGAAAATTTGGTCTATAGTCGATCTGTCGGGCCGGAAGCCACACTGGTACGTGCCGATTAGTGTGTTGCAGAGCGGTTTTACACGTTCACATAGTACGTTGGATAGGATCTTGTATGCGACATTAAGCAGGGATATGCCTCGATAGTTCTTACAAGACATATGATCGCATTTTTTGTAGGCTACACTGACATTAACTTCACGGACGTGAAATTACACAAAAAAAAGACAAAAAAATTAACCTGCAATCGTCTTCCATTGACAATAAAAAAAACATCAAATTTAAGATCAAAATCTCGTTTTTGTAAACATTTTGTTTTTTTATCGAAACCGAGTTTTTTTTTGTCAATAAGTTTATTCACAATGATAGAATTGAACATACCTTCACTCAAAGTCATCACTCAGCACAAAACCAAACAAACACAATTTACAAAAAAATTACTACAAAACATGAAAGTGTGACAGCTAAAATCAATGTTGATTGAAATGTCAAAATAAATTACGCTCTTCCCAATGTAAACGGCAAAGTGATTAGCTAAATTACGTCAGTGGAAACGTACTGCAAGACGTATATTATTTATAAAAATGTTCATTAGGTATAAATCCCCTTTTGTGGTGTGGATGCTTCTCAAACGTACTAGAATATCTAAAAAAAAAACCTAGATAATTACACTAATGACTGAAAATTCGAAACAAAAAGTAGGTATGTGTAACTGATTGATTAAGTCTAAAACTCAACTCTGACATTTCCCAATGATCAATTAATAACAATAAAAAAAATGTCCTAGCTAATGGTGTGCAAAGTTCTTTAAAATACCTAGCAACTAGCCTTCTGTTCATGCTTCATATAGGTCTATTATTCCAATGACAATTTAATTGAATTAAATTTTAAATATTCGTCCCATGTCGGTCGTATCGTCCATACTCAAGAGTCTAATTAATATCTTAAACCTCCTTCCTCCACTATGGTGACATCATCATATGCACAATATTATATAATATACAACTCTGTACATGTGTTCCTCTTCTTTTATTACCAAAAAATAAAAAAATAAAACAAGGGTAGCAAAGACATGATCTCATTTTTATTTCTAGTTTAAATGTGGCATTGTCCCTGAACCTATCCCAATCTAACGAGTTCCTTATTCTGTACCACATAAGTACTCAACTGAATCATGCGCAAGAAAAAAGAAATGAAAATAAATAATAATAAATAAATACACACGCGAAAGAGAGAAAGAAAGAGTTCACTTGCAATCTTTCAATGGAAATACAGATAAAAAAAATTTACGGCCGGCGATGCAGAGGAAAAAAGTTCATTGCCCCGGGATAAAGCAACGTGAACGGTTAACATACGTTAATAGTAGTCGCGCAGAAAACAGCAGAATGCAAGTTGTTTGGGCGAAGTAGTAACATCAAATCTCCAACACCAGTTATGTGTGAATGTATGTGGCTTTGCTAAAGTTGCCGGTGCGGCCCGGCGATGCAAGCGTTGCTTAGGAGAGGGGTCAAGCTAAGCACAGCCGTTCGTTTGTCGACCGTAGTAACGATGTAAATACAAAAAAAAAAAAAACTATTCTGCACGGTTGGCGAAGCACGAAATACATGCAGCCAAACTACCTATACCCACATCTGTGTAATGCGAGTGCATGTATTTTTTCCCTAACGCCTGATCCAGTTCATATAAGATTCAACTGCTGTAGAGGCACCAGTTCAATCTATCTATGAATCTATCGCCTCACCACCATGTCAATTAGTGGGGTATCCATATCCACTATTCCACTATATTGCTGTGTTGAGTGAAACATGTTTAGATTCTTCACGGAAGCTCTCCCTTTTTCTCTTTCTATGGTCTAATGCACGCGCATTGCGCACGGGGACATGTATAGTATCTTTTCGCTTGCTCTTGCAGATATTCAATTCGAGCATTGGAAAATCCATTAAAAGACTTTCTTTCTCTCTTAGAGAAAATAACAGCTTTTACAGAATGAGAATGTTGCTGTATGTGTTCTCTTAACGAAGAGAGCATCGGCATGTTGTCACTGTCAGTTTGTCAATCAGCCGGTTATAAACACGTGATAAAAAAAAATACAGTCTGTCTGCATCGAGGTTTTGTTTATTATTTGGAGTCTAATTTATTCAGTTTGAGAAGGCCTTGGTGACATTGAAAAAAAAAACTCATTTTAATAAAGCAAAAATAACTTCTAACTCGTTGGAAGTAGGGAGTCAATTATATTTCATATTCCGAATCTTTAATTCATAAAATTATTTTTATTAATCAAATGTAAGCCTATGAGTTACTTAAGACTCGTCGCGAACGGTTATGTTCGACACATTACTGAAAAGATTTTGGGCAATTTTCAATAGGTGGTGCTGTTGCGTTATTTTTTTTTAAATGGAAAATTCATGTTTATATGCATAAAATAAAATACCTATAATAAGATACCAAAAAAGTGTCGCAGTCATACTTTTTCATTCCTTTCTCATTCGTTTTTTTTGTACCTACGTGGAAAACATCGTTTTTTCATACTAAACGTGGCTTTGGTGATATGTCGTCGGTTGAACAGCAAACTGTCATATGTCAAAAATCATAAATTTTCAGAAAAGCTATTTGAAGTTTTTCATTACTAGGGATGTTTCCTTAAATGTCAAATGAAATTTACGCCTTCACACTGTCAGTTTGAGAGCTATAGATAAGACGGTTTGATCGAAAACTTTTATTTTTTTTGCGAAACGGTTTGTATTCTTAACTCTAAATTGCCAAATTTTGACTTATAACGTCAGTTTGCTTTTCAAGCGACGATGTGTCCCGAGAGCAAGAAGACCTGCTCTTTTATTAAGGCTCATCGTACAACACATGAAACGTCGAATATTGTTTGGTCTCCTTCACCAGAATTAGCTCTAGCTGAGCTGACTGCTTTCACTGAAGAGTCCAGATTTTGGCTGCAGGCGATCGGGTTAGATATGCTCTTCAGCAGCAGTTGGCTGAGGGAAAATGTCTAGAGAAGTTCCGTTTTGGTGTGGGCAGAAATTTCCCTGCCCAAAAAAAAATGAGCTATGTATCGTAGACCGGTGAACTGTAGCTATTACAGCATCCTTGAGAAATCCGTGGTTCCATTTGCACCGTTTATTGGATAACACTTCTTGCTGATTCGAGCAATTCTAGACCTTACACCAGCTGATTTATGAGACCGGACATGAATCCCATTGAACACGTTTGAGCCATGCTTGGGGAGAAAGATACAAATGTGACCTGCCCTCTTAGAGACAATCAGTGGCCTGAAATCTGCTCTTATAGAGTAGTTGGATATTTTGGACGACAACACAGTTGCAAACCGTATCCAAGGTACGTCATGTGGAATTAAAAATTTTATAGATGGTAAAGGAACGGAGATATAACGGGTGTTTTTTTTAAGAGGTTGGTTTTTCGAATAGAGATAAAACTGACATTTTGTGGTCAAATCGGGCAACTCTAATGTCATTTATGTTCAGTTTGGTTTGCCATTTCATTATAAACAGGTTGACAAATGATCAACGCTTGCAAATTGTGCAAATTTATTTCGAAAATAATGGTTCAGTTCAAGAAGTTAAGCGCAAGCTCCGTCCATTTTATGGTCGACATAATCGTCCATCAGAGCAATTTATTCGGTTAACCATGGATCGCTTTCGCAGTACGTTTACTCTATGTGATAATACCCATCCGCAGAGACGTCGAACAGTGCGCACCGAAGAAATAATTTCAGCTGTAGAGCAAAGTGTTGAAGAGGACCCGAATGAATCGTGCACAGCAATTGGAGCTTTGCCCATCAACTTTATGGAAGAATTTGCGCAAAGATCTTGGTTAACGACCTAACAAGATCCAGCTTGTGCAAGAATTAAAGCCGCGAGACCATGCAATGCGTCGTAATTTTGGTGTATGGGCCGCAAATGAGATTGATTTCGATGCTGATTTTCATCGCAAAATTTTGTTCAGTGATGAGGCTCAGTTTTGGTTGAATGCCTTCGTTAACAAGCAAAATTGCCGCATTTGGAGTGAAAAGAATCCACATGACAGCCTTGAGACGCCATTACTGACGGTATAGAGCCATGATAACCGACTATTTTGTTCCCGAAATGGATGACATGAATGTGGATGAGATGTGGTTCCAACAAGACGGCGCTACATGCCACACAGCGCACGTCACAATCGATTTATTGAAGGAAACATTCGATGAGCGCATAATTTCGCGGAATGGACCTGTCAATTGGCCACCAAGATCGTGTGGTTTGACATCATTGGAATATTTTTTGTTGGGGATGTATGAAGTCGCTCGTCTACGCCAACAAACCAGAAACGTTATGGGACTTGGAATCCAACATTCGTGGCGTTATTGCCGACATACGGCTGCAAATGCTCGAAAAAGTGGTTGAAAATTGGACCTCTAGACTTGGCTTTATTCGAACCAGTCGCAGCGGCCACATGCCCGAAATCATTTTTAAAAACATTAATGGCATAAAAGTATCCTTCCAATAAAGCCAAATTGAGGGACATTAAAACGAGTTTTATAGCTCTAAAAAACACCCTTTAGATTAATAATAATCAACCCAATCATGAATACGAATTTCGCACGAATTTTTTCACTCCTATTCTGAATAACATGACAAGGTGTGGCATTTTTCATTTTCTCCTCCTATCCTAAACGAAAAGGGTAAAAATTTAATAGGAGAAAAGTATGTATGAAACGCAGAAAATGTTTGCATTTCCAAAAAAATTTTTCAAAACTATTCAAACGCCAAATTTGATGGAAATTATTTATTACATTGCTAACAAATGTTATAACATTTGAGCAGTAAAATACAAGTAAAACACAATTAAAAACTGTCAAAAACATCAGAAAGCATCTAAATCTGAGAAATAAAACTACGGTGGCCAAATACTGATTACAACTTTTTCGAGTTCAATGGAAGTGGGATTTCATTTCACACAATTTGCAAAATGACAGTTAATTCTTTAAACATTTGATTTCGAAACTTGAGATATTCTTCCTTCCAGATTCGAAGTGCAAAAAATTTCCCCATGTATTCTGAAACAGGAAGTATTTATGTCTCTAGAAAATGATTAAGTTTCAAAATTATTGGGAAATTTTACGGTTTCCACTTTTTTCGTAACTCATCATCATTTAATGGGGTTTTCTTTGTTTATAGTTAAATATTATATTGAACAAGAATTCGACGGAAAAACTTTATTTTAAATGAAAGAGAAAGCAGATTATGGCTAAACCACAATCACACTTTGAAGCTTCGATTTGCCGACGTGCTTTACGCATGCTTTGACATATTTACTTGTACTCCACAACCCTTTCAGAGAAAATCCCAGAAAACAACAACAATTTTTTGACAATTCACACTTTTTCCAACCTTCACTTTGACCCACGGCGCTTTGCAGAAACTTTTCGTTAAGATTTTACGTATTTCATTTTGTGGTTGAAGCTCAACGCCAGGCAAAGATACATTGTGATAGATAAAATTGATTTCATATGGTTGAACTAGGTGCGTCAGCCAAACGCAGCGCACCAAAGCGTGATTGTGTTCCAGTCATTAAGTACTCCATTGCTCTAGAGTACCTAAATATTAACAGCCGTATTAATAAACGCAAATTAAGTGTGAATTATCTCTTATCAATGAATCAAATGAAAAAAAAAACTTTTTAAAAAACAAAATTTGAAATTAATTAACATAAAATCAACTAATTCACAGAAGTAGGTGAACTAACGAGGAATTAAAATGAAATTCGACGGAAAGTTGTTGTCAATTGGGATTTAACTTTTTTTTTATAGTGGAATAGGTAATAGGTAATGAAGTCGATTTGTGTTGGTCTCAACACACTTATTCTTAATAAAGTTCCCGCAATAAATTCGTGAAGAAGTTTTCATTTTTTTTTGTGAACTATTTTGTACACACCTTGTCGTTTTGTGTCCAATTTTCAATTATTTTACCTATGGTATTTCCAGTTTCTATTTTTAATAAATACTCACAAAAAACTTAAATTTACTTTGACAACGAAAAAAAAAATAAGAACTGATGACAGCGCAATTTGTACTGATTGTAACAGATTTAGTAATAAATTTGTCACTAACCGTCAATCAGCTATTACATGGGCTTAATTCATGAATAAACTTTTAATTGACAGATTAGATAATTTGTGAATTTGAAGATAATTAGTAATTTTTTATTAATAAAGCTTAGTACACTGCTCGAGCGAAACTAAACTTTAGCTGCTCTCCATTATTTCTCTCCAAACACTAGCTAAAATCCTCGCTAAATTTTGAAATAGAGTGCTTTGTGGATAAGTGGCACAGCAAACAGCTGTTATTTGAAAAATAAGTTTATTTCAAAAACTCAAAAGCACAACAGAAAAAAACAAGAAGATGTGTCAAAATTTAGCTTGAGAAAATGTGCCGAACTATTAATGGGCGCGTTAAATTGTGACAGATACATCCAGTACAGTCTGAAATGAAATTTTGATTTTTTAGCTGAAGCAGCGTGCCGCTCGGCTAAATGGATTCGCTTAAATTTAGCTCACCTAATTTTTGGAGAGAATTTTGTATGGGAGCTAAAATTAAGCTCGAGCAGCGTACTAAGCTTATAGCTGTATTTTCATAAGATAATGTCTTTTAAATCTTATGTATAGAAATTTATGGCTATTGAATTTCTAACAAAGAAGAAAGCTACAAAAATACAACAAATATAATTCCTTGCTTGTAATAAGAAACTTTTAAATTAATTACTTTTACTTGCAAACACGTCTCTAGATTATTGTTCAAATAATTTAATATTATTCAGATATTCAGTGTGAATATGTTACTTGCTCCACAGACTATACCAAGCAGTTTCCATTATCACTTGACGATCTCACTCAAAATTACAACTACAACCATTGGACTGATATGTAAATCTCCATTTTATCATATATCTGAACCACCATACTTCTGTCGGTAAGGAAGTTTCACTTTCTGAATTGAAGTTTTACTATATTCCACAAAGATGGCAGCACTATGGGCATTCCCCACTTTGCCTTAGTCGTTCTTAATTCCAATGTGCGTGCTTGCCACTAATTACATATCGATGATTGACTTTTTTATCGGTTATCGCTCGAATTTAAAAGTATCTCTGGTGGGTGGTTTTTGTTTGATGATTTCGTTTGTAATCTGTTTTCGAACATGTGAATTGAAGTTAATTAGCCGAGTTTGGAACTGTTTGCAGATAATTTAGCGGAAGTGTGCTTGTGCAATGTCTACTTTTGAACATGGGTGTGTGGGTGTGTAATGTGTATGTGTGAGGTGTAGCTACCATGTTTTAATTTTTCTTTATGTGTTTTTCGTTCATTTGTTTGTTTATTTGTTGGCTAGCTATTGTTATAAGTTTGTTTCAAGTGGGTATTTGTCAAGCATTGACGTACCACCGCCTACGATTATTACCAGTATTATGCAACTAGCTACTGGTTGCCTTGACCTTGAGGTTTTTACTTGGTAGTCATGCACTGCTGCTAACGGCTTAGTTCCTCCTCTCTGCAATGCTTTTCAATTAAAATTGCCTATGAATGAATTGAATTTTGATGAATGAACCGATGACTAATATTGGGCGCCAGTCACTGTATGCCGTTTTCAGAATATTAATTATATAGTTCGATATTTTTTTTTTATCAATTGATGTATAGTTTGGCGACTGTGAATTTGAATTGAATGATTTTATGGAGCGCTGTAAAAGGAGTCGTAAGTTTGGTCGGAAATTGCGAACGGGTAAGAGGTTTATAGCACGTAATTAGCAGAGGTCATTGTTACCGATTTTTGCTATAATGAGAAACAAATTCACACATGCCTATTTGTTCCTTATTTTCGAATTTTAAATGCGAAATCACTATTTCAAAGCGTATTTTATTATCATATTCGCACCAAATCAAAAACGTTTGACGTTGACGTTTCTGTTGATAGAGTTGTAAAAAATAAGCTTTATTTGAATTGAAAGGCTTGACAAAAATACAAAAAATTCCCCCGTCGGTGAAATCTGGATCAACGGGAGTTGAGAGGTAGGTCAATACAACACCCACAGATTATTGATAAATAAGCTTAAAATTGCGTCTTTATGAGAAATAATAGAACAACTAGCTCAACTCTAAGAAATCCTCGATTGGAGAAGATCTATAGATGAAGTTACTTTAACACAATACCTGAGAATTCTTAAAAGTGTTTGCTCCTATATTACAATATACAAGGTGGCGCAAAAGTTGTCACCCGATGTTTTTTGGTTGCAAATATTTAAATTCTTCAGCAAAAAAAGTAGAAAAAATATTCCATGATTCATGTCTTATGCGCCACCTATAATAATTGTTTCGATTTTTTTGCAAAACTCTTTAAAAAATGGCGGCCAAAAAACATCGGGTGACAACTTTTGCGCCACCTTGTACAAATTGCAAACCTTTTTTGGCGGGAATACTTCTATTCGGACTTTTCTAAAAGCGCTTCTCGCTTGCTATATGTCATAGAAGGTGAAAATATTTGGAAAATTTCCTTCTTTTTGTTGCGATTCATAACTGATAACAATAATAAACCCAGAACGTGTGTTCACTTCAACAACCTTACGATTAATTACGAGTGAATTGGGGAAGGTTAGGTTAGGTTAGATGGGCTGTTGACGCTCGGGTGAGTCGTCAAGCTCGCATAGGCCTACGTGGGCCCATAGCGATACCCTTTGAAGAAAGTACCCTGAAATACAGAAAGAGGATACCTGGTTAAGTTCGCTAGTGATACTTATGCGGTGCTGGTCTGTGTTGCTCCTTCAGCCTCAAAGAGGTAGTTGCTCCATCCTGATCTGCTACAAAAACGGACTATCAGCGCTATTGGGATAGTCGTTTGGTCACTTAGTTCATCGAAGTAAAGGCTGCCTAGTATTTTTAAACGGCTGCCACTGATCGCAGGGCAGTGGCATAGTATCTAGGTGTGAGACCTCTTCTTCGACGTCAGGGTCGCTGCATTTCCTGCAAAGTTGGTTCGCACCAGTCAGTTTTATCTTATTGGAGTGCTTACCCAACAGGTTGTGACTTGTTATCACTCTCACCGCTATAGAAATGGATGCTCTATTCAAAGCTATTAGCTAGTTTGATTTGCTGCCGCTTAACTCCGGCCAGAGAGATTTTCGCGGCAGCGTCCAACTACCCGTGATTTTACTATATTGGATGCCAGAGCTTTAATGGCCGCTTGACTATCCACGTAGATGGAGATATCCTCATGTGATATGTCCAATACCCTAGCCGATTCGGCAGGTTCGAGTATGGCCAGGATCTCAGCTTGGAATACACTATACGAGTTTGCTAATCTCAAGGATGTAGCTAGCCCGATCTTTTCAGAGTAGACACCAGAGCCCACTCCGGCTTCCATTTTGGATCCGTCGCGTCGGTATAGATTGCTATTTCAATGTTAGATAACACATTGTTTGAAGACCATTCGTCTCTTCTTGGTATTCTGATAGAGTAATTAGTATCAAAGTCGTGGTATGGGATAATGTAGTCAGATGCTACATCCGCATATGCCATTGAGTTTAATATTGAGCTATGGCCAAAAGGCTTCGTGAGTAGATTGCCCGTTTCTTTGAGTCTTGCTGCGCTTTTTGCTGCTGTGTCATTTATTTGTAAGTCAATTGGTGTTATGTTTAGGATTGTTTCTAACCCTACTGTGGGGCTAGTGCGCATGGCTCCTGTCGTGAGTATGCATGCTGTCCTTTGAACTTTCGTAAGCTTGGTCATATGTTTTGCTTTTTTCATAGCATTCCACCAGACCAAGCAACCGTATGTTAGGATTGGCCAGACAATGGCTGTGTATACCCATTTTGTGACCTTCGGGGATGGGCCCCATTTTTTGCCGCAGATTCTGTTGCAGCTATAGAGGGCTTTCTTTACTCTTTCTTCAACGTTTAGATTCCAGTTCAGTTTACTATCAAGTACCACCCCCAGATATTTCGCGCTTGCTGACAATGAGAGATTCGAATCTTCCAAAGACGGTGCCGGAAATGCTGGGATCGATCTCCTGTTAGTATAGAGAACCAGTTCTGTTTTGTTTCCGGTTTGGCTTTATTTCGCTTTAGAAAACGAAACAAGGCCAATTTCGGCTTTATTTCGTTTTGCAGTTTCAAAAACTAGAGATGTTTGTTACGGTGCCATATGAACTAACTTCATTTACATATACACGAATAAACAGTGAGGTTCCAAATCAAATTTGGCCTAATTTAAATTTGGAAATAAAAATAAAACTTTACATTTGATTACGAACCCGGATCGACCAGAATTGTGATTTGAAACTCGCGCAAATAATTTAGTCGTTAAAATATCGAATGGGTTCTTTCAACAGTTATTGAATGCGTGTCATTGTTTGCAAATGTGTAATTATTTTGTAAACAAAATTAATTGGAAACGTTGAATAACATGATGGGTAAATATTTAAATTCCGTATTTATAAAAGACTTACAAATGAATCACTCTCGGTCGCTGTGCTGTAAATGTAACCTAACTCGTTGTGGATGGTGTGCTTTTACTACAATCGAAATATTGTTTTCATTCCCTCAAATGCGAGAATTTATTTATTTTCGGTGCCATTAATGTAAAAATAAGACACCGCCTTGTGTATAATATGCGACCTTATTGGGATTGCAGTGTAAATCCTGTTCTTCGAATTTATGTTATGCTCAAAATAGTGTGTGTTTTTTTTTTTAATTGTGATAGCTGATAGCTGCGAATATATTTGAAAAAAAAAACCGTCATTGAGTGTATAAGTGATAATTTTACCATAAACCTCTACGCTTTTTTACAACAAAGTCGTAACAATTTTTCGTCGACTGTTGACCTATGATTTACGGCGGTACGTTTGAAAGAATTCAGAACCATAACAAAACTCGAGGTCGAGCGATAATACTGATTCTGTGGCATGGAGTAACCCGTCAGAATTTTTCGCTCGAATCGACCAAGGATTTCTTCATCTGCTTTTGATACGGCTTTGAAATCGATAAATAGGTGGTGGGTATCGATTTGGACTTCTTGGGTTTTTTCCAGGATCTGCCGAACTGTGAAAATTTGATCGATTGTGCACTTTCCTAGCCTAAAACCACACGGTTAAGGGCCGATCAGGTTGTTGGTAAACGGTTTCAAGCGTTCACATATTACGGCAGATAGGATCTTGTAAGCGATGTTGAGTAGACTTATGCCTCTGTAGTTGGCGCAGTTCAGAGGGTCTCCTTTTTTGTGGATCGGGCAAACGATGCTGAGGTTCCATTCTTCAGGCATGCTTTCAACCGACCAGATTTGGCTTATGAGTTGGTGGATGTTGCTTATCAAGTCATCTCCGCCAGCTTTATAAAGCTCAGCGGGAAGGCCGTCATTTCCGGCGGCCTTATTAAGCTTGAGTTTAGATATAGCTATCCTCATTTCACTTAGGTCGGGTGGTTGACAGTTTTCGCTGTCGTTGCCAATATTGAATGGATCGTTTTGCCTGACAGCGGAATGTTTTTCGTCATCGCCGTTTAACAGTCTGCAGAAGTGGTTCTTCCATATCCTCAGCATCGACTGTGTCTCAACTACGATATTTCCTTGTTCATCTTGAAAGGATTCTGTTCGAGCCTTGTATCCTTGGCTTTGACGTTTTACATTTGGTAAAACTTGCGAACATCGTTTCTGGAGTGGCACCTCTCTATATCCTCGATCGCCCGCTTTTCTTGCTCTTTTTTCTTCTTTCTGAAAAGCCGATGTTCTTCCCTTCTTCTTTGCCTATAGAGGTCAATGGCAGCTCTCGTCTTCACCTGCAGCTTAGCCTTGTAGGCCTCGTTCTTGGCTGCGAGCATCTGTCGGCATTCCTCATCAATCCAGGGGTGTCTTGCTGGTGGCCGCGAGAAACCTAGCACATTAGTTGCGGCTGATCTAATGGCTTGTTGGCATCGTTGCCATTGTTCTTCGACATTAGGTTGCGCGAAGGTCTTGGCGGTCTCTGGCGATTGCAGTCTTTCTACATTAAATTTTTCATAGTATTTCTGTTTTTTTTGTGGCGTGGTGGATATCCGCATCCTTACCTTGGCTACAACAAGGTAGTGGTCCGAGTCGATGTTAGCCCCTCGGAATGTTCGGACATCCAAAATACTGGATGCGTGCCTCTTGTCTATCGCAATGTGATCAATTTGGTTGACTGTTCGTTGATCTGGAGACCGCCATGTCCCCTTATGGATATCGAGGTGAGGAAACCGTGTGCTGGCTATAGTGGCATTTCGTTCCGTAGCGAAAAATCTCCCAGCACGATTTTAACATCGTACTTTGGTAGTCGCTCATAGGTTTTGTCGAGGAGCTCGTAGAAGCAATCCTTATAACTTTTTCCTCCGTCCGAGCATGAGCGCATATAAGGCTTATTTGGCCTTGATGCGGATTGTTACAATGCGTTCGCTAATGTCTTGAAAACATAAGTCTTCTTGCCTAAGTCTGGCACCTTTAACAAATCCGCATCCAAATAGTCGCTGTTTCTGCTCACTATAACACGGTCCATAGTAGATGTCACAGTTTTTCATCCTCTTTTTGCCCGGCCCATCCCATCGTATTTCCTGGATGGCAGTAATGTCTGCTTTGTAGCAGTTTATGGCTTCCGCTAGTTGTTCGCCTGCACCTCTCCTGTTTAATGTTCTCACATTCCAGGTGCAGATACGATCGCCGTTGTCCTTTTTTCGTGTTAGCATGGTCGTCAACAATAATATCAGTCCTTTCCGAGGCTATTGGTTGCTTCGTAACGTAATAGTTTTTTCCGTGGATGGGTAGTTAACCCCCAACCTGGAGGGCCAGGCCCTTGCTTTGACCCTAAGACAGCGGGCCGGAAAAAATACCGATGTCAGTAGCCCATTTTGGGGTATGAGCGCTGCCGTTGACCCATTATGGGCTCCTTCGCCACCAACTTTTTTCCAATACCCTGGCTCAGTATTGGAAATCCCTATAGACCTGGTGTTCAAATATGTCGAAGCAGCTCATATAGGGATTTCACTACCAGTTCGATCAAACTGGAGCTGTAGGCAACACCGTTGACTCCATCTAGGGAATTCCTCCGCTGCCGCCTGAGAGTGAGTGCCTTAGTGAGATGGACACAATATTGTTTCCATTTTAAATGTCAAGTTTATTTGTTTGCATCCTAGAGATCCTTTTGAAAGGTTATGTTGAAAACAAGAAAACCCTAAGTCATTTCTGGTATTTAATTTCTAAAAAAAACATCTCCGCATGCATTGTGTTACTTTTTTCAACACTAAATTTGCTCAAACATTAAGTAGAATTTCTAAACAACTTTTAGGGGCATATACCTACTTATCATATCTTTCAAAATACCCACCCAATGCGTCCAAACACCAGGAAGTGTAGCGCGTATATTTGCCCAAGCATTATGAACGAAAGTGTTAATTTTAAGTGTAGTTGGCTTACATTTCTATTCCCGTCCTCGGCCATCCACATGCGTGTACATGTCTCTATTTCGGTTTGTCTCAGAGGAGAGCACACTCGAATATGCGTCTGCTCTGCTTACATTGACTGCCAATATAAATAATTACAACATAAACGAGATGCCGCTGTCGTCGTCGTCGTCGCCGGCCGGTATAATATTTTTTTTTCGCAGCTTGTTTATATTTAAACAATTTTGTGTATTTTACAACTTTATCAACAAAATACAAAAAGTTCGCCGCTCACATGTTCAAATATTATTCGCGCAAAAAAAAAGTGCTAACTCAACTTGTACGTTATCATAGAATGTGTTGTGTAGTTTTCCCATACATGCACATCACTGATTTATTTTTGGAAACTTCATCATAGCACTCAAAACTTCTAAAAACAGAAGTGTTAGCGGAGCATTGGCTCTCTTTGATTATGCTCCATCTTGTTCTTGTTCTTCGATAATACTGACCTAGGACTAAGTAGGTGTTTTAATCACACATTTGCATGCGCGCACATGTATGGGTTGGGTGGAATTACTTGTTCGATATTTGTGATGCTTTAGTTTCAAGAAAGACGAAGCTTGTGTACATGTGTACGTAAATACGTTTGCATTTCTCTAAGACAAAGTGGAGACCTAAAAAGAACTGAAACTCAGAAAAAGGTTTTTTTTTTTCTTTTTTGGTTGTTTGTTTTATTTTCGTGTTGGTCAAATTAGGTTACCAATAAAGCCACACACTAATGTAGCCTGTGGTCAGTGCTTACACAAAGCCTATTAACCAAACGGTGATGTGTCACTTGAATATTTGAACTTATTTAGTTGATGATGTGTTTTTTTTTTTTTTGGAGTCTTAATGACATTTTTTGGATCAGTTTTTAAGGCTTTGCCATATTTGGTGGTGTTACCTTTTTGTTTTCGAAGATATGAGGTTTTTTTGGTTATTTTTACGACTGATGTTAAGAACAGAGTTATGCGGGTTGTGCGTTGTGAATTTGTACTATGGTTTAGCATGACATTTATATGGTAAGGCTGACTAAATCTGGAAAGAATATCTGATGCTAAAGTATCGTCACAAAGAGGTGCTTGCTTAAATATCCTAATTTGGAAAACTTTTTCAACTTTCTCAGTTGGAGACGACGATCAGCGCCATATTTGTACCCAGGCCATCCTAAAATAGCACATGTTTTTTTTTGGACCTCAATCAGTACAATCAAAAGCTGAAAGGGCTTATAAATGATTGTATTCCTTTTCTGTTTTCAATATTTTGCAAATACGTGCAGTGTACCTGCTTGCATTGACAAACTATTCACATTCAACAATGTTTTTTGTAACAAATCGCAATGTTGTCATTGTCAGAAAAACATGTCCAACAAGTGTTCAACGAGCAAAAATGACAAAAAAGAGGAGAAAGCGAGTTAACTTAAATAAGAAAAGAAAGTACTTCACTTTCGGTGGCTCAAGTGATGCTTCACCAAAAGAACAAAAAAATGTGGAAAATGGTTAATTGCTATTTTAAAGGGGTGCTCTTATACACTAGCAACACCCCTGTCTTACACATACTGAATCTCTCCGAGTAGATTGAAAACAGCATTTCTTCAGCCCGTCCCTAAAAAAAAAAACTGAATGCGATATTCCCTCCAGTTACCTATACCAATTCCAGTTACGTCCCTTCTTTCCAAGGTCATGGAAACGCTAATAAATTATGAAATATCTCGAAACGCGAACAGTTCTCAATAACCGGCAGTATAGTTTTCGCAGCAAAAATGGACGATTTGATGCCATATCTCAATACAAAGCGAAACCAATCAATCCACCATGGTGGAGAAATCAAGATTGTTGAACTGGCATTTGACAGGATTTGAAATCAATACTTCGAAAATGCGTCCATTTCGAATAGATGAAAAACTTCTTCTAAAAAATACAATTTTTTGGCTCAACAGGCTTGTAAGTAACCAGAGCCTAGCTCTCTCACAACTGTTTATGTGTGCGTGTGTAATCCTTGCACGATGGCTTCTTCTATGAACTAGAAATTATCTTTCAAAACGTTCAAATTAAGTTTCAAGACAGCTTCTCACCAAATAAATGCTGGAGTTCCCCAAGGTTTAGTTTTGTTTCCGAGTCTATTTCTCATTTTTATAAATGATCTCCTATCTGTAACTTCTAATCCAATTCATTTCTTCTCTGATGACAATACTCTCAGCTTTATAAATGATCTCCTATCTGCAACTTCTAATCCAATTCATTTCTTCTCTGATGACAATACTCTCAGCTTTACATATTCTTCCACGTCCCTCTTCTTCAAGCGTGGACTAGTAACGATAAACTATGTTAAGCACATTGAATTCCGACCTTAACAGCATTACCAAATAAGGTAAATCCAACAGAGTGGAATTCAATGCCTCCAAAATAAAATGCTGTCTTGTATCATTTAAGCAAATCCATTATCTAGAGTCAAATTGGCGCCCAACGTGGCGACACTTCCGTCGAAGAAACGGAAAGGATTTTCATGCTCGGTTTGTGTGTTAGTCACGACTCACGTTGAAACGGTCACATATTCAAAGTCACTTAAAACGATGCAAAATGTCTAGGCTTCCTCAATCGATGTAAGAAATATTTCACCCTCTCTGATCTGTCCACAATATATAAACCGCTTATACGCACCAAACTTGAGTTCAGCGCTTACGTCTGGTCCAAAAACAACATTGTACCTCCCATATAGGATTAAAATGTGTACCGAAAAACTGATAGGAGGCACAGGAATAGCGAACTCATCAGTTTCGCTCGAACATTATCGAAACAACTCCTTTCTAACTTTGTTTTATCGCTACTTTCACAATGCTTGATTGAAATAGACAGTTGCATTCCACCCCTTCAGCGGCAATACTCGATAAGCTATGAATGCAAATCTTTTCACCCTCACACCTATCATCGAGCGTACACTGAAATATAGAGATTCCTACATAAAACGAACAAAACGAATGTGTTTTTCCTTCCCATTGTATCTTACAGTCATTTAAAACCAATGTCCATCGGTATCTCGTTTCTTCTTACCCCAAATATCCTTAACGCCCACAATGAGCTAAAACATAAAAGGGTATTCATAACCCATTAAGTGGACGCAAATTATAAAAAAAAGTGCAGTCTGCTTTTGATAAAAAAAAGTAATCACCAGAAAATGTTATTGCTAACTTTAAACATGTCCCCCGTATTAATTAACGCAGAGTAGCTAATCAGTGACTGATTTTTGACATTTGCGCGAATCACTTTCATTGATTAGCTAATCAGGGTTTATTAATACAGGGGGTAATAAGTTTCAGTTCAAATAAAGACAGATTCATCTTTTCCTAAAAAAAAAACTACACTCGACAGCTACCGACATGTTTTAAAACCTCGGTTCGAAATTAATAATAATTCGACAATTGTTTTCTTCACACTGTATTTGGTCGTTTATATTGTTAGGTAGACTGTATGCCTGTGTGGCTTAAGCCGTCAAGTTCTAGATTCTTGATTAATGACAGATAACGCGTGAGTCGTGTCAAACTACAATTGACAGCTATCGACATGTTTTAAAACCTCTGTTCGAAATTAGTAATGATTTGACAATTGTTTTCTTGACACTTTATTTTGTTAGTTGGACTGTATGTCTATGTGCTTATGTTTTAGATTCTTGGAATTTTTTTTAAGAGGTTATTTTGAATGTGGGGATTAATGACAGATAACTCGCCAGTAGTGTGTGTTTTTATTCAATAATGCTTTCATTTTAGAATGAAAAGACTCAGACCAAACAACGAAATGTTTTTCGTACGCTTAGAAAAACCTATAGTCCGGGGTAGTAGTGGTCCAAATAATTGACCTACCGATTGCATACTTCGCTATACTGTCGAATAGCATTCTCTTATTTGATAGTACGTGACCTAATAGACCACATACAGTACGTTATAAAAAGAATCCATGTTTCGTTTTGCCTAACAGCAGGATTTAACTCAACTTCTTTGATTTTTAGCACCGACCATAACGCAACTATGATATTCTCAATACTAGTCTTCGGCCTTATTTCTCTGACACTTGACGTTTTATCTTTTGCTAAAATAAAATAAACATTCCTGGAGTGGCAGACCATCGCTTTATAAATCGGAAGTGGTAAGGAACTTTGGCTATCTCTCTAAAACCTATGGTCTATGTGCATTGTGCACTAAACCGTATCCAAACAGCCTAGCTGTAATAAGCTTTTCTAAACATTTGATACAACATACACCGATGATTTGACAGATCGTGGTCAAACAAAACAAACAATTATTGGTGTTACTACAATTGGGAACTCAAACCTAGAATTTTTTGACACGACTTCGCTAAACCCTCCACTTTGGCTTCACTATTAATTCAAACAACGACATCTTTGGAGAACGACGGTTACTATGTTCAATGGCTATTTGCTAAGGCTAAAAGGCAAGAAGAATAATAGAGTCCTCTTACTCGAACTTAGATGTTTAGGTTATTGATCATTCAAGTAACGTAACGTTAGAAACTCTTGGTCGTTTGAAAAAATCGAATGATCTTTCGTCACGTTTGCTAGATCTGTTTCTTAAAACATAAATTTTTCCTGAATTGCGAAAAAGACCTATTCAGAAAGAATTAGCATTGGTCGACTGAGATGGCTATGACATGTAAACCGAATGGACTGGAAAGCTTCGGCCCACAAAGTCTTCGAGTGTGGTAGATGGTCAACGATGTAGAGGAATTGTTCCTTTTAAGTCAGGATTAGACGTCTACGTTACCTACGTTATCGACGCTCATGGCAAAAACCAAACATGCGCAAAGCCATATCTGTTGTAGTTGTATCATGATCGTAAGTAGTAAGTACAAGTAAGGAACAAGAATGCCTAGGACTGTAACTTCACATAAGTAAGTAAGTGGCCACCATTACATGGCACTTTCCATGACTTTTTTTAAGTGTTGTCGGCGTAATTTGAGCGATTTCTGTGCGAATGTTAAGTTTTAGCCCCTGTGGTTTGTTAATGTAAACCTTTCCTTCAGGTAACCATATAAGAAAAAGTCCGGAGCCGACAGATCAGGCGATCGTGGCGGCCATTCAAAGTCACCATTTCTTAAGATATTGTGATTCATTGAGCGCTGTGAGTTGTAGCTCCGTATTGCCAAAACCAAATCAGCTCAACATTCTTGTCTGCTTGACCGTAAGTAGTAAGTACAAGTAGGGAACAAGAATGCCTAGGACTGTAACTTCACATGAGTAAGTAAGTGGCCACCATTACATGGCACTTTCCATGACTTTTTTAAGTGTTGTCGGCGTAATTTGAGCTATTTCTGTGCGAATGTTAAGTTTTAGCCCCTGTGGTTTGTTACCTTTCCTTCAGGTAACCATATAAGAAAAAGTCCGGAGCCAACAGATCAGGCGATCGTGGCGGCCATTCAAATTCACCATTTCTTGAGATATTGCGATTCATTGAGCGCTGTGAGTTGTAGCTCCGTCTTGCTAAAACCAAATCAGCTCAACATTCTTGTCTGCTTGCACAAGTGGCAAAAGGAAGCCCTGAAGCATTGTTCTGTAGCGGTACCCATTGACCGTAACGCTGGCACACGCATCAATTTCAAAGAAATATGGCCCATTAATCTTATGCGAGGTTATTCCACACCAAACAGTAAGACGAATTGAGTGTAATGGACCTTGATGGAGTTTTTTGGGATTCTGTGTGCCCCAAAATCTGCAATTTTGCTTGTTAAGAAACTCGCTTAGATGAAAATGTCTCTCGTCAGTCATCATAAATTTTTTCAAAAATTTTTCGTCACTCTCGGCGATATTTAGGACAGTTCTGCAGTACTCTAGAGGACTGCCACTCCTCTCAAAGCAAATCTTATGAAATGACGTTGGACTGTGAACCGAATTACGTTGGACTATGAACTGCATAGAAGGGCGTACAAATTTGTGAGGCATACTCCAAGTGAGGGCAATTATAAAGGAAGAGAGTGACATAAGGATCATTAAGCTCATTTGACCACCTTTTTATAAATCCTAACATGGAGTTTGATTTATTGATGATAACGTTTATGTGTTTTTTAAACTCCATTTAAGGATCAAAATAAACACCTAGATCTTTAAAACTGTCTACACAACAGAGAGTGTGTCCGGACAGAGTATAACTAAAATTGGATGGAGCAAGTTTTCGTGAAAATGTCATATGCTGACACTTAGTAGGGTTCAAATTCAAACCGTTTTTAAGACACCATATGGTAAAACTATTTAACTCGGTTTGTAGTTGAAGCGAATCGTTTAGATCTCCTACACATTTGAAAATATTCATATCATCAGCATATATCAATATTTTGCTATCTCGAATACAAGCTCTTACATCGTTACTTGCAAGTATAAATAAAATTGGTCCTAAATGACTTCCTTGAGGTACTCCAGATTGAGCAACAAAAGGTTTGGACTTGGAACCTCTAAATTTCACTTAGTAAGTTCTCACTGAGAGATATGATTTAACCCAATTTATTAATCCTGGAGGGAATCCATACGCCTTAAGCTTAAAAATTATGATGTCATGTGATAACTGGTCAAAGACTTTAGAGAAGTCAGTGTATATACAATCAACTTCTTTTTTATTTTCCAAAATATTTGAATAATGGTGCATAAAAGTTAATAAATTTGTGACATTGGATCGTTGTTTTACAAAGCCATGTCTATGTAGTTCTTTGAAGAAGGAAAACAGGCCTTCTTCAAAAAACTACATAGACATGGCTTTGTAAAACAACGATCCAATGTCACAAATCTATTAACTTTACGGTTCACTTTACGCGGCTTGAATTCATTAACAATAGTGTTAGAAGACCATGCGTTAATGTTGCATACCGTTTAAAAGAGACGAGCACGGATAAGTATTCTAAATGATGAAACAAAGCTGTCAGGTTCACAGTTTGGTTCATTTAATTGAGGACACTCTGGGAACGAGATTTGTTCATACCAAGTGATTTATGACATCGTCAACCGAAGTGCTTGGTTTAGGAATCGATTCAATCGTCGATATATTTTCGGTAACTGTCCGAATTTGATGAGATGGTGAGAACACGGTTACAGGAGAAGAATCAGCCTGAGACGACTCGACCGACAAAGTAGGAACGTCATTAATTCTGTCTTGATTTAGGCTTCTCAGATTTGAGCGTTTAGCTCTCGGGTTTGCAGATGAATTCTTGACACGTTTCCGTTTTCCAATGACAACTTTATCGTTGGATATTTTGCGAGGGGTAGACGGAATGGACGTGGTTACAGAGTCACTAATCTTTTTATTGTTATCTAAAGAGCTTCAGTATCGACTGTGTCTTTCTTTTTAGACCCATGTATATCAAGTGATGCCTCCACATCTACAGAGTCTTAAAGATGTGGAGGCATCACTTAATACACATGGGTCTAAAAAGGAAGACACAGTCGATAATTCTTTTTTTTAATTTTAATTTTTGTGATTAAAAGCCTCCAACAAGTCTTTAAAGCCTTTTGAGAGCTTAGCAATGTCAGATTTGAAAGTCGACATTTTAAAGGCGAGACTGGACAAAGATAATTTACGCAAGCAATGCAACACCAAAAAGTGCCCTCTCTTGCGTTTATCTTATCCATAAATGCGTTAGTAGATCCAACGCACTTCGCATGAAACATTTTACCACAAGGACCATAACAGACGAAGAGGACGCTAGTGGGGTTCTTTGTTTCAGTGCATTTATGGGTCACCAGGATTGAGCTGGATCTTGTAAGGGTACATGTGTAGATCTTTCATCAAAATTCGATGAATAGTGCTACGCGGTATGTATAGCTATGTTGAACATCGTCATATCGATGTTTCAGGATCTGTTGCAACACTTTTCCTAACGACCTGGATGTTTTGGATAGACCGTCCAAAACGAAGCCTGCCCGAACGCCTCACATCTCCAACGTTCCCATATAGCTCAAATTTGACCACCACTACACGAAAACTGGGTGCTGTTAGAACATTTCTAACGCCATAAAATTGTCGGTAGGCACGTTGAGTAGAAATTATTGACTGGGATCTTTTTTAAAACTACTTTAATAATTTTTGCTCGCTGTGCGATCGTGTAGGACTTCATCCTAAATCTCCCAAGCCTTATGTCTGAAAAAAAAAATATATCAAGGTGGCGCAAAATAACCTTCCGATGTTTTTTGGCTGTAATTTAAAAATAATGAAAAACTTTGATTCTTCGTGTGGATTACTTTTAATTTGGTCTTTTAATTTTAATGTGGCCGCCGCCACAGTTGATTGTCATTTGAGCCCTTTTTATGGCATTTTCCATCACTTTGGCCAAAACTTCCGGCGATAGGTCCTCACATTCTTGACGGATATTGTCTTTAAGAGCTGCAAGAGTCTGAGGCTTGTTGACATAAACCCGCGACTTCAAAAAGCCCCACAAAAAGAAGTCTGGAGCGGTCAAATCAGGCGATCTTGCTGGCCAGTGCAAATCGCCAAAACGGGTGATTAGGCGCCCGGGAAATACATCCTTCAGCATATCGGTTGTGGCACGTGCAGGGTGTGCCGTTGCACCGTCCTGTTGGAACCACATGTTTTCCAATCCCAATTCATCAAGTTGCGGCAAAAAGAACTCGTTGATCATTGCTCTGTAGCGCTCACCATTCACAGTAAGCGACGTCTTCGAAGAAAAAAGGTCCGATGACTACTCCAGCGAAAACAGCACACCATACAGTGACTTTGAGCGGGTGTAATGGCTCTTCGTGGGTTACACGCGGATTTTCAGTGCCCCAGAAGCGTAAATTTTGCTTATTTACGTACCCGCTAAGATGGAAATGGGCCTCATCACTCATGATTATTTTTGATGAAAAATCATCTTCCTCTTGGTGGTGATTAAGGATGGCTTGAGCGTATGTTAGACGCGATTGGCGGTCAGCAGCTAACAGCTGATGCACCGTCTGGACTTTGTACGGAAACATCTTCAAATCTTGAACCAAAATTCGCTGTAAAGACCGTCGACTGATACCCATTAGCGTGGCACGTCGTCTGGTCGATGTCGACGGCGCTTCCATGACATCTTCGGCTACAGCAGCAATATTCTCTGCAGAACGGCTACTCCGGGGTCTGCCACGCCTGGCAGCATCTCGTGTTCTGCCAGTCTCTTCGAGGCGAGCGGCTAAACGTCGCGGTCGCAGTGTTTCACCAGTAGGCGTTGGACGGCTAGGAAATCTGCGACGAAATTCACGTTGTGCCAAAGACACCGACCGATTATTGCTCAAATAAATTGCCACCAATATTCCGCGTTCTGGAGCAGTGTAGCGTAACATTGTTTCTTAACGTGTATTTCGCATGTGTTTACTACACAAATGTCAAAACAGAACTGACATTAGGGGCCAATCGCAAAATTTATAGCATTTTCTGATAGGAGGATTACTTTTGCGCCACCTTGTATAAATAACAGAGTTATTCACTCTTTGCTACTATGGCCACCCTGTATGCCATGTTATACATCACAAGGATGTGCTTCCCTACTCAGCTAAGTAGCCGTAGTCAGTTTTCTGGTCTAAAAAATATGCCCTTTCTTATTAAATTGCCCTTATGAATCAATCAGCACGAATTGAAAGTCATGTTTTGGAAGTAACTAAAAGGTTCTGTCAAAGATTTTATAGAAATAGTAGAGTCAAGCTTGGTGACCCTTAATGGCTAAAAGAGCTCCCTGAGATGATGCTTGCAGATATTTATTGAATTGTCGTAGGTTGTATATTGGTGGAAATATGTCTTCTGGAAGTTCGTTCCACTTTTTGCTGCTGATTTGGCAACAGAGGTTACATGTTGTTGTCATGATACATCTGACCCAATTGTGATGCATAGAAGATGCATGGATTCATCTGTTTGAACGACTATATTCTCCATTTCGATTTGCGGAGCTGTTGACTTGTTCTTTCTTGTAGATTGCGTTTTCTTTGTGTTAAAATCAACTAGATTTTTCATTTCCCATTGTTTAATTTTTTGTATTTTTTGTATTTTATGGGTGGTGAACAATCAAAACGAGCCTTTAGGTTTCATTTGCTTTGGTATTTAGCCCTTCGAAGAACATTTCCATGGGTCGTTTTTGAATACAATAGTATGAGGCTAAAACGCTAAAACAGCGCCCCAAGAAACAGGTGGAAACAGGTCTTGTGGTAATTTGTTCCACTGTTCTAAAAAGGCTTTTTGTTCCAACTAGCCTCGTATGAGGCTAACCTACAATGCTAAAACAGCGCCCCGAGATACAGGTGGAAACAGGTCTTCTGGTAATTTGTTCCATTGTTCTAAAAAGGCTTTTTGTTCCAACTACAAAACGTTGAAATATCCTTAATTTGATGATGTCTAAGTAGTCCTGTCTAACTATGAAATAAATTAAGTTTCAGAAATTTGTCCGATGTCAATCGGTATTTTTAAGAAATTGTCGAGCAATGGTTTCGATGTGCTCACTTCTCACTTCTCTGGAAACAAGTTCTGCTTACCCCCAATGGTGGCAAATATTATTTGGTTTCTTAATCACTAAATTATTTAAAAACCCGGCAATCAAAATGTAAAAAAATGCTCACTTGCTCACATACATTGTCAAAGTATAATCCCAGAACCAAGGGCACAATCAAAAATGTAAACGCTCTTCTATGGAAAATTGTGCTACTGGCAGTAAGGTTCCATTCGAGATATAAATTCCACACAAATTTTCAAATTACCATACAAGATTGACGTTAGGAAACAACTCAAGGACAAAAAGCTTAGAAAAAAGCAAGGCACCTTCCCCAGAATGTAGCCTTCCCCAATCTGAATGCTCGTCTATGTTATAATATTGAAATCACAATGTTGCGCTCTGAAAAAAAAAAAAAATATATCTAGATGCGAATTATGCCACAACAAAGCTTATCTTTTGCGCAATTTCCAATTCTAAAAGAAAAAACTAGGTAAATAGTTGACACTCAATTTGAGAGAGCAAATTGAATTGCGCTGCATTATCTGCAGGTAAGTGGATTGCATCGAAGAGGGATGACCTACTAAGTGCGTCCACAAACATTACATTGTATGTGTACTTTCTATTTGAGCAAGCACTGGCCAACACCAACAACGACGACACAGCTCTTGGTCAGTCAATGGAAATACCTTTAAGCTGTTCCCGAAGTAGCAGCGGTGCAGCGCCAGAATACCAAAGTATCTCGACGAGGTAAGAAAAGCCACAGTCGCGACTTGCGCCAACACACATCTGTAGGTAGTGGTTATTTCTAATTCCAAAACAACAACAAAACTTGTATCTACTATTGGCGTGTAGAGACGGCGATATAGAAATAAAAATGCTTATGTGGATGGATGGTGGCGGAGCATAGGAGCAGCGCGCGAGCGAGTAGGTTTTCTGGGCGCTCCGGTAGATGTTGGATTGGAATTTTTTAGTTAAATATGTTTAGTAACGAAACTGGTTTGTACATGGGCGGGTGAAGCTGGCTTGCGAATGACGCAGAAAATACTACAAAATTTCAGTTAATATTGGTCTGCCTACGCGAAGTGAAGTGTATCTATCGGTGAAATGTGTGTATAGTTTTTTTTTTTTGGTTTGCTAAAACTTCCTTTTGTGTAACTGTGTGGCGTCGAGTCGTCGTCGAGTTCATAAATCAATATTATTGTGGAATGTGAAGACCAAAACAAGTGTCATCCCAAAAAAAAAAACCCAAACCGATCAGTGAAATTGTAACGCAAATCGAGAAATAAAAATCAAAGTTCAACAAAATTGACACCCCCTGCCACCCACTTTTCCTAATTTAATTATCTCAATTTTTTATTCGCATTTTATTATTTAATAGTTCTGTTCGCTTGTATGTTTGTAGTGGTGCGGCGGACGCGCTCTCAACAAATAAGTCAAACTCTCAGCTGTCGTGGTTGATGTCATACTGGTTTCTCGCTGAATCAACATAACGTCATCCGTCCCACCAAGGGAGTCTATAAATTCGCCGTGTATGCAAATATGTTCAGAATTTATCGACTGCATTGAAGGAGTGTGATTCAAGCTTTAACTGGAATGTAACTGAGCCTTTTTTTTTTTTTGTTGTTCTGTCATGTTTGCTTTTTGTGTTAATGAATTCCTGTTTATGACAGATCATGCTATAGATGCATACATTCAACGGTTTCTTTGAAATTAAGTCGTCTGTTTTGTATGGTCCTCCTACCTGTCGGATTAAAGCCGTAAAATATAAAATTTAAATACCAAATGCACTGGTTGATGTGGACTTTCCGGAACCCTGTCACATCAAACTCTTGACTACAAAATGCGACTCCTTTCTTGGCCATTTGAGTTGCCAGCCATTTTATTTCTAACCATCTGTTATGGTCAGATACAACGAAAAATGTTTAAATACTGCACATATGGCTGGTATTGAAATTTCATTGTTATTCAGTTTGATTACAATCGAAGAGATACCCACGGTTTATGGGTGCTAGTGTGGGTATTGAATCCCACGCGATTTTCCAAAATGTCAGTAAACCTTGCAAAAACAAATTCATTAAATTTTCATTTTGTTGTTTGGTAGTAACCGCCCGCCTGTCATCACAAATGTGTGACTTAATTGTTGGATACCATACGGTTGGCAGGTTGGAATGTGTAGATACATTCTCAGGCAATTCTATTTTACATAATTAATGGCAAATCTCATGATGAAAAATCATATTGTATAGCTAAGATCTACAAGGTATACATTAAGCGCTTGATGACCCCGAATTAGTCCAGAGACTCGTCGTCTAAGCGACTGGTTGACCTTGGCGTTGCAAAGAGAATTGTTCTGTTTTTTTTTTTGTTTCTCTTTAATGTGTTTTCCCTTGACCTTTGGCTCATTTGGCTCATCATAAAGTAATTGCTCACAAGTTATGGTGATTTTGATCATTTTTTTCCCTGAATGCATATTATGCGAGTGGCTATTTGCGGGCTCTTAGTCACATTATGTGACTATTTGCTTCTGAAGAAATAAGGAAATACCTTTCAATTGACTGTCGTTCTGCGATCACGATTAATGATGGTTCATTTGAATACAGAAATGTCGTTGTCAACCAGTTACTAGGCTAGTATAGGTATGTGAATGTGTTGCCCACGATATTTGTGGAATTTTATCCGGGTATCGATAGGCGAAGGTGTGTTGGATAACCCTTTTGGCTGGTTATTGGTGAAAATGATAAGCAGTGATAAGTTGTAAAGTACATTTTCGCCTTATCTGGAGTAGTTGGAATGGGTAATGTAATGTCATAATGTGCCATAATTTTTGCAAACGGCGTCAAATACTTTTATTTCTCACTTTTTATTCACATTCTGTCAATGGGGACGTTCTGTCCAATTCGTCGATAGTGTGTGTCCTTTCTCTACAGCTAAACCCATTTTGCCGCTTCGTTCGCTGTTCCTTCAAACTGGCAGTGACATCACGTTAAGTCCGACCAATGATATCAAAACCTTCGCCAGTACTTGCACCGATTTTCGGAAGATTATGCCTCTGGTGTTGGCTAGGGGAGTTTTGCACAATTCTCTCAAGACTGATGTTAAAGAAATCATATGACTGTGCGTCGCCTTGCCTAAATTGCCGGCCCTGCCAGCGAGCATTCTCCATCGTCATCTTGCCTAGACGGACGAGATTGGGCGGTGTACTAAAACTGGATATGACTCTGCATAGTTCGTCTCTATAAATGCTGTCGTATTACTTACTTACTTAAGTGGCGCAATAGTCCGGGATGAACCTGGGCCTCAACCAGCATGCCCCTCCAATTAGCCCGGTCCTTAGCTAACTGCCTCCAGTTGCGTTCCCAAGTTGGTTGAGGTCGGTTTCTACTTGTGCGCGCCACTTAAGGCGAGGTCTTCCTCTACTGCGTCCGACGTCTGGCTGGGAATCGAAGACTCTGCGAGCCGGAGTATTGGTGTCCATTCTTTCTACATGTCCTAGCCATCTTAAACGTCCAATGTGGAGTTTTTTTTTTAACCAGGGGTGTATCGCAGGACAGCTCGTATAGTTCGTGGTTGAATCTTCGTCTCCATAGCCCGTCAACGCAAACGGGACCGAAGATTTTCCGAAGAATTTTTCGCTCGAATCGACCAAGGATTTCTTCATCCGCTTTTGATACGGTCCATGCTTCAGCGCCGTAGAACAGGACTGGAATGATCAGGGTCTTATATAGGATCTCCTTAGAAGTTCGAGTGAGGGCTTTACTACTAAATTGCCTTCTTAGCCCGAAGAAACAGCGATTGGCAAGAGTAGTTCTTCGTTTGATTTCTGACGAGATGTTGTTGTCAGAGTTAATAGCGGAGCCGAGGTAGACAAAGTCCCGTACTACCTCAAAGTTATATCTGTCAATGGTGACGTTCTGTCCAATTCGTCGATGTTGTGTGTCCTTTCGTGTTAACAGCATATACTTTGTCTTACCCTCATTTACTGCTAAACCCATTTTTGCTGTCGTATGCGGCTTTGAAATCGATAAATAAGTGGTGGGTATCGATTTGAACTTCTTGCGTTTTTTCCAAGATCTGCCGAAGTGTGAAGAATTGAGGATTTTCCTGGCCCAAAACAACGCTGTTAAGGGCCGATTAGGTTGTTGGTAAACGGTTTTAGGGATACGCGTATCTCGTCACATAGGATCTTGTAGGCGATGTTTAGGAGTTCTTCAGTGGCTGCAGTTCACAGGATCTCAGGAACCCGACCAAATTTTTCCTATGAGTTGGTGAAAGTTACTTACCAATTCAACCTGGTAGGAAGGCCGTATTTTCCTGCAGCCTTGTTGAGCTTATGTTCAGATATTGTAATCCTTACTGGGAATTTTCGCTGTCATCGTTTATATTGATAGGTTCGTTCTGCCTGCAGTGGATGCAGTGGCCTAGTGGTTAGTGCGTTGGACTATTAAGCGCGGGATATCTGGTTCAAACACCTAAGTTTTCTCCACTGCATAACCCCTTGCGAAAGTCTGACAAACATCCAAGAGTAACACTGGAGGTCCGACAGGATTCTGCTCGCTCCTTGTTTTCCTGAATTTGACGTTTTACAATTTGGCAACATTTTCGAACATCTATCCTGGAGAAAAGCCGTTGTTCTCCCATTCTTGCTTAATGGCTGCTCTCGTCTTCACCTGAAGCTTCGGAATTTGGAATTCTTTATAAAACCAGCGAGAAACCTAGCGCATTAGTTGCGTCTGATCGAATAGTTTGTTGACATCATCTTCCCCATTGTTTTTCGACGGTAGATGCTGGTGGTATAGTGTTAATTGAGAGGTTGAGTAATCGCGTTCTGCAAAGGACTTGGGGGACTCTTGCGATTGCAGTCTTTCGACATTAAATTGGCTGCAATAAGGTAGTGGTCCGACTCAATGTTAGCGCCTCGGAAAGGATGCATCCCTTTTGTTTATATGATCAACTTGATCGACCGTTCGTTGATCTCGAGACCGTCATGTGCCCTTATAATATCGAGGTGAGGAAAGTTTGTGCATTTCGTTCGGCAACGAAGTCAAATATCCTAAGTCCGTTGCCAGACGTTGTGTAGCGTGGCCTGTGTTTTCCGACAATACTACTTAAGATGTCTTCTGTAACAACCATTGGATTGAAATCCCCCAGTGCGATTTTGACATCGTATACTTCGGTTGTCGCTCAAATGTTTTGCCCAGAAGCTCGTAGAAACAGTCCTTCGCAATATGATCTTTTCCTCCGTCGGAGGGTAAATGCATATAAGGCTTATGTTGTCAAATTTGCGTTTGATGCGGATTGTCACAATGCTTTCCCAGAATGTTTTCAAAATGAAAGAAGTCTTACTTGTCTTAGACTCTCATTTATACAAATTCACATCCGAATAGCCTGTTTCTGTTTACTAAAGGGGTTTTCAATAAGAGCACTACAAAAGTTTTTTTTTAAATTAAACAAAAACGGTTTTGGATATCAATGAAATTCTTTATTCCTGTGAAAGTACGTTCGATGCCATTATGTATGGAACTCGATTTGTTTTGCATGGCCACCACGGGCACGCTTGCAGAAGTCCAGACGCTGAATCCAATTTTCGACGGTTTTCAAGCATAAATCGGCCGATACTGCTGCAATTTCACGTTCGATATTCGTACGGAGTTCATCAATCGTCGCTGGCTTGTTGGCATAGACCATAGACTTGACGTAGCCTCACAGGAAATAGTCTAACGGCGTCAAATCGCACGACCGAGGTGGCCAAGCGACTGGACCATTTCGTGAGATAACACGTTCTCTAAACTTGGTTTCCAATAAATTGATTGTGACATTCGCTGTGTGGTTTGTGGCGCCGTCCTGTTGGAACCACATGTCCTCCAAGTACATAATATCCAATTGGGGCCAAAATATTCGGTTATCATTGAACGGTAGCGATTCCCATTCACAGTAACGTGCCGGTCTTGATCATCACGGAAGAAGTACGGTCCAATGACGCCGCCGGCCCATAGACCGCACCAAACCGTAATTTTTTCGGCATGCAATGATGACTCATGTAGTACGTGTGGATTGCTGCCTGACCAATACCGCATATTTTGTTTATTGACGAAGCCATTCAGCCAGAAATGAGCCTCATCGCTGAAGATGATTTTTCGATGAAAATCCGAATCATTTTCAAGTTGTTGCTCAGCTAAATACACGAACATACGACGCTTCTGGTGGTTAAGCGGCTTCAGTTCTTGCGTCAATTTAATCTTGTAAGGATGTAGGCCAAGGTCTTTTCGCGAAATTCGCCAAAACGACGTCACAGAGATGCCCAACGCTTGAGAACGACTTGTAAGAGACACATTTGAGCTTTCTTCAACTGAAGCCTCAGCGGCAGCAATATTCTCGACACTACAGGCACTTCATTGTCTCACTGGGAGCATTTTGTACTGTGCCTGTGGATTCAAATTTGTCCACTAGAGGTTGAATTGTTGATCTGCTAGGACGATTATGACGACCATAAATTGGACGTAGCGCTCTAAACGTTGAGGCCACTGACACTGAATTTCGGTAGTAAATTTTAATAATTTTTACTCGTTGTTGGCCGGTATATCTTTCCATCATGAAATGGCAACCCTTACTAAAGAGAAATGTCAAAAGAGCCGCAAGAAATATGGCGTCGTTTGCTGTCCCTGTCGCTCTACTTTTGTAGCGTCCCTGTTGATGAAAAACCCCCTATAACACGGACAGTAGAAGATGTCACAGTTTTTCATTCTCTGTTTGCCCAGCTCATCGAATTTCTTGGATGGCAGTAATGTCTGTTTAGGGCATCCGCTGGTTGTTTGGCTGCACCTTTTTTGTTTAATGTTCTCACATTCCAGGTGCAGATATGAACGTCGTTTGACCTTTTTTCGTTTTGCATGGTCGTCAACAACAGGATCAGACCTTTCCGAAGTTCTTGATTTCTTTTTTCGTGAGTGGGTAGTTAACCCAAAACACAACACAAAAACTGGAGGTCGAGTTCCAATTTTTTTAGGTTCCACTAGGAAATGGGCCATCTACAACGGGATTGAGCGCTGTCATTGACCATGGCCTTTCGGCTCTTCGGCAACAATCTCTGTTCAAAGGGTCTGACTTACCCTTGAGATTCCTAAATGACATGTTGTCCCAATATTTCGAAGCAGCACTTTTTGGTTGTTCACTTTGTCCATCCTAACTGGGACTGTATATACGTCACCGTTGATTCCATCTTGGGAATTCTTCAGCTGCCATGCTGGAACAGGCACATGACTTAGTATGATGTGGTTGTAACCAAAAAGAGACAGATGTTGGTATCAACTGACACTATCTTGTAATCAAGGAAGGTGGTTGGAAAAACGAAAGCTTAAAGGTGTAAACACAATTGTTATGCCCATACAGTAAAACAACCCTTAGATATGTGAAATTCATACGTTTTTTGCTGCTGTTAGTGTCAATATTGGTTTTCGTTTCTTTCGCATGTTGTTCACCCTGTAATCGTTCAAGTGAGTGAGTGAGTTCTCGGTACAGCAGATGCATAACTTGCTCCGCCGCGACCAGCCTTACCCAATGGTGGGTGTTATTTCGCATATCGAATGATCCAAACTCTGAAACGTCAATCTTTTCAAGAAAATTCATTTAAGGAGGTTTGTTTTTTATATGTATGTGTATGTATTTGTTTTTTAAGGAAAAAAACAAATTGCAAAACTTCAATGTCAATATGTCAGCTCTGGCTAATACCGACTGCGTAAGCCCACTTTTCTTTTTCATTATTTAAATTCAAAAATTGCATTATAACCACTCAGCAACTACTTGTCATTATACTTGGAAAACGAAATGTAGGATAACGCCTACAAAGTCTGCGAAACCTCTTGCTTAGGCGGCGTACAATCAAATGATCAACGGACCAATAAAGCGGTATATACCTACACACACACACCACCCTATCCAAGCAATTATTTCTATATTTGATGATATGTATCTCTTTCAAACTCTGCCGTTTGATACCAATTTTAACAGATATACGAGACTAAGTATAAGCGATTCATTTCAAGTGACCGGATTCGGCAACCATCACACACATAGGCGTAGAAGTAGATACGTGTTGAATAATTTACAATTTCAAAGTTGAAAAAGGTAGGCGCAAGCTACCGCCGACGTCTTAACACCTACGTTCGCACTGGCAAATATCTCGAGCTATGTTACCTAATAAGACCGAACGAGATCGTTACTTTCCATTTAATTCATCGATCGATGTCTCATACGGCATTGTTTCTGTGTGACATGTATTGAATGAATGAATTCTCCTCGATCGCGAAGCTATGTAATTGATAGGTACATTGTCTAGAGTTTGAGTTGTGATGAAGAGCTTTGGTTATCTGTCGCCCGTCGATATGTGCGTTTTCAGTTTCCTGAGTCATAATAGCTTCAAGCTGAATATACGAACAACATAATGAAATCCTTGAGATTACATAACACCTTCGATAAAATGCTGGCTGAGTAAGCATCACAACTTGAGGAACGTTGAAGTGGGATTCGAGCTCAAGCGCTCTCTTTCACCTAATTACACAATTCATTAATGGCGGGCCTTAATCCGCATCATTAGACAAGAGTATCAGGTGTTTTGATGGTGTTTGCTTGCGATTAAGTGGTCACTTTCGGATGTGTTTATCTTTTGAGCGTGGTGCCTCGCAAAAGACTGTAATTGTTAGGCAAATAGGCTTCAAACCTTTGTCCGATTGCTGACCTAATTCGATGCATATAAAATATTTTCGGATCTATTCAAACAAAATCTGGAAAGCAAACATGCTATCGAGTTATTTGCTAAATAAAAGTGGAAAACTGTTTTGGTTGCTTCTAACAGTATAAATATGGATTTACAGAGTGAGATGCTGTCACAAAAGAAATCCGAACTTAAACTGACACGATCATCAAAAGTTAGGCGAATATCCATTAAATTGGTCGCAAGGCATTTTGATTTGATACTATTTGACCAAACCATCGATGCATGGAATATTCCGTTCGGAAAAATTGGTACTCCGGCAATACTTTAAATAAATCTAATTTTGGGAGGTTTCATCCGCAATCTTATAAGGCCAGTTCCACTTACAGATCCCATTTAGAGGTAATGGCTAATAAATTGGATTTGGATTCACAACTGATAGCAGCTTGATCAATCCTAGGTTTGGCTGCATGTGACCACTTTTATTAATCTAAAAAAATACCCCCAGATACGAAATTGGCTCCATATTTTTTAGTGCTCTACGAAAATGCAGCATTAAATATGATTTCTGGAAGAAAACAAAAATCCGATGCGGTCACATATTAACTTTCATATTCCCTTCAATACGAACGGCTTAGAACCTTTCTAGTGTGCTCTGTGTTGCTCTCATCGAAGAGCAGATTAAGTACTCTAATTCCCAAAAGAGACTGCGCAGCTTATCCCATTCATATACACATGTGTAATGAAGAGAAGTAGTGACAAAATGCAACTTTAAGTATATCTAGACGAAAAATCAATCAATCCAACCTGGGTACTCATTCCGTAACTTTCAAAACGATAATCGTTGACGATAGTGAAGGAGACTTTCTGGGTACGAACCGTTGTAATTTGTACACATGTTCACACACACAATGTAGAAATTGCACGCCATGTTTCTATCAAGTCTCCTACACTATCGTCAACGATAATCGTTTTGAAAGTTTAGGTATGATTACCCCTAACTTGACCTCGAGGCAACTAATCAAATGTCGTTTCAAAATCAAGAAAATAAATTTAGAAATGCTAGTTATTCTTCTTTTGTTCATGTTGCAGTAACACTTAAACTACTCTTGGAGCATAGGGCGACAACCAGGTCCTTCAATCTCTCTCTGTTTGCAGCTCAATACCACGATCGTAAATTTTCGGGTTGAGCTTCCGTCATAACAGTTGACCTCCATGTTGTTCTTGGCCTACCAACTCGCCTTAAAACTTAAGGGTTCCATTGAAAGCACTGCTTCGCTATGTTGTCATCTGGTTTCCTCAGTGTATGACCAATCCAGCGCCATTTTCTCTGCTTGATGTCCACTTTTGTTTGTCCAGTCCTAAGCCAAAATTCATTGTTGGAAATTACTTGTGGCCACCGGATCTTTAGGATGTAACGCAGACAATGATTAACAAGAGTTTGGACCTGCTCTAGATGTTGGCGGATTATTTCCAGAATTCACATGCGTAAAGCAGTACAGATTTTACATTGGATTCAAACAATTTTAACTTAGTGCGAAGCGATATTTAGCTTGAGTTCCACGCTGGAGAAAAGATGCCGAGTGCACTACGAGCTTTCTTCAGTCTATTTCCGACATCCAGATCCGTTCCACAATCGAGTGACACATAACTACAAAGATAGTTGAACTGCTTGACCTCCTTCCTCTATGATCTCACATCTCAAGATAACCTGCTGTTGTCGGGCTCGGCTAGTGTGCATAATTTTTATCTTGTTGGCATTTATCCTTAAGCCAGCCACCTCCCCATTCTGTTGCAATGAATGACTCATTTGGTTAGTCTAGGCTAGTCATACCTACTCCTTGAACTTTTCGAGTAATATTCTTAGAGCGAGCACTCCCTGGGAAGACTCTCTCGAGTTAAACGGTCGAAAGAATTGCCGAATCGAAAATCAGTTCCAATCGGAATTCAGTTTGCTTTCGAAGTATTTGTTGCGAAACAAAATAAACGAAGCATACAATCAAAAATAAAAATATCAGGCATTAACGGTCCCTATAGGGCATCAAACGAAGCTCATCCATTCATTTGCGAAGTTGTACTTTTGTCACGAAAAGGAGGACCTCCTGCTTAAATTCGAATACGAACCGCAATGAGAAACGTGTCGTTACTTTTGGGATTTGAACCAAGGACGACAATTCTTCTTCGGACCTTACCGAAAAAATTCAACTCTAGCTGTCAAACATTGTGGACTTACATATTATGCCGCTGGGGGATCATTTGCGATAAATTTCCTCGGACGATCTGTTCCACCAAGTCCGAGAAAATTTTCTTCCGAACGGATACCTTGGCAGGACCTGTAAATGGAGAAGTCTTCTGTCACCCTATTAAAAAAGCGAAAGCGAGTTATATCAGTGGGATAGTGAGGAACCTTGTAGGCATCCAACTCATGCTTCGAAGTTGATACAAAAAGTTAAAACTCTTTGACATCCCGACCAGATCGGGAAAATAAATCGTACTGATCGCCATTTAAGGCGATCGATAAGATCATTATCGGAACTAGTAGCTAATCAGTCTGCATGGGCGGGACTACCTCTAAATAACGATCCAATACCAGTTACCATGATCAGTAAATTGATCACTGATCCTGATCATTAGAAGTCCTTTTTTCACTCTTTCGGCTCTAGCTAAGATCATTAATCCTCACTTTGCCAATCGCTACGTGCGATGAATTTGCAGGTCCTCTTTACGTAAATCCTTAAGCATTTCTGGCCAGATTTTATCAACACCAATACATTTTAATACCCTATCCCATAGGGGTATATTAGTTTTGACATTCAGTTTGTAACATATAGAAACAATTTCGATAGATATACCTCAACGTATATGGATCGACTCAGAATCGCTAGCTAAGTCGATCTAGCCATGTCTGTCTGTCTGTGCGTCCATCCGACTGTGTGTCACCGATTTTTGGGCTTTAAATTTTGAGCTAGACGAAGCTGTTGTAAAAATTTAAAAAAATCCGCCCCACGTTGTTTTAATCCAAACGGTAGGACATTTTGGAAAAGTGTCTGAACAACTTATTTAGATGATCCCCCAATACCGTTTTCATTAAGCTAAACATTCTCAGTCAAATTAGAAAATATTTGAAAAAACTTTTGATGCAAAATCATTGGTAATATTAACATGAATATTTCGTCTATAGATCATTTTAGCCCACGCCCACTTTTTGGTCGTACAAAAGTTTAACTTATAAAGGGTCTTTCATTAAGCGATATCATCGTAATTTTCGATTCGTTTGAGAGACATATCGATGCCATTATGTATCGAATATAACATCGTTCAAATATCCGCCGTGGTTTTTCTAGGTGTCGCGCATTCGAAATGTCCAATTTTCCATGAATCTGGTGCATAAAACAGGCTGAATTTGACCAATGGCATGGGTTATGTTGGCTTTGAGGGCCGATGTGGATTGTGGCTTATTCGCATAGACCTCCGACTTTAGAAAACCCCCACAAGAAAAAGTCTAACGGGTTTTAATCGCATAATCTCGGTGGCCAATTCACATCACCTCCACGTGAGATGACAATGCCCTCGAATCGCTCGTTTAGAACTTCCAATGTACCTTGAACTGTCCGACACTTAGCACCTTCCTGTTGAAACCTCATGTCGTTGGTGTCCATATCATCTAATTCAGTCCAAAAGAAGTTGGTAATCATCGACCTATATAGCGCTCGCCATAGACATTGATGGGCTGGCCAACGTCGTTCTCAATGAAATATGGACCGATGATGCCGCCAGTCCAAAATGCACACCAAACAGTAGCATTTTCGAGATGCATTGGACACTGTGGCTCAAAGGTGGATATGTACAAAAAATACATATTTTCGCGCAACAGGCTCGTTAGTACCCAGGGCCTAGCTTTCTCACAACCATTCATGTGAGCGTGTGTACTTCTTGCACGATGGTGGGACCTCCTGTTTTATGCCGACTCCGAACGGCTAAGTTGAGATAAGCTATTCTTGACAATTGATACTACTCGGATGATTTGTCAGACCATCACGAGAGGAGGGCCAGTGAAAAATCATTTAGGTGTTGCTACGGCTGGGTATCGAACCCAAAGCCAGGATATGTATCGTCCCGAATTCAGAAATTAGGGTCGGTTATCAACTGTTTCATAAAGCACATTCAGCGAACACTTGTCGTTGTCTTTGTTCGTTTACATTCACCTCCTGGTTCAGTTGAGTTTTATACGGATTCAGGTTCAAGGCACGACGCAAAATTCGACAAGTTGTGGTATGCGAAAGGCCGAGTTCTTTTAAGCGACGCGAAATCGACTGCATCGGTTTCTCCTGCACACTCTCATGGACAGCGGCTATGTTTTCGGTAGATCTTGCCTTTCGTCGACGTACGGGTGTTGATTTTACGGTTTAGAGAACCGGTGGATTAAAATTTATCCACCTCTCACTGCGAATAGTCCTCTTGGTAGACGATTATGGCGGCCGAAAAATGGGCGAAGCGCGCGTAAAACAATTTTATAATTTGATTTGGAAAAGCAGACTTAATAAATGGCAGCTAATTTGACAGATGTAGCTTCAGCAATATAACCGCTATCAACTGCCAAAGTTTGAAAGTCACTATTGGAATATCCCATAACATCCGTTCGTGATCAGAATTGTTGTGAGAAAAAAAATCTAGATCCATGTTGCGTCAACTATTAAAATTTCGTTGCCACCGGTCCTTTCTAGAAAAGTCACACACGTTTTAAATGTCAAAAAAGAATGACAATACAAATCCTTCTAAAATGATCAAGAACAGATATATCCCCTTATTTCAATATAAAGTGGGCATGGTCGATTGCTTATTTTTAGCAATTTAATCAGTGTAATGTGTCAATTTCTTACAAACAATCAGAGTAATGAGTAATGTGTCAATTTCTTACAAAAAAAACATTTATTTATGTCCCAATTAAAACAATTGGCCTGTTTTTTGGTGGGTTGTTGTAAACGGCTGATATGAAATTGGACTTGAATCTAATCTCTATGCATACAATCTCTATGTTCACAGATTGTTACACCTGTTATGGACTGATAATGACAGCAAAAGTGTTGCCACTTGTTGTTTTTATTTTGCTTGCTTTTCCAAAGTAAACATAAATTGTGCTTTAATACACTAACTCCCTTAATCCTGCCAAATAGAAGTAATCAAATATAGATCTAGTTGTACTCAGATTTAACTTAACAAATTCACTTAAAATTTTATGACTTTTGTTGAGTAAACACTGTTTTTATGAAACGCTTTAACTTGAAATTTTTTGTAGACGTGAGGGTTGTAAATAAAATAAAAAAACTAGGATACAGCTAACAGCTTGAGACTTTAGATGGATATTGGTGTAAATGCATTGAGATACACCTTTTGGAAATCTGATTGGAGATTGTGTACATAATGACTTTTGTTCATATTGTAATCAAATATAGATTCAGTTCTACTTAGCATTCACTGAAGAAAGATAAACCTCATTTTCACTTTATTTGTAAAATATTTTTACGCTGTAGTTTTTATAAAAATGGAGTTCGTAAATGAAATAACACTAGGATTGTATATGGAGGTTTGTGCACTGAATATAGATAAACCTTTTAGACATTTAACAGCAGATTGTGTGATTTTGCTGATATTGTAGTGCTTTTTTATGTCAATCTAATGATAACAACTGGCTATATACTAACCTACCCAAAAATATAGCTCTGCCATACTTAGCGCCTTGTCGAGGATAGGTCAGCTAGCATCATAAATATTTGGCCAAATGCTCCAGAGACCTCTTTGATAATATTTAACTTCTCTCCGCTAAGACGCATGGATGGTCTGCAAGAACAGCTTGAAGCATTGCCTGGTTGAAAACATACCACCCCTTAGAAAGCTGCAGGAGATTATGCTGCATCATATTGGCCAGATGTTTTTTATTCTCTTTTCTGTTTTGTTTTGAACAAATTAAGGTGGAATCTTCCAAAGCACCAATTTGAATGGAAAAATATTTAACAAATACAGCGTAGTTTGACAGTGTAAAAGAAAATGCATTTCGACAATTCAACTCTAGGCATGTAAATGCTGACTAATGCATTTCAAAAATTCAACTCTAACCATGTAAATGCTGACTATAAAGTGGCTATGATGTGAAACATAAATCTAAGTGTTGATTTTTTTGTTTATAAATTTTTCTCAGGTGAGGCGAACCTATAACGCTCCAGGAGCGCCCTGAGATGATGCTTGCAGATGTTCATTGACTCAGCTCTTGAATTGTTGTAGACTGTATATTGTTGGAAATATATTTTCTGGAAGTTCGTCCGACACAATTGTGGTGCCTAGCAAAGGCATCGATTCTTCTGAATTGACTGTATTCTTCATTTCGATTTGCGGAACTTTGGACTTGTTCTTCCTTGTAAATGTCAGATACTGGATTTTCACTGAGTGGAATTGAACCAGATTTGCCTCTCCTAATTGTATAATCTGTTGAATGTCTTTGTTTGTATAGAGCAGATTTTTTCGCATCTGTATTGGTTTGCTGCAATAGCGGTAAAAGGCGTATCGTTTGAGCCAAATGATGTCATCCTTTGTTGTTTGTCCCTTCAGAATATCGGTTGTGGCTCGCGCAGTGTGTGCCGTTGCTCCGTCCTGTTGGAACCACATGTCCTCCAATCCTAATTCGTCCAATTGCGGCAGAAAAAACTCGGTTAACATGACCCTAGGGCGCGTCCACTGCCGTCCACTGTTGTCGTTTAACCAGCGGCGTTCTCGAAAAAAAAAATGGCCCGATGACTCCTCCAGCGCACCATGAGTAACTTTGACCGGGTGTAATGGCTCCTCGTGGATTTTCGGTGCCCCAGAAGCGATAGTTTTGCTTGTTCACGTACCCGCTGAGGTGGAAATGTGCCTCATCGCTCATTATGATTTTGGTCGAAAAATCGTCCACTTCGTCCTCGAGATTGAGGATGGCTTGAGCGTAAGTTAAACGCGTTTGGCGGTCGACAGGCAGCATCTGATGCACTGATTGGACTTTGTACGGGAACATGTTTAAGTCTTTGACCAAAATTCGCCTTAGAGAGGACCGGCTGATGGCTAATTGCGAGGCAGGGCGGGGCGTCTGGTCGATGTTTCCGGCGACAGCTCGACATTCTCGGCACTCTTGGCAACGTCTCGTGTGGTCCCATACGCTTCAAGTTTGGTGGCCAAGCGGCGCAGTGTTGGCGCAGTCGGTGTCGGACGGCCGGGAATCGGCCACGGAATTCGCGCTGCGCCAACTCTACAGACGAATTGTTACGCAAAAAAATAGACACGATTATTCCGCGTTCTTGGGGAGTGTATAGCTCAATAGGTTGTTCACTTGTATCCTACATCTGTCTATTTCACAAATGTCAAAACAGATTTGACATTGCCGGCCATTTGCAGCATCTTCCAATAGGGTGATCTCTTTTGGCCCACCTTGTATTAGTGTACCGTCATCGGTAAAACTAAAAATGCGATTATTTGTTGACCTCAAAAGATGGTTAATATGCACCTGAAATAGAGTCAGAGAGAGAATAGACCCTTGAGGTACCCCAGCGTTTTTAAAGAATGCAAGAGGAAGCCAGTAGCTGTCAATGTGGCTAGCAAAGCCCTCTGCTAAACTCGATCGAAAACCTTGGAATTACACAGGACAATAGTTTCCATAGCTGGGTTACAAAATTTATATTAGCAGGAGCCCATATTGGCTATCGCTATTCTTTCTTAACTTCTTCTCTAGTTCTAGTTTTTAAGCATGATGCATGCATTTTCTTCTATTTTTGGGAATAGGTATAGGTTGGATTAGCATATTCTCCAGCAACATGTCCTGTTGATAATAGGACATGGAAAATAACTTGCAAAGAACGGCTGCAAGTTGTCTTGGTAGTGATAGAGAGAGCTTTCACTACTCTACTCTGTCACGTTGACACTTTACGGTGTCATTCCATTTTAAGACGTAATCCATATTTCCTTGTCTGGTGACGTTAAAATGTTTTTTTTCAAACGCTTTTCCTGCCCCGGAACTGCTAATTGTTTCTTTATGTTAGCGAACAGTCCCAATTGAATTTATATTCTAATAAATTTCAAAATGAAGGCTTGCTTACAGCCATTACATGAGTCAGCTTTTTTTATTAGCATTTGACTATTGTACAATATAAGGTGACACATTCGATGTGGTAGCCATATTCGGTGAATATGTGACGACTATAATTGAAATTTATTCACCACGATAGTTTGAATATTAAGTGAATAGCATTTAAACACAATTTGTTTCGGGGTATTAATTAGATGAAAATAAAAGGCAAAATACTAAAAATAAACTTATTGAGACTAAGTTTATACGATAGATAGTCTGAGTACTAAAACGTGGACAAAAATCTTTAAACACGATTCGCAACACGGGTTTTTGATTAAAATAGACGTCTATTAAAAGAATTAACAAGGAAATGAGTCCGTTTTTTTGTTAATGGGGTGACCAACATACCTTTCCAACACACTTATAGTTGTTGGCATAATGCTTTTAGATGCGTACTTAATTTTACAAAGGTTTCCTTCTCAAAAACTGCGTACGGGAGGATTTATTCATCTTTTTTTGTGGATCGGGCAAACGATGCTGAGGTTATATTCTTCAGGCATACTTTCATCCGACCAACATTTTCATGTTCTATCTTAGGCCCATCCGTGTAGACCCATCCGTCTGATGTTATTGTCTTAATCAAATCCGACTACCATCTGAGGCGACTGGGGTTGATGGCTTGAAGTTATGCTCAATACTTCGTTGGGTAGTGATATTGTCACGAGGCTCTCAGTCTCACAGCTGCACAAGTTGCGGTATGTTTGCCGTAAATATCTAGGGGCACTAGATGTAGGATAATATCTAAAGCTATGGAGGGGGTACTTCTTAGAACTCCGCAAATGCATATGCCAGTTGATATTTGAACATATTCCCTAGAAGGTTGCGGTTAGAGGCTGTTTCCAGAGCCATCAACCAGACTAACAAACATTACTAGAGTATGTGTCTAAAGAGAGACCATTTTGTAATAGTTCTCTCGGGGTATTAAGGTACTTCCCTGATACAGCTATTGACATCTGGTTAGACAGTCACTCGTTTACTAGTAGCTCGTTGACCACTAGGTTCAAGAGAAGAGTAGATATGACGTCCCCTTGTGGGATGCCACAGCTCACAGATCTACGTGCCTGTAAATAGCTAAAAGATCATCAACAGAGTGCATTAACCGCAGTTAACTGGTCATCGTGGTTAGCAACCATGGTAGCAGGATATCAAGGTTGTATTGAAGCTCCGCAGGTATACCACCATCTGGTCCAGGGGATTTGAGTGGTTTGAAGATTTTGACGGCCCGAAGAAGTTTTTCTTTGGTGATGATATCATTGCTATATTGAATGGATGTTTTGAACTGTTTCAGCACCCATAGGGTTAGATGAGCTGCCAGGATAGTAAGTGTCCAAAAGTAGATTAATCGTTTCCATACTGGAGGTTCTCCATTAACCGCCTGGTTTAAGTACGTGGTTAAAAATTGATGGACTGGTGGAAAGATTTTACGGAGTCTAGAAGCCTCTGGGGTTTCTCTTTGTTACCACAGGAGGTGCTCCAGGATGCTCTCTTTTCCTGCTTCAATAGAATTTTTGTAAGTTTTGAAAGACGACATATATAGGTCCCAGTCTAGTGTCTCTTTGGGGCCCTGGTTTTGTTGAATAGTTGCCTACATTTTTTCCTGATAGTGCCGAGGTGGGAGTTTCACCACGGAGGCTTGGTCTTGGATAGGATAGGCCGATAACCTTGTATTGCTTAAGGCTCATGAGAGGGTTATCCCCAGGCTTCCTAGTTCTGTTTTGTTATTCTGTCCCTTTTAATGTGTCAGACAGAAGTTTGTTGGCTAAAATGTCTCTATATAGTGACCATTTGGTTTTCTCTAGATTCCTTAAACCCTTCGGGTTCAAAAGTATATAGGTGATAAGCTTCTTAATTTGGCCGAAAGAAAAGCGATCCTTCAGTCGTCAATTGCTTCCTTCAATTCAATTTCAGGAGGACGTTGTCCAATTATGTTCAAACACCTTTCAAGAAGGCAGGAATGTTTCCAGCTGATCTACTTGTACATATGCTTGTGCTTATCTTCTACTAAGCTTCTTTCTTCAAAATAATGAATGTGCGGCAGAGGATACACAAATGCGTTTTGATGGCTGAGCAATGAGCTAATGTTGTTCGTCTTCGGCAGGGTTTTCAGTGCGATATCATCCTCTAATTTTGGGATTATACTGGAGGTAACTCGAGAAACTTGTTTTCATTCAATTTTAATCCAGAGCTACGAGTTAACCCTGCAAGTTTGATGAGTTAACCGTGGATTAAGTGATCAGATGTTTAGACATTATTTTCATTTCTATTAATAATGTAAACTCTATATTTTAACTTTTAAGAAAATAAATACGCGCACGAAGTATTAAGATAGAGATCTCAGCGATTCGAAATTGTGTTTGAAATCTTGAGTTTAACTGTTTTAAGAAGAAAACGCTTGTAAAATCTCTACCAAACCATTTTCATTTGTTTGGGGAAAAGGAAGCCAAACAATTGACAACTGAGCTGTCGCAGAATCGATAAACTTCGATAACTTTTTGACAGCAAAGTCGATAAATTATCAGTGTTGCCATATTGAATTACCACGCATGGAGTCAAATTTAATCCTGCAATGCAAAACTGCTCATGTGTTAACTCTAGATTAAATTTAATCCAAGGTTGACTCTGAATTTACTCAGATTTAACTTAACACTATCATACGCTCAATGGTCAATCTAATGACAATGATTCCAAAGTCTAGACTATGGACACAAATCATTCACACCATTCACAGACATCTTAAATTACAAGCTAACATAAATCCCTGCTCTCATTCCTACCGTCTTCGAGGCGCATATAGCGTCATGAGCTCTCTGACTGCATTTGTTTTTATTGACATTTTTCATCCCTAACAGCGTCAATATTGATTTTCTACCCAAACGATGACAGGTGGTATATTGTTTGACATATTTGCGCCGATAGGTAAACAACCGCTGCTGTAAAAATCATACTCACCTCTTCCAGAGAGGTTAATGAAATTTTCTTTTCGCATTATGCATATTAGTGTGAATTTCATGTTTAAATTATTCAAATTACCAAGTGAAGATGATTAATTTGTATTTGGTTTCTTTTTCCATAGCTTCCTATCTGTCGAGATTAGACAAAAAAAAATAAACCGTCATTTTCAATCGTTTTGTCTATCAAACTTAGATGAACACATAACGGTTCGATGTTTTAAGTCGATTAAAAATCAATTAAATACACACTGCTTGGTGTTTTTATTTTTTTTATTTTTTTTTGTATCTCAAGGTAGGAGGTAAGACACTACTTTTAATTACCACTCCCGAATTGTGCTATCAGTAACACTAAACACGCAACACATGTAATTAAAACTTGTACTTTGGCATTGTTTTGCTGCCTGTGGTTAGATGATGTTTACACCCTGTGATTCAGTGCTCCATGACATCATACTCCAGCAGTGACGTCACTTGTGCAATCTAACCCAAACCACACACGGACACACCGTCGTCTCCGCAATTCATTGGAATCTCAACTCGAATATATGAATATCTGTATATTTTTTTTTTTTTTTTTTCAAATGACCAAGAGAATTTTCAACAACATAAGACTGACAACTTGAGTCGCCTTGTATCTGAATGCGGTCGCGGTGCGGGCCCGGATCAACTTGTTCAAGTGTTAGTGGTCTGGTCGGCGGCGGGGTACCTTTGCATACCTGCTCCGATCAATCTGTGATCGTCGCCAACGAGAACGTACAATCCCCGTCATTCGCAAAGTCACTTTGTGATGATGATTATTTCTCCTACCTTCGTGCAGGTTCAGGTACTCTCACATCATTCCCACAAACTACAAGAAAAAAAAAAAATTTGTATTCAATCTAATGCGGATTAGTTGGTGTAGCCTACAATCTTAGGCCATTCATACATTTGGTTTCTTATGGTTTCTCCGCAACCAACACATAGATACACATTACTCTCGGCAGAGTACGAGTTTTTTTTTCGTTCTGCACTAGTGTTTGTTCGTGTAAGGTGGTGTGCGACACTTGGATATACGTGAGACTTGGTTTTCTTGAATCAAGACACTTTGTTGTGTTTAGTTCCATTATAAATTTGATACCGAGCGGTCCTCTTTTTCTTTTACTTGTATGAACATTTTTTTTTCCTCACTACATATATTTATTCAATTTAATCCAACAAAAGTACTAACAATATGCAAAACAAAAGTGTTAAACTATTTTCGTATCTATTTTTCATCAAAGAAAAAAAAGTATCTTTTCGAGAAACTCTGAATAGTCGCAGAGAAAATGCATTCACCAGCAACCTGTTTGGTTGACACGAAACACCGTAAAAAATTGTTATCTCGCTCTCTGTGTGTTGTGTGTTGTGCCACATGTATCCGATCGGACAATAAGAATGTGTGTTTAAGTGAAATTCTCTAGTTTTGTGATACATACCGACCTACCGACTTGAAATCAAATAAAATTATTTTTTATCGTTAGTTCCTAGTGAATTTACATAATCCAACCCCTGGCTGTCTAAATGGCCAATTTATAACCACTGAGAGTGATTTCCAGTCGTATCTAATCACCGACTTTATACGCTACTACGGCCTTGATTATAATAGCAAATACGAATTGAATGTGTATCTTCTACCCGTGTTGGTAGGATAGGAAAAAAAGCTCAATTCAGCTTTTATCGAGGATAAATAAACACCCGTTAAGTGTCCACCAATAGTACCTACCTATCATCAAATCACTGTCGTGTGATAATTGATTGTTGTTAATTTTTTCAATACCACTGACAATGTGTGTGTTTTTGTATCTTTGAAAAGCCTCGTTAACACAAGGCTCTTCAACGCAAATGGGATTTCCTTTAGCGAATAATTTCCCTGATAATATCTGAACTGATGGTGCGAGATTTATGCATTGTGTTGCCCTTTTCCTTTATTGAATTAAGAAACCAGCCAGAACCGCCGTTGCTTGGTGAGTAATTGAAGACACAATCAAAAACACCAATCAAAGACACCAATCCATTTGCAAAGGAAGAACGCAGTCTGGCCGCCGCTGCAAGAGGATGCTCTCGGTGACTTTTATTTTTGTTGTTCTTTATTTTTTTTTTTCGAGTGGGGTGCATTCATATTTAGATCCAAAAATAAAAGTCATACAGTGGAGTATAAGTTTTTGCCTTTACGGTTCCTGCTCTTGTGTGTCTTCTGGTATTCAGTTCATTAACCCTTCGGTCGGTGTTTGGAGCGATCTTCTGGAATAACCTCAACACAAATATTTGTGTGTGACGAATTTAGACATTTGCATTTTTTTTTTTTCGATTTACTGTAAAACACCTACGAACGGCGACTGACATTTTGTCATTCGGAACAGTTCAATTGTGTTAAATGATATCTCTATCTGTCAACGTTCCGCTTAGCTTAATCAAATTATACGTTTCGCTTGTCACTTTTGTTTTGCATTCTTGTTTGACATAACGTAATGGGTACACGACGTGACGTTCGCGTAGCCCTCTAAAGCCATTTACATAACAATAATATATCACTCTCTCTCAGCGCAGAATATGAAAAGGAATATTTCGAGAATATTGTGCCAAAACGACATTCGTGTGTGTATGTGAATAGTGTGTGAGAAACTGCGGCGGAAAAGAGAAAATGAATTTATCATTCTCAAAGGTGCCATTGCCCAAGTGAATCTATCAAATGAATTAAAAAAAAAAATCGTGCAATTGAAACGAACAAAAAGTAGGAAAACAACACTTAATAATATAGCTTGTGATAATATAGTTGAACGGGTGTTAATTGGAGTGCCATTAGCCTAATAGAGAAGAGAACTTGTAAAATTCGTGATGACGACTCAGTCATACTATAAAGATCGCCTTGGATTCGATCCACGCGAAGCACTCTACGAGCCATCTAGCCCACCGGCAAAAGGTGGTCGCCATCACCATCAGCAGCAGCAACAACACCAGCAGCAACAACATCATCATCAGCATCATCGTCACCATCAGCAACAACGAATCTCCGTTTCGCCTGGAAACCATCACGATCAGGAGTACGAAACCAGTCCTGCGAAAAAGGCAAAACAAGGAACACCTCAAGGTGGCTACGAGGATGCCTTGACACAATTTAAAGGTACCATGTCTATTTGGGAGTATTTCGTTGAAAACTGGGACATTGTATGTAAGTCGCCGTCAAACTCGGTAATTCAGTGTGTTATGCGTTTCTTGCTGTTGTGAGCTTGGCTTTCAATTAAGCCTGACATTGCGTTTGGTTTTAACTTTTTTTTTCTCACAATAACAAAATAATACAGAAGCATGGAATTTTTTTTTTAAACATTAACTGGCTGAGTGCTGCCAAATATGAACATTTTGTGCAGATGATGTCTTTGAAAAAAAAAAAAAAAAAAAAAAAAAAAAAAACGATCGCAGGAATAAGCAGAACTCCGAAACTTAACATTTGTATGTCTTTAGTTCTGAAACGTAAAAACAGCTAGAAGACGGTTATAAGTTATTTTAATACCTTTGCTGGTAGTATGTCGTGATAACTTAACTTGAATTTTATTTTCTCATATTCGCTAGCTGAGTCGATATAGACAGACCTGTTTGTCCATTCGTCCGATTTTAAGGCCTTACATTTCAGATCTAAGGTAATAATTTTTTTTTTATATGGAATCCTTGTCCATGCATACAGAAGAAACTTTTCAGAAAAACGTCGTTATTGGTCAAACTGTAAGGAATTTCGAAAAAGTTTGGTATATGATAAGCAATATATCTCAAGCCACTTTTACTTTTTGGGGGCGTTTTCAAGAAAACCTTTCAGTCAAAATTTCAAGAAATTGTAAGAACGTTTTGATGAGATCAGTTCGCTAATGTCCGTATATTAATTTTGTCTTTAGATCATTTTAATCCCTCTTACTTTTTGTGGGAGTTTTTCTAAAAAAAAAATGTGCACAGAGGATGTAACCCCGTCCTAAAATTTTGAGCTAGGATAATGGTATATAAGCTCTTTGTCCACGCCTTCAAAACAAGTTTTAACCTTTTTTAAAACCCGTCCCCTGCCACGCCCTTGTTTCAGATAAACGTCGTTTTTGGTCAAACATATAATTTTTTCAAAAAGTGCCTTAACAAAAATTTAGACAGTTTCGTTTTCTGTCTTTCAAACATATAAAGGGGTGAACCTGGGACTCAACCAACATGCCTCTCCAATTAGCCCGGTCCTTAGCTAACTGCCTCCAGTTGCGCACTCCAAGTTGGTTGAGTTCGGTTTCTACTTGTGCGCGCCACTTAAGCCGAGGTCTTCTTCTACTGCGTCCGACGTCTGGCTGGGAATAGAAGGCTCTGCGAGCCGGAGTATTGGTGTCCATTCTGTCTACATGTCCTAGCCATCTTAAAAGTCCAATGCGGAGTTTTTTTGACCAGGGGCATGTCGCTGTACAGCTCGTATAGTTCTTGGTTGAATCTTCGTGTCCATAGCCCGTCAACGCAAACGGGACCGAAGATTTTTTGAAGAATTTTCCTCTCGAATCTACCAAGGATTTCTTCATCCGCTTTTGATACGGTCCATGCTTCAGCGCCGTAGAGCAGGACTGGGATGATCAGGGTCTTATATAGGATCTCCTTAGTAGTTCGAGTGAGGGCTTTACTACTAAATTGCCTTCTTAGCCCGAAGAAACAGCGATTGGCAAGAGTAATTTTCGTTTGATTTCTGACGAGATGTTGTTGTCAGAGTAAATAGCGGAGCCGATGTAGACAAAGTCCCGTACTACCTCAAAGTTATATCGGTCAATGGTGACGTTCTGTCCAATTCGTCGATGTTGTGTGTCCTTTCGTGTTGACAGCATATACTTAGTCTTACCCTCATTCACTACCAAACCCATTTTTGCCGCTTCCTTCTCTATACTAGCAAACGTGGCTATGACATCACGGAGTCCTACCAATGATGTCAATATCGTCGGCGTATGCTAGTAGTTGCACCGATTTTTGGAAAATTGTGCCTCTGGTGTTGGCTCGGGAGTTTTGCACAATCCTCTCAAGAATCAAATTGAAGAAGTCACGTGACAGCGCATCGCCTTGCCTAAATACTTTTTTGGTATCGAATGTGTCGGTGAGGTCGTTTCCGACCCTAATGGTGCAGCGAGAATTCTCCATCGTCATCCTACACAAACGGACTGTATACCAAAACTAGACATGGCTCTGTATAGTTCATCTCTATAAATGCTGTCAGTCGTATGCGGCTTTGAAATCGATAAATAGGTGGTGGGTATCGATTTGGACTTCTTGGGTTTTTTCCAGGATCTGCCGAAGTGTGAAAATTTGATCGATTGTGGACTTTCCTGGCCTAAAACCACACTGATAAGGGCCGATCAGGTTGTTGGTAAACGATTTCAAGCGTTCACATATTACGGCAGATAGGATCTTGTAGGCGATTTTGAGTAGACTTATGCCTCTGTAGTTGGCGCAGTTCAGAGGGTCTCCTTATTTGCGGATCGGGCAAACGATGCTGAGGTTCCATTCTTCAGGCATGCTTTCAATCGACCAGATTTGGCTTATGAGTTGGTGGATGTTGCTTACCAAGTCATCTCCGCCAGCTTTATAAAGTTTTTAGCCACCCCATTTATTTTGAAGATGATATTAGATAGCAGATTGTTTCCTTCACTAATGTTTATTAAATGTTTTATTTTATTGAGTAATACTCAGAACGATAATCGTTTACAATAGTCTAGGCGGTTTTTTTTGTAAGGTTACTTGTTTAGTTCTTTCTAAATGATAATCGTTAACGATAGTATAGAAGTCTCTCTAGTAATGTGCTGTCGATTTTGTTGTATATTGTGCAACTTTCTCGGAACGTAACAAGAAACTTTTCTCCACTATCGTTTACGAGTATCGTTTTAAAGGTATGTCGTACCTGGGAACATCGATTCTTCTGTATTATCGGTGAGGCTATAATCTCGATAAGAGGGATAATAATTCTAACGAGTATCGTTTTAAAGGTAAGTCGTACCTGGGAACATCGATTCTTCTGTATTATCGGTGAGGTTATAATCTCGATAAGAGGGATAATAATTCTACCAATTACATTTTTTTAGCGTGTTTCTTATCAAACTGGTTCAATGGGGTTGTACAAATGCTTTACTTTGTGGTTAAAAATTTGACTGTCAACGCAATCGAAAAATTTAATGGGCCATTCGTTGTGCAAGAAATATAGCTAGATATACGAAAATATATTTAGAAGCTAAGTTTTAGGACAGGTAATGCCAATATGTCAATTTATGCAGATAGTACAAAATTTGTGTTATGCTGTACTTATTCCCGCCCTTTAATACAGATCGAAATGAACCTGTGCCTCTCAACCAACATGCATTTTTAATTAGCCCTGTCCTTAGCTAACTGCCTCCAGTTGCGCAAATCAAGTTGGTCGATTTCTGTTTCTACTTACGCGTGCCACTTCACGCGAGGTCTTCCTGTACTCTACGTCCGACGTCTGATTGGAAATGGAAGACTCTGCGAACCGCAATATTGGTGTCCAATCTTTAGGAAAAAAAATTATGAACACCTCTCATCTGCTGCGATAATGTGAAAGATTGACTAAATGTCTTCCCTGAGCTTAAAGTTGGAATCTCTAAATTGTCTTATGCGAATTGTCTAATAGAGCCTTGAGCTGTAATCGTGTAAGAAGAAAGCGATCTAACGAAGTCGATTTGAATATTTTTTGAATCAGGTAGGTTAGGTTAGCTTTGATGGACTTTTGACGCTCTAATGAGTTGTCAAATTCGTATATGCCTTCATGGGCTCTTAGGGATACCCGTTTCGGAAAAGAGTTAAAATATGATGAAGGTGCACATTGATGATACTTAGGTGGTGTTATGGTGTGGTTTTTCGGAACTCTGCCACCGCGATCATTTGCAGAAGCGAATGGTCTGGACAATATGGAAGTCTGGATTTGTCCTGTAGGTCTTTTCAGTAATTACTTCCAGATCTTTGTAGTAAAGACTGTCAAGAACTCTCTTACATCTGTTGCAGGACAGTGAAACAGCTTCTCATGCATATATTATACGTTCTGTCTAACCCCATTGAACTAGAGTTCTTACCCAACAGGTTGTGTCATATTGTTACTCCTGTTATTGATGCCTTATGCAGAACTATAAACTTATTCGGATCTTACTATTATATTAAAAATCAGAAAAAATCTTTGTTTTTTGCTATAAACAATGCCATTTAGTCAAAATAAATCACCAACAAGATATAAACGTTTTTTTAAAAAAAATGGTCGCCATTAGTTTCGGAACCAAACAAAATGTCAGTTGGTAACTCTGCTGAGCTGTGCACAATCTAATTGCAATAGATTTTCCACCTCTTCGCACTTTATTTGACATAAATCCTGTATATCTGATATAAGTAAGAAATTTGTGCGACCTTGAATAAAAAATACAAATCTGTGGGGCAACAGGCTCGTTAGTACTAGTGGCCTAGTTTTTTTTCTCACAACCATTCATGTGTGCGTGAGTACTTCTTGCACAATGGCGGGACCTCCTGTTTTATACCGAATTCGAATTAGGCTGCGTTGAGATAAGCTTTTCTTGACAGTTGATACTACTCGGATAATTTGTCAGATCATCACAAGTGGCGACCCTGACTAAAGGCTGCATAAATACTTATGCACTGTATAACTATAAAACCGCTTAAAGTAGTTTTAGCCAATTCCAATGAATAAGGCTGTAAACGTCTAAGTTCATGAAATAAATTATATGTTTCGGTGTCCAAAACTCTAAATCTACTCCAATTGCAGCAAAGCACTACTGACTTTCACTACAAGGAGTGAAATCGATTAATCGGATAAACCCAATTTTGTATTTTTAAATAAATCACATAATGAGTTGCACCCAAATGACAATGAATCGTGTGTATCTTATATTTGCGTTGAGTTGTTGATTATAACAGCTGATTGCACGTGATTCGCATGGTAAATAATGTACGTCGACTCATGCTCTGAAAGTGGCGATCAATCTCCATCCTCTTGTGTGATCTTCACAAGGAATGCGACCGAGTGACATGTTTCACACGGCAATTTACTCTCTGTATAGAGAAAATGTCTTCCCCTTTCTTGATTTGTATTCGCTGTTATTGTTCAACTTTTATTAAGCCTTTCTATAATAATTGAAACGGAAACTTGATTTTTTTTTGTTTGTTTCCCCCTTCTGCAAAAATTATAAGCAAGGCATCTTCCCTCTATATGGGGTGAAAGTAAACCCTTTCTTTGCACTATTACCATGTACTTGATGAGCAACTGTCAGTTGTTTGGAATTTCGCATGAATCTGTTGCAATCCAAAATAGAATTCATTCTAATCATGTGGTGTGTGTAGAGTATATTTACTTACGAATAACATTATCGCTTGACAAGGAAAGCACTCTACTTCTCTATGACTAGTTATGGTCAATGTAGATAAACTATACCGAAACATGCGGTAATATAAATGCCGAGAAGAATTAGTCATTCGGGAATTCATTTGAAGTTTGCGACACGTTGACGTCAAAAAGACGTTAATACAGGAGGGGGAAAAGTAGAAACATTAAAGGAACAAATCAGATTAATCAAGAAGATTTATATTAATTTTTTGTTTCACTTTTTTGCTGTTTTATATAATTTCATAGAAATGTATTCCTTGTTTAATTTTGTAATTCATGTCAAAAATAATAAAATCAATTTCAACTGTCAATCAATTTTCCCTACATTCATATTCAGATGAGTGAAATGTGATCACACTTATACCCGTTTTGTCATTTATAAATAGATATTCTCCGAAAGGTGATAGATACTGATTTTCCATTTTGACACCAACTGTCACATGCATCGCAACATAATAACGCTTTCAATTGCAAGTTTTTATTACGTGTTTATTGATTGGCTTCATAACTACAGCTTACGCTTTGTTTAAAGAAATAAAAAAAATCAATAAATCATTGCAAAATGAACTTAACGAACAAAAAATCAAGAAAGAACTCCTGTTTGATTCTACAGGATGAACTATAATAGTCGGAAGCAATCGGAAGCTAATGTCAAAGTTCTACGTTAAGTTTTCTTCAGTACTGTCAATTACTCAAGTTGCCCATAATACACTTTTGTGAATGGATGTGATTGCAAACAATAAAAACAAAATTTCGTTGCTTATGAACTTACAAATTTAAATGTGCACAGCTGTTAAAGCGAAATGTCAAATTTTTGTATTAAAGAACAAAAGGAAGAGAAAGAGCGAATGAATTAGGTTTTTCGCAAGTGAGCAATTGTGAACGAAAACTGAACAAATCGAAGTGAAAATTATAGCTTTTCGTCGTGCAATACAAATTGCATGTTTTCGCACAGTTACAGAAGTGGTCGTCCGCAACCATCTTCTATTATAGTTAATAGGCTTACGTCTCCATTTATTTTACAAATGTCAGCGATATCACCGATTCTATTCTAAACTATAGCCCAGGCCAATAGGATCATACTTTATGACTCAACCTACTTTAAAATTAGTTACCTGTCAGTAGTGTAGATGAAATATGTTTGACAGTAATGAATTTAATTTCAATAAGAAACAATTCGAGTAATTCATGACTTAACTATTAAAAAGTACTCTGCGAGTTATACCAAACTAGAAAAAACAGCGTACTATAGCTCCATAATAGTTGAATCGCAGCCCCCATGGAGTAAGTCAAAACAAGTAAACACAAAGGAACATATTCATAAAGATTTATCAAAGTCGTGGCTAGTCCATAGGCGGTTTTGGGTATAAGCCCCCTTGTATAAGCTAACAAAATAGTCATTTTTCTCCTCTTTAAGCCCAAGTACGACCAAGTCCTAAAAACTATTATTATGTTTGGAGTTTGGCCCGCAATACTGGACTCTATATCAAAAGACGATCAATGGCCTTTTAGAAAATTCTTCTCTTACTTAAAATCCCTAACATTTGGCTTAGCGAAGACTTACGGCAGATGTTCAGAAGAGCTAAGAGAAATAATTTCTCGACAGGTCACGAAGGTAGGTGAAGCTCCATACATCTTACAACCACTCTTTTATTACATAATCAGCAAACAATGGATTGAACTTCCAGAAAACCAATTTTCACTAATATGCAATCTTTGCCAGAGTAGAGTCAACAAACATCTGAAGGCATTATCTCAGGGCGCTCTTTAAGCATTATAGTTTTGTTGACATTTATCAACTATAAAAGAGTTGGTTCGGGTCGTTTTGAACGTGGTTTCACCAGCTTATTAGTTTTTTTTCTTTGCTGAGTTGGGATTTGATCACTTTGCTGGTGGTCATTGGTGTTCACTTCACTATCTATCTTTGACGCCATGCTTCTTATTTGTTTTTTACTAGTTCAGTACCACTATACAGCTTGTAAGTTGGTCGCTCAAATGTTTATTCCGAAACTCGTTCACGCAAGCGGAATCGAAGATTTTTTTTTAAGTTTGATGCTTCAGGGGTGTAGAATGAGCCTGGAATGATCAGAGGATTTTTTTTAGTACTTGAAACTAAGGCTTAGCTACTCAATTTCCTTTTAAGCCCAAATATACTGCAATTTACAAGAGTTATTCTTCGTAAAATTTCTTTCGAGATGATAGAATCCATAGCCGGCCGTGGTATTCAAGGTTTCTTAGTACCACAGAGATTTTTGAATAACTACTTAACTACTTGTACCAATTTATACTACCTAGGCCTGCCATAAGTTCTGTTACAACTTCAAAGTCCCATAGAAAAAAAACGAGTAAACATATCGAATTAATTTTTTTTTTATTTATTAGCCCACACTATTTGAAAAAAAAATGCTTCATTCAAAATGGCCGCTGTTTGCTTTCACACAAGCCTTCAAACGTATTGGCCATTGGGCTATCGAGACACGCACGGTATCCATGGATATCTCGGACGCTGCTTTGGTCAATGCTGTTTTCAGGCTTTCCAAATTTCTGTGGGGAGTCTTGAAGGCCATGTTTTCCAGTTCTGACCACAAACCATAATCCAGTGGATTCAGATCTGGACTCCCCGAGGGCCAATCTTCAGCTGCTATGAAGCCAGGAATGTTGAGCCTGAGCCACTCCTGCGTGGTTTTGGCTTTATGCGCTGGAGCAGAGTCTTGCTGGAAGATCCACCTGTTTCCTTTGAAAAAGGTATTGGTCAAGCCTTTAACAAGACCCTCTAGCACGTCCTCTTGATAGACCTTTGCCCCAGTTTTCACCCCTTTTTCACAGAAATGGAGGGATGTGACACCTTGGTGGGACACCCCCCACCAAACCATCACGGACGCTGGATGATGGCCTCGTTGAACCCTAGGAACATTTTTTTTCGCTTCCTTAGATGAAGTGGCATAAATCTTATCATTTTGCTTATTGAAAACTTCTTCAACGGTAAAAATTTTTTCATCCGTAAACAAAATGTTTTCATGGCCATTGGCCGCGTGCCACTGCAGAAGTCTCTTGCATCTTTCCAGCCTAATTTTTTTCAGTTGGGGAGTTAAGAGATGACCAGAGGACCGACGATAAGCTTTCATATGGAGATCGTCCCGAATCAACCTTGACATCGATCTGGTTGATATCTCCAACTCCTTGGACATTATTTTCTGTTTTCTAAGGGGATTTCTCCGAATTCGCTCACGCACTGCCTTCACTACCGCACTTGTACGGACGACGCGTGGGCGACCACTTCTTGGCCTGTCATCGACTCTGGACATTTCGGAGAAACGATCAATAGCCCGATAAACGAATTTTTCTCGATATGCTTAAATAAGAACCTTTTTGTGACAGTTTTACATACTTTTACGACTCAAGACGGCAAATTTTAGAAGCTTCCTGGTTTTTGTCAGACTTTCGAACCAGGGACACCACGCTTACTTAACAAGTCATCTCCACCGGCTTTTAAAAGCTCATGAGGAAGGCCGTCGATTCTGGCAGTCTTGTTAAGCTTGAGTTTAGATATTGTTATCCTCACTTCTCCTAGGTCAGGTGGTTGGCAGTTTTCACTCTCGTCGACAGTATTGAGTGGTTCGTTCTGCCTGAAAGCGGAATATTATTCGTCATCGCCGTTTAATAGTCTACAGACTGTGTCTCAACTACGGTATTTGCTTGTTCATCTCGACCGAATTCGATCGGGCTTTGTTTTCCTGGCTTTGACGTTTTACAGTTTGGCAAAACTTGCGAAGATCTTTCCTAGAATGGCATATATATCCTCATTGCGTATCCTCGATCGCGTTTTTTTTTCTTCTTTCTGAAAAGCCTGTGTTCTGCACTTCTTCTTTGCCTATAGAGCTCAATGGCAGCTCTCGTCTTCACCTACAGCTTCGCCTTGTAGGATTCGTTCGTGGCTGTCGGCATTGTTTGATTTAACCCCTGTTTCATTGCCACATCTAAGTCAATTGAAGTAGGATTTTTTATTTAAATCTAGTACAATATCCCACTGCCAATAAGTTTTGATGTACGTTGCAAGTGTGGATAATGTTTTGAGACTCGAGACTTCTTGCAAATTATTCATTTCTATGTGTAAATGTTTATTTTTTTTTTCGTTTAATTTGACACTGAAAGTCATTGTTGTAAACGCAAGTGGTAACCTTCAAAATATTGCAAACCTGGCAGCCGTGGATCGATTTCGTTTTCGTGATTCGGTTTACTTCACTTCATTATTTATAAGTGACAATAAAACGGTTGTATTTGCTGCATTTAGAATGACTTCAGACCTTGCATATATAAACTAACAACACTTTTACACTAAACTGTCAAAAAAGGATGGCATTTGCAAAACGTTAATCCGTTTATCAGAAAATTAGGTAGTCCAATTACGTTGTTGTATTGAATACATCTGCAATCTTCATGTTAGAATTAGTGTCACATGTCAAAAAAAAACACAAAAACGCCTTCATCCTGTTAACAAATCAAAGATGAAGTATTTATCTGTTGTGTCAAATTTGCTTCCACTGAACAGCTACCACCATTTAAACCGAATTTGAAAAAGAAATCATAAATTATTGATGACATAAAATGCCCCTACATTAAGACTCTCCTCTTCGAATGTTGGAAGGTTCTACTTCTATAAATACAATTATTACTACTTATGGTCCGCATTTTAAAGCATCTGTGTGATGATCATATTCATTTCCAAAGAATACCATACTCTGTATTCCAGATCAGGCAATGAATTTAAAATTTAGATTTAGATCTCCATCTCCATCCTCCTCCTCTCCACCGTAAACATTATAAATTGAATGATGGCGCATTGCAGCATGACATCGACAGTCACTGTGAGCGGAGAGTTGACACAAAATTCATTCACCCAACAATGGGGATTATTGTTATTGAATTGTCGAGCTCCCCTGGAGAAAACGCACGCAATGCTCCGAAATGATTATAACTCGCAAGTCTGATGATGTCATGTCATGCAATTATTAGTTTAACGAAAAATAGACTCTGATTGAATAATATGACGTTAAAAAGCAATTGGCTGTGCCCCCAAATTTTCGAGAGTTCTTGGCCATTTAAGATGAATTAATAGTAAATAAATAAATCGGGTGGGCAAATGTCACTAGGCATATATTGACGACTATTAAATTCAAGATCTGTTAAGTAATAATAAATTCCATGCTGATGTGATTGATTTTTTTTTGGTAATAATAACTGAATGAGTTTGTCGTTGGCTTACATACTAAAAAAAAAAAAAAAAATAAAATATTTGTACACGTATTCGGTTTCCTTCTAATGAAAATTGATTAGTTCAAGCTCGTTGTTGGATAAATGTGGGTTGTGTATGTTTGCAACCACTTCGTTTCGAATGCACAACGCAAACGTTTTGATTGACAAGCGGCTCCATTTATTCCACTTACAGACCGATGTAGGATGTACGCGGAGCAATTACACTAGATTTTCAAACTTAATAAGTGCAATTACTTGGCAATTTACTTATGTAAAACGCCAAGCATTTCACTTATTATAAGCGTATCAAACTAAACAAAGCGTGGTGTGTATCTAATCTATGCGACGTTGATACGTGACAAATCTACTGTAATACAAGTACATGGTTTTGTTTGATTGAATTTCACATTTGACAGGTTGTACAAATAGCTTTGATTGTCACAGTTTGTTTCCCCTTTGCAAAGTGTAAACAAAAGGAGTTGTTTCAAATGCATTTTTTTAAAGATAGTTTCTTCTAACAGTTCTTTCTTTGTTGTATTTCTTTTTGACAGATGAACGTGATGCTATACAGAAGAAGACGTTTACAAAATGGGTGAACAAGCATCTAAAAAAGGTAATTTTCTTTATAAATATGTTTAATTATTTGTTTACAGTTGTATGCATTTGTTCGTTTACCCGAATACGAATGACATGAGGTCAGCAGAATATTTGTTAGTCACATCCTGTTGTACTTGTAATTTGGTTACATGTTGCCCATTCATTAAAAAAAAAAGTTTTATTAAAATAATGAGGAGTTGTCGGGAATGTCATGTGTCAAACACAGAATGCGTTTGGATCGTGTTTGAAATTGATGTTTTATTTATTTACAATCCGAAGGCGCCATGACATTTAGCAGGGACATTTTGTAAAACGTCATTTACGTTCTCATTTTATAACCAAAACGATCGTAGTCGAAACGATAGTAGTAGGTATGTACCACTGGAATTATAAGTGGTCTCAATATTGCTCAAAAATAACACTGATGATGAATTCCTGTCATCAATTCCTCGTCCTCAAATCGATTATAAATGACAATGTGCAACAATACAATCAAATCATAAAGCGTCCGTAATTTGTTTATTGACTAAAACATCCAAAATTACTGTTATTAAAATCTCCAACTCGGAACAATGAAAGTCATGAGGTTTTTTAAACTGTTTTTATCGGTCAACAGCGCTAGCCTGTACCTATGATACAAATAAATTTTTATTTGTCAGCTACCCGCATTTTTACGACCGTTAGTCCGAAAAAAGTGACAGTTCATTTGTGCAAGTATTGAAATGTTGTACTTTTTGATACTGTGATATTGAACTAGTGCGATTCGATTTTTTGACTATAAAAATCATTTGGACGCAATTCCAATTAAAAAAAAAGAGTCATATAAGGTGATAACATTTTTTGATATGACCGGCATTCAATTCGTCATACATTTGCAGTAATACGTATTACATGACCTTACCCATGGCAGTTTATATTCTATAGAACAGCATTATGACCCACACCCCCTTTTTATGGTAACAAATGCGTTTTCCAATAATTCTTGTCTCATTTGGAATGACGCATTTTTACGACGAACGAGTCTATTGTCGGGGATCTGGTGTTATAGACCCTAAATTGTCCTCAACACCTTACGGACGCTGCTAACAAATTGGTTTACTTTTACTCTGAAAGGTTTGCATCTCGAAGGTCTAAAATGATTCTTACAAAACGTGGGCAGTACAAAATTACATGCTCGCTTCATCGTTCGGACATTGTGGACAGACGGTGAGGTGAGCGAATCTGTACTCAATCCAACATGGTTTATTAGAAACTGCGTGATATAGATATTTAGATCTCTTTTTTCATGGATAAGTTCATGTGTCCATTCTCCTGTGGTAGCGATTTCACCAGCTCTACATGGCGAATGATTGCTCTTTCCTATTTTTGAATTACATAATTTGATATGAGCTGTTTGCTAATATGTTTCCTCATGTAGACTCTCCTTATTTTGTCGGCATGGATGTCAATGGGCATTTTTCCGACTAGGATCTGTGCCGCTTCCTCTAAAACGGTTCTAAAAGGGGAAATCGTTCTCAAAGAACTAATTCTTTACACTTTTGACTTTTTTCTGTACTTATTTCTAGCCAAAGCGTCAGCCCAGACTGGTGCTGCTTAAAGCAACAAGGCATAGCTTGTTAGTCTAGAGTCTAGATAACAAAATCTGCGACTACCTCTGGGTCCACCGATGTTCGCCAAAATTCATACAAGCGAGGATCGCTGCTTCCTTTCCAATGAAGTCGAGATGCGTGCCTTGATTGAGGATATCGATCGAATTGTTTGATCTACCACACATACTTGCATGTATTCCCTTACTTTTTGGCCAGTTATACGAACTGCTTCGATAACAAGTATTCCCCTTACGTGTAAATGCCTGTCAAATGTCAGTGTCGGCCATTTTGGTCCCCTGTGAACCAAAATGTAACGCACACACCAAAATGTGAACTTTAGATGATCGTCCGTCTTGGACATCTTTTTAGGCTCTAGTAAAAGCTATCATTAAAAATCATCATTGAAACTGGAAACACGATCGAACTCAAATTTAATTTGGGAAGATGGCTAAAGCAATTAGATATTAGAAAATTCTGCCATTAAAATCAGCACTATGATGGAACAACCATATTTGAGGTTAGGTATCATCATAAAAGATATTAACGACAGATTGAACGTGCAAACACGTCATTAGAACGAATATGTTTCATTTGGATGGAATCAACGATCATTAGTTCTTGATCAATGAAAAACAAAACAAAACTGATTTTCAGCCAAAGTTTTAATTAAAAATTCAAATTTTTGGTGACATATTTTAAAATCCATAAGCTTCACTTAAACATCAACTTGGCAATGTTTCAATTTATAAAAAAGGTGCAAAAAAAAAAACATTTTGATCGCCTTATGATCGCAAAATCAATTTACAAAGGAACCCGGAAACCGTAAATCTGTGGCAATTGTTTTATCCATTTTTTTATTCAGACTTTCAAGGTAACACTCCGACATTACTTACAGAAGTAGCCAGTGAAAGCAAAAAATCCAAAGTAGCAGTAGCTAAAAGTCTAACATTCTGAGTATCAAATTGATTGACATTTAGACGATGATGCAAACAAAAGGAAGTTTAATCGTTCAACTGTCTTGACCACCATTTTTAATTTGTCATTACGCTAGGAAGAATAGCCATTAAGACTATGTCGTCTAACGAGTATGTTGTCTTGTCCTATAGCAAAACATTTACATTCAGAATGTATTAAAAATGATAAATTTTGTATTTTAATGTTTCAAAAATGATGGCGATCTTTCTTGACCTTTTACGATCAATTAACTCTTCTATGTACATCGCATAGCCGTTAGTAAAAATTTCATTATTGAATACAATCATCATTGACAGGCGAATTATTAATGTTGAACTGTCATAAAATAACTCAACCAATGTTTTGCTCATGGAACTGTCATGAAACTATTATGATCAAAGCCTGTCTTAGCTATTTGATCGATTGTTGTTATTAAATTCTGTTGTTTATCAAAGTTGTACGTGCAATTTCGTAACCTTCATTTGGTGCTGTATTCAAAATTCATATCGATGTGGCACATGTTGGAATGTTGTTTCTGTGGGTTGTATATAAAAATTGTATCAATTCAATCCCACTTCATTAATTACTAACCTCGCATTTTAAAATGGCTTAAAAGATTTTACATATACGCGTAGGCACGACAAAAAGGCGCAAGCGATCTTACGTTGACAGTTCTCTGAAATGTTATTTTAAAATACGAAATCTTAAGAAACATGACAGATTCCGTAGATTCTAATGTATTCTCTGACTCTTGTCCTATAGCAGTTGCGGTTCCTTTTCTTTCCGCTCAGTTATTAATGATATTCACTATTCATGCAACTTCGTAAGTTTAAAACGAGCGAAAAATTGTGAGTTTACGACGACGACGTTTCATGAACGTCGGCAGCACTTAATAATGTGGTAAACCACTGAATTCAATTTCATTTTAGTAATTTTTTTTGTTTTCTTTCTGTTGACAGAATTTTTTCATTTTAGCGAATATGTTTGATGTGTGAAAGTGACTGATTAAATGTCAAAATAGCGTTTCAGAAGTTTACAACGTTTAGCATCCCAGTTTACACACCCAATTTGTGTGCGCAATTTTTGATATTGTTGTACAAGATTGTCCATTCATATTTTGACAGTTCATTTACCAAGTCGTAAGTCTACCACGTTGATAATGACTTTCCAACGTTGCATGAATACCCTTATTATATTAGAAAACACTGCGAATCCACTTTGGCGAATGTGTTAAACATATATGAAAACTGTCACCGCCATCTAGTCACCATTTTGCGTAGTAATCGGCTGTCAAATGTAAATTTTAAACAGTACAGAGTGTGCAAATTGTCACAAATCCTCTAGTCCTCAATTCTTTGTTACGTTTCAAAGTTTTTCTTTCGCTTTGAGTGGGAATTTCAAGACTGAGTTACTTCTTAATTTGGCAAACAGTGCCAGAAACAGAAACTTAAATCGAATATTTACACATTCGTGATTATTTAAATTTTAAATTTACCGTTTGTATCAACACAATGCTATTTATCTCTTTAGTTCTGCTTTCTTGCTTTGTTGTATCAAAGGTTTTATTCGCTTAAGCAAGTGCACAAAACATTTAAAATAAAATAGTTAATTTTTATTCCGCTAGTTCAAGCAACAATACACCTCGATCGCTTTATTTGGTAGTTATTTTCGTTAAAATATTCATTGAAACCATGGATGGTGGAAATACATATGGTGATGGACGGCTGTCGCCCGACATAAAGAGCAACTGCATTCGCATGTATACAAATGTTGGCAAGAATAAAACATAGATATTTTCATCTCTCCTTATCCTCCGTTGACCTATCAATTATAAAAATTGTCAAACAGTGTCAGGCAAATTTTAACGGGCTAAAGAAAAAAAGAAGTTTAAAACACGGTCTATAATCACCACAATAATGTCAACCTCACTTTTAACGCAATTGACACCCATCTAGTAAAGTTGTTTTATTTTGATGGTTGGACACAGGGGACCTATTTCTCAGAACATACAGCACATACAACACATACAACTTACAGCAAAATCGCAATCATACAGGACATACAATTTTCTGTTACTTAGATTTTATTGGACGTGTTGTATGATATGATCGTGATCTGACAAATCATCCGAGTAGTATCAATTGTCAAGAATAGCTTATCTCAACATAGCCGTTCGGAGTCGGCATAAAACAGGAGGTCCCGCCATCGTGCAAGAAGTACACACGCACACATGAATGGTTGTGAGAAAGCTAGGCCCTGGGTACTAACGAGCCTGTTGCGCCAAAAATTTGTATTTTGTTGTATGATATGAACGATTGCTGTATGAAATGTATATTGACAGTTGTTGAAATTTTCATTTATTATTATTATTATTGTCATCAAACGTGAATTCGGGTAAACATCGTTTTTTTCCAAATATTTTGAATTTTTAATCAGTGTTTAACTTAAATTACCAAACAATAATGGATTTACTTTTTGAAAACGAAGAAGTGTTACAAATTAATGTACGTGTTATAAGACGCCCAAGACGAATATCAGAACGCGTCAACTTTAATATGGAGGATCCATATTTCGTCGTAAAATTCAGGATGCCTAAAGTCTGCGTTGAACTTTTAGTTAGACGATTGGGTGCATTTATAGTACGTCCTACAAATTGCAATCAAGCACTTTTGCCCCTAGAACCAACATTGTTGACTCTTCATTGGCTTGGCAATGGAAGTCAGTACCATGGTGTTGGAACAATGCATGGAGTTTCGAAAGCATCTATATGTCGTGTTGTAAATGCAGTATGTTTACATATTTCAGAACATTTACTATGCAACTATTAATGGACAAATTAGGTTTAAAATGTATTAATTAACATTTTTTTATACTTCAAGTTCTTATCAGTCGAGGAAGTAAAATGGCCGGAAAATGTAAACGCTGTAGCCCAATGGTTTTTTAATATAGCGGGAATGCCACGCGTTGTTGGGGCTATTGATGGAACTTTAATCCCCATAGAAGCGCCATCAGTAAATGAACAGTCATTCGTTGATCGAAAAGGTCATCATTCCCTAAACGTGATGTTAGTTGCTGGGGCGGATTATCGTTTTTATTCCATAAACAGTAACTATCCTGGTTCTGTGCATGACAGCCGTGTTCTACAGTGTAGTAGATTATATAGAAAATGGAACGATGAAGGTTGGCGTCCATTTCCAAACGCTGTAATTATTGGCGACTCAGGCTATCCATTGCGAAATTGGTTATTTACACCTAACATTCCAAATAGTATTGAAGAAGGACGAGGTAAACGTCGTTTTCTTTTGAAGCTAAAAAAACCAGAGAAATCGTGGAATGTAGCATTGGTCAATTAAAGGAAATTTTCCCATGCTTAAATGGATTGCGTTTAAAGACGGCAGTAAGTTGTGCAAAAGTTGTAAACTCTTGCGTTGTTTTATATAATATTCGGAAGAGAATGAGTTGTGAAGATAATACAAAATTACCGGAATATGATACCGAAGAAGAGGATCAAAATGAAGAAAATGTTGAAGACGAAAATGAAAATGACAACAGCGCCACAGTAGATGAGTTGAGAAATTATATAACGTTTTTCAATTGATATTTATTTCTGAAGAATACCTACATAAATAAATACAAAGGCCCAAATTTATAGTCAATCGATGTTTAAGGGTTTAACTCCACACTAGTTATCAGGTACTTTAAATTAAAAGGTTGCTTTAACATATTTTCAATAATAGATACTTTTTTAACGTGGCGCTAATTAGTGTATGCTAATGGACATTCCTCTGAGGCCTCTAAAACAAACTCACCTAAAAAGTGACAACGCTAACTCTTTATTAAATATTTAAAGTGAGGTTTCGGTCGCTTTAACTTTAATGCAGAGTGACAACGCTAAAGTACACTTTTTGACGATTATAATTACCAAAACGCGTTAGTACGCGATTAAATAATTTTAAAGTGTACTTTAAACGACTATAAATTTGCGCCAAATATTTTTAATTTGCTAATCTTTATTAAATATTTAAAGTGAGGTTTCGGTCGCTTTAACTTTAATGCAGAGTGACAACGCTAAAGTACACTTTTTGACGATTATAATTACCAAAACGCGTTAGTACGCTATTAAATAATTTTAAAGTGTACTTTAAACGACTATAAATTTGCGCCAAATATTTTTAATTTGCTATTCCCGATTTGTTTTATTTAAATTATATACATATGTACACACAGTCAATATATTTTGGACTCTGAACGTTAAAACATAGGTGTACATTTTAACGTTCAGAGTCAGAATATAATGATTCCGTAAACTTGGAAGGTGGGAGATCTAGTTTTATCTCCCTATCACGGCACTCAAGCTGTTTGCTGTAAAAGCTTATTTCCATTAGCTTTATCCTCATGTCCTGCTCACTGTTGTTGTCGTTCGATTTGCGTTTTCTTTGGTGTGAATTTGAAGGTGCTTGACTTGATGGCGGTGGTACCTGATTTTGGTTTGAAGGAGTCGCACTTGTTGGCTGGTGTGTTTGGTCTAGTGGTACATCAATGTTAGCTCCATCACTATGTATATAATTATATATTATTGGTAGGAACATTTTTTTATAATTTATATCTTAATCAAGTTACCTCTTCACCCAAAATTTCCAAAATTATTTTGTCATTCTCGTCCAGCAGATGCTGGTTAGATGCGCTGCCAACTCCCGTTTTTTTCATGCGGTCGACCTTTGCCTGAAATGTTTTCAAAAACTGTGTTTAAATATACATAATTTAATACATAAATACGCTTATAAAACATACCACAGCATTACGCCGCCAATTTTGCCATGTCATCCTTCTAAATTTCTCTTCATCGTTATCCGTAATAAGCCCTAAGCACTGCGCCAATGAGGCGATTTCTTTCCAACAATTGACTTCCTCCTTTGTTGTTGTGGTTCCATTGAATTTGCCAAACAACAGTGCCTTCTTTGAAAGCATTTCCTGAAGAACCATTATTTGTTGTTCTTTTCCGGACTGTTTAAAATATTAAACAAACAAATGAAACAGAACTATTTAAAATGACAACATTAGTACTTACTTTTGTAAATTTTCGTTTTGATTGACTCATTTTTCCGATTTTATTCAGTTAACAACTTTTTATTCTGCTGTTTGAAATTTTAAATTAATATCCTTTTGCTGTCATACAACGATGTATGATAAATTTTTGAGTAACAGAATCATACATCTTTCCAATATTTCCAGTCGATTCTCGGTTATATTCGGTTACCGAACAAAGTATGTCCTTACGGCGATCTATAGCAGCCAAATGGTTGTGGATCCACATGAAGTCGGCTTGGATTGGTTCGCGATGGGCTTTCACAGTAAACTGCTATGACCACATTCACCGCAGATCGCTAAGTAACGAATTAACGAAACTTAGATTTCCTGCGGCTACCTCTATCCACCACCTGAGGACGCGCCCAGTAGGGACCCAACCCCCCTGGGTGTCAAAATCATACAATTGTATGTGCTGTATGATGATGTATGTTCTGAGAAATAGGCCCCAGATCGCATTAGCTCAACAACCATGAGAACAACAACGCCCGCCATCTAGTAGATCCCCGTCCCGACGCTAGTTGATTTCTTTTCAAAACTACATTTTTGATCTACCTACATATAGGTTGCCCTAACTGCTATTGGTGGATTAAATGTCAAATTAAACGCAACGCTTAAGTTTCTTGAAAATGTAAACGTGTTTATTAAATCGATGCCACTAAACGTGAAATAAAATATTAGACAAAATGGTTTGCCACTATTTTTGACGCTAGCATTTCCGGAATATTGACATATTGATCACTTATTCATCTTGAATTTGCGACCACGATGGTATTTCGATGTATATGCTATTTTAAGTGACGTTTTCAAATAATTCTTTGACACAAGCTAAAAATAACTAACAATGTTGATCCTAAATTATCGCAACAAATGAAACAGAATTTATGTGGCACTTCTATTTAGACAAATTCTTGTTCAATCAGGAACATAAAATAAACCATTAGTGCACACAAACGTCAAACCATCGAAAGTTATATTGATCCACTAAATGACAATCTGCCTAGATTGTCGTATAAAATTTGTCTCTACGCCATAAATTTGTTTGTCTAGTATTTTTAGCTGAATATGACGATTTGAACAAAATACCATAGCGGTTAAAGTTCTTTTAGACTAATTCTATAAACATTGAAGTTATATCAAACAATGCAAATGGTTGGTTTAGAACGGGCTAGTTTCACGTTTTTAATTTTTGAGTATATATTCATTGTATATATTCAAAAATTATTTAATAAAACAAATTCCATGTGTTCTTATGGGCCGAATTATTTATTAAATATTCCATGTTTATCTAGTTTGTTGATCAGTTCTGAACAAAAACTGGGTCCCCTTTGGATTAATACAACTCGAAATTTACGAAATCATTCGAATCATAACATTTTGGAACTCTTTTGGATAATAAATCGAATGATTTGACAATTTTGTATTATATCAAGCAACTCATCAATCAACACAAACAAAACAACAAAAACCAGGTTCAGGTACGATTAAAGTCAGTCACCATTAATTATTTTTGCTGAATCACGTTAGAGCGATTAGAAAATCCTTTTAACAAATTTGGCTACGAAGCCCAAACATTTGAATTGGAATACCCAAAGTCCATATATTGTTTAAATCTGTGGTATTAATAAGAGAGTATTGTGCCCAACTTAACAAAAAAAAAAAAAGATAAGAAAATTCAAGTCCCACATCCAAACTCAAATGCTGATCGAGCAAGTTCAAGTGTAGGATCTGAGTTGCCTTTTCCACACCAAATGTGACATTCTGCAGCTTAGTGGTTTCACAAAGAGATGCGTCACAATTTTTTAAAACTCAAGATTTAAGGGTTTCTTAAAGGAGATTACACCGCGCTTTAGGCGAGGTGATACTCCACTGCATCGATCATCTGGGGTTGGGAATCGAAGATTTAACGGGCCGACACATTGGTATCTATTTGATTTTTTTTTGACCAGGTCCAAGTTGCTATCTACTGTGCGTTCGTTTTTTCTGCACGATGGTGTGACCTACAATGGTATACAGAATCTAAAAGACAGTGTTGAGGTTTGCTTTCCATGCCAATACATACTACTCGGATGATTTGTGAGATAATCGCAAAGGAGGGTCGGGGTTTGAGTTGATAAGGTCATTTGGTTCATTCCACTAGTGAGTGCATCACTCAGCCCGTCTTAAAAACTGCAAATGACAATTCTTCGTATAATCCCTGAAGGCGTTGTCAGATTTTAAAGCGGATCCGAGGTAAAACTTCCTTCGGTAAAGTTACAGCTGTATACTCCTAGTTTTGGACCGATTCGTAGATGTTGTTTGCTAAGAAGGGGCACACAATAGCAAACACGGCGCTAACATCAATACCGTCGGTATTTGTACAGCTGTAAGAAGGACTAAGGCACTGATGTGGGCTTATATGTTAAGCAATATGTTTCAGAAATCAGTTGACAGCGGGTCACATTTTTTCGAGATTGACGACCATTGTGGAACAGAGGGAGGTCTCTATCTTAATCCTGCACAGACGAAAAACGAAAGTTTCTAAAGTTCGTCTGTGCGAAATGGGTTTTTTTTTAAAGTCGATCGATAAATATGTGGCGCCTAACGATTTTGACTTGTTCGGTTTTTTGGTCCGGCTTTGTGGGCTCAGTGGCGCGATGGTTAGTGTGATGAACTGCCGCGCAGGAGGTCTGGGTTCGATTCCCAGCCGTAGCAACACCTAAATGATATTTCACTGGCCCTCCTCTCGTGATGATCTGACAAATCATCCGAGTAGTATCAATTGTCAAGAATAGCTTATCTCAACTTAGCCGTTCGGAGTCGGCATAAAACAGGAGGTCCCCCATCGTGCAAGAAGTACACACGCACACATGAATGGTTGTGAGAAAGCTAGGCCCTGGGTACTAACGAGCCTGTTGCGCCAAAAATTTGTATTTTTTTTTTTTTGGTCCGGCTTTGGCTGTTTTTTTTTGTGAAGCATGATTTTCATGTCCTAATCAGTTTTGGAATTCATTTTCACTACTTTGTCTCGTCCCCTTTCCTCCATTTTAACAAACATCTTACTATGCTGAATTCTATGAGAGACCTTGCAGAGACGCCAGAGAAATTTCTTCGTTTCTAGTGTCGACTTACATGGTATCGAGTTTCCTCTGATGCATATGACCTTTGTATTGTGCCTGCATGTTTTCCAGGTTATTAAATCGTTCCAAATTGCCAAATTTTGCTATGTCGAACATTCTGTAACCTCAAATTGTTCTTTAATCCAAGTAACTGAGTAATAAAGCGGTGGCTTACTTTCTTTAATGGCGTCCGGGTCTCAACCATCATACCTATTCAATTAGCACGGTACATAGCCTCCAGTTCCGCACTTCATGTTAGTTGAGGTCGATTTCTACTGGTGCGCGCCACTCAAAACGAGGTCTTTCTCTACTGCGTCCGACGTCTGTATGGGAATCGAAGACTCTGCGAGCTGTACTATTGGTGTCCATTCGCTCTACATGTCCAAGACTGGCCATCCTACACGTCTAATGAGGAGTTTTTTTTTTTAATATCTAAGTCGCTGTACAGCTCGTAAAGTTATTGGTTGAATCTTTGTCTCCATAGCCCGTCAACGCAAATGTGACCGAAGATTTTCCAAAGAATTTTTCGCTCAAATCGATCAAGGATTACTTCATCCACTTTTGATACGGTCGATACTTCAGAAGAATAGAGTAGGACTGGGGTGATCAGGGTCTTATATAGGATCTACTTAGTTGGTCGAGTGAAGGCCCTGTTGCGAAATTGCCTTCTTAGCCTAAAGAAACCTTTTTATTTGTGACGAGATGTCGTTGTCAGAGTTCATACTAAAGCGGCGACAACCATACGAATAAAGAGTTGGAACTCATTCCATTGAATGAGGAGTCTAATAGATTGGGTGACATCTAAACATTTGACTCTGTCATTCCCTTTTTACTAAGTTTCTTACTTTGCCCAATGTCAGGTCCGTCCCTCGTCATTGCTTCAATTTCACATTAACGTTACCATATGTAGTCTTTTAAAGTCGATCATCTGCATATTATCATTGAATGTGGGTGGCCGCGCTCTAGTTATAAGTGTTTGTCTGTTGAGAGGAAGGTTGTTTAATTCCAGCCAACATGATCCATTGATAATCGCCTATAAGTAACAACAACTTTCGTTATGGACTGAGCTAACCGAAAAGTCATGATAGTTAATGCTTGGGTCAATGGCGATGACGTCAACATTGATAACCCTGGCCACAAATTGATTACCCTTTTTTTCTAGACTTTAAATATAAAAAAAAACGACGCCATTTGCAAAATCACTGGCGGTTTCGATACGATCATACTTTATGACCTACCCTATATTTTGTTTTAAACCGAGTTGAACTAAAGGCAGTTTAAATGCCATTAATTCCTCATTAGATATGAAGAGTATGCCGATATCCAATTTTGATAGGAAAATTCGCCTGAAATTAAGCTCACAGATCTTTTGAAGCGTTGAAGCAAACTTATCGCAGAAAATTATCATCGGCGATAACGCACACCTTGAGTTGCTAGTCGACAAGAAAAATCGTTGCATCTTGGTGGATTATGACCTAAGAGCTTTTGTTCATTTTTGTATGTATCCAAAAAAAAAGTGAATTTATGACGGAGTCATCGGCTGGTATTTCCTTAAAAACGATGTCGGACATGCTGTTTCAGCGAATGTATACAAAAGAATTTTTTTGATTTCCATATCCCATAGGGGTACATTAGTTTGTAATACATAGTTTGTAACATAGAGAAATAATTTAGCTAGCTCTACCTTAAACTATATTGATCGACTCAGAATCACTAGCTTAGTCGATTTAGCCATGTCTGTCTGTCCGTCCATCTGTATGTTCGTCACCGATTTTTGGACCTTACATTTTAAGCTTGGATAATGAAATTTGGTATATAGCATTCTTGTCGTGCCACCAGAACAAGTGTAAACATTTTCAAAATCCGCCCACTGCTACACCAACTTTTTAGAAAAACCTTATTTTTATTCAAACGGTTACGAATTTTGAAAAAAGTGTCTGCACATATTTAAACAATTTTTTTGTGGGCGATTTTAGAAAAAAACCTTTGTCGGTCAAATTTTCAAATATTAAAAAAAAACTTTTGATGCAAAATCTTTTATAAAATGAATAGACCATTAGACCTTTTTAACCCTTGCCCACTTTATGTGGGCGTTTTCCTACAAAAACTATTGGTATACCCTACCCCAAGGCATATGCAATAGAAAAACGTCGCTTTTTGTCGAACTACAAGGTGTGCTCTCTTTTTTTTTTAAAAATGGCTCGCGCAGTGTGTGCCGTTGCTCCGTCCTGTTGGAACCACATGTCCTCCAGTCTTAATTCGTCTAATTGCGGCAGAAAAAACTCGGTTAACATGGCCCTATAGCGCGCACCGTCCACTGTTGTCATTTGACCAGCGGCGTTCTCGAAACAAAATGGCCCGATGACTTCTCCAGCGTGAACAGCACACCATGCAGTAACTTTGAGCGGGTGTAATGGCTCCTCGTGCATTAATCGTAGATTTTCGGTGCCCAAGAAGCGATATTTTTGCTTGTTCACGTAGGCGCTGAGGTGGAAATGAGCCTCATCGCTCATAACGATTTTGGTCGATGAATCGTCCACTTCGAGATTGTGGATGGCTTGGGCGTAGGACACGCGTTTGGCGGTCGACAGGCAGCAGCTGATGCACGGAGTACGGGAACATGCGCAAGGTCTCTGACCAAAATTTGTCTAACTGACGACATGCTGATGGCTAATTGCGAGGCACGGCGCGGCGTCTGGTCGATGTTTCCGGCGACAGCTCGACATCCTCGGCAACAGCGGCGATATTCTCTGCACAACGGGCGCTCTGGGGCCGGCCACTATTGGCAATATCTCGTGTGCTCCCATACTATTCAAGGTTGGTGGCCAAACGGCGCAGTGTTTGCGCAGTCGGTGTCGGACGGCCGGGGAATCGGCTGCGCCAATACTACAGACGAATTCTTACGCAAAAATAGACACGGCACATGGCTTGCCTGTTCACTTATATTCTACATCTGTCTAGTCCACAAATGTCAAAACAGATTTGACATTGGTGGCCATTTGCAAAAATAAGAGCATCTTCCAATAGGGTGATCTCTTTTGGCCCAACCTTGTATAAAAGATTTTGGTAAGCGTTCTGAACAATATGTTGTGACAACGTCATTTTCTATATTTCATCGCAATAAATCCCAAATGTTTTTGTTTTACTTTTACCAAAAATGGTTTTTGGTTTTTTTTTTATAATATGGCTGATATGTAACCGAAAACATTGTAAAGGATCCGCCAAATAACTTTTTTTGAAAATGCTATAAAAAAAAAAAACTACTGAATATTTTCTCAAATTTCTTTTTTTATTTGAAAGTACAATCCTTCCGGTTAATAATGGAAAATAATTTCATTCAAATGGTGGCTCGGCTGGCCATGCAGTAGCCTACACGATCGGTCAAATTTTTAAGTACATTATCGATTGTGTGCAGCTGTATATCACCAATGGCTTCACGAATATTGTCCTTTAAAGCGTCAATTATCTCTGGCTTGTCGGCGTAACACTTATCTTTTACGGCACCCCACAAATAATAGTCCAACGGTGTCAAATCGCAGCTCCGAGATGGCCAAACGACATCAGCTCTGCGGCTGATAATTCGATCTTCAAAAACAGGGCGCAAAACATCGAGTGTAGCTTCGGCTGTGTGGCACATAGCGCCGTCCTGTTGAAACCAAATGTTGCCAATATCCTCCTCTTCAATTTTTGTGAACAAAAATTCGTTCAAGATGGCCCGATAACGATCGCCATTGACTGTAACGGCCACTCCTTGCTAAATTTCGAAGAAAAATGGCCCAATTATGCCTCTGGACCAAAATCCGCACCAACCAGTGACTCGTTTTGGGTGTATCGGCCTTTCAATGTATGCGTGCGGGTTTTCTGTGCCCCAAATGCGACAATTTTGCTTGTTTACATACCCACCAAGATCAAAATGAGCTTCATCAGAAAAGATGATTTTTTTTTGGCAAAATCGGCATCTTCTCTAAGTCGATCGCAGGCCCACTTAGCGAAGCGAAAACGCATTGGATGGTCAGTTGGCTTCAACTCCTGAACCAATTGGACTTTGTATGGCGTCATACCAAGGGATTTTATGCAAAATTTGTCTCAATGATGTATCTGAAATGTTCAATTGTTGAGAACGACGGTGAATTGATGTTGATGGCGCTTCACGCACACTTTCTGCCACAGCAGCAATATTCTCGGGTGTACGCACTGTTTTTGGCTTTTCACGCTTTGGTTTATCGATGAGGATGCCAGTTTCTTTCACTTTTTTCACAGGATAACGAACATACGGAGCTGACGGTGCTTCTCTTCTTCCAAAATCCGTACGCAATTTTCGCACACATTCTGCAACTTTGATGATTTGCGACATTACATGATTTTCAAAGTAATGTCGCAATATTGCCCAGGAAGGATAAAACTAATTATCTGTCAAATCAGACATGAGCTAAGTGTTACCATTCACGAAATAGGCACTAGTTGAAAAAAAAAATGTTAGATGGCGGACCCATTATAAAGATGTTTCAAAATATCTTACGGTTTCCAAAAAGGCCGTTTTTTTTTTTTAAATAAAGGAAATGTTTTAGGTCGCAACCAGAGTCTTTTTTGAACATCTTTCCTCTCTGTCTTTTTCTTCCTCTTCTATTCAAATGCTCGTGCTAGGCATAAAGGTGATCATAAAACTTTGTGCGCCCGTAAATTCTAAAGAAAAATGAATGCTCCATCAGTTATGAGAGATTAACTTGAGTTATATAAATTTAAATCACAAGTCAGTCAAGTTCGAAGCATTCCTGTGTCGAAAACTAACCAATCGTGGTACAATAACGTTCTCCAGTAACAGTTACCTTAACGTCGCTTTCCAAGCCAAAAGCTTCTTATTCCATAGTCACCAAATAATCAACCATGGTGCGATGACCTTCTCAAGTAAAAGTTACCGTGACGCAACGTTCGTCATCTATTAGATGATTCCTCCACGTCTGAACTGACTATTTTGTTTATGATCATCAACATTTAAATGCAAATGGGCCTCATAACTAATGTTTACTTAGTTTTCATAAACATATGGGTTATCATGGACAAACGGTAACATCGCCGTTTTAGAGTTAGAGGTTTGCCTCACTTTAACAAAAAAAAAAACCCAAACAGATAACAATTCATTTTATTTTTTTAAGACCCCATTACATATTTTCTTAAGCAATCGGTAACAATGTAACATCGAAACATAAACGACCTTGTTTTATCGCAAGTATACGGGTACACGTCGAGACGATGATATCACCTGTATGATGCTTCAATGTTATTGTTGACATAACATCCCCCACACAGTTCACCTCGATTTGTACTTGTCGTGTACGATTGCGCAATCTATTTCAAATTAATATCAACAATTTAATCTTTTGTTTATTTACCATCTATGCCTATAGCATTTTATATATTTAGCTAGATTATTTTTGTTGATAAAACTTAATCAGCATGTTTTATGTTTTTTTTTAAAACCCCAATTCTAATTCGATTTCATGCAGCACTGGAAATATGCAAAGGTACATTTTTTTTTTAAATTCCCTCCCTATTTGTAAATTCCGTTAATTTTGTAGTAAGATTTGTTTAAATAAAAACGAAATATATATTCTACAAACTATTATACATTTACAGACTTACACAATGTTACATGTTTGTGTTTATGTAAATGGATCGCCCTGTTGTCCGCAGTCCGTAAGTCCGTAGTAAAATAGTTGTGTTCGATTTTTGTGTGAATTTATAAAAAAAACCAAATCATTTGCAAAATAATCCTTCCTAGAGTGGACCTCCTCTAAAATTGTTTTTATGTAAAAAAAATATCTTTTGCCTGCTTTAGTGAAAGCACCAACAAAATAAAAAAAAAAATTAAAAGAAATGTTTGCTTGAATTTTGATAAATTAAACAAATCTTGCATGCTTACACTTTTCACAGTTTTTTTTTTTTTTACCTTTTTTGTGTTGTGCACAGTGTTGATTAATTATTTTACACGATTGTCTGCTTGCATTAAAAGTCTAACAATGTTCGTCTTTGCCCTTTCTCTACCAGGCCAATCGTCGTGTTATAGATCTTTTTGAAGACTTGCGTGATGGTCACAATTTGCTTTCTCTCTTGGAGGTGCTATCTGGCGAACACCTGGTAAGTTTTAATTTCGCATGGCGATGACGACTTGAGAAGTAATGAATTTAAATTAAAAATTTTACAGCCAAGAGAAAAGGGAAAAATGCGTTTCCACATGCTCCAAAATGCTCAAATGGCACTGGACTTTCTGCGATTCAAGAAAATCAAATTGGTGAACATACGCGCAGAGGATATTGTCGATGGAAATCCAAAGCTGACCCTCGGTTTAATCTGGACGATCATTCTGCATTTCCAGGTAAGTCTTGTTGAACAATTAAATATTTATAAATGTACATTTATATGCTTTAATTTATTGGAAGATAGTGTTTATAGTTTCAAAACTGTAGATAGAGTTTTGTTAGTATAATAAATTTTGTGCGGCCCAATTGACGTCATGACTTTTTCAATTGTATATGGTACGTTAGGGCGATTTTTATCCAGAGGAGTGTACTTATTATTTAGAAGAAGCTGTTGAAAGAAACTATGTATCGTGTTTAGATTTAACGTAAACCCGCAGAACGTGATTTGTAAACAAATGATATTCATGATATTGTGTTGTTTCTTAAGTGGACATACAATGATACAGAGAAAGATTCGAGAAAACGGACCCAAATCGAAACAAAGTAATAAAAATGGATAAAATCTTGTCCATACATTAAAAGCATTTGGCCGGGTATATTTATTTAAAATAATTAATTCAAATAAAAAACAACATGTTCAGGTTCACTGATCATTCTTTTTGCATGATAAAAGGGAAAGTGCTTCATTTTTATTCAAGTGATGGTTAGGGTGACCAGGGCCTATTTCATAAAACATTGACAGGTGAAAATTGTGCAATTTTTTTCTTCAATAAATTTTATAACATATTAACAGGTGTTAAGGCAAAATAAGTAAACAAACAAAGGTTTTAAAAGAAATACTTTATTTAAAAGAAAAGTTTCGTGGTTGAATAAATAAGAGGACCGCACCCGATGACTGCTGAATAAGAACTGATGTCAGGATCTCTGTCTGGTTCGTCGTTTTGTTTTTTCTTTTAACTTCTGCTTTTGACACAGGTCAGTAAAATTCAACGACGAATTTGATGTGACAATTTTATCATTGTCAGATTACGACAAATTTGTCATTGATATATTTTGAAAATTTACTCTATCCATCATTTCATATGGTGTGTGTCAACTTGCTAACGATTTTCCAAGTTGTGCATTATTGTTGAAGTCAGAATAACATTGCCCGTAACAGCTGGCGATAACTAATAGTTTATTTCAATGTGCCCAATCCATTTTCTAATAGTCTTTTTGTTTTCTTGTTAGCCATCAAAAACGTTTGCAAAACCTCAATTTGTTCAATTTGGAATAGAATAACTGGCTTACAATGCCAGCTTTTTCGTCTTCTAACATTTAAGCATAAGACATTGGCCATTTTGACATCGCCTTGCTAACGATCTATTTCTCAGAATTCCGGAATCGTAAACAGATGCAGACCAGCTTGCAGAAATATAAAAATACTCCAAATTCTGACTGCACACAAACACTGCATTGAATTAATTTTGTTTGAATGAACATCATCAACGGTGTTTCAATTTTGACTAAAGACCCATCAGGCCATCAACTAGTATAGGTCCACCAGAAAAATTCGTAAAATGTCTAAAACGATGGGTTATTGAAATTATATTACCAGCAGCGAATTTGTTCTGCCATGAAGTTTTCTACCACCAGATTTAATAAACTTCTGACGCAACGTTGAATGGAGCGTTTTGACACATCTTGTCCATCGCCAACTACCTGGTACTGAGCTCTGCTACCAAGCCAGTATAATGAACACAAATGTTGCGGTTAAGCATCAAATCCTTCTTGTGAGATGCCCTAAGACTTTTAACAAAATATATTCAGCTGTTGCTCTACCGGCGCGAAATTTTTTAATAAAATTAAAGTCACTCAAAGAAGCAAAATCTTTTTTTTTTTCAAAAGTGGGGAACGTACTTCACAAATTTGAATTTCATGTTCTCTATCACTTTCACTTGTAAAATAAAGCTTATTTATTCTTTTATATCACACTTGTCATTTTACTATAAATTCGTGACCAAAAGTCAATCGCTTGTCACAATTGAAGTTCTTAGAAAATGTAGGGCCTAAGCGTCATTTTTTTAACTTGTTCAAAAATACTGCAAATATTTCGCAAATACTATCTTTTTGATAAAAAATATTTCTATCATTATTTAACACTTCAATTTTGTTTAATTTAAAATATCTATTTACACTTAGTTTTTCTTTTTTTTATAAAAATAGTTATAGGTTAACAACTTTAAACGCTGATTACTCAAATGTTTCATCTTCTAAGCGCTTCAATTGCAACAAAAAAAATACTGACAAATCTGTAAATTGTTTATTTTTTCGTGTCCGAAAAAAAAATTGTCAGAAAATTCGTGATAATCTCTGAAAATTCCTGACAATTCATTACCGTGAAACATTTTTTATGATCTGAAATCTTAACAATTGTCACAAATTTTCAGAAAAAAACTATTTTTTGGACACTAATTTGACAACATTCAAGTTTTCCTTTTAAACAAATGTCACAAAAATTAAGAAAAAAACTATTTTTTGGACACTAATTTGACAACATTCAAGTTTTCCTTTTAGAAAATTGTTACCTGCAACCTGTCGCACTTGTCAATGTTTATGAAATAGCGGCATAATGCGTTAAGTCCAACAATTTTGATAGCTACTTATATACGAGTTAATTTTCTTCCGAAGTTGTGCTATGACGAAATATTGCAGGTTCCATCGAACGCGATGTATCCTTCATTTTTTTGTCCCGCAACGGATACCTTGAAAGCAAACTGAGTTCCGATTGGAAGTTACTTTGGTTTGGAAAATGTCAGCAATGGTGAACCATAAATTTCTAGAATATCCACATTGGGCTTATCAAATTCTTCCACTACCAAAATTTGAGGCAACAAATTCTGCTATATCCTAAAGGTATTAAAAACGTATGGTCGTCTTAAAAATTCTTGTTTATACCTAGAGTTCGACCTTATCATTCATCCTAAGGCTCTTTAGACAAAGCCAACCTGCTTATTACTCATTTTACAGCCAGTTCCACGTGGCCAGGTTATGCGCAGTCTCCTTCTGTACTTGAGAACGTAGAACATTCTATGGGACCAATCCACTTTTATACTCCTACAGTCGCAAAAATATTATTCGATCAGGAGTCATGACATACACAAATCGACTGTTCCAGATGGTATCTACACAATGATTCTGAAGAGCTGTTCTTCCTCACTGGCAAAATCACTGCGCAAGCTTTTCCACCTGCCCTATTCATTAGGATTCTTTCCGAATAGACAGCCCTTATCCAGCACGTCCCTAAAAAAGTCTTCCTTCTTAGGTTATGTAAACGCTGATAAAACTGTCAGCTTATGAAATATATTGAATCACGAGAATCGAGAATCCTAAATGTCCGGCAATACGGCTTTCGTAGCAACAAGTCCACTGGTGATTTGATGTCATATCTAACTGAAAAGTGGAACTAAACACTCCATCTTAGTAGCGAACGAAAGCAATTCATATTTCAACAGCATTTGGCAGGATTTTGCAGAAAGACCTTTGTCGAAAATGGTGCTTTTAGAAATGATGAAACTCTTGTTCAATGAATTAGAAACTTCATCCAAAAACCTCATTCATTTTGTAGTAGGATAGTAGTAGCTCCATGCTTCTTAAATCGCAAATAGTTCTCAAACCCTTCTACAAACGTTGTCCTGAAATCATAACATTTCTGAACTTAGGGTTACATCATTGGCAACATCTTCTTCCATGGAAGAACATATTTGTGATTCATTTCAAATGGATATTCATGATGGATGTTCTGACAGTTTGTACTTATTTTGGTCTAGTTTCTGTCGGACAATATTTATCATTTTTGTGGACTTGACTTATATGTGGACATAAAGGGTGATCCATTTCGAGGTTCCCTACTTTTTTAAAGAAAAAAAACACAGAAAATTCAAATTTAATGGAGAATGTTTATTATCATTTGAAAGAACATTCTTTGGCATTTATTTTTTGAAGATTATGTCTATCAAATGTTGACCGTTGCTACGTCGCAGATGGTCCACCCGTTGAGTCCAATTTTCGATCACTCGTTCGAGCATTTCGACTGGTAACTGGCGAATGACACGCGTGATGTTTTCCTCCAAGGCCTGAAACGAAGCGGGTTTGTCGGCATAAGCTTTTGACTTTACATATCCCCACAGGAAAAAGTCTAACGGTGTGATATCACACGATCTTGGTGGCCAATCGACAGGCCCAAAACGTGAAATTATGTGCTCACCGAAATGTTCTCTGAATAAGTCCATTGATTGATGCGATGTGTGGGAAGTGGCGCCGTCTTGCTGAAACCAAATGTCGCCGAGATCACGAGCTTCAATTTCAGGCATCAAATAGTCGGTTATCATGGCACGATAACGGTCGCCATTGACGGTTACGTTCGCCGAATCGACTCTCTAAGGTCTTCCTGTACACTCTCAGCTACGGCCGCTATATTTTCTTCACAGCGTGCTGGACGTGGTCTATTCGGTCAAATATTATCCAATAATGAATGGTGGGTCTCAAAATGGGTGATGGTGTTGCGAATAGTACGCTCAGTAGGCCGATTATGTTGACCATTAGTTGAGCGAAGTGCACGAAACAAGACGTTAAAAGGATGAGCAACAGAAGTCACCCATAATAGCTTTTGTTATTTATGTGCATTTGCATAAACCGAGTCATATATTTCACATAAATAATCGAACAATAATTATTTGACATTCAAATTTGTTGAAACTTCCAAGTCTATAATATTTTTATTTGTATTTTATGGCAGTTTTTAGCATAACATGCAATAAACTTGCTATATCCAGTTGCGCAGTAGGCAAATTAGAAGTTGGATGAATTTTCTTTTATTGATTTGTATGACTCAAACCATTCCTTGCCTTTATTTTTGGCAGAGCTCTTTTTTTTATATAAATATTCTGATAAATGCTGATATGCATTTCTTTGAAATAAGAAAAAAAAAACAAAATGTTATAAATTATACCATTCAAATGTGACAGTAAAAGGGCATCAAACTTTTAAGAAACCTGTGGCTTCCATGCTTATCCTTGTTGAACTTAGAAATCCCTTGAACTGTTTTCACACCGAGCTGTAAACTGGGTTTTCGGGATTTTTTTTCAATAAGTACTTGACAAGCTTTTACACGAAGGTTTTATTTGGCTAAAGAAAAAAAATCCACTTCTTTCATACAGATTTATGCACCCATTTACTGTTTTTAATCAGACTTAAAGGCATATTCATTAATTGCCTATTGAAAACTTTGAGGGCAATTAATAAAACATTCCGAAGGGCGAACATCGACTCGCACCACTACCTTGTTGCAGCCAAGGTACGAATGCGGATATCCACCACGCCACAACAACGCTCGTACTGTGGTCAAACATTTAAAGGGTATTCATAACCCCTTGAGTGCGCTTAAATTATAAAAAAAAGAGACTACCAAGGTCTTCGCGCAACGCGTATCCCTTAACCACCACAGCATTGAATGTCGAAGAACGATGGCAACGATGCCAACAAGCCATTAGATCCGCCGCAACTGATGTGCTAGGTTTCTCACGCTCACCAGCAAGAAACCCTTGGTTTGATGAGGAATGCCGACAGATGCTCGCAGTCAAGAACGGGGCCTACAAGGCTTATGCTTCATGTGAAACGAGAGCTGCCATTGAGCTCTATGGGCAGAGAAGAAGGAAGAACACCACCTTTTCAGAAAAAAGAAAAAAGAACAAGAAAAGCTTGCGATCGAGGTTATAGAGAGCTGCCACTTCAGAAACGAAGTTAGTAAGTTTTACGAAAGTGTAAAACGTCAAAGTTAAGGATACAACGCTCGAATAGAATCCTGTCGAGATGAACAAGAAAATATCGTAGTTGAGACACAACGGCGATGACGAACAACATTCCGCTGTCAGACAGAACGAACCATCCAATACTGGCGGAGGCAGCGTAAACTACCAACCACCCGACCTAAGTGAAGTGAGGATAGCAATACCTAAACTTAAGCCAGAAATGACGGTCTTCCTGCTGAGATTTAAAATGCCGGGGGATATGATTTCGTAAGTAACATCCACTCATAAGCCAAATCTGGTCGGATGAAAGTATGCCTGAAGAATGTAACCTCAGCAACTGCGCCAACTACAGAGGCATAAGTATTCTCAACATCGCCTACAAGATCCCATCTGCCGTAATATGTGAACGCCTGAAACCGTTTACCAACAACCTAATCGGCGCTTAGCAGTGTGATTTATGCCAGGAAAGTCCACAACTGATCAAATCTTCACACTTCGGCAGATCCTGTAAAAAACCCGAGAACTCCAAATCAATACCAACCTCGATATCAAAGCCGCATACAGCATTTATAGAGACGAACTATACAGAGTTATGTCTAGTTTTGGTATACCGCGCAAAATTGCCAGTCTGTGTAAGATCACGATGGAGAATTCTCGCTGCTCCATTAGGGTTGGAAACGATCTCACCGACACATTCGATACCAAAAAAGGATTTAGGCAAGGCGATGATCAAAAGTGGATGAAGAAATCCTTGGTCGATCTTCGGTCTCGTTTACGTTGACGGCTATGGAGACGAAGATTCAACGAGGAACAATACGAGCTGTACAGCGACATACCATAGTCAAAAAACTGCGCATTGGATACTCCGGCTTAAAGTCTTCAATTCGCGTACAGGTAGAAACTGACCTCAACCAACTTCGAGTGAGTGCGCAACTGGAGGCAGTAAGCGGGATCGGGCTAATTGGAGAGGCATGTTGGTTGAGGTCCAGGTTCATTCCGGATCGTAGCGCCACTTAAGTAAACGATAACTTTACCTACTACAATATTTAATTTTATTATTCTAATACAGAATTTGTCGATTGCAACGACTAGTATTGAAGTAGTTGTGAGTGAAATGTTAATTTTCTCAAATGTTCGCTCATTTGCATTCGCAGTTTGACGGCTGTGAAACACGAACTGTCAAGAATGAGACTCATTCCACAAGTGTAGAACATTATCCATTCACAATAGGTCTGTTCCCGTACAAAATAATATTTACTGATTCTAACTGATAAGTAAAAGAGAGAACTCACGACAGAGCAAAAAACTACCCCTCCATAAAAATCTGTAAAAAAAATTACTGCAGAAATTTCTGTTGGTAAAAAACAGTAAACTGTCAGTTGGTATCTTAAAGTGACAACTCGCTTGTTTTGACAGGTGATTTATGTCATTTGTTCTTTAAAAGGCATACAAAATATATAATTTTACTGTTTTTTTACTTAAACGCGTTCCAGTACTTTTTGGTAATTTTGTCTCTTTCTGAGACAATTTACCCCCACTCCAAGAAATTTGAGAATTCACTAATTTTTACTGAAAAAGTACGGGAACAGACCTAATGTTAAGATTTAAAGAGTATTGCTGAGTAAAGAATTTGCAGTTCTTTGACTGTGAATGACACTTTACAAAGATACTTTTTGAAATAGAAAAAATATAAATATGGGCAAAGTAAGGTACCAGTTCTTGCTATCATTCAAAATCGTCATTGTAAATTAAAACAAAGCCTATGAATTTTAGAACATGGTTTTTCAAAAATATTTTAATTTTTAATTTAAGTTTTCTCAGAAAATCATTTGTTAAGTTTTTAATGGTAAAGATTTATTTTTCTGCAGTAATCTTTGCCGCCATTCCACTCAAATAAAACAGAATTTTCCAATGATTTCAGAAGCAACTACCCAAGTAAAATGTCAATCCAATGTTTTGTGTTCCAATGAGACTTTTCAATGATAGCTATAACTGGACCCTAACATCTTACCACATTATATACATTTCACACTTACAAATGTTAAATTTAAAATGTTGACAGCTGTTCACTTGAGAATTAACTTGCTGCATGAGTTTGCATTATAAATTCCCTCTAAATACCAGAACTGTAAATTACCCATTTTTGGCCGTTGACTTCCTTCAAACTGAAAGCGGTTTAAGCTAATGTGGACACTTTAATATACCAACTGCGGATTCATAAACAATAATAATTATCATAATTTCCAGCTACGCACTTATTTTATTACCAAATGCTTGCGAATTCACTAATCAACTATTGGGAGCGTATGTCTAAATTTAAAACAAAAAGCGGAGGATTGAGCTTCCTACACAACATATCGTATGTCGCTTGCACTAAGCTTCACAGATACATTTGATTCGAGTATGATTACAGATTACACAAGGAAAACACCCTACCTACAGTGTGTCACAGTTTCGGTGCACAAGTATAGACATTGAAAACTAACCTACACACAAAATATATACTTGCGCGCTCTTAAAGTTGTATTTTTATTCATATTTATCGGCACTGACAAGCCTGTTTTTAGAAATAAAGCAAATCACAGCTTAACTTTGAAAGATTTGTTGTTAAACTTTTGAATGTTGTTTCATTCATAGACGGTTTAACTGCCACACTATGCCATTTATATCTATGCAAGTCAAACTGGTTGTCTCTCGGATTTTGGTGAGGTCATGACTCTTAAGTTTTACCACCTTTATGTGGGAGATTCAAATTAATTCAATCGACAATAGTTGACACAGTTTCTTTTTCCGCTGCATGACACCACTGTTTTGGTGAACTTTGGCACTACCTACATTCTTTGTGTATTATAAGACGGAACTGTAAAGTGTTTAACATCAAAAATACGGCAAAGAATAGTGGACAAACATAACACACACACATACCGAGACATATGTTAACATGTTAAGTGCGTATTACTACACTTCAGTGGTGCCGCTCTAAGTTCTCACGGCAAGTGTGTATTTCGAAAATTCAGTTTGCGCCGAAATAAAAAAAAACAGAAAGAAACACAACAAAACAGACAAAAAATAAATCACCATTCCAAAGCAGATGGTCAACATTTCGCCGCTGTATGACATCATACGCATAAACAAAAGACATCAATGGCCACCAGATCTATCAAACATGATATACGCGCTATACAACTTTTTCTCTTCTACTTGTAAATAATTGTAATTAAGTCTACAAACAAATACAACAAAACAATAAACAAAGATAGCAAAAAGCTTAGTCTAGGCATGTTAAGTAGCTACCAACACACACACACATGCTTACAGCTAGCATTAATCTGCTTTACTTGTCGCCAGCAGCGTCAGTCAGTGTAGCGTAATAACTCTTTTTTAGACATGTGATACCATAACAATACATCGGGCCAGCAGCAGCAAAGTAGGTACTCCCACCACCTGACACTGCAGTTGTGCCCACCATACCACGACAAAATGTGTGTGTTGGTGTTGATGGCGATGGTGATGGTGAGGCGGCGTAATACACGTTAGAGGAGCCCACACATTCAGTGGTATAGGTGGTTCATTTTAATAATTGTTGTAGGTAGGGTACGAGCGGAAAAAAAAGTAAATACACCTGACAGTCGGTTGGTCAGTCGGATCTACCTCTCGGAAATAATTAAGGGCATTCGCTCAACTCAAATGAGCTTCAACTTTGGAGTTGAAAAGCGCAACGATAGATTCTAACTCTTCACCGGAGCCGGCTTCAGGGCTTCGCGAGAGTTTCGTTTCGTATACCGCCACCACAATTTGTTGTGTACGGTTAAACTCCGCCAACCGAATGAACCGACACGACGACACACCTGGGAGACTTTAAGCGAATCCAACCTGACGATCATATGTTAGTCGTTGGTGAGACGCCGAGAATACATTTGAGTTTGGAGCTGGTGGAATTATTCGAATTTTATTTTTATTAATTATTCGCTACACAAATGCGATTTTGCGATAATATTACTGAACGGTTCTAGATATTGTTGATTCGATTCTCTCACTCTCGGGATATTGTTCAATAGTGCCGCGCGTATAGTGAACGGCTTTACGAATTCGCACAAATAGATAGATAGAATTTATCTATGACTTCATGACGCGAATGCCCTGTCGCTGTGGTTGAAAGAGCTTAAAAGAGATCCCTAATCGTGTGGAGGGTATTTACGCTTGACAGCGCTTGTATGTAAAGATCGGGGCTAACATTTTCGAAAACACTTGCCGTTAAAGGAGTTTTGATGAGTAATATTTTTTTTATAACATTCTTGTGATTACTAATTATTAGTGAGCAGAACATATAAATACGTGCAATTTGTTGTTCTTATCTAAAAGTTAAAAAAAAAAAAAAGATTGATAAAATACTGTAGATAACCAAATATAAAAAGAGAGGTGAAAACACTTTGTTCCAATTGAAGATCATAGTACGTTTTGGACATTAAAACTAAAGGTTGACTTCCCCTTGGATCTGTAACGAACAACCAAGAAGTTCACGTATCCGGTCGAGAGAGTTCATTGCGGTGCCTGACGCGCTACACTCGTTTGTATTTCGTTATTCATGAAGCCACACCAAACAGAACCATAATTGGCGCACACGTATAAAATTAGAGAAGAGTGTTACGAATTGACACGCAAAGCGGTCGCAACTGAAAGGGAACGAGACAACAACCCACCATCATAGGAAGGTGCTTAAGAATCATACAGGAAAACTCGACAAATTTAGAGTTCTAAACAATTCCTATTCGGCATATGCCAGTAGTCGAGAACAACGATCGTAAACGGTGCGACGAATATGTATAAAATTGACGACGAATTCCGGCCAGGTGGCGGGCGTGTTTTTATAAAGGCAACGCAAGAAAACCCCGATCGAAGGACATCAAGTGTTGTGCGAAAGTCGAATCTGAGAAGAGGACCAGCGATTACAACGAATCTAGATGATAAGAATATACGCTTCAAGCATGAGGTGAAGCATGAGAAAACGATTGAAGCTGTTATAAGGGACATCCCGGATGTGGGAGTTGGTGGACGATTCCCACCAGCATCTTCATCTTCGTCTATTGATCGGACTTTGGTTGTGAAGAATTTCAATGGACGTGATCGTCTGCCAATGGATATCCCAGTGGTTGGTAGCGATGTCAATTCATTTCATTCGATAACGAAGAACAAGCGAATGTCGACCGAGGTACTCGGTTCTAGTATGGAGAGCACGAAGGTATCGCAACGTGCTCCAGATGGACATCGTCGAATCACCACGCATATTGTTCGAAAGGTGACAACCCTAAGTCGAGCCGAAGAAAAGGCTCAAGCTCAGAATTTACTTCATGCATCGAAGAGTGTTCGTACAACTGAAATTGGCTATCATACGAGTACACCATTGCAACAACAAACTATTGAAGCGAAGCGCCCTAAGGTATTTTTATTTCTCATTTATGCAGGAAGATGGATGAGGGCATTTTTTTATAATTTTTTCTGACATTTAGGGCCTGTTTTTCAGTGCATGTGCATCGATTTACCTAACAACTAACCTTAGATTAAATGATCTGGATCAACTCAGAGCTAATTTATCACTAAAAGCGGAGATATCATCGCAGATTCAGATACATATGGCGTTTTCCATTGGTTAAAAAATCAATCTTTTTGATCCAGATCTGTCAAAAGACCGTGACAGTTGTTGTGTTCCATTGCTCAAACAAATTGACTGTTTTTTGATCTCAGATCAATTTTGAAAATCTGGATTTTTCGGCAGATTTACCCCTCCTTGCACCAACACTATTACAAATGATAGCTGTCAGTTTGACTAAAGTTATTTTCGTTTTAATTTATTATTATTTCGGCTGTGAAAAACTATTATTAATCATTAAAACTGTAGCAGTGCAATGTGAAATATAAATTAAATCAAAATTTATATTTGTGACTGTGTGACTTGAAACTTGACAAATACACCGAAACTAACTTCACAGACAAGAAATTTCAACAATAAAGAGACAAAAAAATCAATCTGAGATCGTATTCCATTGGTACCAAAAAATATCAAATTTTAGATCAAAATCCAGATTTACCAATTGAAAACGCCAATAGAAATTTGAATGACATATGTATTTATTTTATGTGACAGGTTCTTAAGATGTTCTTATTCGCCATTTTGTGGACTTAGATGGAATATTGTAGATTGTGACTTAACGTTGATAATTAGCGCAAGGGTAATGATGTTCTCGGAAAATTGTTGGATATTCGAAATTGTTGCTTACATAAGTGTCATGTCCCTAAAACGGTGGTCTTAATTCGTTTTCTTGCTTTTGGAACATTGAAATTGCAAATTTATTTTTAAAAATGCAACAAGTGATTTTGTTTTTGAATATCCGGATATTTGTTTAACATTTAAACGATTTTTTGGTTGCATACCTTGTGGCGTGTAGTACATTTTGGAAAATATTTTTTTAAGTGATTTAAAATGTGTTTTCGATTTTAAAAGCCCTATGCAAATTACCCTCGAATATCAATTATCTTTTCCATAATATTTATTTTTAGCTTATTTCAAGAAATATGTCAGCAATTTCAACTTATTTTGACATCTGATTTTGCAAATTGAAAGGTCGCAACAAAATGGTGAACGGGCTGAATCTGGTGCCCATATAAGCTTAACTTTTGGCGTTTTCCATTGAGAAATCTAGATTTTGATCTGAAATTTGATCTTTTTGAGTGTCAATGGAACACGATTCAGATTTATTTTTTGTTTGTCATTGTATTGGTGTCATTTCGTGTCTGTGCGTCACTTTCGGAGGACGAAGTCGAACTAATTTAATAGTTCCCGTATAGTATAAGGTATAACTTTATTTTCTGTGTCTATATCCATTAATAAATCCAAACGCAAAGCACTCTTGTTTTACACAACCAAAGTACATAATAAATCAAAATGAAAATCACTCTAGTCAAATCATTTGTTTTGGTATTGGTAAATCTGACGAAAAATACAGATTTGAAAAATTGATCCAAGATAAAAAATCAATTTTTTTGCCCAATGGAACACAACAACTACTGTCAAAATCGGTCTTTTGACAGCTTCAGATAAAAAAAATTGATTTTTTCCCAATGGAAAACGCCATTAGATTAGATTTTGTATGTATCAACAGGTTAGCGTAAAATTCTGGAGAGAACAAGTGTTGCGAAAATGTTGCATTAAGATAGGAAAATGTACTTCACACGGCCGTTACTTTTTTGTTTTTTTGAATCGGGCTTGCAGTATGGGATTTGTTACCTTTTTTCCTTGGATGAAGGGATAAATAGTGATGTTAGGTCTTCGTGTTGCATTACTGCCTCCAAACTATTTTTTTCATATCCATTATTTTTGTTAAGTCCAATGGATGTACTTGTGCAGATCAGAACTTAGTAACTCCAGTCAGAAGGCAACTTCACCCCCATTTGCACATCTTTGTAAGACCGTTTGATTCAATGTAAATACTAGTGCCCATTAATTTTTGTAATTAGAAGCTAACTTTACGCACGTATGACACTTTTTGTTACACCTATTTACGTATTGGGAGTATTTAAACAAATTAACTTTGAGTTGATTTTCTTATAAATTGTCTTTGGTCTGAAATATCTTCGACAATTTAAGTACGATTTCAGAAACTTTATTGATAAAATGGGTACAAAATAGAAAGATATGCCGAAATACGTCCGAAATATAGGAAATATTTTGTTGTTATGGTATATGAGTTATAAGAATCCACCAAATTAATTTACTGTGAAATGGGTTAGATAGATAACAAGAGATAAGCTAGTGATTTACATTATTCTGAGCCGAATATTGCCAGCTTGTACGTATTTCCATTTCCAGTCCTGATTACAGTGTTGCAAGAGATTTTTTAACAGTTTTCCCTAGAAAAACGTCAAATAATCCTTAGAAATCCCTATTGAAAATGAATTGACAACAACGACTGAAAAGAGCAAGAACCAAATGAAATGTGCGTTTGCACCGTAACTTGGTACGGATGGTTTCAGTGATACTTACATAATTCGGACATTATTCTCTTCGCCGCGATGCTATTGTTCTTGTTGACAGCGCAGACTTTTCAGCTAAATGCAAATATTGTCTTTTTCAAAAACTGTGGCGCCCATTTAAAAGCTTCAAGTGTAGCAAAAATTCTGGATTGCAAAACACTACACTAATAAGGAAGTCTCGGGGATCTCCTCAGAATAGACCCGAGAACCCACTCCATTTTAGATTGACTATATGACATGTTTTTAACATTATGCAACGCCCATTCATATCAACATTTGACAGTATCATGGCAGCGAATGATGTTGTTGGAACACCCATAACCATGTGGCATTGACGCCAGATGTATACTGTGACCATATTAGGTTTTCTTCCAGTAGCATGCTGCTGTTAAGGCAAATTGCAAACCAACAGCTGTGTCTTTAATTATGTTGCTTGATTGGGGTTAGATTAAATATTGATTCAAGGCTCGCTGACGTCTTTTATAAAGTTAACGTTTGTGAGTACCGCGATGATTTATTGTCAGTGTGTGACAGTGCCCACTATTTCCTCATTTTCTGCAGCAGCTATAATGTACTTTGTTTGTTTCTGAGCTGTATTTTTAATGTTATGCTAGATTCTGTCAAGTATTAGCCCTCGGTTTCTCTAGGTGGTTCTGTTTCTTCCCAGGAAATTGGTCTTTTGTTACTGGAGGCTCAGTATGGCCTCTGTCTTCGTCAGTATAACACTTGAACCGCTCGGATTATCCTATTTTGCATGACAAAAAAAATAAAAATTTTTGGCGCAACAGGCTCGTTAGTACCCAGGGCCTAGCTTTCTCACAACCATTCATGTGTGCGTGTGTACTTCTTGCACGATGGCGGGACCTCCTGTTTTTATGCCGACTCCGAACGGCTAAGTTGAGATAAGCTATTCTTGACAATTGATACTACTCGGATGATTTGTCAGATCATCACGAGAGGAGGGCCAGTGAAAAATCACTTACGTGTTGCTACGGCTGGGAATCGAACCCAGACCTCCTACGCGGCAGTTCATCGCACTAACCATCGCGCCACTGAGCCCCCATGACATCGCATGATTAATATTCGCTATCTGCGTTGTCTATTATATACCCAAAGAAACTGGTCTGCAAGTTCCGTCAATGTGCTTGCAGTGGCCTAGTGGTTAATGCCTTGGAGCATTGTACCTGGTTTTCGAAAGTGACGACATTTATAGTATTTTCACTGTTACACCTCCCGCCAAAGTTTGTCACAAATTTGCCGTTCGAAATCTTTGTTGAACTATAGGTCACATTATGTGCACAAATTTTTGGGGCAATAGGCTCGTTAGTACCCAGAGCCTAGCTTTCTCACAACCATTCATGTGTGAGTGTGTACTTTTTGCATGATGGCGGGACCTCCTGTTTGATGCCGACTCTGAGCGGCTAAGTTAAGATAAGCTATTCTTAACAATTGATACTACTCGGATGATTTGTCTGCTCATTACGAGAGGAGGGACAGTGAAAATCATGTTAGGTATTGCTACGGCTGGGAATCGATCCCAAACCTTCTGCGCTGCAGTTGATCGCACTAGACATCGCGCCACTGAGCCCGTCAAAACAAAAGTAACCCACTGATGCGAAAATATTTGGTAGTCCTGTTGATGTTTATGTGAGAGGGTTGTATGTGTGTGTAGCTTTTGAGCAAGTTCTTGTAGCGATGCCTACATTTAACTGAGTTGTCAGTTATATTCGTCAACGTGACAAAAAGAACGAATTATATGGCGTTAAACCTTAAAAGATATGGCTACCCTCCTTAGACGGGTTTCTTTTGTAGTTGCTTTATAATCCCTAAAGTCCTTTTGATGAATAAACAGCCCTATCGAGGTATTCTTCATCGGACAGGTTTGGAAGAAATTCAACGCGTAGCTGTCAAAAACTGTTGACTTAACGCATTATACCGCTGCTGAATCATGTGCAATAAATTTCTTCGAAAGATCTGTTCGAAATGATAATCGGGACGGAAACCTCGCTTCCACCAATGCGTAAATCTGGTTGCACCACCTAAGGCGCAGTCTTCCGTATGAAATGACATCCAAAAACCATCCCTGGTGATGTTCATGTGCTTAACGTAAATACTTCGAATTTTCTGACCACGTCAACAATAGTTTCTCTCAACGCTAACTTTAACGAGTGCGTCTTGAATTGCTCTCCTTTTTTGGTGGCTCTAGCGTTTGGGGTGAACATGTTTCTATGGTTATATTGGTCCGTGGCTAATAGCGTTCTTAGTAAGGTCATGTCATTGTTTACTTGTTGATCTTCCTCTACTGCTTTTTCATCTGTGTGGGAATTGAAGATTCGGTTAGTAGGAGAGTGGGTGTCCCATCGTGTCCTAAACCAATCGGACGTTCAATTCAGATTTTTTTGTTATTTTAATTGCATAATATGTCTTGCTATGCTGATCCTTAGTTGAATCATGAATCTGCTTTTGGTATGAATATCGCAACAGTTCTAATTTGCCCTATAGGATGATCCCTTGAACAAAATCACAGTGAGTCTATCTGTATCATTATTGCCTTTCATACCATTCCTGACTTCGTTTCAGTACGTGCTCCTTTTTTTGTAGAGTCTGCCTCCTGTAAGTAAACTATACAAAAAAAAACCACCACTATGAGTCATGTATCAGTCGCCAGACATAATGTCCTTCCGCACACTCAAGCAAAAGTGGTCTACCAAGCTGATTAATGCGGACAAATACGATCGCATAACAATCCCTGAATTGGTAATGATTCATCTTGATTCACTTGACCATCAAGTGGTTCCAATAAATTTCTCTCCTTTCAATAATTAAGAGAACGGGTGGTGTGTGCATACATTCATTTGGCGCTCCATTGTGTACTCCATCTCAAGTGGATGAAATCAATAAATCTGTCCATTGTATTCGGAATGAAAAGCAATTACGTGTGTGTAGGCTGTGAGCTGAGCTAACAAGCCACCACATTACATCGCAGTTATTGTGGCAGGTTTTCTTTTCGGCGGTAGGAATTTCGAATGACGTCAGCCTTGTATTGGCGGTGACATTTTGGTAAACGCAAACATAAAACAACAAAACTGAGTTTGGATGGAGCGTATCTGTTTCCATTCAAGTCCAATTTTATATGATTGGGTGGGAAGTGCACAGTTGAGAAGCAAGGTTGCTAAACTGGAACAAACATGACTACGTGGGGTAATGTCTATATACTGCCAATTCGAAGGCAAACTCGAATGTAGGCGGTGGATATGTCGATGTATATATATTAAAGCAATAAATCTACAAACAGATATACAGTTGGCAATTATGTGACGATTATTCAATTTATTTTTATTTTGCAGATCTCCGATATTGTTGTTGGGAAAGAGGACAACGTATCAGCTAGAGAAGCACTTTTAAGATGGGCGCGGCGCTCCACTGCTCGGTATCCGGGTGTTCGGGTAAATGATTTTACTGGCTCGTGGCGCGATGGTTTAGCGTTTTCTGCACTGGTCCATCGAAATCGGCCGGATCTGCTTGACTGGCGAAAGGCAAGGTCCGACCGACCAAGAGAACGCTTGGAATCCGCGTTCAGTATAGTCGAAAAGGAATACGGTGTTACACGTCTGCTTGACCCTGAAGGTAAAATATCACTAAAAGTTTAATGAAAATAAAATTTCCAACATTTCTCATATTTGTAGATGTTGACACAAACGAACCCGATGAGAAGTCTCTGATCACGTACATATCCTCGTTGTACGATGTATTCCCAGAGCCACCATCAATTCATCCGCTTTTCGACATGGAATCGCAGCGCCGAGTACACGAATACCGGGACTTGGCTCAGCAGTTCATCTACTGGTGCCGCGAGAAGACCGCTTACTTGCAAGAACGTTCATTCCCATCGACTCTGATCGAGATGAAGCGCCTGCTGGGTGACCTCGATCGTTTTCGCAACGACGAAGTGGCGCCCAGAAAACGCGAAAAGACAAAGCTCGTTCAGATCTACAAGGAATTGGAACGTTACTTCGAGATTGTTGGTGAGATTGAAGTTGAATCTGAACTCAGGCCTGAGGCGATCGAAAAAGTTTGGTACCGTTTGCAAACGGCATTGGCCGATCGTGATCACATATTGCAGCAGGAAGTAGAACGATTGGAGCGTTTACAAAGGTTGGGCGAAAAAGTCCAACGAGAGATCAAGCACGTTGACATGAAGTTGACCGATCTGGAAACGCGAATCGCCGAAGAAAGCCGACGAATCGAAAGATTGCATCCAATCGATGCGAAGAACATTGTCGAAGCTCTGGAGACAGAGATTCGGCATTTGGAAGAGCCCATCCAAGATATGAACCAGGATTGTCTGGTGTTGAAGGAGGGTCGATATCCTCAGGTCGGCGACTTGCACGACAAAGTGCAGAAATTGCATCAAAGATGGCTGCAGCTGCGATCGACTTTCCACACAACACTTGTGCAAAAGTTGACCGGACTTAAATATCCGGTTCACGAAACCACTGTAACCCGACAGACGCGAATGGTTGTCGAATCCAGACAAATCGACACAAATCCCTACTTCCGAGACCTGCAAGAGTATACTGAATGGTGCCAAAATAAACTGGTAAGCTGGGGAGTGTTTCCTTTCTTTGTTCGACATGGATAAATATTTTGTTTTCCATTCCAGAAACAATTGTTAGCTGCCGATTACGGATCTGATTTGGTGTCGGTTAAGGAGGAACTTGAACGCCACCAACAGGAACACAAAACAATCGATCAATTCCACTCGAAGATACTTCAAGCTGAACGCCAACAAACCAAGTTCAGCGGTGATGAGCTCAACTTGTACCAACAACGTCTCAATCAATTGCAAAAACTGTACGCTGAACTGCTGACAACATCAACCAAGCGTCTCTCAGATATAGACTCGTTGCAGCACTTCTTGGCGCAAGCCTCTGCCGAGCTGCAGTGGCTCAACGAGAAGGAGCAAATCGAAATAACTCGCGATTGGGCGAACAAAAACCTCGATCTTCCCTCCATTCATCGGTACTATGAGGTGAGTAAAGTCTAGCCACTAGTCAAAGTGCTTATTAGCGCTTCAGTAAGAAATATAAAATGACTTTGTAGGGAAGAGCAAGGACGTACGCAGTGTAGCTGAGAATGTATTCTGCGTACGTTTTCGCTCTGAAAAAGAAATATATTTACATTTCAGTCTCTTTTCAAGCGATCCTTTGGTAATGGAGAGGAGGTGAGTTACCCCGGCCGCCATCGATTTGTGTTCCCATTTAGTTTCATTTATCCGCACAGTTGCTTTTTTTTTGAATATTTATTGCTCCGTCCTTTGGCTTGACCATAATCGATTTTTTTGTTTGTTGAACTATCAAAACCACCATCTCATGGGAATATGTTGTTCCTTTCAGAACCTAATGTCGGAGTTGGAAAAACGTGAACTCCATTTTGCTACGATTTTGGATCGCGGAGAAGCATTACTCAATCAACAGCACCCTGCGTCCAAGTGCATCGAAGCGCACTTAAGTGTGCTGCAACAACAGTGGGCCTGGCTGCTTCAGCTGACCCTCTGCTTGGAGGTACATCTGAAACACTCAACCGAGTATCATCATTTCTTTGCTGAGATTAAAGACGCCGAGCAATGGCTGGCCAAGCGTGACGAAGTACTAAACACCACGTATTCCCAGTCGGACTTTGGTTTAGATCAAGGCGAAACTCTTCTTCGTGGAATGCAAGACTTGCGCGAAGAGTTGAACGCTTTTGGTGAGACGGTGCAGACTTTACAAAATCGTGCACAGACTATTGTGCCGCTGAACAAGCGCAAGCAGCCAGTCAACCGACAATCGCAAGTGCAGGCAATCTGCGCCTACAAGCATCAAGGTCAGCAAGTGAATGTAGAGAAAGGCGAGACATGCACTCTGCTCGACAATTCGGGACGCGTTAAATGGCGCATACGTAACAGCAGAGGCGCCGAGGGCTCTATTCCAAGTGCCTGTCTATTGATGCCACCCCCAGATCCAGAAGCGATTGAAGCTGCAGATCGTCTCAAACGATTATTTGACCGCTCCGTCGCACTTTGGCAGAAGAAACACCTACGCCTTCGTCAGAATATGATCTTTGCCACAATCAAGGTGGTAAAGGGCTGGGACTTTGATCAATTCTTGGCCATGGGACCAGAACAGAGAACTGCTATACGGCGAGCGCTCAATGACGACGCAGACAAATTGCTGAGTGAAGGCGACCCCAATGATCCGCAACTGCGACGACTGGGACGAGAGATGGATGAGGTTAATCGTTTGTTTGACGAATTCGAGAAACGAGCCAAAGCAGAAGGTGAGTGTGGGTGGAAGGTGTATTTCAGTGTAATTATCCAATTAGCAATCCGTTTGTTTGTCAACAATGCCTTTCAATTGAATAATAGTTCTTCCAAGATCGTGAGACTCTTGTCAGTCATTCTATCAGAATTCATTTACAATCAATTGACGACACATCGTAGTAGTCACGCAGAATGAAGAAACTATTCCTCAGTCGAAAAGCTCGGGGTGCTAAATAAATACGGAAATTCCTTATTTGTTATTATAACCGTTTATCCTTTTTATCGATTCCAGAGGAGAGCAAGCAAGCTAGCCGCATATTCACCGAAGAATGCATTTCCATCAAAGGAAAGCTGGAGGATATGGCTCGCGAGTTGGATCACATCCTTTCGTCTCCGCTACCTCGAGATCTGGATTCGTTGGAGCACGCTGTGCAAACTCACGAGGATTATCAGCGTCGATTGCGTACTCTCGATCCCGAGCTGAAGCACTTGCAAGAAACATTCCGAACGATCGCTTTGAAGACTCCAGCGCTCAAGAAGAGCTTAGACAATTTATTAGAATTATGGAAGGAGCTAAACACTCAGAGCAACTTGCACGGTGATCGCCTGAAACTACTTGAAGGCTCCCTAGCTGGTCTAGAGGACAACGAGCATGTAATTTCAGAGCTGGAGAATGCCCTTGCCAAGCACCTGGACTTGCCATCATCCGCCGAAGGACTGCACATTGTCTTCAAACAGCTGACCAATATGCAGGACATCATCTCTCAGCAACAGCCGTCAATGGATAAAATGAACGATGCTGCTGACCAACTGGGACGAATGGGTGTGCCAACCAGAGTGTTGAGCGACCTGAAGCGACTCACCTCGAATGTCGAACGCATGAATACAAGGTGGATAACGGTGTGCACCCAATTAGCGGAAAGGTGAGAACAACTTGATGCTTCAAATAGACGATGCGCTTCATTAGCGTCGATTCAATTGATGAGCACCTTATTCATGCATCGTTTGTTTTCTTAATGCTATTTCTAGGTTGCGATCATGCGAGACGGCGATCGGCTTTTTGAAAAATCTCCAGGCTGGCATTCAAGTTGAAGAAACATGGGTCGATGGCACCACTGAAAAGCTTTCAGCAATGCCAACAGCCGCTTCTGCACTTGAACTAGACGTGAGTATAATGTTTGTCCCCCTCCTGCACGTCTATCTTTTTTCGGTTTCTCTCTCTTCTTCGGAGCGTTTCACTTTTTATTTTGATTTCTTAAGTTGTACAGTTTAATTGAAATTTCACCAGATTCTCTTGATTTGAGTAGTCCATTCTTCCCACTACATTGCAATTGGTTTTCAGTGAGAACTAAAATTGACCTAGGACTGTAAATTCGTAAGATGACTAAATTACAAAAAAAAACACAAAATATAAAGCTAAAGTTGTACTTGAGGTGCTGGATGTATTTTGTGGCCGACTCTGATTCACAGTGTTGAATCAATACGCGCGTACATGTCCTTAATTCCGTATTCGTTTAAATATTCGTCTGTTATACATTATTTTTTTTGGGCAAAATGCAATAGCGGTGAAGTGGCTGTAGTGTGTTATTGTCGCTACTATTTTAATTCAATCTTTTGTACTGTATAGATATATTCTTTAATTTAATTCTAAGCTTCTTGCACACACCTTCCCTTTCGCACCACTTTAAGTAAACTGTAAGTCCCCTCCAAAATGTAGTTAGTGGTAATCGTAGCTGTGAAATGTTACAACTTATTTCATTTTTTTTTTTAAACAAAATTCTTGTATTACGTTGAGTACTAATATATTTTCTTTATCTAAACCTTTTGTATTTTCACCAACAAATCAAACAAAACAAAAACATTACACAACACCAAATATACAAACAAAAAACAATCGATACCCGTCGATATTGGCCTCAAAACTCAACACAACACGAAACATTTCTTGAAAATTTATTTGAATTTGAAAAAATTGAAAAAAAAAAATGTTAGAACCTACTTGGCGCTGCAATTGAACGAAAACCAAAAATCGAAAATGTAAACGTAACCGGAGGACGTTTTATTCGAGAAGCGAAGGTAATTACAAAACACAAAAAAACACCAAATTTTTACACAACATAAAGTCTGATTGAGTGAGTGAATGAATCAATATGAATGCGTTGAACGAGTGCTTGGTTAATATTTAATGCTTTTTGAAATCAAAACCGGACACTGGTACTAAATTAATTTAAACAGAAAAAAAAGAGCACTAAATATATTTACAAACAAAAATGTTAACCAGCAATTAGCCACACCATCATTACAATTAGATTAGAAATTATAAATAATAATTAATTAACTTAACCTAATCACTAACCTTTTAACGAACCATAACCAACACCTCGCAAACACCTACAACTACAACGATAAACAAAAGATATACGACGGCAAATGCCTGCACTTTATCGACTGGCTGGTGGAGGCCAGACCATCATTTTCACCACCACGACGAGATCTGCGTCCGGTCGATGCAGATCCAGGAGCAACACAGTATTACACCCAACGATTGGACAATCTAAACAACAAATATGAAAGACTGCTTGAGGCTCTCTCACAGAGACTCAAAACCGCTATAGAAGTTAATGGAGCCGATGGATTGGTAAGTTTTTTTTTTGTTTCTTAATACATTCGTTAAGGTATGTTGATAAATGCTTTGGATACCCGCAGTACTGAATCTAGAAAGATAACGCGTTTTAGTGCATCAATGTTAAATTCTGTCGAATCGTTAAGGTCACAACGAAGTATCCATCATATCTTGCACACCTTCTATGTAATTATTTTTGTAATAGATTCCCCTACCGTCATTTCCAATGGCGTATATCTCTTAATGACATTTGGTGACCTAAAAGATGATGTGATCCCTCGGTATTAAGTCATCATCTGGTGCAATCAAAGATCATATGATCTGCAATACTTTGAGTCTGGTTAGCTTTCAGGAATTCAATATTTTCTGAAACAAATTCGCCTACATTCGTTTTTAATCTCTGTCACACTTTAACCTATTTGGTATTCTTAAACATCATGTATTTTTCGCTGTCTTGACACCTTGACTTCTGTCGTCATCTGGATCACTCGAAGATCATACGATCTAGACTATCTTAAGCCGAGTTGCCAAACTTAGAGGCCTCCTATTTTTTTTAATAACTTTGTCTGCATCCATTTAAAACTTCTGTCCCTATTAAAGCCATTTAGTGATTTCAAAGATTAGGTCTGTTCCCGTACAAAATAATATTTACTGATTCTTACTGATTTTTACTGATTTTTACTTATTGCCGTTCCCGTACGCAAAAATAAGTAAAAGAGACAGCTCACGAGAGAGCAAAAAGCTACCCCTCCATAAAAATCAGTAAAAAAATTTACTGCAGAAATTTCGGTTGGTAAAAATCAGTAAACTGTCAGTTGGTATCTAAAAGTGACAACTCGCTTGTTTTGACAGGTGATTTATGTCATTTGTTCCTTAAAAGGCATACAAAATATATAATTTTACTGTTTTTTACTTAAACGTGTTCCCGTACTTTTTGGTAATTTTGTCTCTTTCTGAGATAATTTACCCCCACTCCAAGAAATTTGAGAATTTACTAATTTTTACTGAAAAAGTACGGGAACAGACCTATTATGTACTTTGGTATTAAGTCATTATCTGGTGCTCTCGAAGAACATGCGATTAAAAGCTGCTGGAAATGCTGCTTCAATACATCTAAAACTTGGGCGTTAGTGGCTAAGCTGCAATTGTTTTTTCGTAGAACATTCGTTTCTTGTTTATTTTTATTTTTTTAAGAATTTACGGATGTTCCTCTTATCGCGAGACTTTTTAATTTCCCTGAGTTAGGAGACCGCGTGTTATCTTTTTGTCCTACCCAGGTTTTTCTTCTCTTCCCTTCCTTTGGCTGGATATGGGTTTTGCGTTGAAGCGCCTTGATATGTGATATGAAACAAAAAAATACCACGGGCATCGTTTTGAGGTGGCTGATAGCCTATGGTAGAGTCCGCTACCTCTTTGACGATATTGCGATCCACTGGGTGTTTCTGTTTCTTGTAGACTCTCCACTGAAGTCTCTTTTTCTACACCATTCATAGCTTCTTCTCTTTGGACAGTCGAGCTCGGAATTTGGCTGTGACGAGAAAATTTTCAGAGTCCACGTTTACCCCTCTGATGTTAGATGCGTGAATATGCATATGAGCACGTGGTCGATTTGTCGATTTGGCGCTTGGACCATCTAGAGATCGTCAGGTTGCTTTGTGGATTTAAAGACTTGGAAACCTAGTGCTGCCGATCACAGTATGGCATGATGCTGCAAAGCCTGTTAGTCGGAAGCCATTATCTGTCGTCATTTGCTTTTCATTTAACCCGCTGAAGATGTTTTTCTGCCTTGTAAAATTCCTCCTTGATAGTCTTCTGTCTTATCGGCAGGGATACGTGCAAATCTAAGCTAGAAGTTGCAAAATGTTGCACTGGATCCGCCGGCTTAAAGTAAGTTTCTCTTTACCGGTCGGCTCCCAAAAACTAAGTCATAAAATCGTTATCTATTCCACCCGAAAATTATGCGCTCTGCATTATTTTGAAAAGAGTTGCCAAACTGAGAGGCCTCTTTTTTTAAAAAAAAAAATAATAACTTTGCCTAAATCTATTTTTAATATCTGTCCCTTTTTAAGCAATTTGTTGAGCTCAGAGACCATGGTATTAAGTCGTCATCTCGAGCACTTGAATACCATGTGCGTCGAGTTGCCAATCTGAAGCTTTTTTTTTTTTTACCTATTCCCACGTTTTTTTTATAGCGTTTTCCATTTGTTGTCTGTATTTTTATTTTATGTGCGGATGTCCATCAGTCCAAATCTCAAACGCTTTCAATTTTGTAGCCCTGTTTTTATTGTGTACATCTAAGAGGTACACAGTAAAAAAAGTGTCTAAATTTTGTTTAAGTCTCAGAATGAACAAAAAAAGCAACCTGGAAATATCGCTTTGCCCTATTTGCATTTACAGATCAACCAAAACCAAATACGTTCACAGTTTAGGTTCTTGCTACCCGTCAATTCATTTCTTACTGACCAAGTCGACCAAGTGTTTTGGATCTTCTGTTCGCGTTTTATCCTTTCTAATGAGTTTCATGTCTAATTATATGTTCCGTGTAAATTATATATGGAACGGTTACTATGTTATACCCATGTGCACAAACCATTTGCAAATTGCCTTCAAATCAACGTTTAGCCTCAATCTCCATTATTTAAGTAACCTATAGTAGTTCCTCTGTTTATGTCCATCCATATTTTAACAATTAAACATGAACCCTCTACGGGCATCACAATGGGTCTACTTTGAAATAAGTGCGATGAGAAAGGACGAACACCATCTACGTCATCGGCGCACCAATCTTATTTAACCTTTCTTAATTATTATGCCCTGTACGTTTTATTCTTCAGCTGAGGCTCGTCTCAAGACTTGTCACTATTGTAAACCTGTATACATTGTTTCATTAACTATATACAACTTTTTACTCGTTTTAAAATATGTAGTGTCAATTTAGCCAGCTGGCAAACTAGTGTCGAAATGAAAACTCGTTTCATCGGCAAAGTTTGTATATCTACATTGTGGTTGTGCTATCAGGGTTCTCTTTTCCCTACCTAGCCAACTAAAAATGCCTTGTGCACCAGATTTGGTCGCATTTTTAAAAGTTGTTTGATAGTATGATTTGCACTCTTGAGTGAGGAGTATGAATAGAGTAGGCAAATGAGTTGAACCCTGAGGAACTTTAAGATTTTGTTTCAATCCAAAAAAATTTTGAGGTTAATTTAACGATAAATTATATCGAGGTCGTCACTGATTGAACCGTAAATCTATTAAATCTATTCGTTGGTAGGAATTGAGATAACTCAACCGTGTGTGGTTTACGATACGATAACCCTTCACAGAAAAAGGCAGATAAGATATTTTACTCAATTTTAAAGCCACTGTTATAGCGATCATTTAAATGTTGTTTCGGCTATATTGGAGAAGTGGTTGCATAGAGTGCTTTTAAATATATGGCTTAGCTTAGTATTTTACTAAGGTTAAACTGAACATGAAACATATGAGAAGACTACAATTCAGTGAATCGTAAAAAAGACTATCACATCCCATCTTTCAACGACTTTTTGTCGTAAGGAAATCCTGACTCAAAATTCAAATCATACCATGTAATGCCTTAAATTGTTATTCACTGCCCCATTGGTTACGAAAGTTTGACAAACATTCATGAAATTATCAAGAGACACATGAATCGGCTTTAATTGTCGGTCTATTTCTCCAAAAATATATTTTCAGTTTCAAAAATAACTGGCTAAAGGAGTTTTAGACAAATTTTCAGTCGTAAATGCCGAATATAGTAAAACCTACGCCTGTGATAAGCTGCCCAACTTAAAGCGTTTGGAGTGTTAAGCGAGTGTGGCTAGTTACAGTGCCCATCACTCACTGGTTATTCATATTTTATGAAATCTGAACAGGTTACAAGATCATAGAGTAGCATGTGGCACCATATTGTTAAAACGACATATCACTGTTATCAAGAAATTTCCGACATTAACAGCATATACAGGAACTAAAACCTAGTTTCTCCCTTCATTTTTGTGTGCGATGTTATTATTTTTTTTCCACAAAAAGAGGACCACCTATTTACACCGGATCCGAACGGAAATTTTTCAAAAGCTAACATTGTAGGTCTTGGGCACTTTGTCAGGCTTTTGCAAGAGTTGGATCAGTAAAAAAAAAAACGTAGGTGTTGTCACAGTCGGGATTTAAACCATAAACCCCGCACTAACCACTAAGCCACTGCAAGTTGGTGGTAATCATTGTACTGAACGACTTTATCAAACATGGGCCAAGTGTCCATAATTGTTTTGCTTTACGAATTTCAGCTCCAAGTTAACATTCGCTTTGTTTAATAAAGATAAACTTAGACAGAACAGCACAACTTAAAAAAAAAGACTGTCGAACAGAAAAGTACTGATCCTGGACAATGTAACATTTTTCTACGTTGAAGTGTGTAAAATCTTGACTGAGGCTTAAATTGTGATTGTGATAATCCTAGTATTAAAAAAGCTTTAAGTAATTTTACTGTTTCAAAAAATTGCAAATCCCAAAGCTCCTAAATGCTGAACATTTTAAAAATAACAATATACAATCGAAGCATGTATATCTACTCAAAAGGAGGTGCAGAAAAACTTCTTCTAGATTTTCCAGCTCAGACTTATGAAACAATAAGCAGAACACTTTCGCGCAGCTGTCATTTTGTATGAACCTCAGAGTTATTAAACAGGGCTATTGAGATGCCATTTTGTTTGTTTTAACTATATGTATTGTCTAAATTTTTGAAATCTACACTTTGTCAGGTAATAAGTTTCTTAATTTGGCAGCAGCAAAGCGATCATCCTTTTGAAAAACTTAAAACCTGCAAGTTTAACCAAAACTAGCATATAAATTATTGCACAACTATTTCAAAACAAATTAAGCTATTAAAGCTAAAAAATGTATTTTTAACTCATTTAACTTATATATACTATACTTTCAAACGTTTAATTCTTTTCAATTTTACGTGCGCACTTTGCGTGTCTATATAATTGAAGCCTACACTGACGGCTTGCTTTTGCATTAATTTGGTTACATTTCATAAATTCGCCCTTCCATACAAAGTTAAATTATGCGTCAACACTGGTACATATATTCTTACTTTTCCCCTTGAAGATATACAAATAAATAGCAGACACACACGAAACATAGCTTTTGTCATTTCGTGATTACTAATCACTGATTTAGAAACCTAGAAACTTGAATAGTCGGAAGCAGTCGGAAGCTAATGTCAAAATTCTATGTTAAGTTTTCTTCAGTACTGTCAATTACTCAAGTTGCTCATAATAGACTTTTGTGAATGGAAGCGATTGCAAACAATAAAAATAAAATTTCGTTGCTTATGAACTTACAAATTTAAATGTACACAGCAGTTGAAGTGAAATGTCAATTTTTTGTATGAAAGAACTAAAGAAAGGGAAAGAGCGAATGAATTCGCTTTTTCCTTAGTGAGCAAAAGTGAACGAAAACTGAACGAATCGAAGTGAAAAGCTATTATGGTCGTACAATACAAATTGCTGTGTTTGCACGATTATGGAAGTGGTCGTCTGTAATCATCTTCTATTATAGTTCAGCCTTTAAGGTTGAAATTTTGACATCCATCAATAGGTCTGTTCCCGTACAAAATAATATTTACTGATTCTTACTGATTTTTACTTATTGCCGTTCCCGTACGCAAAAATAAGTAAAAGGGAGAGCTCACGAGAGAGCAAAAAACTACCCCTCCATAAAAATCTGTAAAAAAAAGTTTACTGCAGAAATTTCTGTTGGTAAAAAACAGTAAACTGAGAGTTGGTATCTAAAGTGATAACTCGCTTGTTTTGACAGGTGTTTTGTGTCATTTGTTCTTTCAAAGGCATACAAATTATAAAATTTTACTATGTTTTACTTAAACGCGTTCCCGTACTTTTTGGTAATTTTGTCTCTTTCTGAGATAATTTACCCCCACTCCAAGAAAATTGAGACTTTACTAATTTTTACTGCAAAAGTACGGGGACAGACCTGATATTAGTTGTACAAAAATAACTTGGGCCGAATAAGCCAGTAAATGGAAGTGTTCCGAAACTCAGAAACTCTGTTCTCAGTTTGACATTTGAGGGAAATTGCCTGATTCAACAAAGCAGATATTTTTGACTGAAAAGAGTTAAATAACTGATTTTGCTTCAAGCTGTTATGAAAGTTTTTTTTTGTTTTAGTAAAAATTAGTAAGTTATTGTTTTGTTACATTATTGATAGATTAATTATTCTGAGTAAATAAAAGTATGTTGGTATATGAATATTGAATGCCCTCAGGCGGTATATCAATAATTTTGGGACGAATGTTTACCTTGTTCTCGTCAATGTTCTGAGGATTCCTGCTGTATAAATATGGGATAAAAGCTATAAAAAATTGCAAATTAAGAATTGGCATACTTTGGCGTTTGACTGAATATTCCCGACTGTTACCGTTAGTTAGTGAAAGACAGAGTGCTAATGAGAGAGGATTAAGATTTTGCGTTCCACATCGCCTCACCTCATTTTGCAACACGGCCAATTTCATTTGTTCTTGAAAAGCCACACGAAACGAGTGATTTTACTGTGATTTACATGGCCCGTTTGCCAATTGCGTTAAAATTTTAGCCAGTGTATAATTTTTGACATTAGAGTGGTGAATATTGACTTCAAAATCTCTTAACCCACTCTGGAGCTCGCTAAAATTTACGCTTTTTTGACGTTTGGTATACCTACGGAGGATTTAAAGTGATAAAAAGTACATTCATGGATGATGATTCTATTACCAGTGTTAACATTTGCGGGAAAACACACCCCGTGCAGATTATTAAACCAAAAGCAAGGAATGTGTATTTTACATCAGAAAATATAATGCAATGTGTAAAACAAAATAAAATTGATTTTACGAAAAAGGATGGTCATGCAAATGTCATTATTACATTTGTTTTGCTGTATTTTGTATGAGAAATTTGTTTTGCATGAGCAAAGTAGGATGCATACCTACAATCATGAGCACAAATTAGTCAGAATTTCATTTACTGACAGTAATTTAGGGATTTTTTATGATCTCTCTGAAATCAATTTGGTTTTCTATTGGGAAATTATTGAAAATAGGTTTCAAATAACATCCCATTTAGTCCACATGACAGTACCACTGCCAAAATGTAAAAAATTCACCAGTCGGTACAATTTAACCCTCATTTCAACACACAAACACACACACGGCACACGACCTTAAACGCGTTTGCTTACTTTTCAAAAAATTTGCCTCTTTCTGAATGAATTTACCCCTACTCCAAGGAATTTGGAGATTTTACTAATTTTTACTGCAAAAGGACGGGAACAGCCCTTATGTAAGACTTTGCGTTGCAAATAACCCTACCTTACTACTCAGGAGTAATGAACACCTTCAAATGCCTGATATTCAAAATACCAGAATATCGACCCGCTTCAACGCAGGATGTTAAGGGTTCTAGATTTCAACTAACTAAGCTCGTCTTAGAGTCCATTTTTGCGTTCTCAGTTTATTACCTCTCCCGTCAACGAACCCACTCTATATAATTCCTGTTTATTTTTACGGCTGAACTTGACAGTAAAATAAACAAACCGCAGCGCCGCGCCGTGTGAAAAGACATAAAAAAAGTGGAATTAACTCAATTAAAGTCACTTTGTATTCGTACCTAATTCTGGTTTGCCTCTAACGAATATGTATATGAATTAGATTATTGCTCGTCAAGAGAAATATCTTATAAACCAGTTTTCCCACTTCTTTGTTACTTTAGGTTTTTGCATTTATTGTAGTAGTGACCCCGGTAATTTTTCTTTTAACATCAGCCTCAGCCACCATGACGTAATTTTTTGAAGCTCTCGAAATACAAATGCCCGCTTAGAATTATTGTATACTAATGATGTTGTGTTGTGTGCAGCGTTTCAGTCAAATTAGCCCGATATGATATCATAAGTGACATGTTGCTTCGAAATAGCACTTTTAGCCGTTCAATGTCAAATTATTTAAAAAGACTTTTACGTGATTTGAATTTAAAGGGAATTCTTTAAAATTGTTATGGAATTGTTATTTCATTTCGAGGGGGTACTCTTTTTTGGTTGATTTCATCAAATATGAATCAATACAAAGTCAACTAATCAATAAATTGTGTCAGTTTGTTGGGATGGATACCATCAGAGGCCCACGTCATGGCAAGTAATTGAATTTCAAGTGATGCCATGACTTAATTATTTTAAACGAGCTGGTTAGTCTGACCAAAATACAAAATCCGCACCTTTAAATGAAAGGTGTTTGGTTTTCTTAGCAGACGACTGTAGATCTAACAATGATATGGTATCTAAATTGACATCTAAAAAAGACCAAGGCGTATAAATTCACCTCCCCTTTGAAAATGTGTAGTTGGTAGTTCTGCCGGCAATTTGGAAATTTCGGCAGACTTATAAAGCTCTTAGATACATTTCTATCGTACTCACCATTCCATGTGGTTAGACGAAGCTTTTATCCCACACCATGGCGATGGCGCTAGCCAGACTCTGTGCTTTAAACGTTGACGGTATACACTGGCACACTGCTATACACCGTTGTTGGCAGTGAGTAATATGAAAGCATTTTTGTATTTTTTTTTTTTTGATTTCCGGCTGTGAGCCAATTCAAAGTTTCCACATTCGTTTAGTTTTGAATAGGTCGTCGATGTGGGATGAGCTTTTCCAGCAGCATCTCCCTAACGTGGGTTTCTTAAGTCTTTTGCATTTTTATTTTTGAACAGCCCATTTGAGGATTGGAATTATAATTTTCTTCAGTGTTGTCGTAGTCCGATGCGTGTGAAATATTCATGAGCTTAAACGAGTTCAAGATACTTAGTCGCCATATAGTTGCGTTACATACAGGGGAAAAATTAATGAAAAAAAAAATGTTCAACACCCAAACCACATTGCGGAATCGAAATATAATTATGGCTGATGTCATATAACGTACACAAATAAATAAATAGTACTTGCCTTGGCTTTCCTCTGTGGTATTGACGGTGGTGTTATCAGTGTTAAATCGTGTTACATTTGAGTGCTTCGATCATAAAAGTGTTTTATAGCTTATTGCAGCGAGCAATCGACCAAACTATTCCGATTAAATGTGTACCTACCTTGTGTATTCCCATTCCCATTCCCAACCCAATTCGATTATTTTAATATGTGTCGTTTCTTAACTATACCCAAACTTGTTCTCCTCGCGATAACCTTGAATTCGATTCGAATTCGTTAACAATTCCAATTCTATAATCTCTTGTTATTCTGTTTTTTGTATAAATGAAACATGTCCCTCGGCAAAATGACATTTGAGTGATGAAAAAATCAGCTGTCTTGTCGCTGAATCGATACGAAGCAAAAGTTCGCGACTGTGATGCATTGTCCTTAAAAAGCTTTTGCGGAGAAAAACATATGATTTATATTCGTTTGTCTGCGCTATACGAGAATCAGCCTTGTGTTCCAATTCCTGCCCTACGATGTCTATTTTAAGACTCCCTTTGTATTCTGTATGAAGTGAGTGCTGGGTTGTGTGCTAAATCGATTCAAAAAATCGTCGTCAGTTGTGTGTGCTTTAATTTTGACGGGGGGAATTTCATGTAAATAATTTCGACGCTCTGATAAGAATTTGCCTTTCGAATGCTATACCTCGGTTATACATCTTAATTACATCATCGAGTGGATGACAGCATATTTATTCAGTTAACCACTCATGTAGCATATGTGTGCGTGAAGATATTTGCATGCTAAACAATCTACCAACCACGCGTCGTTGGAAAGGGTGTGTGTGTTTTAGTTTTCAAAACACAATCAGAGCAACCAAATTGTTTGAGAATTTTTGCAAACCAGGTTGGCAGTAAAATGATTTCATTGTTTATAAATAAAGAAAAGAATTTTCGACTATCTAATCGTTTATAATTAGTATACCGGTAGATTGTGCGTGAAGAGATAAAAAAGAGCTCAAGAAACTCTTCGAAAATGGGGAAATCAATTTTCACAAAACTGTAGGTGCTTGAGAAATGCAAACAAACCTATCAATTGGAAAGGAGATAATGCGATTATATTGACACCTACGAGTGATTGTGGTGCAAATTTTAACCAGAAACATGAAAAAAAAAAACATTTTTATTGGTCGACAATCCAGGCATGTTCAGATTGATTGCAAACAGCTATCGTAATGTTAATAGTTTGTTCAAATGACACTTATAGTTTTTTTTTCCATTGGGAAAAATGGGTTCTTTTGTTTTCTGCTTTCGATTAGCTTTGAAAAATCTTAATTTTGATCGAGATTTTGATCCAACACATTTGAAAACTGATTTACGTCAGTTTGACATTTTCAATTCCATACGCATTCGTTAAAACAAATTGTGTTCATTTAAGGCAATTAAATATGTTTTGTTGGTGGTTTCATCATTGCTTAAGTGAAAATAAATAATAAAAAAGCACAACAAACAAGCTATCAAATGACGCTGAAATAAGATAATCACTCTCGTTTAAGTACGAGATTAGCCACGTAAAAATCTGAAATATGACAACAAATTCCAAAAACCGCAATCGAAAGCTCTATTAGTTTTAATTTGGACTGTTGGGATACTTTTTCGAAAAGAAAGTTCACGTCTGTAGAACAAATGAATGAAGATGTTTTGTTAAATTTTGTTAATTCACTAATGACTGAAATATCGCTTGTCTGCGGCCAAAATTAGAAGCTTACCACCTATGTATACATACATATGTACTTCTGATAGCTAAACAAATATTGAATTTTAAATTTCATTGAATATAGGTAGTGAACAACATTATGGAATTTCAAGTTTATTAAAAAAAATGCACTTGACAGCAGCAGACTTTTTGGGAGTGGTTCAGTTCAAAGATTTTATTTTCCATGTTTTTAACTTTTTTTGAGAACCCAAACAGACGTAGGTATAAAGAATGAACTCTGTTTGCAGTCCATTTGACAGTCACACACTTCAAATAAAAGCGATAAAACCGATTATTTAATCGACATTTATCAGGAATGTCCCAGTTCTATTTTTGTTTACGTAAAATGCTTGTTTACTTTAGATTATAACCAGTTAAAAAATCGTTTTTACAGCCTTAGTATTTGTGACAGGTGAATATTTGACATCTTCGACTTGTTGATTACCATATAATGCAATCAAAATTATTTTACTTGTTGATTCGAAAAACTATTTCATATGAGTTGCATACACATTCACTTGGTCGATGTGATTTTTAATGAGGTTGATGACAGGTAAACTTAGGGACTTGTACTTGTGAATGAACATGAAGCTCGTCTGGTCTACTAAGTTTGCATATTGCGTTGAAACGTCAAAACCGGATAAATTATAAAATAAAAATGAAGAAGCAAAATTGTGAAATAATTCTAAATGAACATTTTATAAACAACAATACGAATTGTCCGAAAAATTATTTTCATACTTTAAATTTGTTTTGATTAATGTCATTTACATTAGTACAGTTCACAAGTATAAATTTGAATACAAGTGTTTGTAAAAGTACCCACAAGCGTGCGCTTATTGAAAAATATTTTCTGCTGCGAATCAGATAATGAAAACTGTCAAGTGATAAAAATCTGATATTTTGAAAGAAACAAACTAGCTTCATTCTCGTGCATACTATTTTTTTTAACGATTTTTACTTCAGAATTTTGTTTAGAATATATTAGCGATATCGAGCCCAAGTAGCAATCACTACTTGACCAGCCACATTTTCTAATAAGTATACGATAACTTCACCCAAAAGCCCGCATCAGTGACACGTTGTTGGTGCATTTGTTTTTTTTGTTTATACCTAATGATATGTGTGTTCCGTGATCCCCAAAATCGACAATTTTGTCAATTAACAAAGGCATCAAAATGAGCTTTGGATGATTTTGCTCGAATTGTTGCAGCCAAACTTCCTTTCTTTGAAAGTGAAAACGTAGTAGTAGTGCTCCAATTTTACTAGCCCCTAAACTGTCAACTGCCATAGTTTTTTTTGTTGTTTTGGTTGCCAACAATTTACCGCGGCCATCCTCAAAAAGAGATATATCAACAAAAAAAAAAAAACTTCATGAACGCTGTCAAGTAAAATTCAGTAAATGAGTATCGGTATGTTTACATTTACAAAAAAAAATATATACAATTTATGCCACAATAAGTTTACAATATTGACATCGACATACATTTTTTTAGAACGATGCAATTCTCAAATTCGGATGACTTTCGATAATAATCGATCATCAGAATTGTGCTCATTGATCTTGTAAACAGGATATATTACTTTTTATAAGAGAACATGATTTACCACAAATCTCGTGATTTATTCAATCCGTCATCGAATGCACACGCTCATTGATAAAACCACACCCGTCCATCACAAACCACAAACAAACACAACTAGCTTTTGTCCTAATGTCTGTGATATGACATCATGACATAATAAGGAAATCGATAATGAACGATTTCTAACACTTTAGCCATACCCTTCCTAGACAATTTATAACAATTAACTAATTATAATTCGACAAACTGCTGTGTTCAGGAACAGCATGATAAATTTAATGTAAAATGACAGATGCACAGATAACGGTTATGTACCTATTAAATATTGACATTAATGACACATAAAAAACAGTTTGCGCGGTAAAAATAAATATAAATCATTTTTTCTATGTCAAAATGATTCATTTTCTTAAAAATGTGTCCATCAGAACGTTTTCATAAAACCTATTAGTTTACGTCGCCCTAAACATTATTAAAAAAAAAAACAAGCTCATTTTGTGAATGTGTGTACAAACCTTGTACAACGTATGAAAATACGTTTGTACAATGTCGCTATAAAGCAATGAATGCCTTTAAACGTTATACAAACATTAGAAATATTTTAAAAACAATATTTTCAACTGAAGGAAATGATGTTTACATTTTCACTAAGCACAAAATCAGTTTACTTTTTGTTGCTGAACTCAAGTATTGGTCTGTCCTGAGTGTATTGAATAATATATATGATACTTATATCACCTATTTAACAGCATCAAAGCTCACATATTCGGCCCTATCGAGGTATCCGTCGGAGCGGAAAATTCTCTGATTTTGTACGATTCGGAGGATTTTTGCTTCGAGGTATTCTTCCGAAAAGCTGTTCGGAATATTTCTCCGACATTTTGTAACGCATCCCGGCGAATTGCGTTCAGGTGCATTTTTCGTGAAATTTTTGACAGCTAAGTGACATTCTTTTTCCGATTTCCTTCGTCACAAATTCTTCGCGGAATTTATTTACGAATTGTAGTGAAGTGAAACCGTCACATTTGTGTAGAATTTTTTTCCGATGACACATACCTCAAATGAAATTTAAACCTCCGACGAAGTATGCGTTGCGGAAAATTGTCCGCTCCGACGTATACCTCGATAGGGCTGATTACACCAGGCAAAACTTTCCAGTTAAAACGATCTGTAATGTTGGTAGTCCGATAAATACTATTAATACATCTTCAAGTTTTAAGAAGCATTATCAGCATAGAGAAGATAACATTTTTATTTCAAGAAGATTTCTGTCTTCAAAAGCTAATGTTAGGAACAGTAATGACCATCATTCTGAGTAACCCTCTTTCAGTTACTTACTCACTTTGTGCTCCCATCTACAGCGTAGCAGGTTAACGTTAGGTTTGTTTGGATCATAAGCATGACTTAATTGTTCACGTCTGGTGGTTTTCCTAACTTTGTTTCGCTTTGGTAGACAAATTCGGTTATTGGAAATTTATTTAGCAGGTTACTACCATCAAATAGTTCATGCACATTTACGGTTCGAATAGGTAATATTATGTTGGTTGTGAACTATTTGAATGAATCTAAACTTATAAATCAAACTTATGATGCCCCAAAAATGTCCGAAGTAATTGCATTTTGATCTTTATTTTATCCACAAGATCAATAATTGTTGTGAGGCTACATCCGCTGTACATGAATTTGATTTTTATCTGAATCACGATCATGATCTAAAATGCATTGGATGATCTGAGTTGTTTAATTTTCGTCGCTGATCTATATGTACTGCTCATGCGGTAAAATAAAAATAAATGTGCAAACTGGCCAATTTGGTCTGATAACGTTCCGCCCTATTGATGAATCCATTCGGAACAATTTCCGAAATGAAAGTCAGTTAAAATCGGACTTCAGTTTGCTTTCCAGGTATCCGTTGCGGAACAAAGTAAAGTTGACGCATTATGCTGTTGACCGATCATGTGCGAAAAGGTCGTCGGAAGATCTGTCTACTCTCTTTTTCGTTACGTGAAAGATGAAATTTTCCGAAAACAAATATTTTCTCTCTCTAAGAAGCCAAATAAAATGTACTCCTTTCCAAAAATGGAAGTTGGTTGGTTGGCAACACGTAGTAAAAGCTGTTTACATTTCCAAACTGTTAAAGAGTGCTAATGCAAAAACGAAACGAAAGCACTTTCCAGTAGAAATGGCTTTTTTATAACAAAAATATTGATTCGAAATATTTTTAAAAATCAGCATCCAGGTACCACATTTCTAACCAATCCTTACCATAGGCCACTTTCCTAAACTCATATTTAGTAACCCGTGTAGGGTCTCTGTCTGAGACTAGGAAGCCGTTCACCCTCTTTGATACTGGACATCTTATATCAAACAATTTTATTCGGAGTATTTTAAAAATGTTAAAATCAGTATCCCGGTAACTCATTTCTAACCAATCCTTTTCATAGTTCGAAAACTCATGTTTAGTAACCCGTCGAGGGTCTCTTTCTGAGACAATGCAGCCGTTCATCCTGTTTAATACTGGGCATGTTGCTTATAGTCATTCAGTTCAAGCGCCATGGCATCTGCGATCAATTGATCCTTTTAACGAAGGTTTGGTCGTCTCGAACCTGATGGCTAAATTTCGAAGATTCTCTTAGCTGAAACATTAATGTTTATTCGCTAGATGTGGCAAAGCCTTATAAAGATTGGGGTTGTATCTTTTTCTCCATTCGCCTTCCTCACATACAGATCCGAAAATTCGACGAAGAATTTTTCTTTGCTCCGCTTTTCTGCTTGTTATTCAGCCCCACGGCGCCTAAATTGCGGCAGGTAGGATTAGGGGCCATTAGTGAAGGCACTTGAACTTTTGATCCCATTTTTTTGTCAAACCGAAAAAGCCACCCCAATCGAGGTATCCGTTCGGAACAATTTCCGAAACGAAAGCCAGTTCCAATAGGAACTCAATTTTCTTTCGAAGTATACGCTGCGGAAAAAAAGCATACAATCGCGTTCGATCTATTCCGCAGCAATTCATCGTCGGAAAACTTCGGAGACATTTAACGCATCAAAAATTATTGACTTAACGCATATCACCAATGCGCGATCATGTGCGTTATATTTTATCGGAAGACTTGTCCGAAATGCTAATCGGAACGGATACCTCGGCAGAAAATTCTCCGATTTCGAACATATCTGTATCGAACCAATGCCACATATATATATGGCAAAATCGCAATCGCAAAATTTATAGTATTTTCTGATAGGATAGGATAGGATTACTTTTGCGCCACCTTGTATATGTATACAGATATGTGTATGTGTATGTGAGAGCATAATCTCGTCTTTGTAAAAGACCAGAGACAAGCGGAACGCGTTCGAGTACAGATATATTGTATAGTTGATTGTTTCGAGTTGTTTAATAAAAGTATAATAGTCGGGTTTTTTCCATGTGATTTTTTCCAGACTTTAAACAATATCATGTGTTTTATTTCTCGTTCTAATTTACAGTCCGCTTTTATACAATATCGGAGTAAATTTCCTTCCGAACGGATACCTCGAGAGGAGTGAGCATCTGTCTCCTTCGTATCTCTACTAAAATATTATTCGTGCTAAAACTCTTTAATTATCTCAAAGTTATTGCTATCAACAGCCACATAATTAACACATGAATAAGTATTTTTATTTATTTGATCTATTTAAAATAAATAAACATTGTGCACAGCAGGAGTTTATTAGATTTTAATTAAAATATCACTGATATTACTGTTTTAACGTTTTTAAAATTTAAATGTATTTGCTGTTAAATTGAAAAAAATAAATTTGAAAGTAAGAAAATGCCTTAATCGCATCAATAAGTTATTAAATTTATATTCAATGAAGACGACAAACGACGAGTATAAATCAAATCGTCACAATTTTTTAACAGACAGTCACAAATTAACGTCTGGTAACACTACGATTCTCATGTTTTTTTTTTATTTTCGACATAGCTATTTGCAATAATACGTGCGTTCCGTTTTTACTTACAACTTACAATGTGGCTGCCGGCACATACTATTTGTATTTGTTTTTTCTGAAAAACGTGCGTTCTATTTAACGCCTACTATTAATCATGAAAGCAGAAAAGGAACACGCTTAATGTTCGCAATTATTGGGTGACGTTAAAAGTGATGCCAAATTTCGATTCTGCAGTGATATGTTTATGAATTCCCTTTATTGTTTCAATTTGCAATTCCAATTAGAAAAAAAAAACTATAAATTCTAAAACTATTTGTTGGATCAAACTGATTAGTTTTTGTAAATAAAAACTAAACAAAAACATCTATCAAACCACAAAACACTCCATAGCTTGTATATCCGATTACCAATGCAACAATCTTTGATGTTTGAACGTTTACCGCAATCTTGTGATAATCTCATAAGGTTACAGATCAATCCGGTTCCAAATTGACATGAGGCAATTAGGTTTTTGATAATTAACTCATATAATTGACGAAGTAACAAACGAAATACACGTTCTCTCAGTTACATGGAATACATTAGGTCACCCAATCGTCATTTTTCTGCCGGGACTGGTTTATTCGTTTACAAAAACAAAATCTCTGACATCAGGTTTTGCCTTTCTCCGTACCTATATTTTTAGATAAAATTAAAAAGCTTACGTCGCTACAGACACGTACATATACAAGCAAAGAAATTCCATGCTGTTAAATTCAGTCAAATGGTCTATGCAACAAATCTACATAAAGAACTACATTATTGTGAATAATAATATGGCATCTTATTAAAAATAAAATAACTTTTGTGAATCGGTTTTGTTTGTGTTTTTTTGGACGATAAAATAAAACAGATACGTTTTATACGTGATATACGCGCGTTAAATTGAATAATGAATTCAGAAGAGTATGATTTTGCATACGAATTTCAGGTATGGTATCCAAAGCAACAAAAAATGTCTCAAACTCTGTCAACATAAACATCTCAAGACTATGCTAATGAAATCAACTTTTTTTTTACAGCGATATGCCGAAAGTTTGCAAAGACCGCTGAGAACGTTTAGAGTGGAATTCAACTTGGGTGGACCAACTGGCGAAGGTCTGACAGCCCATGATGAGGAATCCTTCTACACGACATCATACAGCGCAACAAAGTGAGTATTAAGAAATTCTCCGAAAGATCCAGCACTTAACACCGTTGAACTACTTTTTTTTCTTTTTTTTTTTTAAATATGTACTAACATTGTCACTTCACAACAAAAAAAAAAAATTACCAACACACATCTAGATTCAGCTCAACATCAAAAGTTATTACAAAGTCGAAAAATGTGTACGATAGCACAGATCACGCCTATTCAACTAGCCGTGAGAACACTCCAACCCGTGTGGGACAAAGTCCCAATTCAGTGCAATTCAGTGAAATCCGTAGCCTTAAACGTGTTCAGCATAGTAATGAGAGCGTTAGTACAGATTCGCGTCAACTTTTGGATATGCCCGGTATTGTTGAGCCTCAGACGGGTCGCGTTTTAACGGTAGGCGAAGCAATCCATCTGCGAATACTTGATGTAAGAACTGGGGAAATTCTAATAACCGAAGGACGTCGCGTCAGTCTGGAAGAGGCTGTACGAAAAGGTGCAATAGATCCTATTTTAGCCGGAAACTTATTGAAACCAGGTGCCGCAAAGGATCACAACGGTCGTGACTTGTCCCTCCTTGAAGTGATACAAAAGGAGATAATTGAAGCCGAGAATGGCTACGAGAAGGCAGAGAAACGAATTAAGGTAACTCGAAGTGAAGCTGGTGTAGATGAGGTTGATGAAAGTCCAAAAAATATTGCCGATGCCATTTCTGCTGGAACGGTTGACGCAAAAACCGGTCTCTATCACTCGAAATCGGGAAAAACCATAAGCATCGCCGAAGCCTATGAACAGGGCTATCTGATACGTCACGAATCGGTGACCATCAAGTCGAATGCACTCTGCCTATCGGACGCCATAGCACATGGGCTGGTCGACACCAGTGGCTGGATATCGGACAGAAATTCCGGTGATAAATTTAGACTTGACTCGGCAATTGCTAATCAGCTAGTTGATCCGAATGTTCGTGAAATTGTTGACGCAAAGAATGATGTCAAGGTGACACTGAACGAAGCTCTCAAGTTGGAGATTTTAAATGCTAAAACAGGTCGATACGTTAACCAGGTGACTAAGGAAAAGCTGACATTCGCCGAGGCAAAGAATAGGCAATTGATAGTGAAACCGTTTACATTGAAGGATGTGTGCGATTTCAATTTACTTGACAAAGACGGACGCATCACGAGTCCAATGCGTAGGGAAAAGTTGAGCATAATGCAGGCAATAAGCTCAGGTGTCTTGGACGAGGACAATTTGAAGTGTGTGACAAAGCAGAAGGGCGAGCTGATTACTCTAGGCGAAGCCATTGCGGACGGTGTAGTCCTACCGTCAGAGTGTAGATATCGTGATTTTGTAACTAGCGAAGTGATAACCGTGCCGGAAGCGGTAGAACGTGGCCTTATAAGTTCTGTTTCCCAAAAGTCCATTTTTAGTATTGACGGATTCAAGGATCCCTATAGCAATGATTTTGTTAGCTTTAATGAAGCCTTAGGTAAAGACATTTTAAGACGTAAAAACGGCGAGTTCCTTTTAGACGCGGGTAAGGGTAATTTCTGCACACTGCAGGCGGGTATACAAGAGGGTCTAGTTCGGGCAGAGGTATTTGAGATGTTTAACAGAGGCGTGGGGGTGCATGATGCAACCGGCAAGGAATTGTCCGTTTTAGACTTAGTATATCACGAGCTTATAGATCCCAAGACAGGTTATTTGTTAGACAAAAAGACAGGTGATCCTCTACCTCTGGACACCGCTATTCAACGAAAATTTATAACACCAGAAGGTGCCTTACTCCTAAGTAGTCTATTGAACATCACATTAACCACGGAAACGGTCACCAAGACAATTAAGCGATACGTGACGGTGCGCGCTTCGTCGCAAGAGCCGGGCGAACAAATTCCGCTTACATTTACAGAAGCTGTTCGACGCGGTTACATCGATGAGGACCGTCAACTCTTCAAGGATCCAGCAACTGACAAGATTTACTCGGTGCAACAAGCCCTTAGCTATGGTTTGCTTTCACCGGATAATGACGCTGAAATAATACCGGAACAATCAAGCCGTCGTAAGTCAAAGTCCACCATAACTATTGTGACGAAACAAATAATTCCCGAACCCGATCCAATCAAGATGAAGACACAAGAGCGTTTCGAGAAAACAATTGATATCCCAGTTCTAGACAATAAGACGATCACAAGTACCTCAACCGAAACTAAGCACCTTTCAAAGAAGACCGTTGTGACCGACTTTATAAACGCCGAAAGGTATAATGCCGATCATCAGAGTGTCACAGAGAAACAGTTACTAGAATTGCCACCCGATGGCTGGTCACTTGCTGTAGCTATTGCCCAGAAACACTTTGACCCAGAGACTGGTCTGTTCCTAATTCCTGGCACCGATCGTTTGGTGAGCTTCCAGGAGTGCATTGAAATGCAAATTATCAACAAAAACTCTCTGTACGTAATTGATCCCAAGAATGGTAGGAAAATTACGCCATCGCGAGCGTTTGAAAAGAGAGTTCTGGATAGCACGGGTAATTATATCGACAGTAGTGGTCAGATGAATATGCAAGCCGCTATTTCGGCGGGTAAGATCGTTTTGGAGTATGCAATGAATGTGGACGAGTCCAACCAAAGATTGATCAAAATCACAAAAGTCACAGGTCAACCGGATCTAGTGGAGGTGTCTTCGCGTCTAGGAGTAACTCCACCTCGATTTGTTGAAATCAAAACATTAAAGAGAGAAGTCCTCAGCCCAGAGCCGTTGCAAATCGCCCCTGGTGCTATTTATGATCCCTCAACATTGCTGGTGATCTTTACACAAAACGGACAAACCGAAAATATTCTGACAGCTGTCGTTCAAGGACTTGTCGATGAGCATCTCGTTAAGATAATCGACCCGAATACTGGTGAGCAAATTTCCGTTTTTCTAGCTATCGAACGCGGAATTTTGGATCCTGCAACGGGAGCCATCATTGATACATCGGGCAATGCAATCGATCCCATATCTGCCGCAAGATTGGGCCTTTTAATTGTACAGGGCGTTCCATTGGTCGCATCCGAAGGTGCACTACGCACAGTCCGATTTGTTGTTGATCCACGTACAGGTGAACAAATACCAGTTGAGGTTGCCTACGAGCGTGGCATTGTTTCGCGTGATCAGCTCTCTTTCGATTCGAAAACATCCACCCCAAGCACGAAGAGTCCTCAAAGGGAGAACATTGGTCAAATTGGTACCCAGCTAAGTAGAGAAAAGTCGCAAACACCAGACCGCGAGTCTAAAGTTGTTGTACTTCAAAAGATGAGAAAACGCATAATTAAGCCAAAAGATGCCCTTCAGAAGGGTCTAGTAGACGAACAAACCTACGAAATGCTCGAAAACAAATCCAACTTTACCAATGCCGATGGCGAAATTGTGACTATTTCCGAAGCTCTCGAGCTTGGACTAATTGACGGAAACCGCGGAAGAATCATCGATCCACAACGTGGCACTGTTATGAACATTCGACAGGCAGTGGAAAATGGTGTACTTGATCCTGAAGGAACAAATCAGCTGCTAATTCCACTGGCAGCAAGCCTATCAGTTCCCAAGCTTGAAGAACAAGGTCTGATCGATCAGGCGGGTATTACCATTGTGCATCCTGAAACGGGAGGTCAGCTTTCTGTGAAGGAGGCTATAATCTGCGAAGTTCTCGACGCGCAATCGAAATTAACCAAACCCAAAAATTTGACAGTCGAGAAGGCCATTGAAAAGGGTATGATTGACGAGGACAAGTCGGTAATTCTCACGAGCGAAAAGCCACTAAATCTCCTACAAGCGGTGGAGAAAGGTGTCTTCGTTCGAAGTGACAATGACAAGCATCTGGAAGATATACCACCAGCGGGTATGACATTCCCAATTGCAGTAAAAAGGGGTCTAGTCGATATAAAGAACAAGGAAATTCGACACCCAACTACTGGACAGGTCATGCCCATCAAGAAAGCCATCGACGACAACTTTATCATGTCAATACCTTATCCCCCACATGCAGATGCGGTTCAGATAGAAGAAGCAATCGAAAGGGGGCTTATCTTCCCCGAAAAGGAAGCGATGGCCCATCCAAAAACCGGCGAAATCATGGCCATCAAAGAAGCCGTTGAAAGTGGTATATTGATCGTGAAGCCCATTCCCGAGTTTGTCGTTTCACATTCGACAGGTCCGATAACATCGGTGACGGAAACGGTCACCTCGGTTCATACGGTGACAACCAAAACTATTGAACTGATGCAGGGCTATGCTTTGATTTCGAACGAAGAAGTACAAAACATCCAAACAGGCGAAATTATGTCAATAAGTGAAGCTAAGGAGCACGGCATTCTCAGGGAAGGGTCGCAATCGAAAAACGTCCTAGCCACTAAGGAAATCAAGCAAAACTTTACCGACGCTGTTAAGCAAGGTCTTGTCGATGTAGCTGAGGGAACGTACTTAGATCCGAACTCAGGAACCAAGATTCCCCTTCAACAAGCGATTAGTGAAGGCATTTTGGAAGTAGAGGCATGTCAAACGCCCAGCGATGAAATTACCAAGATGACAGTTAATGACTTCCAGACGATCTATGATGACAAAACGCAACAATTCCGTGATCCAAAGGATTCGAACAGATTGGTGAGTCTAAACGTGGCCATGCAAGAGGGAATTGTCGATCCAAATTCCTTGGTCTATGACATAAAATCGGGCAAGGTACAAACACTGGAGGACGGGGTCAGGGATGGCTTTATTGACCCAAAAACTGGTGCCATTAAACAAAAGACAGGCTCATCTATCAGCATAACAGATGCGGCCAAAATGGGTCTTCTTGCTGTTGTGGGTGCACCTGTATTGGCAGGCATGGCTATAGCGAACACTATTAAGAAGGTAACCGAAAAGTCAACTAAGACCCAGCAAAAAACTGAGGTTACGACATTTACGCCATCCTTAACACCAAAGGAGCAATCGCCTTTAGCAGAACAGGCAACTATTGAACGAGAAACCATGGACATAAAAGAAACAACCCCGGTGGTGGATGAAAACCAACCACAGAAAAATGTTCCACGGGAAACACAATCTCAGAAAGAAGTCGCACAAGAAACGTCTCCTATGGAGGACATTCCACAATCTCACACAAAGGTGATTGAAATAACGACCGAAAAGATTGACATTTCCGAGCCCGAAAAGACGCCTACCCCAACTACTGAAGAAAAGGTAATTGAAAAGGTAATCGAAGATCTTTCAATATCTCATGCTCAAACGTCCGTTGTAACCGAGAGTATTAAGACGACCTCAGTAACATCGACAACCGTACATGAATCTCAAAGTAAAACCATTACAAGGGAAATTATTGAAGACCAGAAGCCGGCAGGTGAAAAGATTCCGAGCGTTTCGGAAACTATTGTTGAATCGCCTTCCGGTACGGTAACTGAAATCATTGAAAAGGTTGAAACCGTTTCACAGGTGATGCCTAATGAATCGGACGTTTCAAGTACGAGTGCAACTGCAACAGTAACTGATACGCCCACAAATGTCACAGAAGTGAAGACAGTGACTGTTGATATATCTTCCATAACATTGCCCGAAGAAAAGTCTCCTCTTGGACAAGAATCCGTGATTCCAATGGAGGTAATTGATTCTGTAGAAGAGCAAATAATACAAGAAGGACCAGTAACTTCGACAACTACGTCCACAAGCGTGATCACTACCATCACATCCGTCCGAACAGAGCAAATAACTTCAGAATCTTCCGAGATCAAGCTGCCGATGGAAGAAACCACTTTTGTTGAGGGAGTACCTCAGCCGGCAAAGAGGCAACCAAAAGAAGAGGTTGAAACTATTCAGGTGAGCGAAACGCTTCCAAAAGAAGAGGAGGGAGTACCTCAGCCGGCAAAGAGGCAACCAAAAGAAGAGGTTGAAACTATTCAGGTGAGCGAAACGCTTCCAAAAGAAGAACCGGTCCTTGTACCATCGGTTGAACACACAATAACAACTGTGGAAACGGTGGAAGAGGTTGAACAAAGTGATCACGTTGATCACGCAGTTGTCAGTCAACCTGAAGAAATCAAAGAAATCACAATCACTCCTTTGAAACCAGAAAGTCCACTACAAAAGGAAGTCGCACCTGAAGTCAAGCAACAAACCGGAGAAAGTAAAATCTTAGATACCATTGGTGAGACTGCCAAGACAGGATTGTTGGCTGTAGTAGGAGCCCCAGTTTTAGCTGGAATGGCTGTAGCTGATGCATGCAAGAAAATCGCCAACAAACTAACTGACAAACCCGATGAGCAGAGCACTGTAACTGTCATAACAAAGCAGGTTACTTTCGAAGCAACCCAAGACGATAACAAACCGGAAACCGTTATTTCAAAACAGGTTTCTATCGAAACTGACTCTACAACCGATGACCCAACTTCAAAACCAGTTGTAAGCGAAACGGTTAAAACTATTGAAACACCCGATGAACGTAACACGGATACCATTACTTCGAAACAAGTTACAGTGGAAACTGTCAAAATGGACGACACACCTGATGATCGTACCTCACAAACCGTCATTATCGAAAATGTGGTCACCGAAACTGTCAAAACTATTGGTATCACCGAGGATCAGACTGAGTTTTCAAAAGAAACTTCACCCGACGCTAGTACACCAGATGACAACAGCTCTGAAACTGCAATTACAAAAGAACTTGTCATCGAGAGCACTCACGAGCGTCCGACAATTCCCACAACTCTGCCAATCGGTGATGCCATTTCGCAAAAAATGATTTCACCCAGTGAGTGCAAGATCATTGTCGACGGTGAACAACAGTCACAGAACGTTCAACAGCTGCTGGACGATGAACAACTCAGTCCGCTGGATGAAGTTAAAGTTTTGGATGAAAATTTAGTTGTTCTACAGAAGTTCTCATACCTCATCGATGCCAATGATGAACTCACACCCGAGAAACTCAGCGAATTTGGAGTTTACGATATTGAGAACGAATACTTTGTGGATCCTTCTACAGGTCAGAAGATTTCCTTCCAAACGCTTGTCTTCGACATGAATGTCTTCAACCCCGAAACGATTCTTGTTAAAAATTTCAACAAAAAGGAATACGAACCGCTTAATGTTGCTCTTGAACGGCCATTGCTTGACAAACACACCGGCCATATGGTTGATCCAAAGACCGGCAAGAAAATCCCATTCTTCGAATGCGTCGCCCGCGAATGGATTATCCGAGCCACACCCAAGAGGGAGAAGGTGGAACCAATCGAGAACGTCATTGATCCGGAAACAGGTAGGGTAGTACTTGACGATGGTCGACAGTGTTCCATTGCGGAGGCTATCAACAATGGCAAGATCGATGTACAGTCAATTTCAGTACGCGATCCTGTTAGCGGTGAAGTGATTCCCTTGCGTATGGCAATTGAGTTGGGAGTTGTAGACCTTAAAACCGGCACAGTCATCGATATTCAGACACTTCAAGAGATCTCAATGGAGGAGGCATTCATGCGTGGCTTTTTGGTTTCAGGTTCCAGGAGGCCCATCTCCCTTGAGGCGGCAGTACGTAAAGGATTGTACGATCCGAAATCCGGCAAACTCTACGACAGTGAGTCTCAGAATCAAGTCGATGTGCAAAAGTCCATTGAAATCGGTTTAGTCGATCCGAAAATCTCGTTGATTGTGGACACAATCAGTAATAAGACTTTCTCACTTGATAGTGCAATCGAAGATCAGTTGGTAGTTAAGGAGACGGGTCAAATCAAGGACACCAAGTCCAATGAGCTGGTCTCCTTCGACGTTGGTGTCGAGAAGAAACTGGTCCAAACCGATCAGGTTACATGGAGTCTGATCGAAGTGCTACAGCGGGAATATTATTTGCCCAAGAGTGGCAAGGTTCTGAACCCCGCAACCGGTGAAGAGATGTCACTGAAGGAGGCTATCGATAAGAAATTTGTCGAACTCGATTCGTGCCTAATCAAAGACTGTGACAAAGATGTTCTAGTGTCTGCAGTGATTGCGGCGAAGGAAGGTCTACTCGACACGGTTAACGGTAAGCTAACCACCCCCGATTTAAGTCTTGATCAAGCCTTTGTCAAGGGCTATTTGATCAGTACCAAAAAGCCATTGTCCTTGGTCGACTGCTTACTGAGAGGTCTTTACGAACCAGAGACTGGTCTGTTCCAAATCGACGACAAACAGATGAACCTTGAAGATGCCATTGCGGCGAAACTTATCAACCCCAACGAGTTGGTCATTCTCGACCCAAAGACAAACTCCATAGTATCAATAGCTGATGCGATTAAAATCAAATTGGTCGACCCAATTGGCGGCTTAATTGTAGATCCTTTCACTGGATCGAAGCAAACCCTACTCGAGGCTCTAGAAAATAGAGTGTTGATCCCTCAAAAGCGTAAACGCAGTCTGCCCGATGCCGTGTATCGTGGTCTTTACGATCCCAAATCTGGACAGTTCAGTAATACGATTACTCGCGAAAAACTCTCTACTGAAGGTGCTATTCGTAGGGGAATTCTTGACCCAGAGTCGACAATTGTTAATGTAAGCGGAAAAGTGTTGCCCTTCGAAATGGCGGTGGAATCGGGCGCGGTTGATGCCAAACGTGGTGTCGTTATCGATCAGCAAGGGAATTGCGTTGATTTCAAAGAGGCCTTTGATCGTGGACTATTGGTAGAAGTTAAAAAGCCGCTAAGGCTTTTCGAGGCGGTCATCAAGAATGTCTACGACGAGGTTGATGGACATTTTGTCGATCCCAAGACAGGTAAAAAGCTTTGCTTCGCCGAAGTAGTTGAAGAGAAATTCATCGACAACGAAAGTGTTCAGATTCGTGACGCGAAAACAGGCATGTACAAAGAGTTGGACTTGGCTCAGGCTACCATGACAGGGGTTATTGACGGAAAAACAGGTAGACTCACATACAACAGCCAGAAGATTACATTGAAGCATGCGTTTAACGTGGGTATCTTGGCCGACAGTAGGGCTCCAATCAGTGTGCAAAGGGCAATCCATCAAGGATTGTTCGACGATAGAACGGGTAAGTTGCTCGAACCAAAAACTGAGCGTAGAATAACCCTGCTAGAGGCTATGCGCAAGTTCATAGTCAACCCACAGTTGCCATGCTATTTCGACGAGCAGAATGAGCAAATGCTTTCTCTGGCAGAGACGTGTCGTGCCGGTTTAATCGATCGACGTGAAGGGGTTTTCCGTGAACCCGGCAGCAATGTGTTCGTTTCTTTAGGCGAAGCCATGAGTTTAGGTCTGTTGGTTGACATAGAGAGTGCAGGATTCGGTTTATATGAGCTGCTTTCAATGGGTTTCTATGATGTTCAAACAGGAATGGTAATCCATCCAGTCACAGGTAGGCATTTGAATCTTAGGGAAGCTTGTGTTGAAGATATTGTTAGCTTGTCGTCGAGCCTGGTGAAGCATCCGGCCTCAGGAAAGTACGTGAGATTAAATAATGCCATTACTGAGAAAGTAATCGACGATTTAGATGGTAGTTATGTTCTGCCTGACAAAAAGATCGATCTGCAGGAAGCTAGGGCTAGGGGTTTGATAGTTACCAATCGCAAACTTCTCAGCTTAGAGTTAGCCATTCGTATGAAATTGTTCAAACAAGAAACTGGTCGGTTTACAGATCCTATTAGCGGCGAGTACTACGATTTGGTGGGCGCCATTCAAAGCGGCCTATTAGACCCATCTACCACTGTTTTTAAGAACCTAATCACAGGTGTTGACACCCCTCTTAACATTGCCATTGAAAATGGAGATATTGACATTCAAAAGGGACGTGTCCTAGATCCTAAATCAAAGACGTCTTACAACTTTGATGTCGCCTTTACACGCGGCCTCTTAGTAACAGTTATCAAGCCAATTACCGAACGAGCAATAGTGAAACGCAACGACAGCATTGAACTTTTAGCGCAGTCACCTGTAAGTGTTGTGATTAGGAAGCCTCGCGAAATGACAGTCGACGAAGCCATACGGTATAACATTATCGATCCTGAAACAGCTGTAATTCGCGATTATCAAATATTTAAATTTGTACCTTTGAAGACCGCCATTGAGAGCGGAACAATTGACTTGACCAAGAAAACTCTTGTCGATCCGAAGGCATTATTCTTTGCGTTCGATCAATCACTTACCGTATACCAACGCGAACCAATATCATTCGACCAAGCTGTCGACAATAAGAGCCTTGATTTATCAACCGGTATGCTGACCTATACCATACCACAAATCGGAGATGACGAACAAACTGCAACTGAAGAAACCGTCACTGATAGCCTTCGAGATGCCGCAAGCAAGGGTGTGATAGATCCCGATTCTGCACTTGTTAAAGATATTCTCAAGGGCAAGCTTGTCCGGCTGTCGGAAGCTTTCCGCAAGGGGCTCATGGATGCCAACAAGGCTAGCGTTCTAGACACAAAAACATCGAAATTGTGTCCGCTGCAACAAGCCTACGACACGGGTCTTATTGTGACGCCAAAACGTGCGTTCGGACTGCTTGAAGCCATCAACTTCAATTTGTACAACCCGACAACAGGATGTATCGTCGATCCCTTCCAATCGAACCCTGACATAATCAATAGAAAGAAACAAACAATCGCCGAGGCGATAACGGTCGGACTAATTGATCCTACATCGACAGTGGTGCGAGATCCCAGCACTAGCGAAATAGTGCCCCTCATCGCAAGTATAACAAGCGGACTGATCGATCCTGTCGCCGGTCGTCTTGTCGATAAAACCGACCCCAAAAACAATTTCGATCTTGTAAAAGCCAACGAAAAAGGTTACCTCCTACCAGCCGAACAACGGGTAAGTCTTTGCCTCACAATGTCACTCTCCTCTGAAAATGTCTTTTTTTTCATTTAAACACAAAACCATTCTTTTCATAAACGAATCTATATTCCGAATGATCGTCTTAATTTGTGACTGCTGGCGGTCGCAAAGCCTACAAAATTAACCTAAGCAAAGCATGTTTCGTGTTATATTTTCTTTTTAAATACAAAAAACATATTTTTTCTTAACTTGTCTTCTTTTGCTGATTTTTACAAAAGTGTCTTTTTTTACTTTTCCAAATTGTGTTGCATTTAAAGTTTGGAGTTTTTTTTGGCAAGAGACGCTAACGGAATTGTACGTCCTATCACAAACTACATCTTTTCTTCATTTCATTCAAACCCCCCTCTTGTAAATAGAATAATATAACAACGTGACATTGTGTGATCATAATTAATAAAAAAACAAATCTGATATCGAGGACTGTATTCCTCCGCTTCATCCAACTGTGCGGAAAAATAAATGGTCTCATGCAATATTTCACTCAAAAAAAAAACGATCGATAGAATCGTTCGCGCTCCTTCATTGGTTCTGTGTGTCGTACGTTTTCATCACTAATGGCTTCGGCATAAAATACGAATGAAATTGGCTTTCTTCAAATCTTAGTCTTCTCATTGATTAACCCATTTCCTGTCATTCTAATCCCATCCCACGTCCCATATCTAGTTTATTTTTTTTGGATATATTTATTTTTTTTTTGAAAAACGCATGCGATCATATTCCTATGGGCTGTTTGCAAGAGTATACGTAATATGATCATCAAAGGAATTGGCGCGCCTGCGTATTGTGTGATTTTATATAATTTAGTTTATTTTTGACATGGAATTGAAACAAATTTTGTAAGTTATTTAATGAACAACCACTTAAATAAGTGCAAAACGTTTCAGTGGAAAAGGTAAATGTGCATTTTTTTTTATTATTTCCCTTTTTACTTTTGTTTTCCTTTCTGTGTTATGCAATTTTTTGTTTTTTCAGCTTTAATGTTTTCCGATCTTGTTTTCAGGTCTCTCTCTGTTTTTTTTTTTTCAAATTTATTGAAACACACTAATTTATTTAAAAAAAAAAACGTTTACTACTTGGTAGCGGGTGCTATGAAAAAAACAAATGCATGCTTTTGATTTTGCTTATTATTATTTTATTTATGTTTGTTTGGGTTATATGTTTGCATGTTTTGATTTATATTTTGTGTTTTAAAACAAAAAAGATTCTTTATGAACAACAAACAAAATACATCAAGTCAGAAATCATTCAAAACAACTTTACTCGAATTATTTTTTCTTGTACATACATAAATCCCTTCCAATACCCCCCAATTCCCAAATACTTTTGCGTCAACTGTATTCATCAAGTGATTAATCTAATTTTTGTTGTCATTTGCACACCTTTAGCAAGCCGTTTTCGAGAAGTTCAATCTATGCGAGGAGAACGTCAATGAGTTGCTCAAGTGGGTAGCTACTGTTGAACTTAAAATCGCACGAGTCGGAGGGCCTAAGGAGAAAATTGATGATCTTCGTAATCAAATAAATTCATTGAAGGTAAGTGATGAACTATTTAAAAAAAATCTTAAATATTATTAAATCCAGAAGTATGGCAACCCTATTCTGCTTTCTGCAGGTTTTTTTTCTAACCTATACCATAGGGGTGTATTAATTTTGCCATTAAGTTTGCCACATAGAGAAAATAATAATTTCGACAGTTATACCTTAAATTAAATGGATCGACTCAGAATCACTATCTGAGACGGGAAGTCACTGTTTTTGTGTTCGTTAAATTCGCAGAACTTTCAAGTGTATGCTTTTTGAGAGTAACTACATACTTACTTACTTAAGTGGCGCTACAGTCCGGGATGAACCTGGGCCTCAAAGAGTAACTACATACCTTTTTTTATTTCTTTGAATAAAAGTTTCATGGATTTTGGCTGGGATTGAACGCGCAACCTTCCACTCAACTTTTGCTTAATAGTGCATTCACACCGAACCGAAAACTGAGTTTTCGCAAAAACACCTGAAACCTTCATCGAAAACCGAGTTTTCCCATACATTGTCAGTTCTCAAAACCTAGTAGGTTACGACGTAACCTTCTTATAATCACTTCGCAGACGTCATATCGTTGAAGGTTGTTGGAAAGAACACACCTTTTCATACATTCTACACGTGTTCCACACGTCCCACAAAACAGCTGATGAACTCGCTGTCAAAACAAATTTTTTTTTTTTTCAGAAATTTACACACCAGTCAAAAACTGTTGTCAAAATCTTTAGATTTGTTTCATTTTGAACTTCAAATGCTAATATTAGTTTGATTATATTAGAATTCATTTTATTATTCAATTAAAATATTTTCATACACAAATGTTGCAGCTAGTATCACAATTCACAGCTGATTGAAATGTCAAACGAAACCTGGTCAGAGTCGGTGTGAAAGCATCCAGTGGTTTACGTAAACTTTTTGCCAAAAACTCAGTTTATGATTCGGTGTGTAAGCACTATAACGTTGTTTTGGCCAAACGGTTAAGAAATTTGAAAAAGTGTCTGAATAGCATATTTAGACAATCCCAATATTTATATATCCTTTGTATAAAGTTTTTTTCTGCCCACCTTTTGGGGTCGTTTTCTTTAAAAAAAAAACATTTTTAGATACACTTTTAGGAAAACTCAAAAAAACTTTCGATAAAAATATTCCGAGAATAATACTATGAAGATGTTGTCTGTAGATCATTTTAACCCACGCCCACTTTTTGGTGCGTTGTCTACAAAAATGATTTGTAACGCCTATCCCATAGCATATATAAAAAATTTAATGTCGGAAGACTGCAATCGCAAGAGACCGCCAAGACCTTCGCACAACGCGTATCCCTTAACCTCTCGATTAACACCATACCACCAGCATCGAATGTCGAAGAGCAATGGCAACGATGCCAACAGGCCATTAGATCAGCCGCAACTGATGTGCTAGGTTTCTCGCGCCCAACAGCAAGAAACCCCTGGTTTGATGAGGAATGCCGACAGATGCTCGCAGTCAAGAACGAGGCCTACAAGGCTAAGCTGCAGGTGAAGACGAGAGCTGCCATTGAGCTCTATAGGCAAAGAAGGAGGGAAGAACATCGGCTTTTCAGCAAGAAGAAAAAAGAGCAAGAAAAGCGCGCGATCGAGGATATAGAGAGGTGCCACTCCAGGAACGATGTTCGCAAGTTTTACCAAAGTGTAAAGCGTCAAAGCCAAGGATACAAGGCTCGAACAGAATCCTGTCGAGATGAACAAGGAAATATTGTAGTTGAGACACAGTCGATGCTGAGGATATGGAAGAACCACTTCTGCAGACTGTTAAACGGCGATGACGAACAACATTCCGCTGTCAGGCAGAACGAACCATTCAATATTGGCAACGACAGCGAAAACTGCCAACCACCCGACCTGAGTGAAGTGAGGATAGCAATATCTAAACTCAAGCTTAATAAGGCTGCCGGAAATGACGGCCTTCCCGCTGAGCTCTATAAGGCCGGCGGAGATGACTTGGTAAGTAACATCCACCAACTCATAAGCCAAATCTGGGGCCATATTTTATAAAACGAATATCGTTAAAATCACTTCGTTCTCGTTGAAATTTGATTACATAAAACGAGTATCGTTCTTGATTTTACGATACTCGTAATTTCTTACGACTAGCATTGGGCAGTCGTATAGCTTTCGTTTTCGTTGAGCTGTCATAAATTTCTCGTTTTACACAATCGCGCTTTGTCGTGACTATCGTTTACTTGCCGTTCGTTTCGTTTTATGTAATAGAGCCCCTGGTCGGATGAAAATATGCCTGAAGAATGGAACCTCAGCATCGTTTGCCCGATCCACAAAAAAGGAGACCCTCTGAACTGCGCCAACTACAGAGGCATAAGTCTCCTCAACATCGCCTACAAGATCCTATCTGCCGTAATATGTGAACGCCTGAAACCGTTTACCAACAACCTGATTGGCCCTTATCAGTGTGGTTTTAGGCCAGGAAAGTCCACAACCGATCAAATTTTCACACTTCGGCAGATCCTGGAAAAAACTCAAGAAGTCCAAATCGATACCCACCACCTATTCATCGATTTCAAAGCCGCATATGACAGCATTTATAGAGACGAACTGTACAGAGCCATGTCTAGTTTTGGTATACCGCCCAAACTCGTCCGTTTGTGTAGGATGACGATGGAGAATTCTCGGTGCTCCATCAGGGTCGGAAACGACCTCACCGACACATTCGATACCAAAAAAGGATTTAGGCAAGGCGATGCGCTGTCATGTGACTTCTTTAATCTGATTCTTGAGAGAATTGTGCAAAACTCCAAAGCCAACACCAGAGGCACAATTTTCCAAAAGTCGGTGCAACTACTAGCATACGCTGACGATATTGACATCATTGGTAGGACTCAACGTGATGTCATAGCCACGTTTGCTAGTATAGAGAAGGAAGCGGCGAAAATGGGTTTAGCAGTAAATGAGGGTAAGACTAAGTATATGCTGTCAACACGAAAGGACACACAACATCGACGAATTGGACAGAACGTCACCATTGACAGATATAACTTTGAGGTAGTACGGGACTTTGTCTACCTCGGCTCCGCTATTAACTCTGACAACAACATCTCGTCAGAAATAAAACGAAGAATTACTCTTGCCAACCGCTGTTTCTTCGGGCTAAGAAGGCAATTTAGTAGTAAAGCCCTCACTCGAACTACTAAGGAGATCCTATATAAGACCCTGATCATCCCAGTCCTGCTCTACGGCGCTGAAGCATGGACCGTATCAAAAGCGGATGAAGAAATCCTTGGTAGATTCGAGAGGAAAATTCTTCGGAAAATCTTCGGTCCCGTTTGCGTTGACGGGCTATGGAGACGAAGATTCAACCAAGAACTATTCGAGCTGTACAGCGACATGCCCCTGGTCAAAAAACTCCGCATTGGACGTTTAAGATGGCTAGGACATGTAGAACGAATGGACACCAATACTCCGGCTCGCAGAGTCTTCGATTCCCAGCCAGACGTCGGACGCAGTAGAGGAAGACCTCGCCTTAAGTGGCGCGCACAAGTGGAAACCGACCTCAACCAACTTGGAGTGCGCAACTGGAGGCAGTTAGCTAAGGACCGGGCTAATTGGAGAGGCATGTTGGTTGAGGCCCAGGTTCATTCCGGACTGTAGCGCCACTTAAGTAAGTAAGTAAGTAAGTAAGTATCCCATAGCATATCCATAAAAAAACGTCGTTTTTTGTTGAACCATAAAAGACTTAGATAAACCTTCTGAACAAGATTCGTTCAGTTTAGCAACGCCCTCTTTTTGAGGGGCATTTGTTATTAGGATAAGGTATTCAACGATTTGCACAGCGGATTATAGCCTTCTCATATGTTTTTTTTATAGAATTTCTTACTTTCTTTCTTACTTACTTTCTTACTTTCGTTATCATTTGTCGTTTTATGATGCAACAACCCCGTATGTAATACAAATCAGTGTTTACATAATATGTAGGATTAAAAACACCATGCTGAAGTCATAGATACTTGAAGAATTTCGCGTCTATACTAAAAAAGGCGAATCTTTTTCTCCCTCTAAGTACCGAGCATTTGCACTTACGTCTCTTCTTTCTATGGCCATGGAAACGCTGGGGCCATATTTTATTAAAAACGAATACAGTTGAAATCACTTCGTTCTCGTTGAAATTCAATTACATAAAACGAGTATCGTTCTAGGTTTTACGATACTCGTAATTTCTTACGACTGGGTCTCTATTACATAAAACGAAACGAACCGCAAGTAAACGATAGTCACGACAAAGCGCGATTGTGTAAAAAAGAAATTTATGACAGCTCAACGAAAACGAAAGCTATACGACTGCCCAATGCCAGTCGTAAAAAATTACGGGTATCGTAAAATCAAGAACGATACTCGTTTTATGTAATCGAATTTCAACGAGAACGAAGTGATTTCAACGATATTCCTTTTATAAAATATGGCCCCTGATAAATCGTCAGCATATGAAATATCCTGAAACACGAAAACTTCTCAATGACCGTAAGTATGGTTTCGCAGCATCTGGTCCACTAGTGATTTGATGATATATCTCACCGAAAAGTTGAAATAATCAATGCACCATGGTGTAGAAAGCAAGATTGTTACCCCCTGATATTTCAAAGGCATTTGACAGGGTTTGGCATCAAGTCCTTTTGTCGAAAATGTGTGCATTTGGAATCGATGAAAAACTTATTCTTTTTTTTTTTAAACGTCCAATCGACTTGCTTCGGACGATTTCAAGTCTGCAACTCACCAATAAATGCCGGTGTTCCTCAAGGCTCTGTCTTGTCTCTGAGTCTCTTTCTCTTTTTTTTATAGATGATCTGCTGTCTTCAACTTCTAATCGAACTAATTCCTTCGCTGACGACAGTACTCTCAACTACTCATATTCGTTTTCAGGTCCTCGTCCCTCACCTTTGGATGTGGTCTCCAATCGAAAAAAAAATGTTTAGCCTATTGAATTCCGGCCTTGACAGAATGATCAAATGGCCTGAAATTCAATGCTTCCAAAACACAATGCTGTCTTCTGTCATTGAAGCGAAACCAACATCTACAGCCGTTATCCATGAATGACACTTGTGTCAAAGAAACCAAAAAACTTTCCATGCTCGGTATGTGTGTAAGTAACAACTTATATTAGAACGATCGCATATTCAAAGTCGCTAAACACGCAGCGAAATGTCTTGGTTTTCTAAATCGATGTAAGAAATATTTCACTTCTTTCGATCTGACCACAATATATAATCCGTTTATATATCCCAAACTTAAGTTCAACGCCCACGTCTGGTCGGGTGCACCAAAAACAACATTGCACTTCCTAGATAGGATTCAAACGCGTGCGAAAAAACTTATTGGAGACATAGGAATAGCGAACTCTTTAGTTTGGCTCGAACGACGTCGAAATATCTGCTGCCTTACCTTGCTTTATCGCTACTTTAACAAACAAATGAAATAGCCTGTTGAATTATTCAAAATCAGCAAACCACCTGTCCTTTCTTCGGATGTAAATCGAAATATAGAGATATACTTTAGCAACGGAATAAAACAAGGAAACTGCGTCCGCATATGACTATATAAAATGTGTCTTCCTGCTTCAAAAATTATCATAAATTGCCACATTATGGTAACATTTAAACTCCTAAGCCTTTTTCTCACGGCATAAAGGCCTCCACAGAAAAATGGCTTAACACCAGTAAACTTGACTCTTTAAACATAAGTTCTCATCCTATCGCAAAAAAATTTTGACTAACTATTGCCAAAAATGTTAGATCATATTCTTCTTCCTCTGTCGACCAGGCTATGATCTGGATAAAAATCTTAGCAGAATAGGTTTTTTTTTTTAGTTTCGGAAGCTTTCAGAAAACTTTTTAATTTTAAAAAAAATTGATAATACATACAATTTCTTTATTTTTTCCCAAAACAGCAAATTAAGGACGAAATTGAAAGCCAATCTCGACCGGTATCATCTTGTCTGGAACAAATCCGTCAAATCGTTCTTACTGGTGGCGATGTACTCTCTGCTCCCGAGGTAACAACTTTAGAGAACTCTGGCCGAGAATTGCGCTCGCGTGTTGATCGTGCAAACGATCGCACCCAACGCCTACTGAAACGTTTAGAAGCCGGTCGCGATGAATTGTGTAAATTACGAACTGAATTGGATGTCTTCTCTAGTTGGTTGCAATCAGCCAGGCGAACTCTGGAGGATAAGGAAAGATCATTGTCTGATCTGACCCGTCTTTCAAGTCAATCTGACTCTATTCGGGAATTCGTAAATGACGTAATCGGACATCAAGCTGATTTGAGATTCATTACAATGGCAGCTCAAAAATTCGTGGATGAAAGCAAGGAATTCCTAGTGGTTCTTAATGAATTCCGTACAACTTTACCAGAAAGATTGCCGCATGTGGAACCATTGCCAAGTGGAGAGAGCCCGATTCGTCACGAAGTGTCATTGATATCGGCGCAATACAAAGATCTTTCACACCGTGTACAGGCATTATCAGATCGTCTTTCTGGCTTGGGTGGACGTCAACGAGAGTATCAAGATGCTTTGGAGAAGGTTAACGAATGGTTGCGAAGTGTACAACCACGAGCTTCTCAGATTCTTAACGATCCAGTCGGTGCTGATCCACAGACGGTACAGGAACAAATGAATGAAGCAAAGGCGCTGCATAATGAGTTCATGTCACAGGGAAGATTAGTGGAAAACGCACAACAATCGCTATCCGCCCTTTTGCGTTCACTAGGAGGCCAGTTGAGCCCAACAGAGGTGAACGCCTTGGAGATACCAGTTGAAGAGGTTGTTGATAAATACAATCAATTGCTACAAGCCTTGGGCGATCATTGCAAACTTCTAGATACCGCCCTCGTTCAGTCACAAGGTGTCCAAGACGCCCTAGACGGATTGGTGGGATGGGTTAGTCAAGCCGAAGACAAATTTAAGGTTCAATTCCGTCCAGCTTCCTTGATCAAGGAGCGACTTCAAGAACAAGTGCGTGAAAACAAGACATTACTCGCCGATCTGCAATCCCATCAGGCCAGTATTGACAGCGTGGCTTCTTCAGCTCACCATCTAATGACTACAGCTTCCAATGCAAGAATTGCCAAGAAGGTTGAGATCAAGCTCAACGATATGACAGTGAAATTCGAAAAACTGCTGGATAAGGTCATGAAACGCGAAGAATTCCTGGAGGACACCTTCCAACAATTGAACAAGTTCAGCGACGAAACTACAAATGTGGAACATGAATTGGGAGCCTTGCAAGAAACTCTGGATAGCAGAGACCTAGGACAACTTAGTACGGAAGAACTGGCACGCAAGATGATCGAACTGTCCCGTAGGAAGGACAAAGTGAGTCCTCTGTATGACACCTGTGTACGCAATGGCAAAGAACTTATTAGTCTGCGTGATGTTACAGACACTGGAGTGGTGAGAGACCGGGTCAAGGCACTTGAATCGCAGTGGCGTAATTTGGACATTACTCTAGAAGAGAAAGCGAAACTTTCCAAGCAAAAGGCCGAACAACAGATTGCATACGAGAGCCTCAAGGATCAAGTTTTGTCTTGGTTGGCTAGCATCGAAGCGCGTACCAGCTCACTGGCTCCTGTTGCCGTCGATCTGGATATGATCCGCCAGCAATTCGAAGAACTTAAGCCCATTGTTAAGGACTACAAAGACTATGCTTCGACAATAGATAAGGTCAACGATTTGGGTGCACAATACGATGCATTAATCCGTCCAGAAAGTCCTGGGCGCAAACGTTCGACCTATAGCCCAATTAAACGTGTCAGCCCACTTCGACGAATGTCAGGAGATGCTAGGAGTCCAAGTCCAACCAAGGGAGGTATTCTGTCGCCACTATCACCTGGATCCAGTGGATTTGGTAGCCGCAGATCTTCTCAGGATGGATTCCAGCTTTCCGAGCTATCGCCGATTCAGCAACAACTCAGCGAAATCAATAACCGTTACAGTCTTATCGGAGTACGTTTGAATGATCGTCAAAACGAATTGGACAGCCTTACCGATGAAATTAGAAAGCACAACGAAAGCTTGAAAAACCTATCCTCTTTCTTGGACAGAATTCAACGACAAGTGCCCAAGGATCCTATTGCCAACAAGGATGAAGCAGAAAGAAGCACCAAGCAAGCTCGTAAGATTCTTGAAGATATGTACGAAAAACAAAGCCTTCTAGATTCCACCAAGGCCCAGATCAAGGATTTATTGCGTCGCAAACCTGATGTACCAGGAGCTGAGCAACTTCGTCAAGAGCATGACAACATTGTCGAGAAGTGGAGAAACATCAACGACTTATGCAAGAGTCGCATTAATTTCTCGGAACAGTTGCGCGATTTCTTGGATACGCATGACAATTTGAAGAACTGGCTCAACAGCAAGGAACGAATGCTTACCGTCCTCGGACCAATTTCCTCTGACCCAAGAATGGTACAAAGTCAGGTTCAACAAGTGCAGGTAATGCGCGAAGAGTTCCGTTCACAGCAACCACAGCTTAGTCACCTTCAGGAAATCGGACATGAAGTTTTGGATCATCTTAAAGAATCATCACCAGAAGGTCAAGCTGTTGCAAAGAAACTCCATGAAGTTCAAACCAAATGGGATGACCTGGTCGCTCGTCTTGACGAACGTGCTAACAGTCTCGGTGGTGCAGCAGACAGCAGCAAGGAGTTTGATGCCGCTATTGGTCGCTTAGGTGAAGCCTTGCACAACATTAGCGATAACTTGGACGCCTTACCAGTTGACGGAGACTCACAAGACAATTTGCGAAAGATCGAAAATCTAGAAAGGCAGCTCGAGGGTCAACGTCCTCTGTTGGCTGACGCTGAACAAGCCGCTGTTGCCCTCTGCAACATTTTGGGTGATCCTGCGTCGCGTGCTGATGTGAATGGACGCGTTGCTGCTTTAGAAAAAATGTACCAAGCATTGCAAAAGAAATTGGACACAAAGAAGGCCGAAACCGAATCATCTCTGAGAGACGGTCGTCAATTTGCCGAAAGCTGTTCGAAGACACTTGGATGGCTATCAGGAGAACTCGCTAATCTTGCAGAACGTCTACTGGTATCTGCACACAAGCCAACCCTCCAGCATCAAATCGACACGCATGAGCCCATTTACCGTGAGGTAATGGCTCGTGAACATGAGGTGATCATGTTGGTTAACAAAGGCAAAGATCTGACCAACCGTCCTGGAGTGACTTCGGATCGTGGTGTCCAACGTGATTTGGAGCGTATTCAACAGCAATGGGATAAGCTCCGTCGTGATGCTGTAGATCGCCATACCAGACTACAAACCTGTATGGAGCACTGCAAAAAATATACTCTAAGTTCAGAAGCCTTCCTTTCCTGGTTACGTGGAGCTGAAGAAAAACTGGCCGACCTCAGGCCTGGAATTTTAAACAAAGCCCAATTGGAGCATAGGTTACGCGCTTTGCAAGCATTCCGCAGTGAAGTATGGAAGAGAACCGGCGAATACGAAAACACCAAGGGCTTGGGTGACTCATTCCTTGTCAGCTGCGACGTAGACAAGGACCCTATTAAAGCAGAACTTCAAGACATTCGTGAGCGTTGGGAAAGACTAAACAACGATCTGCTATCTCGAGCACAGGAAATCGAAACGTGCTCTCGACGACTCGGAGACTTCAACGACGAGCTGAGAAATCTCGACCACTCTGTTGGACGCTGCGAAGACCGGTTAGCTGCTCATGATGCATTGGGAGGAGCCGCAAAGGATCCCAAACTCCTGGAACGTGTTAAGGCCATCCGAGAAGAAGTCCATAATTTGAAGAAACCTCTACAATCACTACGCGCCATGGCTAAGGATATTTCATCGGAGGCTCGTGCAGCAGGTGGTGATGCTGATCACTTGACAAGTGAAATCGATGGCGTCGAAGACCGAATCGCCGATTTGCAGTCCCGATTGGATGATCGTTGCGGAGAGTTACAATCAGCCGCAACAGCTGTTTCCCAATTCAACGAACAAGTGAAGAACTTGGGAGTCGATCTTACCGATTTGGAAAATGTTGTCGATAATTTGTCGCCCCCTGCTCGTGAAATAAAGGTAGTGCAAGCCCAGATGGATGAAGTTTCCAACATTCAAGGCAAACTTGATCGAGTGATCGATCGTTTGGGTGAAGTTGAACGAGCAAGTGAAGTCTTGGTTGACAACGGATTCTCCCCAGATACTGTCCAGACAAGGGAACAGGTTGCTGCTCTTAAGAAAACACTTGGTCGTTTGGAGAACCGCACCCGAGATCACGACGATGCATTACAGGCTGCCCTCAAGGACCTCACCAAGTTCTACGACTTACAATCAGGTGTTGTGGATGACATACGCGACATCAGTGACGAACTGAAGAGAATGAAGCCAGTTAGTTCCGAGCTTGATCAAATTAGGGTTCAACAAGAAGACTTTAGGCGTTTCCGTGATCGTCATGTAGAACCACTCACCCAGAATGTCGACGATGTAAACCGTTGCGGAAGAGATCTGGTGAGATCTGCATCAAGTGGCGTATCTACAAATGCCATCGAGAAGGACTTGGAGAAGTTGAACGACCGCTGGAACGATCTTAAGGAACGTCTGAATGAACGTGATCGTCGTCTGGATGTAGCTCTTCTTCAATCTGGAAAGTTCCAAGAAGCTCTTGACGGCCTCACAAAATGGCTATCTGACACTGAAGAAATGGTTGCCAACCAGAAGCCCCCAAGTGCCGACTACAAGGTAGTTAAAGCCCAACTGCAGGAGCAGAAGTTCTTGAAGAAAATGCTTTTGGATCGTCAGAACTCGATGTCGTCCTTGTTCAACTTGGGAAAAGAAGTCGCTGGAAATTGCGATGCAACTGAGAAAGCGGCTGTAGAGAGACAATTGAAGGAGCTTATGAACCGCTTTGATGCCCTTACTGATGGCGCTCAACAGCGTGAAGAGGACCTTGAACAAGCAATGGAAGTGGCTAGGCGTTTCCATGACAAATTCACCCCACTAAACCACTGGCTAGACACCTCAGAGAGAGCGGTCAAGAACATGGAGCTAATACCCACAGACGAAGAAAAGATTCAACAAAGAATTCGTGAGCATGCCCATTTGCATGATGAGATCATAGCAAAGAAGCCTGACTTCTCGGAGCTAGCTGACATTGCCGGTCAACTCATGCATTTGGTCAGTGACGACGAAGCTGTTGTTCTAGGCGAAAAGGTGCAAACAATCACCGAACGATACACAACATTGGTTGATGCTAGTGACAATGTTGGTCAGTTGCTTGCCGAGTCAAGGCAAGGTCTTCGTCATCTTGTTTTGACCTACCAAGAACTTGCTGGGTGGATGGAAACTATGGAAAAACAACTCCAACGATACCGGTTTGTGCCTGTGCACACTGAGAAGCTGTTGGAACAAATGGACATCTTGTTACAACTAAACGAAGACATTGCCAATCACGCCCCTAATGTTGAGTCCACAGTTGATGCTGGATCTGAACTTATGAAGCACATTTCTAACGATGAAGCGCTTCAGCTAAAGGATAAGCTCGATTCATTACAACGCCGCTACGGAGAACTGACCAACAAGGGCGGAGACCACTTAAAGAACGCTCAAAATGCCTTACCACTAGTACAACAGTTCCACGAAGCACACAACCGTATAATTGACTGGATGCAAGGTGCCGAAAGTGCTCTGTCTACAAGTGAGCCACGTCAAAATTATATCTTGCGATTGGAAACAGAATTGGCCGATATGCGTCCAATTTTGGACACAGTTAATCTTGTTGGCCCACAGTTGTGCCAGATTTCACCCGGAGAAGGTGCCGCTACAATTGAGAGTTTGGTGACTAGAGACAATCGCCGATTCGACGCTATTGTTGAACAAATTCAACGCAAGGCTGAACGTCTGCACCTGAGTAACCAACGCGCAAAGGAAGTCACTACCGACATCGATGAACTACTTGAGTGGTTCAGAGATATGGACGCAACCTTAAGAGAAGCTGATCTCCCCGCCATGGAACCAAAACTAGTGCGCACTCAATTGCAAGAGCACAGGTCAGTTAACGATGATATCTCAAGTCAAAAGGGACGTGTTCGTGATGTCACAGCCAGCGCAAAGAAGGTACTACGAGAGTCGCCACAAAACGAGAATACATCTGCTCTGCGTGAAAAACTCGAGGATCTTAAGGAAGTGGTTGATACCGTCGTCCAACTATGTAGTGAACGTTTGGGTGTTCTAGAGCAAGCTCTACCACTATCTGAGCACTTTGCCGACTCACATAACGGCTTGGTAGTGTGGCTTGATGAAATGGAACAACAGATTTCCATGTTGAGTATGCCTGCCCTACGCCCCGATCAAATCACTGCCCAACAGGACAAAAACGAACGCCTCGTGCAATCGATTTCTGAGCACAAGCCACTATTAGACAAACTCAACAAGACCGGTGAAGCACTAGGAGCTCTGGTGTCCGATGATGACGGTGCAAAGATAAATGAAATTCTAGACGCTGATAACTCTCGCTATGCCGCCCTCCGAACAGAGCTGCGTGAACGTCAACAAGCTCTCGAAAATGCTCTTCAGGAGTCGAGTCAATTCTCCGACAAGCTTGAAGGTATGCTTCGTGCATTGGCCAATGCAGTCGACCAAGTTCATCACCTCGACCCAGTCTCTGCCCTGCCGCAAAAGATCAAAGAACAAATCGAAGACAACTCGGCTATTGCAGATGATCTGGACAAACGTACCGAAGCCTTCGCCGCCGTTCAACGAGCAGCCAACGATGTCATTGCAAAGGCAGGTAACAAGTCTGATCCCGCGGTGCGTGATATCAAGAAGAAACTCGAGAAGCTCAATAACTTGTGGAATGACGTGCAACAGGCAACCAAGAAACGTGGCAATTCCCTCGACGATGTCCTCAAAGTTGCTGAGAAATTCTGGAAGCAACTAAATGCCATCATGAAGACATTGAAGGACTTGGAGGAGACCCTTTCCTCTCAAGAACCACCAGCCGCTCAACCGCAAGACATCAAAAAGCAACAAGTTGCCCTTCAGGAAATCCGCCATGAAATTGATCAAACCAAGCCCGAGGTCGAAGAAGTACGCCGTACTGGCACGAACTTGATGTCCCTTTGCGGTGAACCCGACAAACCAGAGGTTAAGAAACACATTGAAGACTTGGACAACGCTTGGGACAATATTACCGCACTCTATGCCAGACGCGAGGAGAACCTCATCGATGCCATGGAGAAGGCAATGGAATTCCACGAGACCCTACAAAATCTATTGAAGTTCTTGGACAGGGCCGAAGAACGATTTGGTAGCCTCGGCGCCATCGGTTCCGACATCGACGCTGTTAAGAAACAAATCGAGCAATTGAAGCGTTTCAAGGATGAAGTTGATCCACACATGGTCGAAGTAGAAGCATTGAACAGGTGAGATTCTTCCGACCAATAACAAATTTTATAACCATTATCCATTTTTTTCTTTCGATTATTCTTTATTCGCTCTCAAAATGATTCACACAAATAATTTCGAAATTATATTATCTCACACCTGCAAACAGAACTCTGGAAAGGCAAGATTCATATACAAAAATATTTATTCATATGTTGTTGTTGTTTTGTTGATTTACCTGCATGATATTGACTCTCGCTTTTTACTGACATGCTGCTTATCAACAAAAAAAAAGATGATGGCTGATAATTTGTTTTATTGCTAATTAGATAAGCAGATAAGATTGGTTATCGTGTGTATGTTTATTTTCCCAGGAGGTTTTAAAATGTTTACAAACAATTGCGGCTTCAAGACTTCAATTGAAAGCGGTATCACTTAGCCTTGATATTGTCAAGACGTTGGTAATAAGTTAAACAAGCGGTAAAGCTATCCATATCGTTATTTCAATTATTAGGACCTGAGAAGTCCCTCTTCTTTTTTTGGTAAAAATAGGATTCTAATGATGAATGCAATCGCCAATATTTTCTGGGGTCGGTTGCATCGCTTGCCGGGAATTAGTCTTGCAACAAACATTTTGAGCGGAGATGGTCTTTATTAGTTCATGCGTTTCAGAGACAAGGCAGCCTTTCATTATCGTTGATACTGGTCACACTGGTCACGATTGCATAAACCTTAAACTACACTCAAAGCGCTCCCTGCATATGTTTATTGATTTTGTTCGCAACTGTGTGTCTTGTAGGTCGTTGAAATGTTTTCGACGCCGAACTCTAAATAGTATTCAAGGCCTTTATAGAGAAGTGGAAGTTTGGCTGCTGATAAGTTTAGACGCTGCTGATTTGGCAATAGAGGTTACATGCTGTTGTCATGATACATCTGAACGAATTGTGATGCCTTCTTCCGATTTAACTACTGCATTCTCCATTTCGATTTTCGGAACTGTGACTTGGTCTGTCTTGTTAATGTTGTATACAGAGTTTCCTTTCGAGTTGAATTAAACTATTGCAAAATCGTTTGTGCTGGTGTGAAACAATAGCGCTAATAGGCGTGCCATTTGTGTTAGTCTCTATCAGAGTACTGTGATCTGCAAAACTAAAAATTAGACTATCAGTTGCCCCAAAAAATGTGCAGCAGAAATGGAATGGTTGAGCCTTTACGCACTTCAGGTTTTTAGAGAATCTATCTGACGAAACGCCATCCACCACTAGTTGTAAAGATCAGTCTTTAAGAAAGTTTGCAACGGCACAGTGTTTGAGGTGGTCCGTATGATGTCAAACTCGATTGAAATCGTTGCAAGCATTTTTCGATTCTCCATTGAATACATTAGCAAGTCTCCAGCTGAGCGTTTCTTTCGGAAACCATATCGCTTGTCGCTTATTAATCCATTCCTTTCTATGTAATCAACAATATCTATGAATGTAGTTTTGAGGATTTTTCAAATTTCCTGCAAGACCTGTTGATCATGCGACAAACACTAATAATCGACATACATATTAATATGTTCTCTCATCAGCTCAGTGCAATATATTTATCATTCGCGTCCTCAATGAGAATATTGTAGTTTTTGTCCTGAAGCTACACTGAATTCAGAACGGCTTTAAACGTTCACACAGCGCATTGGATATGATCTTACATCATTAAGCACGATTTGAAACTGAGTGGCGCAGCGGTAGCTCGAGGAAGTGCCCCGGAGAAGGTCTAGGTTTGATTTCCAACCGTAGCAGCAGATGTGGGGGATGTGGTAATTTTTGTTCACTAACCTTTATCTAGCAATGATCTGAGAAATGATCCGCGTAGTATGAATTTAAGTAAGTCATTGAAAAATGCACTTCCTCGTGAGTCCAATATGACATAAGAGTGCAAATGAGCGTGTGAATTCGTAACCTGGTATCAATTGTTAATCTACTTTACTTCTTGAGGTTCTCCGTCCATTCTCTTCAAGCCTGTACACGTTGCTTTCAGTCATAGAGTCCCTTGAATCCGTATTCCCTTGATCCTTAAACCAAATATTCTGTCTTTCTTTTCGTCTCTCACCTGAAAGCTGGGATTCTAAGATTCTCGCGTACATTAACGCAATGTCTTGGTACAGCTCATAGAGGACGCGGTTATATCTTGTCCTCCACTTTCCTTATTGGCATACAGGACCAAAAATATGACGAAGAATGAAACTGCCTAAGGTTTGCTGCGCTTTCTTTTCCTGTTGTCCTCCACTCGACGCCGTAAAGAGAGGATTATGGTCCAATATTGCAAACATTTGAACTTTCGAATTAGGAGCTTTGATCCCATTTTTTGCGATAAACCGAAGTAAGATCGGTTTCTTGTAGAGTTGTTGACTCCGAGGTAGATGAACTCTTTTTAACTACCTCAAAGTTGTTGCTATCAACAGTGAGGTTTTGTCTAATATTCTGCGTCGAGAGTACTTTGTCTGTTGATATAGTTTGTCATGTCCTCGTTAACTACAAGACCTGCGCATTTTGCGTGTTCATCGATTGCCGTTAAGGTTTCTACTACTGCACGACCAATGATGTGGTTATAGTCTGCGTACCCAATTAGCTGGACGATTTGTTTTTATAGATACTGCCTTCCGTATTTACACCTGCCCTACACACTATCTGTTCATGTTGCAGCACAAGGTTGAAGAAACCGCATGATAGTGCGTCTCTTTGTGTGAATCCGGTGTACGTCCGGAAAAGTTCAGATCTGCTGTTTTCAGACTGAACGTTGCTTCGCGGGTCTCCCATTGTGAGGCGATGCAGCTGTCTTTATAGGGTTCTATGCCGTCATACGCACCCTTAGTCGATGACATGGCAACATCTGTGTATTTGAAGAGTTTTGCTGCGTAAGCCGCTTTCTTGTTGTTCTTCAAGCTTTTTTATGGGAGCTCCTCCAGACCTGGCAGGAGCGTAACCTCTTCGTTAACTGGAGGTGGGTCGGTTTCTTGCCTTATTACTCTCTCGACATTATGCCCATTAAGCAGCTGCTTCAGATACTGCTTGGATAAATCTACAATTTCCTGCGCTTCTGTAACTCAGGACCCTGCGTTCCTATTTTGAAGCAAGTTGCCAGTAGTTTACCTTTTACGTAGAACTGACGGATGCCAAGACTATACAAAGGGGTTCACTCCCTATCTACGGTCGAAGTACTAGGCAGCCATCGGTCGCCACAAAGAGGTTGAGAGTCGGAGTTGATAGGTAACAGCTAGGTAATGTGTTTTCATATTACCGACATTTGCCCGTTTGGCTTTAAACTAAAGATCCTGTCTTTCGAGTAAGAAAAGAACACCAGCGGACTCTACCAACATGAATCCGAGAGCGAGCCTGTTATGCCAATACTTGTTTATTTAGCTGCAGTATAACCTATCATCGCTATTTTGAATATAAACCAACGGGAAGTGAAATTCTAATCATCGGGCATCCTTTCGTTCATCCAAAACTTGTTGAAGATTTGCAGCAAGCACCTTGTCATCACCTCCATACTTGAAATTTTACTAAAAGTTGTGCTTTAAGCTTGAGAATAAAAATAGAATTTGACCCGTTTTTAGCTGCTTCATAAGTCCTAATCAAAGTTTATTATAAAATCTATTCCTTCAAAAGCATCCTCTTCTTAGGCAATCCTTGAATGCTTAGTCTAATTATTTACCGTTTGCTGCATGGAATTTTATATTTTCCGTTTAGATCATATTGATGAGTGTTTTTTTTTTTATTTGTTTGACTTTGTGATGTTCTGGAACATCTACAGTCTGTTTCGAATCTTTTTTGAATGTTTATTTGAACTCCCTACAGACAAGCCTCCGAATTGACAGAGAGAACATCCCCAGAACAAGCAGCATCGATCAAGGAACCATTGGCAAAGGTCAACCGCCGATGGGAGAGTCTTTTGCGTGGCATGGTAGAACGTCAAAAGCAATTGGAACACGCACTTTTGCATCTTGGTCAATTCCAGCACGCACTCAATGAGTTGCTAGTTTGGATTGAGAAGACAGACAAAACTTTGGATCAATTAAAACCGGTAAGTGCGCTCTTTTTAAAGAGAGATTAAGAGTCTCCCAATAATTGAAAACCTTTCTTTAGATCCCTGGCGACCCACAGTTGCTGGAAGTAGAACTTGCCAAATTAAAGGTCAACGCCAACGACATCCAAGCTCATCAGAGCTCTGTAGACACCTTAATTGATGCCGGACGCCGGTTAATCGAATCTGAAAAAGGTTCCTTGGAAGCGTCTGCTACCCAGGAGAAACTACGCAAACTTAACGACGAATGGCGTAGTCTAATCCAAAAATCCTCAGATCGCCAGCATGAACTCGAAGAGGCATTGCGTGAGGCACAAGGCTATATCGCTGAGGTTCAAGATATCCTCGGATGGTTGGGCGATGTTGATGGTGTTATTGGAACAAGCAAACCAGTGGGCGGACTCCCAGAAACAGCAACCGAACAACTCGAGCGATTTATGGAAGTGTACAACGAGTTGGAAGAAAATCGTGCTAAAGTTGAGACAATTCAAGCTCAGGGTCAAGAGTACATCAAACGGCAAAACCAAATGAAGGTTCCTTCAAGCAACCTTCAGCATACTCTACGCACTCTGAAACAACGCTGGGACGCAGTATTGTCGCGAGCTTCTGATAAGAAAATCAAACTTGAGATCGCTCTCAAGGAGGCAACCGAATTCCATGATACATTGCAGGCATTTGTTGAATGGCTCACCCAGGCAGAGAAGCAACTAGGAAGCGCTTCCCCAGTCTCTCGTGTCCTCGAAACTATACAATTACAAATTGAAGAGCACAAGGTGCTTCAAAAAGACGTCAGCACTCACCGTGAAGCTATGCTTCTGTTGGACAAGAAGGGAACTCATCTAAAGTACTTCAGTCAGAAACAAGATGTCATCCTAATCAAGAATCTCCTAGTTTCCGTCCAACATCGATGGGAACGCGTTGTTAGCAAGGCAGCGGAACGTACACGATCACTCGATCATGGGTACAAAGAGGCGCGTGAATTCAACGATGCCTGGTCGAATATGCTTCAATGGCTGCAAGAAGTCGAAGAAGTATTAAACCGACTCACCGAAGAAGCATCTGCATCTAAGGACCCACAAAAGATCAAGAAGCACATCCTCAAGTTGAAGGATACTCACCGTCAACTGAACGGAAAACAGCCACAGTATGATGCGACAATGCGTGCTGGCAAGAATCTCATGGATCGAGCCCCGAAGACCGATGAATTAGTTTTGAATCGAATGCTAGTTGAACTCAAGGAGACGTGGACTCGTGTTTGGTCCAAGAGTGTCGATCGTCAGAGGAAGTTGGAAGAGGCATTATTGCGGTCTGGGCAATTCTCTGACGCTCTACAAGAACTCCTGGACTGGTTGAAGAAAACAAAGAGCCGTTTGGCTGAGAATGGACCTGTTCATGGTGACTTTGAGACTGTAAGCGGTCTGTGTGATCATCACAAGCACTTGGAGCAGGATTTGCAAAAACGTTCTGCCCAAATGCAAGGTGTCATGAAATCTGGACGTGACCTGGAAAAATCCCCAGACAACGCCGATATTGCGAAGTCTCTAGATGAACTTCAAGCTCTTTGGGATGATGTTAAGGATACTACATCCAGGCGCGGCGAAAGATTGCGAGAGGCATTGAAAGACGCTGAACGTCTCAATACTGGAGTACAAAATCTCTTCGATTGGCTGGATCATGCCGAAAACAAGTTGCGCTATGCAAAGAATGCACCCGATGATGAGAAGATTGCTCGCGACCTAATGGAAATTCATACAGAGTTCATGAAGGACCTCCGCAAGCGGGAATTCCAGAAAACAGAAACGTTCACACTTGCCCAGGAGATAATCGAAAAGGCTTATCCTGATGCCATACCAATAATAAAGAATTGGCTACAGATCATCCAAACTCGCTGGGATGAAATATCACAGTGGGCTATCAATCGCGAGGCAAAATTGGAACAGCATTTGCAATCGCTCAAGGACTTGGACGAGAACACTGAAGATCTGTTGGCATGGTTGAATGGTCTGGAGTCGACGCTGTTGAGTAAGATATATATATTTCCATTTTTGAATGTGCAACGGTATTAATCCATGTTCTTGTTTAGATTTGGAGAGAGAACCTCTTCCCGAGGAGATACCTCCATTGGAGAAACTCATTGAAGATCACAAAGAGTTCATGGAAAATACAGGACGTCGCCAGCAAGAAGTTGACAGAGCCTGCAAACCGAAACAGCTGCCGCCAGGTAGCCGAGACGTGCGCAAAATGTCACGAACAGCAAAGACCCCAGTGTAAGTATAAAATTGCACTCATGATGGGGGGTTTTATTTTTTATAAGAGGTGGGTTATCTGTTGGTTTATTTTGTTGAAGTACTTATTTAGGGAAAAGTGGAGTGTGCTCCATACATGGGTTATAACTAGAATCTATGGTTACATTATAATAAGCTTAAAACCAGCAAAATCTTGAGGATATAATCATTATCAAAAAAATACTGATTTACCACAATTATAATCACCTTTCCTGGAGATCAATTTGCTAGGGTAAATTTCATGAAGTCGTGGCAGAGTATAGGACGTGTGGACGCGTTGCTTCGTCATGCTGGGTAAAAAGTATCAAACCGAAGGTGGTATGACTCGAGCTGTAAAGAGGTTGTTAGTGTGAAAGAGTTAAGTTTTCGGTCATATAAAGCCAACCCAACTGAGGAAAACTGTTTAAAGTTCAAACGAGCCAGAAACGACTACACTGCCTACATTAAGCGTGTCAAATTCTTCGACGACCAAAATTTGAGGCAAAAAATTCGACTATGTCCCAAATGTAGTAAAAACTTTTGGTCGTTTGTAAAAAACATTAAAAATTCGACCTCATCTTCATCCCAACGCTCATTGTAAATGTAACATTCCAGCTGTCAGCTCTCTAGACAAAGCCAATCTGCTCGCTACTCATTTTGCAGCCAATTCCACGCTGCCAGATTGTGCCCAGTCTCCCCCTGTACTCGAGAACGTAGAACATTCTATGGGACCAATCCACTTTCGTACTCGTACAGTCGCAAGAGTATTAATCGATCTTGACATACACAAATCGTCGGGTCCAGATGGTATCTCCCCCATAATTCTGAAGAGGTGTTCTTCAACCCTGGCGAAACCACTGATTAAGCTCTTCCATCTGTCCTATTCATCAGGACTCTTTCCGAGTCCAGCCCGTCCCCAAAAAAGGCGAATCTTCTTCTCTCTCCAACTACCGACCAATTGCATTTACCTCCCTTCTTTCTAAGGTCATGGAAACGCTGATAAACCGTCAGCTTATGAAATATCTTGAATCATGAAAACTCTTCAATGACCGACAATATGGTTTTCGCAGCAACAGGTCCACTGCTGATTTGATGTCATATTTCACCGAAAAGTGGAACCAATCAATCCACCTTGGTGGCAAAAACAAGATCGTTGCACTTAATAATTCAAAGGCATTTGACAGGGTTTGGCTTCAAGCCCTTTTGTCGAAAATGCGTGCTTTTGGTATCGATGATACTCTTCTTCAATGGATTAGAAACTACCTCTCGAAACGTTCAATTCAAGTAGTTTTGGACGGTTTCAAGTCTGCTACTCACCAAATAAATGCTGGTGTTCCCTAAGGCTCAGCATTGTCTCCGACACTCTTTCTCATTTTTATTAATGACCTATTGTCTGCAACTTCTAAGCCGATCCATTCCTTCGCTGATGACAGTACCCTCCTTCACCTTCGGATGTGGAAGAAAAACGAACCAAAATATGTTAAGCTCATTAAATTCCGACCACGACAGCATAATTAAATGGGGTAAATCTAATAGAGTGGAATTTAATGCTTCCAAAGCGCAATGCTGTCTTCTGTTATCCAAGCGAAACCAAATTTCACAGCCACTATCCATGAATGGCACTTGCATCGTCGAAACCGAAAAACTTTCCATGCTCGGTATGTGTGTTAGTAACGACCTTCGTTGGAAAGACCACATATTCAAAATCGCCAAAAATGCAGCAAAATGTCTAGGTTTCCTCAATCGATGTAAGAAATACTTCACCCCTTCTGATCTGGTCTCAATATATAAAGCGTACATACGCCCCAAACTTGAGTTCAACGCCCACATATGGTCAGGTGCAGCAAAAACATCATCGCACCTACTAGATAGGATACAAAAGCGTGCGACAAAATTGATAGGAGATCCAACCATAGCGAACTCCATAGTTTCGCTCAAACATCGTAGGAATGTCTCCTGCCTTACACTATTTTACCGCTATTACAACAACAAATGCTCTAACGAAATAGCCAGCTGCAATCCGCCCTTCAACAATTCAACCGTAATACTCGCCGTACCACGAATGCTAATCAGTTCACCCTCAAGCCTATCTTCGGACGTACTATGAAATATAGAGATTCATTCCTTAACCGAACAACACGAATGTGGAATGCTTTACCAAACTCAGTTTTTCCTCTCCATTACAATTTACAGAAATTCAAAACCAACGCGCATCGGTATCTCCTCTTTTCTACTCCTCTATTTCCTAAATGCCCGCGCTGTGCTTAAACACCATAAGTGTATTAATAATCCCTTTAGCGCCAATTATAAAAAAAGGTATACTTGGCGCATCATTTAAATGGCGAAAACATCGAATATTGCAGAATATTCTATAAATCTATTCCTTTATACACGCACAGTAGCCACCGCAACTCCCTAGAGCTAGGCTACTGATATACATTCCAACCATGTACTTCGTCAATAAAACCCATTAAACCTAAGCTACCTCCCCTCGTCCAATCCTCCACAATGGTTAATATCGCCATCAGGCTTTCATTGAAGCAACCCAAGGAAAGGTACAATCATATATTGCTCCCATCGATTTTCTAAGCCCAACCAAGCTTCAAAGTCAATATGTAAGTTACAAATAAACCAACAGATGTCGCCCTTTATTTAAATATTTTATTCGTAACGTAACGAATTTGTTTTTGATTTCTTTTGTAAATTTTATTTCATTATTATATTTTTGTATTTTATTTTTATTTTTTTTATTTCTTGTCTTTGTGTATCCTACTGTCAACAAAAATGTGTTTCACTGCACCCTTTTTTTACCTTGAACACACAATCAACTGGATTTGAAAATTTATCATAAATGAAACAAATTTTTAAAATGTTTGTATATTATAAAAACGGGGATATAAAACAGTCGAGGATCTACCCACGATCTGCGCGAACAATCTCCAGATGCCGGCGCATTAAGACGGCAAAGGTTCGTTTTAACAAAAAAAAAAAAAACTCAAATTACTAAGCGACTGCCCATTATGCACACAACTAATGTTTTACTTAATACCTAACCATCAGCAGCATTTATTTTTTTGTTTAACATTCTTTCTTATGATCACATAACGTTTTAGAGTGGTGCTTTTTGTTTGTGTAATTTAACCCTGTGATGTCTAAGTGTATTTTTCGGCATAACCACTCTAATCTCATTTGTCCCGTCCCCCCAAAGTTAACCGAACGAAAACAGTTTATACATTATTAACTCAAAAAAGAAAAGAAAAAACAGCCTAAATGCTTTTTTTGTTTCAACTCATTCCTGATTTACCATCTAATATTCCCATTTGCATGTCGCTTGAGTTTGTTTGATCTGACTAATTGCGAATGTTTTTCTTATCCACAGCTTCAAGGGCTCCCGCGACCAGGGCCTTAATCGCAAGCCAAGGTTAGTATTCACCGAATGAACAAGTCAAAATGCTTAACTACAAAAAAAAAATCAACGCATGATGTATGGGGTCCATAACATGGATGTGATTTTCTTTAAAACTTTTGTCGTTTGATTTTACATTTTCTTTTCTATTTTTTTTTATTTAATTTCATGTATTGTGTGTGTTGTGTGCTTTAAATTCGAATTACCATTGAAAATAGTCGTGTCACACCAAGTCGTGATACTCCCGATAGAGATCGCTTGCCGCACTACGGTCCAAGATTCTCTCCAAGGTAAGAACATTAACGGTTAAGGGATTGTATCCATTGAGAGATTTCATTTTTAAATGCTGGGACACATTGGAAAGCGGGAGACGTCAGGATGTTGAATTTGTAGTCCAATTTATGTAAATTTGTGTTTTGTATCGTGTGGATTGTAAATTTGTTGGCGGCGGTTTCGTTTTATAGGTTTATTTGGAAATGAGCGGACGAATGGAGATTTTTTTGTGAGTTATGTTTGGCCATGGAGGATTCATTGATGCTGTAGAGGAGGACGATAGTTTTTCGTGCCACGCTCTACAAATATCTGTATTGTGCAATTTGTATTCGAAATAGAAAAGAAGAAAAAAAAACTACTCTAACCAGACATCAGACTGAGAACAAAATAAAAAAGTTAAATAGAAAGAAAAAACAACATCAGTATGTCAAGAAATGGTCAGAATTAGTCGCGCCAAGACATAAACTACTTACTTACTTTAGTGGCGCTACAAAACCAGTGTCTGAACCAACATGCCACTCCAAAAAACCCGGCCCCTAGCTAACTGTCCTCAGTTGAACACTTCTCCACGATGGCTGGACCTCCTGTTTTATGCCTAATCCAAACGGGTCAGGTTTAAATACTGTCATGCCCTAAATGACTCCACGAATGTGTTGAGTCGTTCATAACAAATTGTCTGGTTCAACTTGGCAACAGCAGCCAAGAATAATTTTATTAGCAGTGGTGCCGACCAGGGCCTCAACCAACACGCCACTCCAAAAAGCCGGACCTTTAGCTAACTGCCCCCAGTTGAGCACTTTAAGTTGGTTCAGTTCGTTTGTGAAGCAATTGTTCGCTCAAAACCATCAAGAATTTCTTCATCTGCTTTTGAAACGGTCCATGCATTTGCCCGGAGAACAGGACTGGGATGGTAAAGTTCTTATAAAATATCTCCTTAGTTGTTCAAATGAGGGCTTTATTATTGCCTTCTTAGCCCGAAGAAACAACGAGTGGCCAGATTAATTCTTCGTTTAACTTTTTAGAGATATCGTAGTCAGACTTGTGTATCTACAAATTCTTAAATCTTTCACTGAGCTTTTACTGGAAGGTAATCAATTAACATATTGAGGTCTACGAATTGTACGAAATATGCCAAGATATGTTTATAGTCCAAGGAGTGAAACCGTAACTGCACTGATCGAATGGACAAACATTCTGGAGCTGGGACACAAAATGTATGTCTAAGCTGGTCTAAAAGAATTAATCCACAATGCTGAAAAATGGCATGAAACGATCTACAACACAGATCAAAGGATTATGAATATCCTTTAAATGTTTTACCATAGAACGAGCATTATAGAAGGGTATGAAGGAGAGTGTTATGAAAAATTTTGGATATAGTGGAGACTTACTCCATGGGAGGTGTCCGAACTAACTTCGGGGAGTCACTGTTTTTTTTTTGTTCGTTAATTTCGCAGTTTCATGAATTTAGGCTGGGATGGAACGAGCAACCTTCCACTCAACATTCAAACACATTACCACTACCCCACGGCCACTCACACTGGAGTAGAACTCTTAAGTAAATGCAACGAAATATCTGAAATGAGGAGTTAATCCCATACAAGGCTTCAAACCTAGCTTATATTTTTGGCACAAAGAATAATAGCTCCTGTTTAAAGCCGAATCCGAACGGCAAAATTTGAGAAGCTTTTCATGACATTGTTATTGTTGGATTTTTATCAGATATTCGCAAGAGATGGAGCAGTGAAAAGTGTTGTACACCGCGCTTAGTAGTCCAACGCATTAACCCCTAGGCCACTACACCCCCATAGACTATAAATTTAAAGCCATTCTCGGTGAACCATCGTTTTGATGAGGGCTTATCATGATGGTACGTGGTTCGAATCATTCATGAGGCTCCAAATACAATAATGATTCGTAAATCGACATAATAAAACTTGCATACGTACCTCCTTAACCTATCAACAAGTCCATTGTAAATCCATTAATATCAAGCGCATATAAATACACATTTTTGGCGAACATGCTTGTTAGTGCCCAAGGCCTAGATTTTTCTCACAACCATTCATGTGTACGCGTGTACGATGGCAGAACCCCCTGTTTTATACCAACTCCGAACGGGTGAGTTGAACGTATATGTCCATTTTAAATACTGTCAAGCCCTAAATGACCCTACGAATGTGTTGCATTTCAAATGGTGTCCAATACAAATTGGCTGGTTGGCAAAAGCAGCCAAGAACAATTGTATAAGCAATGGTGCCGACCAAAACCCTTTAGCTACGGCCTAACATTTTTGCCCGTTTACGAAGTACGATTTTATAAGCAAATTAAAGAATCAATATCAACATTTCAATAGAAAAAGAAGCATAAAAGCTTCCGCTTGTAAAAGGAACATCAAAATAAAGCTTTTAAAAAATGTTAATACACAGAATATTTGCTATTGGGCCACCACTACACCGTCGTATTGTAACTGTATGGTGCGTCATTTGGGTCGGCGGCGTAATTGTGCCATATTAGAGGATGCCATAGGTAATGCTGTAACAGTTACTGGTGACCTCTTTCGGGACAGGGTGGAAAACTTTCTTGTGCCCGAATTGGACCAATTAAGCCTACAGAAAATACGATTCCAACGAGACGGTGCCCCAACACACCCTGCTATTGTAACGGAGTGATATCGACTGGCCCACGAACCCATGATTTGACGCCTCCTGATTTCTTCTTATGGGGGTACTTGAAGTTACATCAACAACCCGACCACAACCTCGATGCTTAGAAACAACATTTTAGAAACGAAATTGCTGAAATTTCACCAGATGTCTTCGAACTTGTTATGCAAAATGTGCTTAAAATAGCACGCCTTCGCAGCATGGCCAGAGGTGATAATTTTCAATCTGTTACCGAATCTTCATAAGTAAATGGAATGCACTCGATATGGATGAACAAATACCGCTTTTTGCATGGCTGGTTGGTACACTTTGTATCAAAAGATGGAACAAGTTATATTAAAGAATGTAAATTCAGTCAAGGTGGATCAACATTAGCGACTGGAAGTTTACAAAGCACGGACTCATCTCAATGGAGCAACGAACTGCTTTATAACAACAAAAAGAAATGGTTTTTGTAAAAAGCCGCATAATCCCTCAACCCTGACACTCTGAGTGACTGTAATGTGGAATTAAAATTGAAAATCGCTCGACCGCTCTTCATATGTAGTTTTTTGTTTTTCCAGAGTCCTGCTGAATGGTCTACCCCTTTATAATCATTTGAACATAGGTAAATCGAGACTGCAAATGGCTACAAAAAAATGGACTAAGGAAAAAGTCGTCCGTTCAAGCTGGAAGCGCTCTGTTAAAAGACAGAAATTTTAAATTGTAAAAAAACATCCCAATCGTAGGAAAATATTGCCATACAGAGAGCAAGTGACCAAATTTCTAAAGATTCGATGACTTTTATTTCAAAATTCGAATGGAAATAATAGGCGCAAATGTGTCTTTTATTAGTATAAGTCACAGCCTCGTTATGAGTGTCGAACTCAACTTGTTCAGTTAAAATTAACTTTTCGCATCAACTAAAATATTAGTCAGGGATTTTCCTGTGGTGGACCAGTGAATTTTATAACAAATCAATGAAACTCCAACTCAGAAGTCCCACATGCTATGTGCGTTATTTTAATAAAATATTCCCAGCACTTAAGAAAAAATCTCTTGATGGCAAATCCACATTAATAAAAAAATTGTTGCTCGAAAAGCTAGCTGCTAGTTTTGTTTTTGTTTTGTAGCCCTTTTGTTGCTTCTATTAATTCAATGTAAAGACCAAAACCTTTACACATCATTTCCCAATTATTGTACATTTACTAAACCGAAATCTAAATCTTTTAGCGTTGCACCAGAAGTTGAATTCCGCTCACCAAGAGCGAAATTGCTCTGGGACAAGTGGCGCCATGTGTGGCTATTGGCATGGGAAAGACAACGTCGTCTGCACGAACACCTCATGTACTTGCAGGATGTTGAACGTGTTCGCCGCTTCAGCTGGGACGATTGGAGGAAGAGGGTAAATACATATACATAGTACCAAAAGTTTTACTTTTTTTTTACTCTTAAAACTTCCATCACCACCTTGCAGTTCCTGAAGTACATGAACCACAAGAAATCCCGGTTAACAGATCTATTCAGGAAAATGGACAAGGACAACAATGGCTTGATACCACGTGAAGTATTCATCGATGGAATTTTAAGCACCAGTAAATGAAAAAAATCCTCAAAAAACCTCTCCGAATATACTTCCAATCGATTTTGTTTCCCTTTTAGAATTTGATACATCTCGTATGGAAATGGGAGCAGTAGCTGACTTATTCGACCGAAACGGAGAAGGACTCATCGATTGGCAAGAATTTATTGCAGCACTTCGACCCGACTGGCAAGAGCGTAAACCAGCTAACGATTCGGACAAGATTCACGATGAAGTTAAGCGCTTGGTAATGCTCTGCACATGTCGACAGAAGTTCCGCGTTTTCCAAGTCGGCGAAGGCAAGTACAGGGTGAGTATCAAATCACACACATTCCATTCAAACTGACTCAACAATTTCCATGTGTCATTTTAGTTTGGCGATTCGCAGAAACTAAGACTCGTCCGCATCCTTCGCAGCACTGTTATGGTGCGCGTTGGCGGTGGTTGGGTTGCCCTGGATGAGTTCTTGCAAAAGAACGATCCCTGCCGAGGTAAGTGTCGTCAACTTAACCAACATATACTCTATTGAAATTATCTTAATATATAAAAACAAAAACTATTAATCTACCAAAGGAAATGGTCATTTAATCAAAAACAAAATAATATACTCGTATAATTATAGCATAATCTAACGAACAAAAAATATCATAATTAAATTTTACACATGCATAGTTTAATATAATCATCACAATCAAAAAAAAAAAAAACTAGATGCATTATTCCATTACTCAAAATGCGCAATTAACATTTGTTGAGCTATTGTGGGGTTCAAGTAATCAATTAAAACAGAAATCCATTTCATTCACGCTTCAATTTTATTCATTGATACATTTATTTGTTGTTGTATAAGGGTGTGCTAGTCTACAATTAACTATACCACTGCCACTGTATTTATGTAAATCTTTGAGTGTGTGTAATCGCACAGAAACAAGCGCTTTACTCACACGATTAGTTTAATTTTTTTAAGTAAATACTCAATTTTACAGAGAAATATGACTTTGAAGAGTTCTTTTGTATCTTGTTGTTCCTTTCAATTTACTGATGTTGAAATAACTTTAATAAATTTAAATATTTCTATTTTCACGCTCCACGACCGGTTCGTCAATTGCAACCTTTGAAACCTTTTAATCTTCGTTTACAAATATTACGTTTTGTTGTTAAATTAATTTTTTTTTATTTCGAAAACGATTACCGTGTGTGTTTTTGATTTTCCTGTTTAAATCATTTTTTTCTGTAAAATTCAAATGCATGTTACGTATCATAATCATTATCATCATCATCATCATTATTGTTGGACATTGTAGTGACATTGGTCCTTCCGATACCGAATCCGAACGACCCGAAACAACATGAGGCATGCTGTGTTTTGTATAGGATGACATTTGACCAGATTATGGCCTTGCAACAGGCCTACAACAATCAATGTAATTTTTCTATTTTGGCGAACTGTTTTCAGTCGGTATGCCAATGTTTGTTGTATGTCCGGGATTAAGAGCAAAAGGTGAAATCGGCTGAAGACAGAATCGCTAGGAAAAGAGTATTTTTTTTTTATTACTATGCCAATTTTAGTTTGAAGTTTCTTAGGTTCCTTTTTTTATGTTTTCATCGGCTGTATTGCTTGACATTTCGATTTTTTTTTTTCAATTTGTGTTCCTTGGCATTAGATTCCCTTTTTAATGTTGAGTACCATTGATCCCAAAACATTTAGAATACATAGAAACTCTATATTGGGTAGGCTCATCTAGTCCGACGTTTATATGAATGATGATTAGTCTACCTCCCTCTTAAATATCGACTCTAAATCCACCCGAAGATAATGGTGCAGAAGTCTACTTGTTCGCCCTCGACATTTTTCCTATCAGTATTTAAAATCAGAGCTGTTATAAGCAAAGATGTCAGACGCGGGCGGTAAGTGCGAAGGGGAATTTCCGTCGCTCGTATGCATCGGCTATGCTGTTGCTTGATACTGGCATGGCAATTTGAACACTGGGGTAACAACATCAGTACCCCACATAGTAAAGTTTCGTTGTATGAGATGCGCACTCTATGTATTTGTATACTCTTTGGTTATAAGTCACCTCACCTGGCTCACCAACAGAAATCATGTTGGTCTCTGTAGTGCTGTCCTTTTGGAAAATCAACAAATATCCTCCAACCTTGTTCTGTTAGAAGCGTATTCACTATCACCTATGCTGTGTAGGGTTATTTGTCGCAACCAAGCCTAATTAGATATCACAGCACAACAAAACACATCAAGTTAAGTTTCTTACATTGTGGCTGATAATGGCTAATCACCTCCTTTTTCATTTTCCTATAGGCGAGGTATGATCTGTATAAAGATATCATAACCCTCGCACTTTACGGCAGTCCTATTTGTCTACCTTTTAAGTCGTCCGTTTTTTATTATTTTTGTTATAATTCGACATGTTTGATCTTCCGTTTGCATTCGTGTAAACCCGTGAACACGTACTTAAGTGGCTCTGGGGCCCGGAATGAATCTGGGCCTCAACCAACATGCCTCTCCAATTTACCGAGTTCCTACATAAATGCCTCGCATTACGCATTTCAAATAAGTTTCTCCCTGTAGGCTCCACCTAAGACGAGGTAATTCTATACTGCGTCCAACTTCTGGCTAAAATCAAAAGCACTGCGAGCAGGATTGTCTATTCGGTACATGTCCAAGCCATCTTAAATGTCCAATGACCAGGTGTGTGTCGCTGTACAGCTCATGAAGTTTTTTTTTGAATATTTTTTTGGGTCCGAAGAATTTTTCGCTCAAAACGACCAAACATTTCTTCATCCATGCCACTAGGACTATGCCGATGTACAGCTCATAAAGTTCTTTGGTTAAATCGGGTCTGACAATTTTCCGAAGAATTTTTCGCTGCAAACGAACGATTTCTTCATACGCTTTGGATACGGTTCATGCCTTAAAGCCGTAGAGCAGGAATGGAAAGATAAGGGTTTTATATAGTCCCCTTAGTTTTTCAAATGAGGGCGTTGTTTGTTATTTGCCTTCTTAGGCCGAGATGACGTAGTCAGAGTTAATAGCGAAGCCGAGGAAGACAAAGCGCTTACTACCTCGAAGTATTATCCGTCAAGAGTGACGCTATGCTCAATTCTTCGATGTTTTATGTCCTTTTGGATTGGCAACATATCCTTGGTCTTACACTCAGTAACTCTCATATTTTGACTTCTATATGCTAGTAAACGTGGTTGTGATATCTCATTAAGTCCGTAGAAATTAGTAGATTTATAAAGGAGTAGAGGCACAAACCTCTGATGTGGGCCCGACAGTTTTGCAAAATCCTCCCAAGAAGTCACAAGGCAATGGGTCACCTTTCTAAATATTTTTTAACTAACGTTTCGGATGTGGGCCCGAGAGTTTTGCAAAATCCTCCCAAGAAGTCACTAGGCAATGGCTCACTTTTCTAAATATTTTATTAACTAGAGTTTCGTTAGAGCGAGAATTCTCCATCGTTATCCTGCAAAACTAGACATAAATACTGTCATAGGCTACGTTTACACCGTGGACAATAACCGGGACCAAGCCTACATTTGGTGTAAGTCCCATCGGTGAAAATAGCTCGAGCATGTACTAAATTGTTTAGGTCAATCCACTTATTTAGGACAAAACTGTTTATACTATCTTGCGCATAGATGTCACCATAAATTCATATGAAGTCGTATACTAACTGTTGCAATAGGTTATTTACCATGGTGAAAACGTAGCCATTAGGGCTGATCAAACATTGTCGTGTACGGTGTAAACACAACATTTTTGAGACTAAATTGTTTAGTGCCGGACTAAATATAGTCCACGGTGTAAACGTAGCCATAATCATCTTTTAAATGGATGGTGGGAATCGATTTGGACTTTTTCCAGCATCTGCTAAACTGTCAAGATTTTATCAGTTGTTGACTTTCCTAAAGTTCACCCACACTGAAAAAGCCCAGACTTGTAGTTATCACAGTTCTGAGAGTTTCCTTTTTGTGAATGTGCAAATGATGCTAAGGTTCCATTCTTCAGACATACTTTTATCAGATCAAATTTTGCTTAAGTGTTTGTGTATGTTTCCTACCATCGGCTTTATATATAATAATCGACTCTGTGTTTGTCGATGTCGTGTCAAATGATTTTATTTTTGGCATTGCGTAACCCGATCGATAGGTCTATTGTTTATATCCGCCGCTTTGTACACAATGACTAATTTCTTAATCGATGATTGACCATTGATTAATGTCGATTGTCAATCGCTTAACGACACTCGGAATATGGGCATTGGATTCATCAATATTTTCGTGTTATTACAATCTAAAAAGATTTAAATTAACTCTCACCGTCCCATTACTCTTTTTCATCTACTCCAAATCTCTAACGTGTGTTACCTCGAGGGACTAAGACTTAAGTCTTGAAGGATATTTAAAAAAAAAACTTATAAATGAGCCTAAAAACAAGTTACGGTAACAGTATTTTTCCTCTAAAATTTCCTGAGAAATCATACCCACTCTTCACACGCCAAAGAGTTGTTCCAATTTTTCGAGGAAATGCTTTGGGGTTCTCAATTCCTACACAGAAGGATGGTTTATGCTCAAACGAATCCAATCCATTAAGCCGTTGTTGATTTAAAGGCTGATGGAAATTTTGATTTCTACCACTTAGACCTCGAATGCTAAGCTCCTATAAGTTATAGAGCAATTTTGAATATCCTATATCCTGCCCAGGAAAATGCAGATCATATCAGTGAAAACCACATCCTAATCCGTTCAGCAATTTCCGAGATTATCGCATTCATACAGACAGACACGATTTGGAGACTTTCTTTTATACTATGTATAGATGTTAAAAACCTATGGTTCAAAACTAACTAATAGATTAGTGATCTACGGCTTTATTGGACTGTAAGTTCTCTGAAGCTTAAGTTGGATCCATTTTGTATAGGCATTTGTCAATTAACTAGTTGTCCTCAGTATATCACGAAGTATAAAATCATCAAAAAAGATCATACGATTGCTTTTGCTTACGCGATCGCCGTCTTTAAAAAGCGGTGTAGCGTGAAAGTGCTATACGCATAATTCCTTATTCCGCATCTTAAATATCTTAATACAATCATCCCTATCGAGGTATCCGTTAGGAAGGAATTTTTCTTGGAAATGTTCGAAATCGGAGCATTTTCTATCCGTTTCGATTAACATTTTGTACAGATCTTCCGACAAAATGTAACGAGCATCGGTGATATGCGTTCAGTCAACAATTTTTGACAGCTATGCCTTGAAATTTCCTCCGAAGTTTTCCGACGAAGAATTACTGCAGAACTAATCGGTCGTGATTGTATGTTTTTTTATTTTATTACGCAACGGATACCACGAAAGCAAATTGAGTTCCTTTTGGAACCGAGTTACGTTTCGAAAATTGTATGACGCACATCAATTGGGGTAAATGCCACTTTTACCAATTGCCAAAGTATGAATGCCTTTTTCGGGGTTAAAAGTTTTCTAATACAACTCGAGGATCGCAATTTTCTATTTCCAGAATCGTACTAAATTTGATTTGTTTTTGAATAAGACTTTCGTCGTACATGTGATTAATATTTTCGAACCATAACAAGCCCTGACGCGTCGAGAGTAAATATAATTTCTTGAACCACCTACCATTGTCACCCGCATTTGCATACACATCTCATTGCTTTACAACTTCATGTTTTTTTTTTTTTTTCATTTTATCATTGATTTCTTATATTTATTGCTTTATTAACCAACAGAAAACAAGTTGTTTTGCTTGAGTAGTCTTTTATGCGTTTTGAAACTTAGTGTGCCAAAATCAGAGTGATTTATTAGTAAGTAGAAACGATATTTTGTTTGTTTAAATATTTGGTTGGCTCATACTATTCGGTAATGCTTTTGGTTTTTGTTTTAACACATCAAGCTGCGATTACATTTTTGTTGCTTTCGCTGTTTATTTGATTGCTTTATCCTTATCATTTTTTTTTTTATTGTTTTCTTTTTTTTTTCAATTGTCCTCACTTGTTTGTTTGTCCATTCCCACGCTTCCTTCGACAAATTAAAAAAAAAAAATCGGCACCAAACCGAATCACTTTCTGCTGAAATCGGCTGCTTTACATTCAACCAATTTTTACCTATGTGCCATCCATCTTCAATACAAAAAAAAAAAAACAATCCTGCAAACAAATTTAAAAAAAATGAAAAATCGATTGAAATAGCTAAGGGACGCACTAACATTGAGCTGCGAGAGCAATTCATTTTGGCTGATGGAGTGTCACAGAGCATGGCGGCCTTTACACCGCGCCGATCAACGCCTACTTCCTCCACACAGAACGGATCCGGTACCCCCGCATACATGAGCGGTCAAGGTCCCATAATGAAGGTAACAACCCCCAAAGTCCTAATTACGCATTCTCATTAAGATATAGTCATTATCGAAACAAACAGGCAGTTGGGTTTCACCCCCCTAACAGAAAAAGGAGGGGAACAAAACCCATCGTGCATTCATATTCATATTTCATGTTAACTAAAAGCCCAAAAGCGGAGTCAATAGGGGGATTGACTTTGCAAGATCTCAAGGCAGTCCAACTGCCCAACAATTTGCGGTAAGTATGAGGTGAAGTAAAGCTAAAATGCCGCTGCCCTGACGAAACTGTTTTCAAAGGCTAAAATTGATGTTTTTGATGATGATGTGTGGTGTGATGTAATATATACATGATGTTGTTTTATTTTATTTTATTTACAAAGCATGGTATTAAGGTGTTGATTTATTTTTATTTGGAGGATTTTTTTGCTAGAAGCAAAGTACAATGCGAAATTGTGCAAGCTGTATCATATGTTTCGAAATCATTTTTGGTATTTTAATTTTGTAAAAAGCACACACTCTTCATGTTCATGACATGTTTTATGGAATTTCTGATTGGAGGTTTTTTTTTTATTCTGTTGCGTTTTTCATATTTTTTCACCCAGCATTACAAACAAAAAAGTCGCCCTATTTAAAGGGACCTTGTGTACATCTTTTGCATGGCTATATCTGTGAAAGATCAAGTGATTTGCTTTGATACCCCATAATCAGTTTGATATTTGATATACAACGTGTTCAACGATGTAGCTGTGTTCCATTATTTTCTTATGACGAATCCAAAAATATTATTTGTACAAAATTAAATGATCATAGACTTGGTGTGATATCGTATTTAGAATTCGGTTTATTAAATGTTTGTTATTCCGTGAATTATTATAATGTAGCCGACGAACACTTGGCCGAACTAATGCCAATCTTTGAACGACTTCGTGCCCAAGAGCAAATACCGTGCGCGTTCCCATTGCATATGGGTGCAGGTGGTACAGTTTTCGTGCGCAGTAATAATAGTCGTTCTGTGCCTCTAAGTCCACATGCACCACATTGTCATCCCTCCACGCATTGGGTAAGTTGTGCTAAAATCAAGAGCACTGTTCTCTCCTCATCAAATCCACTTCACCATAAATCTATCATAACTTTAAAATAAACATTTTACCATATATAAAATGATGCCTAATTGAACATGGATTTAGGTTCGAGAGAGATCAATACGGTCTATACCAATGTCGCGACCTTCGAGATCATCACTGTCAGCTTCGACGCCAGATTCATTGAGTGACAATGAAGGAAGCTTGGCAGGACCATCGGGAAGGTATACCCCAAGGAAAGTATCGTATGCTCGTACCGGCCTAACTCCAGGAGGATCAAGGGCTGGCTCGAAACCGAATTCTAGACCAGCGAGCCGTCAAGGTTCGAAGCCACCATCACGACATGGATCGACACTATCATTAGATAGTACAGGTGAGAGAGTTAACGCATTAATGATGTTTAATTTTGTCAATAACACTCAATTCTTTTCTATTTGTAGACGAAACACCATCGCGCATTCCACAACGTAAACTTCCCCTATCGACTTCTACACCAACTGGAAGTCAGGGAGTTGCACAAAGACCATCTAGACTTTCAGTTACCCCAGTGACATCAAGGACGAATGGTACAAGTACTATTACACGAAAAACTGCGTCCGGCTCTGCAAGTCCAGCCCCTACAAGGTAATTGACAAAATTATTCACTTGAATACCACACTTCTATACTTCTGAAAATGAATATGCCATAGGTATCTACGGTTTATTTGCTTTCTATATTTTATTTATGCATACAATTGAACCTAGATAAGTGGAAAGAGTTCTTAAAAAAAAACAGGAAATGTTGCAGTGCACTTGAGTTTTCTATTCGAGGGTGTAATGACAAAGTGCATCCAAGTAGATTTTTGTTAATTCATTCTGTGGATAAAAGTGATATGATCGATGCCAGGTGTAATGTTTTTTATGTCTGATGTATTGCAGTTTGAAACATAAAAGGCTTACACTCACATTTTTAATAAATTCGGTTTTAATAAATTTGTTCTAAATAACAAACCCTGGAAAAAGGATTGCATGCAGATTTGTGAAGCAATATTACAAAGATCATGCCGTCGACGACCCGCACGGTTTACGATTTATTTGTTGTGAATACAGGATACGATTACATGAACATGTAATCTGTAGGTTCTGCATTGCTTTGTTTCTAAGGGCCGTTGGCCGATACTCTCCCTAAACGCTTAAGTTCAAATTAAATAACTAAGTGTCACATTTTATCACTTAAGGTTTAAAATTCAACTTAAGTATTAGGGAGAGTATCCGCAAACGGGCATAAATAAAATATATCATGTACAACAGGGACATTGCTGTGCTTAGAAACATTGCCATTGAAACCTTGCGTGCCAAAAACTTTACGTTACCATAAAATGTATCGTCTTCTTAAATATTTTCTTCACTTTAGAATTCACTAATTAGTTAGCTTAGTAGAATCAGCAATGAAACAACAAAATCGTTACTTAACAATTTCGAAAGTATATTCGTAAACTGTCAAAAATATGTGACATGAAACAGAGTTAATTTGGCATGTGTTTCTTTAGTCAGTGGGTTCTGAATTGAAATCCAGAATCAAATTTCGAGAAACAATTGCTCAGAATTGTCATAGGAGTATTTCTCCTGTGAAAGTACGTTCGATGCCATTATGTATGAAACTCGATTTCTTTTGCATGGCCACCACGGGCACGCTTGCAGAAGTCCAGACGCTGAACCCAATTTTCGACGGTTTTCAAGCATAAATCGGCCGATACTTCGTTCGATATTCGTACGAAGTTCATCAATCGTCGCTGGCTTGTTGGCATAGACCATCGATTTGACGTAGCCCCACAGGAAATAGTCTAACGGCGTCAAGTCGCACGACCGAGGCGGCCAAGCGACTGGACCATTTCGTGAGATAACACGTTCTCCAAACTTGGTTTCCAATAAATTGATTGTGTCATTCGCCGTGTGGCTTGTGGCGCTGTCCTGTTGGAACCACATGTCCTCCAAGTCCATATCATCCAATTGGGGCCAAAAATATTAGGTTATCATTGAACGGTAGCGATTCCCATTCACAGTAACGTGCCGGTCTTGATCATCACGGAAGAAGTACGGCCCATAAACGCCGCCGGCCCATAAACCACACCAAACCGTAATTTTTTCGGGATGCAATGATGACTCATGGAGTACGTGTGGATTTCAAGTTGTTGATCATCCCAATTCACGAACATACGACGCTTCTGGTGGTCAAGCGGATTCAGTTCTTGCGTCAATTTAATCTTGTAAGGATGTAGGCCAAGATCTTTTCGCAAAATTCGCCACAACGACGTCATAGAGATGCCCAACGCTTGAGAACGACGTGTGAGAGACACATTTGGGCTTTCTTCAACTGAATCCTCAGCGGCAGCAATATTCTCGACACAACGGGCACTTCTTTGACTCACTGGCACGGGAAAATTTTGTACTGTTCATGTGGATTCAAATTTTTCCAGTAGACGCTCAATTGTTGATCTGCTAGGACGATTATGACGAGCATACATTGGACGTAGCTTTACGTTGACGCCACTGACTCCGAATTTCGGTACTAAATTTTAATAATTTCGACTCGTTTTTGGCTCGTATATCTTTCCATCATGAAATGGCAAACCTTACTGAAGATAAATGTCAAAAGAGCGGCAAGAAATATGGCGTCGTTTGCTGTCCCTGTCGGTATACTTTTGTAGCTTCCCTGTTGAAAAACCCTTTATATATCTGAGGGTTCTTACCTATGTTGCATATTTTGCTTATTGACGAAGTCGTTTAACCAAAAATGCGCTTCATCGCTGAAGATGATTTTGGTATGAAATTCTTTTTTTTTTCTTCCATCATGTCCAGAGCCCAATTCGAGAACGTACGTCGCTTTATATCATCAAGTTGGCTTTATTTCATGAGCCACTTGGTCTTGTAAGGGTGTAGGCCAAGATCCTATGAATTGCTTGCCTACTGGGACGAGAATTTAATTTCTAACGATAAACAACAATCTACAAATGGAGCACTTTTCAACAGCTTTCGAATAAAAGGCAGTAAATATTTTTTTAAGAAGTATACACTTAAAAAGGTTCAATTGGTATTTTATTATTTATTTAAATTTAATTTTTGTTAATTTATTTTACTTACATTTTGCATTCCTAATACTCATGCACGAATTAACAACGAATTCCATTGCAATATTGATCAACTGCATTTAACAAAAAAAAAAAAAAAAAAAACAACTAAAAAATCCAAAAATAAAACAAATACTAAAAACACGCTAACTAAACCTACTACAAAAAAAAATGAACACACGATCACAGCAATGGTGGAATGAGTAGATCCTCTAGCATACCGGCATTAACTGGCTTTGGCTTCCGATATAGGTAAACACACGTGAATTCACTTATTTATCATTCGAACATACATTATATAATTTATAATTAATTAAAATTTAATTTTGCTTTTGTTCTTTTTTTATTTTATTATTATTATCGAAATCAAAAAGGCATGAGTCTCTTATACACAATCTGAAAACTGACATGACAACACAATAACCCACTGACACATATAGCAACATTGTACTTTTTAAGGATAAACACAAAAACAAACAAAAAATTACGCTTATAATAATTAAAAATATATATTTATATTCTAACATTCAAAGCCGGCCTTCAAGGATTCCAATAAGGCAGGTATCGACCGACAAGTCGTTTCCCTCGCCCTCCAGTAATTCCAGTTCGACTACGAACAGTATAAATTTAAGCAGTTTGGGGTAAATTTATTTACGAAAGTAATTCAAAATATCGATGTTTTATGGTTTTGTTTTCCCTTTTTGTCGTTTTATTTTTGTTTTGTTTCGACGAATACATTTTTACATTGTTTCGTATCTATGTGTATTAACAACAACCGTTTTACATCTATATGTTATTTTATGATGATTGATGTTAATATTAAACTTTATAAGATTTAAAAAAAAAATGCTTCGCGAGTTTCACGGCTTTTGACTTTTTTTAATGACTTGGTGTAAGCCAACATTGTTAGAAATCAGAAGACAATCAATGATCCTTATGCAAGGAATTGCCTAATGCATTTGAACAAAATAATTACTAATTTTTTGTGTGTGTTTTTTTATGTGCGCTATTATGATTCAAACAAGAAGTGAAATCGAAGTATTCTCACTCGAATTTTCTTTTGTTAAAGTTCGAATTTCGGGTTAATGGGTTGAATCAAAAATTCAATCACACCAATCCGATTTAGTAAAAATGTGTAAATGGAAGTTCATAATTCAAATATAACAAAATATGTATATACGTTGAAGGCCACCAGTTAACAATTATCAGCCCTATCGAGCTATCCGTTCGAAGAATTTCCTAAACGAAAGTCAGTTTGCTGACGAGGTATCCGTTGGAGAACAAAATAAATGAAGCTTACAATCGCGTCGAATTCCGCAAAAATTCGTCGTCGGACAACTTCGGAAGAAATTCAACGTGTAGATGTAATTGTTGACTTAATACTACGTTCTCACTGAGCAAAAAAGCTCATTTCGGCAATAAATTTGCAAATGCGATTAAATTTCCCATACACAATCAAATTTCTGTGATAATACCATCACATTTGTGGGAAATGTGGTTTCTAATATGAAAAATACGTGGTCAAACAAACGAACAAACCTTTTTTCATTGGTTTGGATGGATTGGATGGGATTCATGTGACGAAAAAATGAAGAGTTGATTGTAAAAATGTAATCATTGGAAACTTTCTCCCGAAAAATGTATTTTTTCAGTTTGCTATTTATACAATAATTGATGGTACATTTACTGCCCTGTATTTGCTGCTATTATTTTTCCAAAACCTCCTTGGAGTTTTCCATTTTAATTTCATAGTCGATAACATTTGAATCCGGAACCGAAGTCTTTGCATATTCCGCTTCGTCTGTTTTCAAACGCCAGTTGTCAAACGTAATTCGAAAATTTAGTGAGAACACCTTTTTGGTGAAAATGCAAATAAGCTCATTTGAACCTCAGTGAGAACGTAGTATAACACATTTTATCGCCCCGCGATCATGTGCGATAAATTTCTTCGGAAGATCTGTTGGAAATACAAATCGAAACGGAAACCTCGGTAGAGGTTTAGAATAAATCGGAGAAAATTCACTTCACTTGAAAGAATCAGCTAAAAATAAGAGGTTGACAGACTTTGTTTAACCTTTTTCTTCTAACTAAACCAATCAGATCGGAATTCATAAGCCACTACAATGACAGTGTTTCGATCTCTTGTGATCGGACGTGTACACGATTTAGCACCCGTTTTAGCAGTTTACAACCACCGACCAAATAGGAAGTTACGATTAAATTTTACGTTTTCGCTTGTGTTGTTTAACCCAGTTGAACGTCCCTAACGAAACTAGATTCCTTAAATGAGGAAATAGAAAATTGTACTAGTCTTTTCAGACGAAATTAGTTTATGCTCGTTTTCTTTACACTTTCAGACAGATAAATCATTTCTTTGGGCCAATTCCCAAATGAGCGGTGAATCGTATTGATAGTGATACCTAAATTTGGACCATCTTCGCTTTTGTTGATTCTCTAAACGAAAGCAGGTGAAAATGATATTTCCGGGGAATCTGAGATTTTTCCGTTCCGACTTTCAACAATTTGACAGCTTTTTTCCTGTCAATAACAGCAGCTTGTCTTCTTAATTCAGTTCTTTGGTAATTCTGTCTTCTAATTCTACATATTGTATCTGCCAGCAATCCATCAGCTATTGACGAATGACGACAAGAAAAGTTTGTATGCGCGTTCTGAATTCTGATGGTAATCTTTGAACTGAAATATCCAAAAATCATCTGTCAATTCCTCAATTGTGTTGCTTTCTTTTAAAAAATTGTGAAACCCCAACTAAGGTAAACAACAATTTGTCAGCTTTCAAAAGTACGTAGGTGATAAGATTCTCAGTTCGGCGCTTTTAATTCAATCGATTTGTTTAATTAAATGTAAAAATTAAAATCCAATATCAAAAGCGATTCGCCGCGTTTTTAGGAATAAGTCCCAGAAAAAGAGGTGGAACCTTCTTAGCAGTCAGTAAGTGAAACTGAAAAAGGGTAGGGAATGGGAAAACTACCATACATGCAAGAGTACTATAGTATAGTGCGTACCAAATCAGTTGGTCAACGGTCGATTGCGCAGAGAGAGGATTTAAGGGAAATTTAAGATATTTTACAATAAATTTTAAGAGACCTGCGCAGTAGAATGCCCAACTGGTTTGGTTTGCACTAGTTTGCCAACGGTCGAATGCGCAGAGAGAGGATTTAAGAGCAATTTAAGATATTGTAAAATAAATTTTAAGAGACCTGCGCAGTAGATTGGCCAACTGATTTGGTACGGACTATACTGAATTATTGGTGCTGGACATTACTGCGTTAGTAATGCATGAAACACATTAGACGCATTCCGCTTACGAATCCTCATAGATTTTCCTCCACTGCCACAGAGTGGAGCACCATTCTCATAAGAGAATGTATCATAATTCATTTTAACCAGCTATACTCGTTTTGCAAAAAGAGTAAGGAGATGAATTCAACAAATTTTAGTGTAAGCATATTGCAGGAAATCTGTGATTTCTTAAGTGATTTCGAACGTAACACGATTCATCGTATCCGACACCAGTATTTTAAGTGTCCTGGATTTAGATACCCTTTTTATTGAAACTTCTTCAAAATAAAGCTTTTGTTCATTTACATTTTCCTTCCATGTTCTATAATTTCTTTACGGGGTTATGCTCAGATTAGGGATCAAATACAAATAATTGAGGACGACAAGTTGAAGGGTCGTAGGCGTTGTAAGCTAGTATAAAACTATAAACGAAACAAACCGAGCTAATTTGTTTTCTTCGACGAACTGTATAATGTTTTTTTTAAACAAAAAGCAACCAAAATATTTATATAACTGTCCCCCATAAATATGTGTTCCTTTTTCAGTTGACATTAAATGCTCCTTTTTTTATTATTCCGATATATTATAAAAAATTGCATGGGCCCAACTGTGTAAATTAATTTATTGAATGCCTTTTTTTTAATTTATATGAAAAATAACAAAAGCAAATTGGATGATTTTTTTTCCGTTTCAATGTTGATGTTTTTTTATTTTATTGTTCTGATATCCATTTTACAATATTTGTATATTTAATTACTTTAGGAGAAATCTTAGTGGCAGTTCAACGCCGTCCGGAATGCAAACACCAAGGAAACCATCAACAACTGAAACATCGGGCACTGCCACCGGCAAAGCACGTACATCACGTGGAACAACCCCGATTCACCAGCGAGAACCGTTTAGACTTTGAATGAACAATAAAAATTAAAACAAAAAAAAGCTCAAATACGCAAAATTTTAAATTCACCACAGCTTTATCATCGTTGATTTAATTTGAATTGAAAGTGCCGCTAATTATTGAATATAAACAAAAATCTAGGCAAATTCCAAGCTTATGCTAATTTATCTTAATTAACTAACGAAACTACATAAGATTGATAAAAAAAAAAACAAAAACACTAAGAAAAAGACAAAGCAAACATTCATGAATTAAAAAAAAAAAAAAAAACATGCCTATCTTGTAAATAGATTTAGTTAATTCCACTGCATAAAACTTTAAAATTATTAAGATGAACATTTGTAATCGTTTTTTATACATTTTCTAATATATAATTATATATTTATGTATATTTGAAAGAGCATCAGCACTTATATCCCTTGCATAAATGAAATCGCCAGTTTGTTTGTGTGATGGAAATAGGTGTGCTGTCTGTCGAAAATATTCGAAAGAACAAGAATGAATAACAAAACTACTAATCAATATTAAGAATACATTTAATTACTTTTTTATTTAAATAATTTAACTTTAAGTCCTACTAAAAGTCATAATTTTAAGTTAATATAGAGACCATTATTTGTTTATATTATTTTTTTTTTTAATTTTCGTTCAAAATGAAATATTTACCAGTAATAAATTATTATGTTATGTAAAACGCTGTAATTAATTTTTCCTAACCAGTTGTTATCCCTTTATTTGTTTGTAAAAAAAAACGTAATGAAACAATAAATTTACGCAAAATAAAAAAATAATAACATTTTGCTTAATAAAGTAATCAAAAATTATGAAATTGTCTTTTAGTTTTACAACTTTATTTAATATTCGCTGGTGCATACCAACCCTTAGGTATATGGCAGGCGATACTTTTTGCACATCTCTAGGAAAGTGAAATGTCAGTAACAACTTCATAAGCTGAATTTTAAGGAAATCTGTTCTTCATTTTGGAAAGTCTATACCTGCTGCTGATTCTGATCGCCTGGTGCATTTGCTTATTTCAGTTTTCAGTGGAAAACCTGAAAAGTCGTTAAAACGGCGCGAACTTTTAAAATTTTAAATGGAACTCAAGTTGGTATTTTTTTTATTTACGCAATCAACTTGAGATGGTAGGATGCGTGGTTGTTGCCTGTTGTGGACATGATGTCGCGAATTATATATGTCCGTCATTCCTGTGTTGTTTTGGGAAGATTTTGGATTTACATGGTAGGTACGATGACATTTAGGCTTGATGATCATTGATTAATTCGAAAGTGTTAGAGATGGTAAAACGTATGAAGAAAGCGGAGAACCTTAACAATAATTTTTATTTTGTCATTTTCAAACACTTTTGCGAGTTTATCTTACAAAAACAATTTTTAATGTGAAAAAATACATGGGTTCTTAAAAGCTTTTTTGAAAATGCAAGTATGCAAATGAAAGCTGATTATAAACGAAAGTACTACATTTTAGGGATTGTGGTCGTTTTTCTTGCATATTGGTGGAGGACTTCAGGCCTAGAATGGTTGTCCAGTGTCGGCCATGTGATCCTTGCATCGATTCGGTTGTACGTTAGCATGCAGGATTTGCCGGGCTTGTCCTTGGCCCATAGGTGAATCGACTATGGCAAGGAGTTTTTCATCCGTAGAAGAGACAAATTGGCTTAGTCCCGTGGAAAAGTAAACGGGACTTTCAGGGCTACCATTCAACGAGTTGCGGTGTGTTCCTCAAGGGAACCATTGTACTCGTTACGAATAATGACACGCAGCACATAAAGGGCATCCAAATAGAGATGATCACCGTCACTGTAAAAGAGAGATATATAAACGGGTTAGATTTTTTAGCATTAACCATAAGGCGTGTAACCCCAATTACCAAAGGATTGTATTACTTTAAATGGAACTGCACAGCATCTTGTCCAACATATTATTGAACAAATGGAGGACAAGCCATTGAACTTTAGAAATCGTAGACATAATACCTTTTTAAGCAAAAAACAAAAGTTATTTAATAAAAATGACAAATGAAGCGCTTTAAAGATTCAGGGCCTAGGCGACATTTTCAAAAATTTGAGTAATCAGCGTTTAAAGTTGTTCAACTATAACTCTTTTGATAAAAACATTAAAAAGTATAAACAGATATTTTTTATAATGTTTGTAATTTGTCTTTTTATTGAAAAGACAGGATTTGCGAAATATTTGCATACATATTTTAAAAAAAAAATGTTGCTTTTGCCCTTTATCTTCTAAGCTACTGAAAAACATTCCCAGCTCAGTACCAGTAACAACTCATAAGTATACACAAACTTAGAGTTGTTACTAAAAAAAGCTTTTATTTTACAAACAATTACAATTTTATAATTTTAAAAAAAAATTACAAACTTTTCAAAATAATGTGCTAAGGCCCAGTTTGCAAGATCATCCTATTTTTGGGATTAAACTCGAGTTAACTTGAAAAAGCAGTTTTTTATTTGATTTAAATCTAGCATTACCCTCGAGTTAACCCAGCAAGTTTGCTGAATTAACCCAGTGATTAAATGATCAGATGTTTTTGAGAAACTAAATGCAGATCTCAGCGACTGAATTTTTTTTAAATATTGATTGTAACTGTTAGAGAAGAAAAAGACTTGTAAGCTGGCGACAAAAGCATTTGTTTGTTTGGGGAAAAGGAAACCAAACAACTGATAAAGTGATGACTGAGCAAAATCGGTGAATCAAGAGTACTTACTTAAGTGGCGCTACTGTCCGGGAAGAACCTGGGCCTCAACCAACATGCCTTTCCAATTAGAACGGTCCTTAGCTAACTGCCTCCAGTTGCGCACTCCAAGTTGGTTGAGGTCGGTTTCTACTTGTGTGCGACAGTTAAGGCGAGGGGTTCCTCTACTGCGTCCGACGTCTGGCTGGGAATCGAAGACTCTGCGAGCCGGAGTATTGGTGTCCATTCGTTCTACATGCCATCTTGAAAGTCCAATGCGGGGTTTTTGACCAGGGGTATGTCGCTGTACAGCTCGTATAGTTCGTGGTTGAATCGTCGTCTCCATAGCCCATCAACGCAAACGGTACCGAAGATTTTCCGAAGAATTTTTCTCTCGAATCGACCAAGGATTTCTTCATCCGCTTTTGATACAGTCTATGCTTCAGTGCCGTAGAGCAGGACTGGGAAGATCAGGGTCTTATATAGGATCTCCTTAGTAGTTCGAGTGAGGGCTTCACTACTAAATTGCTTTCTTAGCCCGAAGAAACAGCGATTGGCAAGAGCAGAGTTAATAGCGGAGCCGAGGTAAACAAAGTCCCGTACTACCTCAAAGTTATATCTGTAAATGGTGACGTTCTGTCCAATTCGTCGATGTTGTGTGTCCTTTATTGTTGATAGTGTATACTTAGACGTAGTATACGCTATCTCATTAACTGCTAAACCCATTTTTGCCGCTTCCTTCTCTATCCTAGCAAACGTGGCTATGACATCACGTTGAGTCCTACCAATGATGTCAATATCGTCGGCGTATGCTAGTAGTTGCACCGATTTTTGCAAAATTTTGCCTCTGGTGTTGGCACGGGAGTTTTGCGCAATCCTCTCAAGAATCAAATTGAAGAAGTCAAATGACAGCGCATCGCCTTGTCTAAATCCTTTTTTGGTATCGAATGTGTAGGTGAGGTCGTTTCCGACCCTGATGGATCAGCGAGAATTCTCCATCGTCATCCTACACAAACGGACTGTATACCAAAACTAGACATGGCTCTGTATAGTTCGTCTCTATAAATGCTGTCGTATGCGGCTTTGAAATCGGTAAATAGGTGGTGGGTATCGATTTGGACTATTTGGGTTTTTTCCAGGATCTGATAAGGGCCGATCAGGTTGTTGGTAAACGGTTTCAGGAGTTCACATATTACGGCAGATAGGATCTTGAAGGCGATGTTGAGGAGATTTATGCCTCTGTAGTTGGCGCAGTTCCGAGGGTCTCCTTTTTTGTGGATCGGGCAAACGATGCTGAGGTTCCATTCTTCAAGAGTAAATCAAAGAGTGTTACCAAATTAAATCACCACACACAAAAAAAAAATAAAAATACAAATTTTTGGCGCGACAGGCTCGTTAGTACCCAGGGCCTAGCTTTCTCACAACCATTCATGTGTGCGTGTGTACTTCTTGCACGATGGCGGGACCTCCTGTTTTATGCCGACTGCGAACGGCTAAGTTGAGATAAGCTATTCTTGACAATTGATACTACTCGGATGATTTGTCAGATCATCACGAGAGGAGGGCCAGTGAAAAATTATTTAGGTGTTGCTACGGCTGGGAATCGAACCCAGACCTCCTGCGCGGCAGTTCATCGCACTAACCATCGCGCCACTGAGCCCCTCACCACACACGGAGTCAAATTTAATCCTGTGCTGAAAAACTGTTTCAAGAGTTACCTCTAGATTCAATTTATTCCGGAGTTAGTAAACTCTGGGTTAACTCAGAGTTAATTCAGCACTGAAAAACCAGGCTTTAGAGAAATTGTCCAAACACCGTGGTATACTAGATACGACGATATCCATAAGCATCTCGGAATTCCTACAATGGAAGCTGAAACTATTCTTATTGTGTCTATGAATGGAAAAAAAAGTACACAATGCGGATGCAGGTAGGAGGGTGTAGTACCAGTTTCTCACATTTGTAAATCTTAGTTGATGAGTTTGTATTGTATAGTTATCATCAAAATCCCAACCGATCATGCAAATGTCCTTGTTCATTCTATATGTTCAATATTCAGCATTTAAAAAGCTTTTATCCTTGAAAAGATAGCATCTACACACTACAATTTTTAATACTAATGGAGCTATGTTTGTTTTTGACAGTGTTTGGGGGCAATGTTCTTTTTGTGGCGGCAGCCAAATTACTTTGCTGATACAGAGGCTCTAATATATTGGTGTGATAGTGTAAAATGAGAAATATTTATGACAGCTCAACGAAAACGAAAGCTAAACGACTGCCAAACGGAAGGCACAGTTGCCCTTCAAAGTCTACTATGTTTAGTGGCCAATTTGGAGTAGACCGGTTTAGTTAGATCGGCAGAAAACATTGCCGCTGAAAGTGAAAGTGTGCAGGAGAAATCGAGGTAATCGTTTACTTGGTGACTGTCAAAAACAGATGCAATGAAACGTAAACTGCCGATGTGCGTTACGCTTTGTAGGAGAAATGTTCCGAACAACTGATCGGCCTGATAACCATGATGCAAAATTCGCCGATTCGTACAAAATCGGGGAATTTTTCTTTCGGAACGGATACCATGATAGGGCCGAAATCGCTGGCCCAAAGATAAAGCTTTGAAGTAAGGGAAAATCGTTTATAAGGCGGATTGTAAGTCTTTAAATAGAGTCCAGTAAGTTCTGGGAATGTTTCGGGGCCGAACTCAAACATGAGAACAGTATTCGAGACCTGGTCGTTATTAAGCTTTATACAGAAGAAAAAGCTAGGCTGGTGTAAACTATCCCTTAGTTCTGAAAAGGTAACTTAATTTCGACGCTGCTGATTTGGCAATAGAGGATACATGTTGTTGCCATGACCCAATCTTTATGAATGGCTGAATAGTTCGGAAGAAATACCCAAAGTTGTCCAAAAAATCATTATTAGAGAAAGCTGCATATTTAGATGATGATTCAACTGCGAAGTTTAAGAGCTGTACGGCGACAAAACTGGTAAAAAAACTGCGACCTGACTACGATTTAGAGCGAATGAACACCAGTATTTCGCTCTGCAGTCTTCGATTCCCAGCCAGATGATAGTTGGGAAAAACCTCGCCTTAAATGTTACGCACAACGAGAAAAGCAGGGAATTTCACCCCTAATCCAGAGTATACCGACTTCAATGACCTGTTTGAAAGTTGTGTCCCGTGCGCGTAAAACGCACTACAACATGCACTCATGAAGAACCTTAATTAATCTCGATATGCTTAAATAACATCTAATGTCGAAGAACGATGTCTTCGATGTCAACAAGCCACATGATCAGCCGCAACTGATCTGATACGTTTCTCGCGGCCACTAGCATGAAACCCCTGGTTTGATGAAGAACGCTGATAGATGCCCAAAGCCAAAAATTAGGCTTACAAGGCAAGGATCCCAGAAAAGAAAAGCGCGCAATATCGCGATTTAGAGATGAGCCATCCAGGAATGATTTATAAGTTTTACCGAAGTGTAAAACGTCAGAGATGGGACCCGTCGAGATGAACAACGTAAAATCGTAGTCGATGCAGAGAATATAGATGAACCGCTTCTACAGATCTCTCGAAAAACTAAGACGATCCTATACAAGACGCATATAATTGCAGTCCCGCTCTACGGACACAACAGAGAACTTCATAAAATGTACAACGAGTAACGACATAGACCTGATCAAAATACTCCGCATTGCACGTTTAAGATGGCTAGTAGCAAAGATTATGAATTCTATACAGATGACGCATTGAGAACAAAAACAGAAACTTTTGCTCAGTAGCTTCATGGTACGGGCGGGCGGTGTGCATGAAAACACATGAAAAACAAGAACAAAAACATATGGCGGACTGTGTCAGCACGACCCGCCATAGAACAATTTTTCTTATATGGAGTGCGTCTTCTGTATAGAATTCATAATCTTTGCTAATAGGTACAAGTAGAGCGAATGGACACCAACACTCTGCGGCATATCTTGCCATCAGCAACAAGGCATATCTCGAAGGACCTAGCGAACCTCTTTTTAGTGAGAAATACTGGGATCCAATTCATTACGGATAGGACGTTTAGCTACGCGCAGTGTTTTCCTTGTTCTCACCGATAGTGACACAAGTCATTAGTAGTGTCTTTCTTTTCTTTATCGTCTTTCCTAACTTAATTTGTCCGTCTGCGGTCAAAGTAAAGTAGCTTCCTTCCTTATTTTTTTGATAATTTTGGCACGAACGAAATGTTAGTTGAGCAGGTGGTGTGTGGTAAGCGAGCAAGAACCACCCCGTCCGACGACCTAAACTGAGCAACCACAAGAGTGCAATGCCCTAACCTCCACTGAAAATGCCTCTGTGGCCCTACCCTGAGTCATTGTTGTGAGTCTTGGTAAGCCACGGGGGCAACTTCGATGTAGGTGAAAAAGGAGCGGCACGCTAGTGCCGGACGGGGGAATTTTCTGCCCCCTCACCATAACATCCCAGCTCTACAAACATTTGAATCTCGTGCCAAATTATAAAAATTTAAAAAAAAAATAAGAAGAAAACTACGTTACGGACGGATATAAAGGATGCTTTTACTACTAAGGCAACATTTAACGATCCAGTTCCCCCAAACCTCAAAATCCATGAAATTCATCAGCATTCGCACATCCTTATACAGCGCCGTCAAAACTAAGCAAGCCTTTCCATCTCCAGAGCTGGAAGCAACGGACCACAGGTAAATACATCTGCAATCTCGAGGCCGATGACGCCACTCAGTCCATTATCATAAAAATAATCCGACGATTATTAAAATCGAATGTGAAATTCGTACAACGTTACCAATTAACAAGGTTCAAACATTTGAAGACAGATTTAAAAATTTAGTACTTGGGTTTATAATTTTTTTTTTATTCCCTTCAATTACTTAAAACTATACAATTCTATTTAATTTGTATCAATTTGATGTGTCATTCTCGTAAGAAGACCATTCCACCAGAATGTTTTGTTTTATTTTACTACGGATGTGATTAATCTTTTTCTTAAAAAAAAGAATTGAATTACGGAGCCGTTTGACTCTAGCTTACAACACAAATGGAAAGATAGCTTTGCGCTTCTTGGGATAATCTTTGAATTCCTTTTTGTAGTTTTTGTGCTTTCCAAGAGCCCATAGTGTCATCTGGAATGCACCAGCGGCTGCAAACAGCATAGCTGGCAGACATGATGTCATGATTGAGAATGAAATCCATGAGCCAATCTCATATGTATAGTTGGGACAGGATACCAAGCTGAAGCGAGAATTAATGCATTAGGTGTTCATGTTTTTTAAATGTTATATAAAGTGACTTCATACTTGAAGAGTTTGTTGAAAGGATTTCCGTCGGCAACTGGAATCTTTCTGACCTTTGTACCAGGTGGACGCAGATTTCTCAATGCGACATGGACAGACAAGTTGCCAACTTCACAGAACTAGAAAATTAACAAAATTTTTATAAAAAAAAAACTATTATGGATCAATTGCATTCAACTTACGATCAATGCAGCCAATCCAGCGTATACCTGACACATGCATGGCGATGTGAACAGAGGATGGTTGACATGGTAGGCAACATAAGCAGTAAAACCCCAGTAATACGAACAATTTTTGAACAGATTTCTTAAGGGCATGGTGGAATGCGAGAACCGGTGAACGAATATGGTTTCAAGAAGCCTCTTGCAGTAATGCAGAGAGTAGCAGCCGGCTGCAATGCTGTAACGATGTTGTTAAGTAATTAATGTTGGGTAGTTTAATTTAAGTTAATTAATGATTATGCCGGAGTTAGTAGAAAAATCCTATTTAATATAATATGTGAGCCTGAAATGTCAGCATTACGTGTTCGTAAATCGCAGTCCTGCTGAAGCATGGACCGTATCAAAAGCGGATGAAGAAATTCTTGGTCGATTCGAGAGAAAAATTCTTCGAAAAATCTTCGGTCCCGTTTGCGTTTACGGGCTATGGAGACGAAGATTTGCACACGTCCCGACCAATGAGACTGATGACCCTATCAAGGATCTTCTGGACGGAGCTATAGGACTTTATGTGAAAATCGGTAAGGAAAACATCTTTGGCGGGTTAGTTGGAAATGAAACGACAACATATAATGGCTTCCGACAAATAGATTTCGCAGCAGCATAGAATACTGTGATCAACAGCACTGGGTTCCCACCCCCACGACTTCGAATACACAAAGCAACCTGATGAACTCCCGATGGTCGAACCGCCAACCAAATCGATCATGTGCTCATAGATGCGAGGCACTTACATCCTGGATGTACACATGTTCGGAGGGCCAAACATCGTCATTAACCATTTTCTTGTCGCAGTCAAATTCAGAGCGCGACTGCCTAACGTTGGCTTCAAAGAAGGAACGCAGCCTTTACGAAATAAGAATGACAACCTCCCAGTAGTGCAGCCATAACAAAACTGAAGAACAACAAGGCAGACGGTTCTGATGGATTTCCAGCAGAACTCTTTAAATACGGAGGTGTTGCCATAGAAGTGTGCATGTACCAAACCATCAGCAAAGTCTGGAATGGATAAGAACCTGCTCGATGACTCTGTTCTCGGGCAGAACTAAATCGTTAAGAAAATCGTCGGTCCAGTATGAGTCGATGGAATATTTAGACCATGACGAGCTGTACAGCGAAATGCAAATGTAATCTGTCCTCTTGTTTAACGCAAATTTCGAACCACAAATTTGAGAAGCCTCTAATGGAATTTTATGCTCTTGAATGTTTGTCAGACTTTCGCAAGAGGTTGTTCAGTAAAAAAAACGTAGGTGTTGTTACTTTTGGAATTTGAGCCAGGGACCCTGCGCATAGCAGTAACCACTAGGCCATTGTACCCAGATAAACACGTACCAGATGGCCAAAACGAGTAAATAGACACCGATGCTCTACCGCAACCAGAGCCAGATGGTTGACGCAGAAATGTAAGACCACAATTTAAGTGTCGCTCACATTTGGATACCATCCTCAACTAATTTGAAGTCCGCAACTATACGAAAATGGTTGTAATAAGTAATCTGAAGTATTTTATTCAAGATACGTTTTGTTGAATTGCATGTGCGAGGTTCTTGCATTGGCAGAACAATTTCTACAATTGGATTGATACAGGGAAGATTAGCATAGCCCTTGTGCAAATATGACAACTACGGACGTACATCGTAAAGCGTTACACATTTTTTTTTAAATACTACTTCAGCAAGGTCCACCCCATGGTGAGGTGAATAGAATCGTAATCGCCTTCGGATTACATTAATAGGAAAAATTAAGCACGTCGTAAGGGCGATGGCTAGCGAGGATAGCCTGATATTCGGCGCTCACTACCCCAATGACAAATACATGGAGATGCTTACATCGCGCTTCATTCCACCAGAGGAATTTGTTTATATCAACTCGCTTGGTTTAGTTCAAGAAAGATTAGGTATCCCGGTATTGTATCACAGCCACAGTGTGTGCGCAGGCCAATCGACTGATCAGCTATGGAAACGTCGACTCCGCTCCAAATTATAAACACACCAAACAAATCTTTAATAAATCAACTGTCAAACGTCAAAGCTACGTACGGAGATAAACGGAAACTCCATAAAATGCTTACCCGCATTACATCCGCAGATCGTACTATAAGGCAAAACATGACTCTGAGCTGTGCGAAGGAACAGCTTCAACGTTTCGCCAGCACTCCGAAAGGTCGGTGGAACACACCACAAGGAGTGCCAAAAAGATAAAAACGGCCTTACAGAACCCCTAATATGGCGTTTAGCCAGATGCTGAAAGGACATCTGCAATTCGTGGATTGACCCCAGTGGCTGCACGCGATATGAGTACACACTTGGACCATAATGGTCCGTTGTGGTACCACGTGGATCTGTCGACTTTCCCTATATTCGTTTGTCTGATTGAACCATTCGGAGCTGACTATGTAGCGTAGGAGGTTTCTGATAGTTTCCCATATGGAGAGAGCCGGACAAGAGCAGAGAAGGTGAGGAATACTATCCTCCTCTTCTTCGTTAAAGCAAGCAGCTTCTACAGAAGTCATTGCTAAAGAGGCATAGTCTTTTTGCATGTAGGTGTACAGGACATCCTGTAAGGACACCGATTATAGTGGTGATGTTTGATCTGTTCTGAATTGTCAAGTAGAAGGACGCTTCTGATTATAGTTTGGCCATAGTTGCCAGAGTTGCACCTTTTACCATCTGCGGTTTGCTTTCTTGATCGCATCTACTTTGATCTGTAATTTACATGTAGCGAGGGCCATGCCTAACATATCTACTGGCGTTAGAATATCAAGGGTAGGGCCCTGCCTTGCAAACTCATCCGCTTTGCAGATCCCTGGTATGTCTCTGTGGCCCGGCAACCGGAATAGGTGAATGGTGAAATGCTCTGCCATCTCATAAAGAGATAGTCGGCATTCCTGGGCTGATTTCGATTTGAAGGAGATGGATCCCAGGGATTTGATTGCCACTTGGCTGCCATTGGAAGATGTTAATATACTTCGTGGATGTAAAAACTTTTCAGCCAGAAAAAAACTTCTTTAATTGCCATGATTTCTGCCTGGAAAACGCTACAATGAATTCGGGAAGGACAATGAACATGCTTAGGTTAAGTATCTCGGAGAATATACCTCCACCCACCCCAGATTTCTGTTTTAGACCCATCCGTATAGATGAGAATCGAGTTATTGTTAGCGATCGTATTCGACCATTCAAGGTCCTCAAGTTATGCTCAAAACTGAGTTGGGTAGTGGAGTGGTCGGTGTTTTCTGTAATGTTAAGGTGGGTGTCCCTTGTGACGAGTCTGTGGTCTGTTTTCCCTAAATATCTGGGGCACTAGATGTAGCAGTTTTTCGACTGCATACGAGCGGAATCATCACACTTGTGTTTTGTATAAACTGAGTATGATCAGTGGATTTCAAGGCGTTCATAGTAATTACCGTTCAAAGCACATTACGATATCAAATTAACTCAACACATGAACCTTCTTCCTGAAACCTGAATTTCATTAAAAAGAAAAACATCTTCAGCGATGATGCTTTTTGGGCTTTATTGCTTAATGGTAAGAAATCAGAAAAATTATGTGACAGACCGTTGTTCATAAAAAGTGCCTATTTGATATGATGTATGAACATAAACAGAGGGGTAGCATGAGAGCAGCAGACAAACTTTCTATCTTAATCATCTTTAAGGCTAATAGGCGTTTGCTCATTGTTGGCACTTGGTTTCTTAAACAAATAATGTTTTTGACGCCATATTCTTTAATTCTTAGTAAAAAAATAATAAAAAAGATAAAAGATATAGAAACATACAAAAACATTAAATGTTTTTGTATGTTTCTAAAGCCAACAAGAAATGAATTATTATCAAAAAATAGCCATAAATACTACGAATTGATACGATCATTCCCTAATCAATATATCGCCCTAACTGTCCCTTAAAATTTGCCATCTCATATTTATACGAAATTCCTATATTGAATATGTACCTAATACATATATCTATAATTACGACATTTTGATGCGTTCATTGAAAATCATTGATGTACGAAATTTACATTAATGAGCCCAAGCGGAGGTAATTTATTCTGAGTTTGCTGTTAAAAAATTCACATCTCCCTAATAGGCCACAAGTCGCAACATTCAGTGTAGAAAAAAAAATGTGAAAAGGTCAATTTAAGTGAAACTCTACTTTCGACATAATGGGGAAAGTGAAAACTTACTGCGTTGTCAAGCTGATAGGATTGCTGGCATTCACTCCATAGATGCATGAAGGCCTTGCATAGAACATCAGGTACACCACCAGTGGTCCAGCATATTCCGCCAAAAACACAGTCTTCCATCCAATTTGTGGGCCCAAGTCCTTAATGTAAATCTTATCTCCAGTCCTTAGCCCTAATCCCTGTAAAGTATCAGTGTCTTTAAGACTCCTTCCCTTCGATTCGAGACGCAATGACTGGCGGTCTGGGTGAGGGGTTTTATTCATTTGCTGATGAATATTCGTTCGTAATTCCGAGATAGTAACACCGGGACTAACTCGGCAAAATCCATAGGACTTGGAACTGCCCGCACTTAAGACTTCAATCTGTAAAGTAGCCGTAGTGTATCACATTTCATTAAAAAAGTATTCAAAACTTACCTCCATTATTTAATGTTTTTCTTTCCAAAATTATCAAATTTAGATTGTAGAAAACAGAACTAAATCGAACGAAGAAATTCCACACACCTTCAAATCAGAAAAATGTCTGCTAAATGACAAATGACAAAGTCCGAGAGGTGGTGTGTTGCAATGTAAACAGAGATGCCACTTTCAGATAATACTTTGTAGTAATAGTATCATAAGGGGTATTGAAATGACTTTTCTTTATTTAGTTGTTTATTTATTTCGTATAGTTTTATAACTGTTTTTTTTTTATTTTCAAACAAAGATCTATATCCACTTTGTTGATTTTTACACAAATTAATAACAAATTTCGCAATAAAAGTGCCAGTATTTCAATCAATATTTTGTACCTGAATGTTGGTACCCACTGACTCTTTGATTTTTTTTGTACGGTGTTTGTTTACCGACACATCCAAAACAAAATCACATGAAATTATATAAAGGTTACAATTACTTACAATTTTTTTCAAGACCTTTTAAATTGCCTAATGAGAAACACGATTCACTTGATAAAAGCAAAGATTTGCTGCTATAGAGAATAAAATTTCATCGATTCATCTCCTCATCATTTCTGCTAAAAGAGTACAGCTGGTTATTATTTAGGTATTTTGATGGAATTCATCACTATTAATAGCTGCGAAGTAAGGACATTTTTCATAGGAAGGTAGACAATGTTGACCCACCTAACCAACAAATCATAGTGCCTGGCCACATGTTCATTGGAACGAAAGTCATCACCAACGAGACAGGTAAATTTTATGTGAGCCAAACAGAGAAAAATACACCGAGAAACCATTTCAAACTGAATTCTCGGTCTGGGCATGGACGTTTCACTTTGACACCATTTGATTTTGACAAAAATACTCTTTTGAAATTTCCCTTCACCAAGTGCAGACCTCAATATCGGTATTAAGGACACGAAAATATGAGGAGGTTGTTTCAGATTTCCCCGTGTTCCATGTGTAAAAGCTGACTTTATTCCTTGTGCGACGCTTTTTTGTGCGTCGCCACGGCGTTCATTGGAATGAATGTCGTTGGGATGAATAGCTGAGGAAAGTCCCGTAGCGATTCGTAAGTGGAACACGCCTATTATATTAGTAAATGGATATATATACTTATCTATTACAATTAGCTGTTCCATAACTATTAGCAGATAAAACCATCTGATAATTTGTTTGGTTGCGAAACTCATGCAGCCGTATTTATAAAAGCATTTTAGAGGTTGCCTAACTTTAGACAACCTCGAAGTACTGCCTAAGTGCAAAATCGGTATCTATAATCGATTTTCACATTTAGGCAACGTTGCCTAAAGGTCGCCTAACTTAAGCGCAAACGAATCCTGCCTAGAGGTTGCCCAGAGGCTGCCTAAGGAATTTTCATTTCATTTTGACATTTGCGAGAATTTCCGTCTGAAAATTTATTTTGAGTTTTTGTGTGGTGATTTTCAATAAAGTGAAACTAATTTAATAAAAATAGGACTCAAGCTACATTTCATTTGTGAATGCTTTAAGTGTAGTGAATATTATAAATTCAAACATGCCAACAAGTAGGAGACCAATGGAACTTGAAGATAAATATTTTATGCAAAAGTATTGATTTTCTAAACCGAATATGGTAAAGGTAATAAATCCTGTGCGATCCGTTCTTATGATATATATGAGCAAATAGAAGTGGTCACATTTCTGCTGATCTCCAAGTGATGGCAGCTATAATATAATGGGGGCGAAACGAGGTATATTCTGCCCTAGCGAGGTATTCGTCGGAGCGGAAAATTTTCCGCAACGCATAATTCGTCGGAGATTCAAATTCCATTCGAGGTATTTGCCATCGGAGAGAAATACTACACAAATGCGACGACGAAGCTCGTGCTGTTTAGGGGTGGTTTTTTCCATTGAGCTCGCCCTGGAAACACAAATTCAAACGATTAGTACGAAATTTACTTAAATAAATAGTTTTATATAATTACATACATTTTTCTATTACTCCACTTCACTTCGTAAACAAATTCCGCGACGAATTTGTGTCGGAGGAAATCGGAAAAAGAATTGCACTTAGCTGTCAAAAATTGAACAAAAAATGCTCCTGAACGTACTTCAACGCAATTCGCTGGTATGCGTTACGAAATGTCGGAGAAATATTCCGAACAGCTTTTCGGAAGAATACCTCGAAGCAAAAATCATCGGAATCGTACAAAATCGGAGAACTTTCCGCTCCGACGGATACCTCGCTAGGGCCGATTATATATTACCATAATACATATTACAATGGATTTGTTTAAAAATAACATTATTCGCTTTTAGATGCAAGACGATGTTCTTCCTTTTGGATGTTTGTTTACAAATAACATGCGAAAAAAACATCTGACGTAATAAAAGTACAAGAATATCAATTTTGTATACTAGATTTGTTCTTCTTTTGACATAACCTTACCCTAGTTAGGCAGCAATGGAAAATCGATTATAGATAAGAAATTTAGGCAACGTTGCCTAGAGACAACTTAAATATTTAGACATGCCTAACTAGGCAACCTCTGAGACATCGCCTATGGAAATCTAATAAATACGGCTGATGGAGACCTCTTTGTTTTCTACACTTTTAGGGCCCAGTTATAGCTATCATAAAAAAAACATCATTGGAAATTTTCTTTTACTTCTTGCGGTTTTTTTTTATAAATTCAATCATTGTCGAAATGGTGTCAAAACAAAGCTTATGAGTTTAAAAACATGATTATCCAAACATATTTTAATTTTTAATTGTAGTCATCGCAGAAAATTCCTTTTTATTTTTCACTGATCATGATTTATTTCTGTGAAGTAATGTTTGTCGTTCCACCGAAATGAAACGGAATTTGCCTACCGTCCGTATGTTACCAGTTTTTGGGCCTTAAAATTTGAGGTAGAATGAGGAAATTTTGTTGTTTTTTTTCAGGCAAAACACAACTTAGCAAAGCTATAAATTAAAAAAAATAATACATCTTACAGATTTATAATATTTTGGCAAGTTTTGATGACCAAACAAGATCTATTATACTCTGTTGCTTCAGCAAATTCATAAGATTTTTGAATCATGCAAAAACTGGCATAAAATTCGTACCCATTAAACACAAACGTTAGTGACAAACAGAGACAAAATAAAATTTAATAGATAAATCCAACTTTTAAAGCAAGTATTCAAACTTATGTAGTCTTTATTCAACGATACTTAAAATTATTGCTGTCAAATTGTAGCATAACTAGTTGGCAGCTTATTTTTTTTTTCCTTTGTTGAACATCTGCGAAATAACAACTATTGTGTGTAAATGTTTAAAAAGTTGTTCCGGGTAGTCAATTAAATTGGTCTGTGTGCTCCTTAAACAAAAAAATGTCAATAGTACTAAATGAAAAATAAATTGTAGAACGAACACTCCCACCAATACCGAATTTACCAACTGTGCCAACTTATTTTATGACGTAAATGTCTGGCAATGCTTACCATTAGTTGAAGGGAGACGTATATAACCATTCATACATTTCCTTTCATCAAATTTAGTAATAAAAATCGTCTAATGATGTCACAAGACGTTAAAGTGGACAACGTATTGATGAAGTTTGACAATACTGTGTTTCCCTATCCTGTGTGTTTTGATTTGTCACTAGTTCTCCCAAGAATTTTGTATTTTTTTTTGTTTAATTGTTTCCTTAGCACGAATAATCTGTGCTGTATATGTTACCTTTAAATTGCATTTGTGCTCTGTTTATTACATATTCGTTTGTGCTACCAACTGATTATTAGACTTAAGTGTTACCTACTCCTTTACTGTAAGTAAATATGAACCCGATTGAATCTTCTAAATTATGATCTCGCTCGTCAATCATATCTACATAGGTACCTACTTTCTAAAGTAAATGCTTTTTAATCCATTGTTATGAGTCGAGACGAACACTTGTTTTGGTTTCACGGAAAAATCTCAAGGGAGCGAGCTGAAGAAATACTTTCGGAAGGTACGGCATTTGAAAACAATGAGTTCGCTTTATTATTAATGGATACATAATGGTGTTTCATTGTAGGCAAGAAAGAAGATGGGACATTTTTAGTTCGCGAAAGTAACACTGCTATTGGTGATTTTGTACTATCGGTTGTGTTCAAGGTAGTTATGTGACATTTAATTTAATTGGTCGCTGATGTGCATTTCTTTTTAGGACGATGTTTGTCACTATCAAATTCGACGACACGGAGAGGATGCTTTCTTTTCTATTGACGATAAGGTTAAAATTATGCACGGCCTGGAGTCTTTAGTGGACTATTATAGGGAATCAGCAAACGGCTTAGTTACCAAACTCACACAGATGATTAAAAAAGATCCCCCGCCCAACGATTCTAGGAGCCATGGCAACACAAATTTGTTACATCGTGCAACTAAGGAAAAAAATCAGACTGTTGTATCCGAGTTATTAAAATGCGGCTATCGCAATGTTAATGCCAAGAACCAGGATGGTCAAACTGCTGTCCACTTAGCCGCATTGCATAGCACTGAGGACATACTAAAGTTATTGATAAATGCTGGCGTCATCGTCAACTGTATGGACAGTACAGGCAATACACCATTGCATGTAAGTAGTGACTTGTAAAATATATTTATCTATTAACGGTAACTTTATTTAGTATGCATGTCGCACAAAATCTGCATCTTTCGTTCGAACCCTGATCGAGGCTAAAGCAAACATACAAGTACGCAACATCAACAGCGGATATGTCCCTTTGCATGATGCTGCACGCCATGGAAATTTGGATGCAGTTAAAGAACTTTTAGCTTCTCAAGCTCCGCATTTGCCTCGAACCGAATCTGGAGAGTTTCCCCTAGACCTGGCCAAAGAAATGAATCACACTGAGGTTGTTGATTTCTTGAGTAGCTATGAAACACCACCGGCAAAAACATACAGACATCAGTGGTATCATGGTACGTTAGAACGTCAAGAGGCAGTCAACGTGTTACTGGAATATGCTGAAAATTTTACATTAAATGACAATAATGGGAACAAGAAGGAAGAGTTCGACACAGTATCGTCTGAGCCTAAAAATAATGCTCCCTCTCCAGACAAGTCAGGTATATACTTGGTTCGTTTCTCAAGTCGCCATGGTTATGTGCTCACAATGTTATGCCAAAACAATCCGAAACATTTCCTCATCAGAAAATCGGTAGGTTAGTTATTTACACAAATATGTATCCGACTAAGCTACGTCTAATTTTTGTAGCAAAACTTCCTGTTCATTGATGAGGGTCCGTATCTTCCATCTCTAGAGCATCTGGTACAACACTTTAGTTTATTTTCCGACGGATTGCCTGTAAATTTAAAATACCCAGTTGCTCCCAAGCCCAAGCCCCCACTACCACTTTTCTCTACCATGCCCAAATCCTTATCAAAGAAAAATGTCCTACAGGCGCCGTGCAGTTCTAATATAAGCCACCAGCCCGGCGATGATGCTATGAATCGTGTTGGTTTGTTCGAAAACGACGATTGCATAATGACGGGGGCTTCCCCAAAGAAGACCAAGGATAAGCGTGACATGCACATTTTCCGAAGCTTAAAGCCTGCTAAAAGAAATGTCATCATCGATGGGATGATGAGCCTGCGAAGGGTAAAAAACAGAAAAAAACCAGACCAAGCTAAAGTTGCATTGCAATTGAAGAAGGAAAACAACAGACTTGATGACCTACAAAAGGCTGAATCTCTTATTAATAATTTGTCGTTTTCCACCGACTTCCTTCATCAACCACCAGCCACACTCTCTGATACTTTGTACAATGTCCCGAAAAACAATACGGCGGTCCCAAAAACAGATATACCTGGAGAGGAAAATAATCCGAGTACGGTGGCTGATTTGGAACAGAAGACTGAAGAAGAAGTGGAATACTTTACCAAGACAGATGTGCTTATTGATCGCGAGCGTGGAGCAGAACAATCAGATTATTTTGTCGATGCACCTCCTCCAATTAACATGAAGTAAGTAGTTTGGCGTAAGAACACAATGGTATCTGACTAAATATATTTTATTCGTTTAGGACCTTTCCGTTGGTGAATTCGCAGGGCTATATACCAACCACAGATATTCGAAAGTTCATGGATCTACCCTCGTCTGAGGAAACTTCAAAGCTACTGGAAGAGTCCGCCGCTGAATTGCGGGAATTCTCAAATAATCCCGAAAGGCTGGATTCTATGATATCCATCACAAGTGTAGACAGCGAATTCAAAGGCCTCTTCAATCGTCAAACAAGCACCGCGTCTGCCATGGCTGATAGCAGCCGCGCAAAATTAAACTACTTTATACCGAATGACTGTTTGGAACTCGAAAATATAATAGGCAAAGGGGAATTCGGTTCCGTGTACAAGGGCTATTTGATTCGAAAGAACCAAAAGTCTGAGGCCGATGTACGCTGTACAGTTGCAATCAAAACACTTCGCGACGAGCATTGTCGCAGCAACAAACAGGAATTTCTTCGCGAAGCGTCAGTAATGATCAAGCTAAAGCATCACTGTATAGTTCAGCTAATTGGAATCTCGAAGGGTAAAAGCTTGATGATGGTTCAAGAGATGGTACCTCTAGGCTCAATGCTCCATTTTATTATGGATAATGCGGCCAAGATCAATCCAAACTTTGAACTCAAAATATGGGCTTCTCAAATTGCCTGCGGTAAGTAGTACAAATCTACCGATCGTAAACATTGTAAAAGCCTACTCTTATTTTTTTGTAGGAATGAACTATCTAGAGTCGCAACATTTTGTTCACAGAGATTTGGCTGCTAGAAACATATTACTCGCATCAAGAAATCAAGCGAAAATAAGCGATTTTGGCTTATCACGTGCAATGGGAAGCGACAATGAATGCTATCAAGCAACCCAAGGCGGTAAATGGCCCATCAAATGGTAACGATCTCAAAACAAACCCACTTTTATCAACCGTATACATAATTTATGTGTCAATAGGTACGCACCCGAAAGCTACAACAATGGACATTTTTCACATGCCAGCGATGTGTGGTCTTTTGGCGTTACTCTCTGGGAGATGTTCTCACTTGGCCAGCTACCATACGGCGATATTCGAGGAGTCGATGCAATCGAATTAATAGAAAGTGGCCAGCGCTTGCAAAGGCCACCGAAATGTCCCGAGAATGTTTTCAACATCATGGAGAATTGCTGGAACTACAAGCCAAAAGACCGTCCCACATTTCGCTATCTAACAGAATTCTTTTCGAATGATCCCGATTATCAAAACCTTGTGGAACTAATTCAAACAGAGCACATTTGTTAATTGGATAGGATTAGTATTTTTTTAATTGCTTTATACCACAGTGGTATTAACTTGTGTTGTATTTTTGTATATCTGTGTTTTTTTTAGGTATGCATTTAAGCTGCACTCAAGTGCCAAATTTTATTAACAATTATTATATAAAAAATGTATTTGTATGTGCTTAGGTTTACCTAAACAGAAAGGTATACATTCCTGAGATGTATTTTAAAAACTCATAAATGTTAAATATTTTGTTCGAAGAGTTGGTGCTGATTCGATTCGATATGTTTTATGTATTAAGAAATTGTGCAATGGGTGTGGCACTGTTTGGACACCCAGCTCATTTATTTTTTTTTTATCTTTTTGCCATTTAGTTGAAACACAAGTGCCTTAATGACATATATGTATGTATTCGTACATAGTACATGGCGGCATGATATATATAGATGGACAATATTTTTATAGATTTGCTATTTATTTAAAAGAAACAAAATAAATAAAATTTATTAAAACAAAATTAGCCTTTGTTTTGATGAGTTACATATCGTTGCTTATCTCTGGTGGGGCTGTATGAAATCATTAAGGTTGGGTCAACTATAGATTTAGCCGACCATTAACGAGATCTCCCAATTCCATGCACGATTAGGAGTTTACTGCGAAAAATAATTTCCTTCTTATCCTATAGGTCTGAAAAGAATCCCCCAAATTGAAAGGGTGACTCGATCGTTTTATCATAACCATTTCTTTGGTCGTTCCTTGTGGGGATATCTTATGCGTCCGCTATATTGATATGGTTCATACCAACATGTATATATTTCCAGTAATAAAACGGTACTAACGGTTACCATATGTCTTTTATTCCTTTTGTAATGAAGAAACATTTGCTGTGTTGCACGCATCCAGTTTGGATGGCCAAACATTCGAGACAGTCAATATCGACTTGGACCACTTTATTGTACCAGCCAAGGTATAAATGCCCGTATCCACCACTGTCGAAGAATACAATAGCAGGAGACCTCATAGACCCTCGTAGAATTAATACCGAATTGTCAAAGATCAATGGCGACACTGTCAACAAGCCATCAGAAACGTTGCTACTGGTGCGTTTTTAAGCCAGACACTAAACATGTTTTCTTTGGTGTCTGTCGAAAGGAGATAACTAGGTGCCATAGTTGGAAAAATGTTTGAAAGTTCTACCAAGATGTAAAGTGTCAGAGACTGGTACGGAATCCTGTGATCTGTGCGATCTGTACTACGGTTGGATTTTTTTTTACATTTAAGAGTGCCAGGAGCATCTGCATGTGAGTCCGAATTCTGTCCAAATGATGACCATTTTAGACCACGTGAAGCGGGTAATTGCGGGTTTAATGTTTATTATTGCAGACTTTCTTCTTTCTTCATCCGATTATCACCGCCTACTGGAACTAATGTAGGTAGTGTTCGATATTGCAAAGCAACTAACTGCAGAACACCAGGGAGGGGAGGCCCAGAAATCGAATTTTATGGGATATATGTTGATGTTCCAAAAAATGGAACTCAACGAAATGGAATTCAAATAAAAAGCTCTTTATTAAAAATGGGGAATTATTGTCAACACTGACGAAGCAAATTCGGGGAGACTTCACTAAATGTAACTAAAAATTAAAACACCTTTTTGGCAAATTTGCAGAAACGTTCATTTAAGGCCTAATGGATAAACATAGTACTACGTAATTTACCTTTTAAACACGCACCTCCGTATCCAAAAGCTGTGCAAGCAACAACAAACTAACACACAAACTAGCACTTCATTTTTTCCGATTTTCTTTGAAATTTTATTTATAAGCAATTCTACAATTTTCCGAACGTATTATACACATTTGGGAGCAATTAAACTTTTAAATAATTATATAAAATTGTAATTTTATTTACTGAATAAGATTTTCCCGGGTGACATTTCCAAATGTCAAAAAAAAAAACGGAAGGAAACCTAACGGTAAAATGCCTCTCATAAGTTGAGTTTAAAAGTAAAAACAAACATACCTTCGCACAGGATGTTTTTCTATGAAACTTGATGAGCGAGCTTTTTTCAACACTGTGGTGCCTGTAGGTTAGTTCAGAAATGTCAAACTGCTTATATGCTATGCTGATGTTGCCACCCTCACTCACCAACGAACTGATTAAAATTGAAAACCTGGCTAACTCCTTTGATGGGGCTATTATAGGGGGTGACCTTAATGCCAGAAGCCCAACTTGGGGAGATTCAGTACAAAATGTCAACGGGAGAACCATAGAAGCCTGGCTCCAAACGCATATCCCCTCACTAACTAACATTTCCTCTCCTTCTCCAACCTTCGTAAGAGGCACTTCTTTTATTGACCATTTCCTTGTCTCTAAACACCTAATCAACCACATTGATCAAAACTTCGAGGTCAAGACCCTCCCCACCTTCTCCGACCACTTCCCTCTGACCCTAAAAATACGCATTGAAGATGCCAACATCTGCATACAAGAGCCTCCTTCCACCAGGTCTTTTAAAAGTACCAATTGGGACCTATTTAGGGAAGATCTCAATTCAACCCTCCACAACTGCCAACCTCCATACACGTCCTGCATCTCCAATGAAGAGATTGATTCCTTTATCGAGCTTTTCAATACGGCCCTCCACGGATGCTTGGACAGACACTCGACTACCAGGACTAACCCCCCACAAAAATATAATAACCTGCCCAGAGACATCGAACATTTATTCAAGGTGAAACACCAGTGGCAAAAACGTTTAAAAACGATTTATCATAACACTTTCAACAGAGTAAACAGGGAATACAGAGAGCTGTCTTCCAACATTTCTCTTCTTAAAAAAATTATTCAAGATAAAATTCGAATCTGGCTAAACAAACAGCTAGGGGACAGAATCTCGAATATAAAACCTGGCCCTGGTGCTTTCAGGGAAGCCTTCAAAATCATAGGAAAAAAAAAGAATTTCTCCTGCACTAAGGTTGAGGTTAACGGCGAATCGTTTAGCACTGAAAACGGTATCGTAACCGCCTTCGACAATCACTTCAAGGCCATTTACGAAAAGAAAGTACCTAACTTCAACGCTCACGCCACCGAGAAGGCAATAATGTCTGCAAGACAAATTAGACAATCCAAACCAGACAGAATCTTCAACTTCAGCCCTGAGAACTCTGCCCTTAAACCGTTGGCCACCCACATATATACAGACGCGGAAGATATAGCATGCATTATCAACTTAATAAAACCAAAAAAATCAGCAGGACCGGACGGGGTAACGAATCACGTCCTCAAACAGCTATCCAGTGAGGCAATTAACTTATTAACCGTAATTTTCAACAATTGCATAAATAATGATTATTTCCCAAATTGCTGGAAAATAGCTAGGATTATCCCGATTTTAAAAAAACCCAACGACTATAACATAAACAATTACAGACCTATCTCCCTACTCTCCAACACGGGCAAGATTTTAGAAAGGATTATCCTCAATAACATTCTCTCACCAACAGAGAACCCGATTGAGGCTATCCCTGACCATCAGTTCGGCTTTCGAAGGGGGCATTCCACAGTGCACGCACTTCTCAAGCTACACAACGATGTCACGCTCAATCTTAGGAATAAGCGATGCACGGTGGCAATATCTATTGACGTCGAGAAAGCCTTCGACAGCGTTTGGAGGGATGGCCTCATTTCGAAAATTGCTGCGCTCAACTTCCCCCCCCACATTGTAAGCCTTAGACAGCTTCCTAAACAACAGGAAATTCTATATCAAATTACAAGGGACCGCCTCTAATGCCAGTGCTTGCGACAGTGGGGTACCCCAAGGCTCAATCCTTGGCCCCCAACTATACAATATATTTCTCCATGACTTCCCTCACACCCTCACTGAGAATGACTTGGCTTCTAACAGCCTGCTGTATGCAGATGATACGATCGCCTACTCTAGCCACTCCTACCCAATAATAGCTCTTCGCCACTTGGAAAAACATATAAAAGCCATCAACGAATTTTATAGCACTTGGGGTATCAACATTAACATCCCCAAATCTGAACTCATTTGCTTCCGCAATTCCAGTGGGAAGGGTCCCATCGGGGTGGTAAGAGAAAGCAGGAACCTAGCTTTGCAAATTAACAACTGCACTATTAAAGTTAAAGACAACATCAAGTACCTCGGGGTAAATTTCACCAACTTACTGAAGTTCAATAAGCATGCTAGAGCTAACATCGCCAAAGCTAGGAAAGTTGCCAACATCCTCATGCCATTCCTCAGACATCAACAGCTAAACTCCCGAACAAAACTTTTATTTTACAAAACCCTAATTAGACCGATTATGACTTACGCACACCCGATTTGGTTTGCAATATCTCCCACGGTTATGTTGGAAATTGAAATACTTGAAAGGAAAATCCTCAGACTCTGCGCAGGTAAAAATTATGAAACCCGTACTAAACGATACTCTAACAAGTACATTTATAACGAAACAAACGTCATTCCGTTCAAGAGATATATCCTCATCCTCTTAAAAAACACAATGTCCAAAGTCGTCTACCTAGACAATGACCTTGTCAGAGAAATTACCCCCACCCAAGAAGGCTCCTCCTGGGACAATGAAGTTTACCTGTCGCCAGTCGGCGTCTCTCAAATAGACCTTGAATTGGCCCACGATGACACGTCCCTGTCGTTCTACCTGAAGACCAACATTGGTCAAAACCGTGGTTAGTATTTAGTATTTAGTAAATAGTACCCCAAAAGCGTACTATAATCTTTAATTCCTCACGATTTTATGATTCAGTGGAAAACACAGCCGCTTTTCCTTTTAAGATCTTTTCACAGATTATAATTAAAAAATAAAAAAAAAAAAAACCATATTGGTTATCTTATCTATCATTGTCATTGTAATTGATGGGTAGTACCTACCCTTCTTTTTCTCTTTATCCATTATTTTTACATCTATATTGCTATGTATCCACTAACACCTACTACATGTCCATTCCTCCCCTCCCATCCAATTCACTCCTAGTTATTCACCCCTAGTTCTAGCTCTAAAAGAAAAAAAAATACTAAATATTGTTTTTTTAAGTAATATAGAACCAAGTTACTGTAAATAATTAAAAAATAACTAGAATCGAAAGGTGATTTAAAAAATATGTACAATTTGCAATACAAACAAGACTGTAACAACATCGGCATACGATGTCTTCCTCATAGAGTGTAATCGCTCATAAGAATACATCTTTCTCTTTTTGTGATATAATAAAAAATAAAGTGGGCTATCGACTCACTCAAGCGCACCACTCATACACTGCTGTAATCCATAAGATTCAGCACTCGCTAGCGCTCTCGTTCCTTAGAAGAGAAACGACTACTGTATACTGCGTATACATTCGTTTCCCTTCCTCTTTTAGATTTAAGTTAGGCTAAGAATCTCAGTTGTAAATATATACGACAAATAGTCAATGCAAACGCATACACTGCTCATGAGCAAGAGCAGTTCAACCAAATCTGACAAGTAGCCATGTGGCATAAATGAAATAAAAATAAAAATGTAATCGATATGCAGGCAATACTCTACAGCCGCAGTAACACTTCCTTATTACCTAAATTGTTATCACACTTTGTAAACGAACTTTAAAGACTCAATAAATAAATTACAATTACAAATTATGCTGATGTTGCTTACGAGTTTTTAATTGAATATTTCGTTTACGTACGCATTGTTTACGTTTAACATATTTATTTATTTATTTTAGCTTAGTACAAGCTGAACTTAAGACTAAATTAACCTAATTTAAATTATTTATTAGAAAAAGGGTTAAGGAGTATTGGAAGATGAGGTAGAGCGAGTTTGCCACAGTGAAAATCAAAGGAGTTGTGCCCATTAGCCAGGCGCAGTATTCTAGTCATTTGTCCGTTGTTGCCGTAGTTGGTTCGGTGTAAGTTCAGTGGGAAGAGGGGAACAGATCTTAGATTTCGGGAATTGGTGTTGAGGGATATAATTTCTAGCAGAGCGGGGCAATCAATATTCCCTGCTAGAAGCTGATGTCCAAATAGAATGTCGGCTTTCACGACGCTTTTTGAACGATTGAAGGTTTATCAATTTCAAACGATCCTCGTAGGGTGGTAAATTAAAAGGATATTCAAGGATATGTCTAATAAATGTGGAAAAGAGAGATTTTGTTCGAGAATTCCTTAGACCAACGTTTTACAAACCCAAGTGCGGAGTTGGCTCTGCTGATGGTATTATCAATATGAAAGCGAAAGTTAAGTTCTCTGTCACAGATAACACCCAGATCACGCATGAAAAGCACATTAGGTACGGGCTCACCAATTATTAAATAGGATCTCGCGACTGATGGGAGACGCTTACGGGAGTATGTCATGGTCTGACATTTGATGACATTGAGCTCCAGGAAGTTTTTTAGGCACCAGGTTGAAAAGTTGTTTAAATCTCTTTGAAGTGGGTAAGAGTCAGCGGAGGAGGAAATGTGCCTAAAGATTTTCATGTCATCGGCGTAAACAGATAAATAAGAGTTTTCAATGATACAGTCAACGTCATTGATAGACAAAATAAATATCAACGAACCAAGATGGCTACCTTGAGGCACTCCGGATGTGGCTAAAAAGGGGTCCGATACAGAGCATCTAAACAGAACTTTGTATTGGAGTTCAAAAAGATAGGATTTAATCCAAGCAATAAAGCTCGGTTGAAAACCTAGTGCTTTAAGTTTATTTAATGCAATATGGATGATATGTTAATAAAACAAACAACAAACAAATTTTGGCGCAACAGGCTAGTTAGAACCCAGGGCCTAGCTTTCTCACAATCATTCATGTGTACGTGTTTACTTCTTGCACGATGGCGGGACCTCCTGTTTTATGCCGAATCCGGACGGCTAAGTTGAGATAAGCTATTCATGACAATTGATATTACTCGGATGATTTGTCGGATCATCACGAGAGGAGGGCCAGTAAAAAATCATTTTGGTGTTGCTAAGGCTGGGACCTTCTGCGCGGCAGTTCAACGCACTAACCATCGCGCCACTGAGCCATGTTAATAAAACACTTAATATAACTATGCCAAAGCTCCAGCGCTTGATTGTTTCTCATAGCGTTTTCGATTAGGATTTTCAGAATTGCTTTCAATTAGTAAGTGTTCCATTTGGCAGCTTATTGTTTATCTTCAGCCTGGAGTTATAGCTATCATTGAAAACCATCATTTGAAATTTTCTTTTACTCATTGCGGATATTTTATAAATTCAAGCATTGGCGAGTGGGTGTCAAAACAAAGCTTATAAATTTTAGAACATGATTATCCAAAAATATTTTAATTTCTAATTATAGTTTTCGGAGTTTTCTTTTTCTTTCTTTTTTTAGTTTTCCTTGATCACAAAAAAAAACAAAAACAAATCAAACTGCGAAATGCAAACTTCAAAGTTACATATGTCAAATGATTTTGTGTTGGTGCATGTAGGTGTAAATCTCACCTGGAATCGAGATTCATCAAAAGTGCTTTGGATAAAAAAAGAGTGCTTTTTGTATCCCAATCGAAAACAAAAATTGATCTAGAGCAAAAAAAGTGTTGTAGATAAAAAATAGTGTTTTTTGTATCCCAACCGAAATCGAAATTAGCCATTAATTCTTTTCATAACTCTTTTATATGTTGTCATGACATCAACATCAATAACAATAACTTATTTTTCATTTCTTCACTCTGTAAAAATATTTTTTTTAAATAGATATATAAATTTATTTACTGATTTTTTATTTGGGGCAGTTTTTTTCCTCTCCATAGGCTTTCCCATATGGGATTGGGAACGGCAATAATTTAAAAACAGTAAGAATTATTCCTGAATTCATGTCAGAATCCAATAAGCGCAATCGACTGTTTTAGACACATGAAATTGGAGGGAAAATGACTGGCGAAACAAGTAAAAATATTTCGCATGAGCAACAGCTGATTTCGGTCGACCAGTCATAAAAGTTTTTTTGATTTCAGCAAAATTACCCGATATTATTATGGGTACCTACATTTAAGTTAGTTCCTTTTTTTATAAAGAATAATTAATCTGACTATAAAAAGTTAATAAAAAACAATATATATGGAAAAATTTAATTTCAAAATAATGGTTGGCATAGTTTGCCAGGGGTATTCATGCAACGTCGGAAAGTCGTCGTAAACGTTGTAAACGAAATAAAATTACGACGTGATAAGTGAACTGTCAAAACTTGTATGGGAAATCTTTTCGGAATTTTCTCACAGGAATTGGGTGCGTAAACTGTTGTGATGGTAAACGTTGTAAACTTTTGAAATGCTTTTTTGACATTTAATCAGTCACTCTAACAAACCAATGCGCTAAACCGAAAAAATTATCGAGAACGGAAAAAGAACAATAGGAACAACAATAAATAAAATACTAGAATGAGATTGAATTCTGTGGGAAACGTCGTCGTAAAATTACAATTTTCCGCATCTAATAAAATTACGACGTTGCATGAATACCCTTTTTGTTTTATATAGATCACTTTCAAGCGAGATTTACGCCTATTGGGATATTCTTGCACATCATCCTCGTTGTCTTCCTCATCATTATTATTGCCATCATCTACATCAAGCGACAGTTTCTTGGATTTCCACAAAAACAATTCCATTCATTGTTGACAACAATGTAATCATTTAAATTTATCTCATCCATTTTCATCAGTTCACAGCAAGAAGATAAACAATCAGCTGTCAAATGACACACTAAACACACACAAAAACAGATCAATCTCTTTTACGTTCGATTGTGACGAGTAAAAATCTGAAATCTGAGAGCAAATATGAAATTACCAATCGAAAAAGCTATCAGAAAATTGTCAGTTGGTGGCTGGAAGTGTCAAAATGTTTTTTTTTGACAATTGATTGAAAAAAAAAACTTAACGAATGTTGTAATTTATTGTAATTTACTTACCGAGTTCCCGTACTCTTTCGTGAATTTGTTTCACTCTCTGTTTCACACTCCAATAAATTTGACAATTTACCTATTTTTACTGCAAAAGAACGCAAACTGTCACGTTTTGTTTTATCATTTATTTGTATATATGTACAGAACATATGTGTAATTCATTCTTCTATTTAACACCAATTTATTTACATCGTTATTTTAAAATAATACCCATTTTATATATAAAATTATAAATGTACAAGAGCAGGGAAACACTCATTAAGGCTTGGTAGTCTGCGGACGTTCATCATAATTACACATCAGTTCATCTTCACCGTCAGGGCAGTCCATTACCTTATCGCAAAGCTGATCAACTGTAATGCATTTGCCACTCACACATCTCAGCTGATCGCCTATACAAGAGGGAGTCGCTTCATGTCCTACACTTTTTTCCGTTGCGTTATTTGACTGTGAAATTTTTAATTTGTTTTCCGAATCACTGGTCATCATAATTTCCTTGCTGTCCTGAAAATTACCTGCATTCAAAATAAATTATTGGTCAGAAACAAGATCATGCATTCCATTTTTTTTCCTTTACACAAATAAACCTGTCAATGTATAAACAACCACTTTACTTACTCAAATTCCTAGCAATGCTACTGTTAGACTCCCCTCTTAGGATTTCTTCATCTCTAATCGGATCAACACTCCTACCAACTGCTATAAGAGATTCATTCAATTCACTCCCCGATGCCAACCGCTCCTCTGATATGACTGTGAACAAATTATCGTTTGTGTTATTCAGCGGAAGGAAGCTGGCATAAGAGAATATCCTTGGATAAAGAAGAGGGTCCTCGTCATCATTTTCAGTATAACAATCATGTTCATCAGAACCATCTTCACAATCCTCGTTCTGATCACAACGGTATTTGTCTTCTAGGCACTTTTCATTCGATCTACAGCGAAACTCTTCGGGACTGCAAATGAGACACCCCAATTCGTCCTCCCCTTCGCTGCAGTCCTTGATGTTATCACATTGCCACTGGCTTGGAATGCACGACAAATCATCACACTTGAACTCATTGTCAAAGCATTCCTTTCGTCGAGTTGGGTCTTCGCAAATATTCTTATCGGACGAGTCGGGGTACTTATCGCAGTCGAACGTGTAAGTGAGAATATCCGAGCTAACAATTAGGCTAGAACAGGCTTCCAAAATTGCTGAAATTAACTAAATATTAAACAAGGGTTAGACACATTACTACAGTAATTACATTTGCAAATTCGTTTACAGGGTTGTAAGCTGCCAATTTGTGTCGGGCGACATTCTGGCTCCAGGGCGGAACAAACGAACTCTGCTGATCTAGCAGAACAATTCGATGCGAAAAGTTGTTCGAACATCGTCAACTCTGAAGCATTCAGATATTCACTCTTTGCCTTCGAAGATGTTAGATCATACTGTAGAACGCCACGACACATTTGAAGCGATGTCGATAGACATTGGATATCGTCGGATTGTCCGGGGCTTAATGTAGAAGACTCAACTGGTGCGTGTACAATTAGAGGAACTGTTGGTGAAACTTTCAAAGAGCTCTCGGTTCGACCAACAACATTTGAGGATTCCTAAATACAATGTGAACATTTTTGTAATAAGCTTAAATCTTCAGCTTACCGTTTGTTGCTCAAGCTTAATCAGCTCGTCGTTGAGAAGTTTTAGCACCCTCTCGTCTTCTTCTATTGGAATACCGAAATTGTTTTGATGACCAGATGTAAATCCAAGTTGATTCATGGTGTCCGTTTTATCATTGACATCTCTCCAAACAGGCTCAGGGCCATACGAGCTTTGTTTTCTCGTCGTTGCTTTATTTTCTCTAAACTCTTGATGCTGTTTCCTCTCAATTATCGTGTAATCGTTTTTAGATTCGCTTTCTCCAAAACTTGCTTGTAGCAATTGCGGAAAAATGACAGGACGTAAAAGCGTAGTGGATCCCTTAAGAACGACTTCAGTAGCTTCATCATCTGAAAATGTTGTTTCATTTTCTGATGAAAACTGCAACGTTTCAGATTCTGTTTTATTCGGTGTAGTAGCAACTAAGCATTTGATGTTTGTACTTGAATTTGAGCATCTGCGGGGCAGCGGTCTCGTATTTAAACTATTTATGCAGGTGTATGTCATAAAGCCGATGAAAGAGCATAAGAGAAATACAAAAAGTGGCCATTTGAGATAGTTCCAAGCGCGGTCTAAGTGGTGCTGGTGTGCCTCTATTATATTACGGACCGTTTCATTTAAGTATTTTGTATCAAAGCATTTAATTTTGGTCTCTGGCTTTTCAGAGGCTAGAAAATTCGTGGCAGGATGATGCACCGATTCGGTAACATGTCCATATATCTAAAAAAAGTTCTATAAGTTATAAAAGGCACAAGTTTTCATATAAAATAATAATTCTATATATCAGTTCTAGGGTTGATTAATAAATTGGATTAAGTATGAAACTTTATGGGTACGTTATACCGGTAACGCTATTAAGAAATAAAATTTTAAATAGGTCCCTTAAATTCTAAGCTGAACTGTCTTATAGCTGGGTATGAAATTTTATTCCATGTTTCATGAAAGATGTTTCTTTGTTAAACCCGACAAGTGATTGCATAGGGGCAGTTTGTGTAGAATAAAAGTGAAGAATACTTGCTGCTCCATAAAAACCGTAGCAACACCAATTTATTATCCTCATTGGTCTTCATCTCATCATGATCTACACTTGTAGATTCCATCGTGCACAAGGTAAATACGCATACACATAAACCTAACGAGCCTGTTGGTAGAAACAGTAGGAAAGGTCCGGTTACGCATAGCATCTGATGACATAGAGTCTGAAGATCAGAATATGCGGAAGAAACTACTCATAAAGTAGTAGATTTTTACCCTGCAGGCCCGTGCAGTAGCATCCTTATAATACAAGTAGTACACAGCCTTTTGAAGATTTCGGATTTTAGATTTCAACTGCAAAATGAGGTGAGGCGATGTGGAACGCAAAATTTCAATGAATGGCAAGGTAAATGTCAAACTATTCCAACCATTATATTGCAATTTTGTTTTTCCACATTTTTATTTACTTTTATCTATTCAGAATAATTATTCTTCAACAAAACCCATAATATTGGGTAATGCCACTGAAATCAAAAACATCTTCATGACAGGTCGACGCAAAATCAGCTGTTTCACTCATATCTAGGTGTCCATGCGTAAATTTTTTACTTGTTTCGCCAGTCATTTCCTCTCAAATGTCACGTGACTAAAATGGTCGATTGATCAATGAGAGCAGTGCACCGGCAAAGTTCACTTGGTAACACTGAAATCCGGAACGCCCCCAATGATGAGTTGCTAGAAAAGGAATGCATTTATAAATGGTGTCCAAAAATGCGCTGTCTAGTTCAGAGTCATAAAATAAAATTTTACAAATGGCGTCGAATGTCAATTTGTTCTTGGCAATTGTGAAGCAAACAGAACTGTAATTCGTGGCTATACCTATAATGCGGAATAATCGTCATGATGATTTTATAGTACGTTTCCACCGGACCGAAAATAGAAACATTTGAAAATAGTGTTCCCACCAAAAACACGCATTCCAACTGTCAAAACAATTTTTATTTCACTGGACCTTCTCTTGCTATGATCTGACAAAACATCCGTGTATTATCAACTGCCAAGAAATGCTTATCTCAACTTAACTGTTTGGATTCGGAATAAAATAAGAGCTAGGAAAGGTTGGCCTATGTTCAACAATTTCATGTGTTGTTATTCCGAAGATATGACATTTGTAGAAACTTTTTGAGAGGAAAAAGCAATAGGACGTCATACGATTGTTCATCAATTATTAAAAGTATATGCAATTGTTTGTTAAATTTAAATTTTTTTCCAAAAGATTTTTCTAAAACAAATGACAGGGGAGAAAAGTAATGTTTGATTTGATATAACGTCAAATATTTGATTTGATATAACGTTGGACGTCATTTGAAATAGCATTTCAGCGGAATGCCGAATTTCAGAATGTGAAATTGTGTGGCGGAATGCTTCGCATTTCGGCTGAAATCACGAATTTCGCTAAAATGACGCATTTCGACTCGGTGAAAACGTACTATTAGATGAAAAATTTGTCTGAGATTTTTCGCAACTTGCAATTCGTTCCCATTGTACTGGCCGCCCGTAGTAAAATGCGGTGTTTAGCCGAACAATTCTTAGAGACTGAAACAACACACGATCATCCCAGCCGTGGGAAGTCCCATACCTCTCCATTTGGATATTGGGACTAGAGGACATATTTTTGTGGGTGGCCGTGGAAGTGTTAATGTGTATGGCTGTTGAGTGGAATATTACGCGTTCAATCCCAGCCGAAATCCATGAAACTTTTATTCAAAGTAAAAAAAAACAAAGGTCGGTAGTCCACCACTTGAAAGATCTGCTAATACAACGAACACAAAAAACAGTGACTCCCCGAAGTTAGTTCGGACACCACCCAGATGTATAGTAAGTATACACTACATCCAAAATCTTTCCTTTCACTCTCTTTCTTCTCCTTCTCAAAAACAGTGGTTAAACATTTAAAATGGTATTCATAACACCTTGAGTACTCGCAAACTAAAAAAAAAAACGGCTCTGAAGCAGTCTGGTTTCTATATGGTACGTAATGGGATAATGAACAGCCACAAACTCTGCCGACCCTTAAAGAGAACACCCGCCAAGAAGTAAAGAAACTATTTCCCGAATGCTCAAAAGTGAAACACATATCATTATCTAAGCCACTGTATGAAATTATAAAATTGATATAAAAATGCTGATTTTGATAACCCGTATCATAGCAAAGTGTGAACATAAATGCGATTGCTAACAAAGTTGATAAGTCAAAGTAGAGATTAGTAAGTTCTACTTTTAGATATCGATCAACAATCAACACCTTTTAATATTTTTATTTGATTTATAATTTCTTTAGTTTCTTTATTGCACTTTGCACACAATTTTTAGGAAATGTTTAAAGCTTTCAAACAAAACACTCCCCAACTACCGCCGATGAATTTGCCATCATACAAATTATCTGACAGTTTTCAAATTTGTATGATGGGAAATTCATCGGATGCAATTTTTATTTGAAACTGACGTTGTCGTGAAGTACCCTATTGTGACGAGAATATTTATGGCGTTTTCCATTGGGAAATCTAGATTTTGATCTGAAATTTGATCTTTTTGAGTGTCAATGGAACACAATTCAGATTTTTTTTTGTCATTGTATTGGTGTCATTTCGTGTCTGTGAAGTTAGCGTCGGTGTAGCTGCCAAAATTAAAAACATAACAAACATTTGAAAATACAGAAATTATCACTTCATCACTTTCCGAAGACGAAGTCGAATGTCGAACTAGATGAATTTAATAGTTCCCGTATAACTTTATTTTCTGTGTCTATATCCATTAATAAATCCAAACTCAAAGCACTCTTGTTTTTCACAACCAAAGTAATAAATCAAAATGAAAATCAGTAAATCACTCTAGTCAAACTGACAGCTATCATTTGTATTGGTATTGGTAAATCAGCCGAAAAATACAGATTTGCAAAATTGATCTAATAGCGTTTTCGATTGGGATACAAAAAGCACTCTTTTTATACTCTAGAGCACTTTTTTTTACTCTAGATCAATTTTTTCGTTTTCGATTGGGATACAAAAAGCACTCTTTATTTTACTCTAGAGTACTTTTGAAGAATCTGGATTTCAAATCAGATTTAAACCAACATGCACCAACACAAAAACATTTAACATCTGACTTATGTCAGTTTGAAGTTTGCATTTCGCAGTTTGATTTGTGTTTTTTTGTTATTTCTGCGAAAGCTATAATTAGAAACTAAAATATTTTTGGATAATCATGTTCTAAAATTCATGAGCTTTGTTTTGACACCAACTCGCCAATGGTTGAATTTATAAAAAAGCCGCAATGAGTATAAGAAAATTTCAAATGATGGTTTTCATGGATAGCTAATAGCTATAATTGCGGCCTAAAGATAAACAATAAGCTGTCAAATGGCACACTTACACAAATACAAAACCAGAGTAACCTCTTTAATGTTCGATTGGGACGGGTAAAATCTGAAATCTGAGAGTAAATCTGAAAATCCCAATCGAAAACGCTATAAGATCAAAAAAAAAAATAATTTTTTTCCCAATGGAACACAACAACTGTCAAAATCGGTCTTTTGACAGCTTCAGATTTTTTTCTCAATGGAAAACGCCATTAGATTCTCAGATAAGTTTTTTAATCTTCAATTATGCTCTATGAATTATTTATATGATCTACATAAACAAAACGCTGTTTGTCCAATTAGCATATATGTATAGATAAGATACATAAAGCACTGCGATCTGCTGTCTAAAGTGTTATATTAAACATATGAAACAAATACTACCTCCCGATGGCTTTCTTTTGCTTCCTATCCCTAATATACCATTTCAAATCATTTACCATCGTATTAACAAGACAGTCCTTTCCATGGGTGATTTGTGGACTAACTAGTCTGCGAATAAGCAATTTTGTTTTGTAATACAATTTCTTTATTAATAAGATGTTCCGGAAATACTCTAAAAAAAAACTGGAATGCAAGTGGGAACCCTTTGTTACCCAACGGTTTTGAGTGTAGAATAGAATGTCAAGAAAATGATTTTTGACAAACGGTGAGTTACACCACACTTAAACTACCGTAACTTCAGGTTTTGTTAGCCTACTGGTACTTCATGTCAAAAAGTGATTATTAATAGGAAAACAGATACCGGAATAATATGCTATTCCGAGAATACATTTCAGTCATTAACAGGAGGGTAAGCAACAATTCGTGCATGACCATAAACCCACCGTTACTTCTTGTGGTTCTGATATATGATTAACTAGTTAGGGTGGAACTAATATCCTATTCATTGAGTTTTGACCAGTGAGTTAGAAAAATCCCTATTAATAAAAATGATTTCGTTTTATTTGACGTTAAATAGTTTTTACCATTTCCCGCTTATTGAGCCTAGTTGATGGATGTATGACATTAAAATGTTTAAAAATAAAAGCATTTTGTCTCAACTCAATTATGAGAGAATTTTAAACCGAATGACCATTCATTCCAAACCTCAGAGATTCAGCTTATAATTCAGAAATAATTTCATGATCTGTTGGATGTTATATGTATTTTATAAACTACGGAGAATAGAAGATTTGATCTCTTCCACCTTGTAGCTCATATAACTAGAGCACGGCTAATTCAGTTTTTACCATTTACCGCATATTTAATAGCCTATCCATTAACTAGGTTAAATAGTTAACGGATAAAAGATATTGTAAAAGAAACTCATCTCATATAAGGCATCAGAAATAGAGGCGTCGGAATGTCATTTTGTACGAAAATGAGAGAGGAGAGCTCTCACTTACTAAAGGAATTATCAATCAAATCGATGACAAATTAGTTGACTGTTTATTAAATTTCTTATAACCACAATAGTTATTAATAAGACCAACCGCGGGAAATTTTGTTTTTTTTTTTATTATTAAGGGTGATAAAATCTTAAATATTAGTCCCATCAATGTCAATCAATTTCCATTCATATAGTGATTGACATTATCTACTTATCTACGAATTTATTTATTCATAGAAAATATCCCAGCAACCAGCTTAATTAAAATGGCGCCCGACATCGGAGCTATTTGCTTTTCAATAAATTACCGATGAGGAAAGGAATCAAACAAGGAACTACCAACGTGTTTCTTAAATATAAATCCTAATGAAATAAACATACCTACATGTATGTTTAAATATTTTATTTGAGTACATTTAATTTTATTTGTCTTCTCATCACAACTCAACAATAAATCGGCCAAACGTGAATTCATTTCCGACAGAGAAATATATCCATGCAACTATCCGCTAGCGTATGGGCTCATAAATATAAGATGTACAACGAGAAAAAAGCAACAAAAAAAAAAACAATTAATCTACTCACGTTTTCATTATTCATATGCGGTGGCGCGATACGGAAATCTTTGCACTGATTTAGATATAGTTTTCCATATTGGACGTTGATGATGTTGTCATTGCTGGTAAAGTCTTGTGCTCTTGCTACAGGTTTTTTCGCAGATACAGGCGATGCTTTCGGCTTTGTTCTACGTATACTCTCGTTTTCCTTTATGATAACTTGCATTTGAATATCTTGACTGATGTTGCGTTCATATTTATGTGATTGTGTTACTGGCATTTTTAATTGCGATTCATGGGACTTGACTGTACAGTGTATTACATCAGGCATGACTATTAATCCTTATTGAAAATTAACGATGGTTCAAACCTAAAATAAATTTTTTTTTATAAATGAAAGATTATATGAATATCAAGTGAAAGTAATGAAAATTTAATCTTGAAACTTTTGGAGTTTTTGGAATATGATAATGTAAATTAGCATATCATCCAATTTACATTATCATATTCCAAGATCATATGTAATCCATGTCAAAATTTGTTATAACAATAAACAAAATATAAGAGTCTACATACATCTAGTTTAGTTTATAAATTTAAAAGGTCTACAGAATGTAATAATTTCAGGTGTTAAAGAATACAGTTACATATATATCGACTAGGGTGTACAATCTGTTCTGAATGTATTTAAGCTCAGGCTTGAAGTCAGTATTAATGTTCAATTATGTAATCTTTGAACTCACATCTTGACTGAATATAATATCCGTGTGCTGATTCAACTGTTTCCCCTTAAGATTCAACTGAATGTAATTAGCACACTATGTAACCCATTTTTCACCAACTTTTTTTTAGTTAATTAATTGAACAAGCCACAAGATTGATGGTTATTTTAAAAAATATATATATATGGGGAGTCGTCCACCGTTAAGTAATCACCATAACATTGCTTACCGCTGTATTGGCTCAGCATTCTTCGAATCCAAATTCCAAGAGTTGGATTACAACAAATACGCAAGAACTAAATTCACTAAATACCACTAGCTGAATAATAACACAAAAATGCAAAGTGACCTTTCCACTATTACGTGAGCACACATAAGATCTCAATAATTCTTCAAATGGGTATCGGTATAGGTATATCCTGAATATGGTTACAAGCAGCAGTACTATCTTTGTTCAATCCGCGCACACTTGTTACACAAAAACATGACTTTGAATTTTCGTTAACAACTTTTATTTGCGAACAAGTTGAATATACATTATGAATTTGCTATTTGAAATGGAAACCAGCACTCGAGTTGCATTTTGTTTTTTTCTTCGTTTTTATATTGCGAATACGTTTTTTCCGTGTGAAAATAAGCATCCAACTACATTGGAATACCACACAAGAGTAAATCGGAATTTGCCCGTAATATCGAACGAAAGCCAAACACTCGCGAGTCAGTTGTTGACTCTGGCAAAATGCATTAAGACCTATGTTGTGGTACAAATTTGTATGTTAACAATCCGGAGAATTTCAAAGCTTTGACGCATTATCGAAGCTGAGCAGTGGTGGTGGCTTCTGCACGAGATGAAGGCAGGAGTATAATCTTGAGAAACTTTACCCGTAGATCAGTATTGCCAACGGTAAGTGCGGATATAATTACTATATCTACACGGATATGTATTATCTCACCGAAAATATGTGTAGTGTAGTAGATTAGTAAATTGAAAAGGATTGAGAAGAACCTGTTTTCGTACTTTGAAAGCAATAGCATATTCGATTGGGATACAAAAAGCACTCCTTTTTTACTCAAGAGCACTTTTAAAGAATCTCGATTCCATGTGACATTTACATCTACATGCACCAACACAAAAACATTTAACATCTGACTTATGTCAGTTTGAAGTTTGTATTTCGCAGTTTGATTTGTGTTTTTTTTGACCAGTGAAAACTAAAAAGTCATTTTCTGCATAAACTATTCATAAACTAGTCATTTTCTGTTCTAAAATTCATAAGCTTTGTTTTGACACCAACTCGCCAATGGTTGAATTTAAAAAAAAAAACGCAATGAGTAAAAGAAATTTTCAAATGATGGTTTTCAATGATAGTTATAACTGCGGCCTAAAGATATACAATAAGCTGTCAAATGGCAAATGACACACAAAAAACCAAATCAACCTCTTTAATGTTCGATTGGGACGGGAAAAATCTGAAAGCAATTCTGAAAATCCTAATCGAAAACGCTATAGTGAAGTTTTTTATCTGGCAATAAATGAAGAAAATGTTTTTTTTTAAATATTACATATCACAGCCGTGGTTTTCTAAAACGGCTATTAGTTTAATTAAACGATTTAGATCACAATAAATACCTACTTTTAAAATGTGGGCTATATCCCAAAAAAATTGACGCGTTTCTAAAAACATTAAGGGTCGATTTTTCAATTGTCAGTTAAACAGTCCGATCTAAGACAGGATGAATAAATGTATTTCACTCTTTATCTACTAGATAAGAAGGTGTTGGTTTTTCAATCATTGAATAACTCCTAGATTGTAATTGAACGATTTTGTCAAACTCAATTGTGTCTAACTTCACGAAACTGAAATAAATAGAGAGAGATATAGTGACAATTTTATATGTTAGAGCTAGCAGACTAGTTTTCGCACTTTTGATAGTTCATAAACAGTCAGTTAGCGTTTACCCAGCTCACTGAGGAGCAGATAATTTCATTCGCCAGATAACTGCTATATAACTACCTTGTGTACGCCTATTGAAAAATTTATTTTTGTGTTATCTGACTGTTAAGTGTTATCTGATTGCTTATCTGGTGATTGAAAAATCGACCCTAAATAGATAAAATATAGAAAATAACATTGCTAAATATTTCTTTTAGTCGTTTTTTTTTTTAAATTCCTTACGGTATTATCATAAACGATATTGAAATTGTTAACATTACACTGGCGTAAACAAAGAGTAAACTATCCTAGCTCAAAATATTGGAATATATGTTATAAGACATGGCACGTGCTACAAAAATAGGAAAACGCCCACAAATAATGGGCGTGGTTTAAAATGATTTATGTTCATAAAAATATTATCGAAGTATTTCCGTCAAAAGTTTTTTTGATATTGCTTTGAGTATGGTAAAAAACAATATTTAAACGAAATATAGACATTACAACTATTAAATTTAAATATTTTCTGCAAACACTTCTTCCAAATTCTATACGGTTTACCATAATCGACGGCGGGGTGCAAAAAAGAGTTCGTGTACCAAATTTCATCAGTCTAACTCAAAACTTAAGGCCCAAAAAAGTGGTGACGTATGAACGGACTTGAGTAGATCGACATTACAAAATGCCTATATAATATATATCTAATGTAATATACCCATTTGGGATAGGGAATGGGGATAAACAATTGTAATATTCAACCAACTACCATCAAATTATTTCTGAAACACATAAGGCGTATTCTACTTATGGATTTTTAAGAGATCTCAGAGGGATCCATACTGACGCACAGACACAACCACGTTGACATTAAAATTAACATATTTTAGCATTAACATAAAAATGTCACTATGGCTTTAATATGTAGCACAATTTTCAGAAAAAAAAAGACTGGAGTGCAATTAGATGCATATCAACATCGGGACAATAAACCCTACACAATCTTTAAACCTTACACACAAGACTCTGCAGCTAAAAGTGTTCCAAGAATGAAAACAAATAAGATATATAGCATAAACGGCCGATACAAAGAGTCAAGCCTGGCTTCACCATTTATTTGTGTGTGCGAAGTCCTATTTTAGCCGCAAAGAATGAGAACTCCTGTTTGATTCCGACTCTGAACTGAGAATATGAGAAGATTTTCATAATAGTTTTATACTCTTTATATTCTTGGGTGTTTGTCAGCCTTTTGTAATAGGTGGGGCAGTGAAAAAAGTAGGTGTTGTCACTTGCAGGACTTAACTTCGGGATTAATATTCCAACGAATTATGTAACACCAAGTCAGTCAACTTAATTGCTGGGAAATGGACTCAAATTTTGAAAAGCTTTTCATGATAGTTTTATATTCTCTATGCTCTTGGTGATTTTCGGGATTTGAATCACGGCCTCCGCGGCATAGTAGCCCAATGTACTAACTTATAGGATATTGCACCAAATATCTGTCAGCTTAATTGCTTAAAAATTGACACAAATGTTCATCTCTGCAGTTAAAAATTTGTAAAATAAAAACATAGAAAGGAATCAAAAATAGTTGAAAAAGTGTGCAAACACGGGCGAGTACGTATTCCTCGAATTATTGGAGAACAGGAAAAACAACAATATTTATATGGAGATCTTCCTTTACTTACTTACTTACTTAAGTGGCGCTACAGTCCGGAATGAACCTGGGCCTCAACCAACATGCCTCTCCAATTAGCCCGGTCCTTAGCTAACTGCCTCCAGTTGCGCACTCCAAGTTGGTTGAGGTCGGTTTCCACTTGTGCGCGCCACTTAAGGCGAGGTCTTCCTCTACTGCGTCCGACGTCTGGCTGGGAATCGAAGACTCTGCGAGCCGGAGTATTGGTGTCCATTCGTTCTACATGTCCTAGCCATCTTAAACGTCCAATGCGGAGTTTTTTGACCAGGGGCATGTCGCTGTACAGCTCGTATAGTTCTTGGTTGAATCTTCGTCTCCATAGCCCGTCAACGCAAACGGGACCGAAGATTTTTCGAAGAATTTTCCTCTCGAATCTACCAAGGATTTCTTCAGATCTTCCTTTAGTTCGAAAAAAGGAAGATTGATTTTCATTGGACGATATGGAAATAGGTTCATCGCAAATTTAAATCCACTATATTGTGCCATAAATACGTTGAAAACATATACCTCAGATGTTTGTAATATGTTGTGCAATTTCATGTTTTAAAAAGGAGTTATGTATGTGTTTTGAACTAAACTTTATTGCAAACTTAACATAACATGATTTTCAATTAGGTATATTTATGTGAATATATTTTTTTTTGGAAACAAATACTCCTCCGATATATTCAGACTGTTTGAAATATTGACTTTAACAGTTTAAGAAGAAAATGCTTGTAATATCATGACATAATCACTTTTTGCTTATGGAGAGAAGAGAACCAATCAGCTAGGCCTTCATTCCGTAAGGTGATTATCGTTTGACGATAACATTTCGACGATACATCTTGCATCACGGAAGATCAATAGTCGTTTTTTCTGTCGGCAATATCACTTTATTTGCTTCACTTAAAACAATAATCGTCAAATCACAGACGATTATTGAGCGATTGATCATGAGACCTCTACTAACGTCTGAGTCATAATCGTTTTCAAAGTTACTGAATGACCCCCTTTTTGACAGCAAAATCGATAAATCACCAGTGTTACCATATTAAATCACCACTTATGGCGTCAAATTTAATCCTGCACTGAAAAACTGCTTCATAAGTTAACTCTAGATTAAATGTAATCCGGGGTTACAACTTACTTAGAGTTTACTCAGCACAGAAAACTGGGTCTGGGGTCTTATTCGTTCTAGGCTAATCATGCATGACGTTTCCACATTTTTTTTTTAGATAGAAGCACAAATTAGATGGATATTCTATTTTAAAATGTGAATGATCTATAAAAATGTTAAGTATACGTCCTAAAGTGTTTACTTTTTTATAAGATGGCATAATGCGCGCTTTTATAATAACATGATTGCTTTGTTTACATGCGATCATTAGCAATTATATTAACGTCAGGAAAACTATATTTTACATTGCATTTCATTATTTGCGTCATGAAAAAAAGAAATATCTGGGGTTAACGGCCCATACAGGACTTCCAACCTACCTTTTCCCTTTATTTGTATGTTATAAGATATTATTTTTGCCACAAAGTAGAGGACCTCGTCTTTAACGCCAAATTCAAACGACAAATTTAAGAAGCTTCTCATGAAAGTGTTACTTTTGGTTATGAGTCAGACTTTCGCAGGAAGTGAAGCAGTGAAAAAAACGTACGAGTTGTCACTTTTGTGACTTAAACCCCAGAATGCACTAACCACTATTTGACAGCATTTGGGATTTTAATGCTTGTTTTAAAAATGGATTCCAAAACTTTTCTAAATATAATTTCTGAAAATTGAAAAATTGAAATTGAATTTAAAAAATAAAGGAAATCATATTATCTTCCACACCATATGTGTATCTTTCTTAAGAAACAATTTTGGAATGCATGTGAGACTTGATATTTACAAATTTATTTACTTACTTAAGTGGCGCTACAGTCCGGGATGAACCTGGGCCTCAACCAACATGCCTCTCCAATTAGCCCGGTCCTTAGCTAACTGCCTCCAGTTGCGCACTCCAAGTTGGTTGAGGTCGGTTTCTACTTGTGCGCGCCACTTAAGGCGAGGTCTTCCTCTGCTGCGTCCGACGTCTGGTTGGGAATCAAAGACTCTCCGAGCCGGAGTATTGGTGTCCATTCGTTCTACATGTCCTAGCCATCTTAAACGTCCAATGCGGAGTTTTTTGACTAGGGGTATGTCGCTGTACAGCTCGTATAGTTCGTGGTTGAATCTTCGTCTCCATAGCCCGTCAACGCCCGTGTTGCAATTATTTACGGTAAATATTTTTGAAAATCTGACATTGGCCTTATTCCCGAACTTATAGCGTTTTTGATTGGGATACAAAAAGCACTATTTTTATGCTCTAAAGCACTTTTTTGGCTTCAGATCAAGTTTTTCGTTTTCAATTGGGATACAAAAATCACTCTTTTTTTTACTCTAGAGCACTTTTGAAGAATCTGGATTCCAAATGAGATTTACACCTACATGTCAGTTTGAAGTTTGCATTTCGCAGTTTTATTGTGTGTGATCAGTGAAAACTAAAAAGTGATTTTCTGCGAAAACTATAATTAGAAATTAAAATATTTTTCGATAATCATTTTCTAAAATTCATAAGCTTTGTTTTGGCACCAACTCGCCAATGGTTGAATTTATAAAAAAAAGCCACAATGAGTAAAAGAAAATTTCAAATGGCTGAACTTTAAGTCGGAAGCAATCGTAAGCTAATGTCAAAATTCTACGTTAAGTTTTCTTCACTACTCCATTGCTCAAGTTCCCCATAATACACTTTTGTGAACGGAGGCGATTGCCAGAGTGGAAGTAATTTTGCACTTACCTTACAAACAATAAAAACAAAATTTCGTTGCTTTTGGAGTGAAATATCAATTTTTTGTATAAAAGAACCAAAGAAAGAGAAAGAGCGAATGAATTGGCTTTTTCGCAAGTGAGCAAAAGTGAACGAAAAAAATCGAAAACGCAATTAGTCAGATATGAGTAAAATAGCTGATTTCGTCATTAACGTGTTTTGATTTCCGTAAAGAATAATACTAAACAGACTAAAGTCAACAACAACCCGAATTATGGGAAATTGAAATTGCGAAATAAGGATTGGCGTAGTTTAACGTTTATCTAAATATTAGGTAAGCTTCTGGGTTCCAAATCATCATACCTTACTACTCAGATGTACTCTGAGAATCCGAATCGCGGCCATTGATCATTTGCGTCAGACTTTTGCAACCATGTATTTATAAGAGCACACTATTTCTTGGCTTTAGGTTAATTTTGGTGACAATCAAGTTAAACATAAAAAACATAACGTTTCCAAACTATGGCAACACTATTGCATTTATACAAGTTTGTAACAAACGAACTAAAGAAGTAAATAGTAAACGGATCAATGAGTGTATATGTGACTAAACTTGTTTTCATTTTTATTGGTGGGTGCTAAGCTAATCCCATCCCAATCGCGCAAACACTTACAATTAACTCCACAATCACCAATGGATGGTACATGAACGTTGTAACCGCATTGTTAAATCCAAAGGTTAGTAGTTAGTATCTGTATTAAAGTTCAAGACATCATTTATTTTTTATTGAAATTTGAGAAGAAATTCCGTCATCCACTAGGCAATGAGCTTTTTATTTTGTTCACAGATGTATTCACAATCAATAAGCACAGCATCACGTGCATTTTAATTGGTAACCAGGTCACTGCGTTCGTTACTCGATCATTTTTGTATGGAAACGCAAAAAAAAAACAGCATCTTCACTAACAATTCACGTATGCACCTACATTTAAACAAAAAAAAAAGAGGGGACAAAAGATGTGCAAAATGGGTACCTATGAACTTTTCAACCACCACCAATTGGAATTTCGTCTTCGAGGTGTGTCATGATAAACAGTGGCTTAAAGCGATGCTTTGAAGTCGTTAATGCCAGTGCCATTTACTGGCATTGTGTAATAATGGGATTGTAATTAAATGAGACATTTTCGATAATGTCAGTCTTTTTATGAGTTAAGAGTACCTAGGCAGATTTTGATTGCCACGGGGAGTGCCCCATCATGCAAATGCCAGTGAGAACGATTCAATCTAATTGCCTTTGCTGATGATGAGATGATGTTGAGATGTTTGTTGTATGCAGGGTTTCCCATCACACGCTCTCATTCCCACTTATCAATTGCAGTGTCCCACTCAAAAGTAGATGATTGCATCTGTGTAAAAATTCTCATAAAAAGTCGTGCAAAGTGGCCTGTTAATATTACTCAAATATCTGTATCGTTGTGTTTTAATATAAACACATGTAAACACCAAGAAGCAATCGCTTAAAAAAACTACAAGTGTAACTTTTGTTAACTCTATATACAACTGTTCATCGACCAGAAAACAATAGTGCAGCATATGGTTCCATATTATGTAATACTCGGTATTGTGTTTTTATAAGGTCTCTATAGATAAGAAAAAAAACTTTTTTTTAAATCTGCCTTAAGCAAATAAATTAGGAGTCAAAATTGAATGTTTGGACATACCCCAATATTAACCAGTGAATAAATTTTGACATCTGTGGTAAATATAGTTCCAAATATTTAAGGCCTGCCCAGAATGCATATCTGCATACAAATTATGTAAGCGCTTACGGGTTGCCTTGTTTTAAACTTTTGGCTCAGCTACAAGCATCAGCTACATTTACGCATTCTGGGCGTCAAAATTGAGGTTAAATTATATCCACTGGCTAAATTTTGACGTTTCTATGTCAATGATTATACCCTATCCCATAGGGGTATATTAGTTTTGATACATAGTTTGTAACATAGAGAAATAATTTAGCTACATATACCTCAAAGTAAACAGATCGACTCAGAATCGCTAGCTAAGTCGATTTAGCCATGTCTGTCCGTCCGTCCGTTTGTCATTACGTCACCAGTTTTTGGGCCTTAAATTTTGAGCTAGAAGGATGAAATTTGGTACACGTGCTCTTTGTTGCTCCCAGCAGAACAAGTGTAAACATTTTTGAAATCCGCCCACTGCCACGCCCCCTTTTTAGAAAAACGTATTTTTTTGGCCAAACCGTAAAGAATTTTAAAAAGTGTCTGAGCAGCATATTTAGAGAATCGTAATATCTATATTTCGTTTATATAAAGTTTTTTGCCATGTTTTTAATAAAAAACGTTTTTCGGTCAAATTTTAAATATTTAGAAAAAAAAAATTGATGCAGAATCGTTAGTAATATTAATATGAACATTCCGTCTATAGACCATTTTAACCCACGCCCACTTTTTGGGGGTGTTTTATTACAAAAACCGTTTGTATACCCTACCCCATAGCGTATAAAGGAGAAAAACGATGTTTTTTTTGTCAAACTACAAAAGATTCTGACAAACTGTTTGAACAATATATTGTGACAATGTCATTTTCTATAATAAAGGCCCATAAAGCCCACTTTTTGGAGATATTCATTTTAAGGATGGGATGGGATAGGGTATTCAACCCTAGCCTTCTCATATGTTTTTAGATTATTTTACACATTGCGTTACATTTTCTGATATAAAAAAACATGTTCCTATCTCTTGTTTTAATAATTGGCACGATGTTATGTGAACACTAAAAATAAGGAATAATCCAAGAGTACATGACGAGCTCTGTATGTCGATGGTTAGTGCGATAAACTGCAGCGCAGAAGGTCTGTGTTCGATCCCCAGTAGCCGTTCGGAGTCAACATAAAACAGGAGGTCCCGCCATCGTGCAAGAAGTACACACGCAGCCATGAATGGTACTAACGAGACTGTTGCGCCAAAAAATTTTATTTATTTGTACATTGCATATCCATCAATCCTCAGTAGGAAGTTGCAACTGCAGTTGGAGGACGAACTGGAAGTTGCAACCATATTGAAGCCGATAGTGGGTGCAGTGGCCTAGTGGTCAGTGCGATGGACTGCTAAGCATAAGGTCTCTGGTTTAAATCCTGAACATTACACTGGATTTATTGCACTACATTAATTGTTGCGAAAATTTGACTAACATCCAAGAGCATATAACTGTCATGAGAAGCTTCTTAAAACTGCCGTTCGAAATTGGCGCTCAAGTGCAGCAAAATGCTTTTAAAGGCAAATAATATTAAATTCGGATTTTTTTTTACTAACACACAGCAACATGTTAAGTCTGCTCCAGTACAATATTATTTTAAATCTATCTATCAAATAATATAATAAAAAAGTCGCTATATATTGTGTTTATGATGACTGAAAATATTTACATTCCTATTTGGTGAAATGCATTGCGATGATATCGTTGGCTTACCCATAGAGGTCTTTAGATTTTATTTTTTATAAGGTCGGTTAAGGAGCTATATGTGGGGTATGAAGAAGAGTCACTGGGTGCAAATGATCGCAAGTAAATTGCAAAGGAAACCCGAATGTGAATGGTTGATGTTACATTAATGTGAGCAAAAAAATCGGCTGTGTGCAACAATTCTGCTTTAGAATATATTCCAATTTATAAGTCAGATACGAACGAAATTGTTATAGCTAAAAATAAATAAATTAATTAAACAAAATTTGTATCAGATTTATTAAAAGAGGACTTCATCTATTAAAAAAATGTTTCCACTGAAACTAATGGCGTTTTCCATTGGAAAAAAAAAACAACTTTTTTTTTTATCTGAAGCTGTCAAAAGACCGATTTTGACAGTTGTTGTGTTCCATTGGGCAAAAAAATTGATTTTTTTTTATCTTAGATCAGATTTTGCAAATCTGTATTTTTCGGCAGATTTACCAATACCAATACAAATGATAGCTGTCAGTTTGACTAATGTGATTTTCATTTTTATTTATTACTTTGGTTGTGAAAAACAAGAGTGCTTTGCGTTTGGATTTATTAATGGATATAGGCACAGAAAATAAAGTTATACGTGGTGAACTATTAAATTCATCTAGTTCGACTATCGACTTCGTCTTCAGAAAGTGATGAATATAATTTCTGTATTTTCAAATTTTTGTTATGTTTTAAATTTTGGCAGCTACACCGACTCTTACTTCACAGACACGAAATGACACCAATACAATGACAACAACAAAATAAATCTGAACCGTGTTACATTGACACTCAAAAAGATCAAAATCTAGATTTCACAATGGAAAACGCCATAAGCTGACTCAATCTTCTTAGCTCGAGTAGAAAATTAATGTTTACATAATGAAAAAGATAAACAGGGGATCAGACTATTTTCTAAATTCATTTGTGTGCGAAGTTATTTTTTTTTTGTTACAAAGAAGTGGACATCCTGCTTAACGCCTAATCCGAAATTCGAGAAGCTTCTCATGACAGTGTTACTATTGGATGGTTGTCAGGCTTTCGTAGCAGTAAAAAAACTTAGGTGTTGTCACTTTCGGAACGAACTAACAACTAGGCCACTGCAAAGAGCGACTGGTTATGATGGAACAATTCTCAAATAATATTGTCTTCGAGGTGATACACCAATTTGCATCCATCGTGGACAAAAGATTATATTTCTGAAGTAAATTTAGGGTTGCAGCATGTAAGGAAATATTTGCACATTAAGAATGTTGTTGGTTTAAAAATTATTAAATGCCTGAAATCACAAGCACTAAAGTACAGAGTAAAAGAAATAACAGTTCTCCATGATCTAAGATAATGCAACAAACGTTTATAGAGTATGTGTAATAGCAACTTAAAAAAAAATTGAGAACAATGTTAAAATACATAAAACACACTAGAGATACACATATGTGTTAACTGCTTTTATTTTAAAGCATAACGAACAAAGTAATTTATGTCACAGTAATCACTTTTCTCTTTATTCACAGACACAACAAAATAATTTAATACTAACGTATTACTAGCATTGATTCATGAGTCTGAGCTGCTGTATGTCTGAGCATCTGTATGTTTCTGTGCAACTGAGGTTCATTAAACAAAGATACTAAGAAACATGAGTCATATTACCTACTACAAAGTATTCGTTTTATAAATATGATAACTCAATGCACTGAAAATAAAATGGAATGGAGCCAACAAAATTACGCGAAAATAAACAATTTCTCCAAAAATCAAAACGCTTAATATTTTTGAAACCGTTTTTTGTTCAGAAATATAAAACAACTGGCAACACTTCACACAACAAAATTTAAAAATATTTGTTCTCAAACAAAATACAAAACCCGAAAATTCTTAAGACGCCCAATCAACCATACTGAAGTAAACGATAGTCATATAAAAGAGCGACATTGGAAAATAGGAAAAAATTAAAAACCAGCAACCTACTTTATTTTTAGTTGAGTTGCTTGTTGACGTAGCCATTCAACCAAAAATGAGCCTCATCACTGAACAACATTTTGCGATGAAGATCAGCATGAGATCAATCTCATTTTCGGCCCATACACCAAATTCACGACGCATTGCATGGTCTCGCGGCTTTAATTCTGTTGTAAGTTGATCTTGTAAGGTCGTAAGCCAAGATCTTTGCGCAAAATCTTCCATAAAGTTGATGGAAAAAGCTCCAATTGCTGTGCACGGTGGCGAATCGATTCATTGGGGTCCTCTTCAACACTTTGCTCTGTTTAGCGTGCCATTTAACAGTTTGTTTTGTTTTTCACTTCGGAATATATTCTTATGGTGTTTTCCATTTGTAGTTTAAGATTTTGATATGAAATTTGATCTTTTGTGTTGCCAACAGAACACGATTTCAGATTTTTTGTCTTTTTATTGGGGTAAAATCGTGTCTGTGAAGTTAGTGTCGGTGTAGCTGTCAAATCTACAGTCACACAAGTGGTTTGATTTTGATTTAATTAATATTTCGCTTAGAACTGCTACCATTTTAATGGTTAACAATAGTTTTTCATAGCTTAAATAATATTCAAAACGAAAATTACTCTTGATAAACTGACGTCTATCAATTGTTAGTGCAGATTTGCAAAATTGATCTGAGATCAAAAATATAATCAATATTTTTGCACAATGGAACACAACAACTGTCTATTGTCTTTTTTTGACATATCTAGACCAATAGAAAACACGATGCATTCCGGGTTTCAGTTTTACCAAGTTAACATTGCCGATGCACTGTTATCATTGGTCAATCGATCATTTTAGTCAGTAGGAGGGAAAATGACAGGCGAAAGAATTTGAAAATTTACGCATGGATACTCAAATATGAGTGAATGGAGTTGTTCATGAGACTATCTCCCTCCCAAGCGCGTTGTCTCTTTCATTAAAACGTCAAAATCACTTGGAGGAAAACAATGTGATATTTTATATGGCGGGAGTGCTGTTTTATGTTTATTAAAATGTAAGTAATTTATTGTGAAAATCAAAATCAAATTATTAATTTTTAAAAATACAAAGTGAGTGTGATAAATCATAAAATTGATACAAAAAGAGTGGAATTCATGACCAGTGCAAAACATACAAGTTGATATGGCATTTAATGGAATAAATAATGGACTTTTTAAATATATGAAATGCTGAGCGATTAAATTATCATTTTAATACAAATACACATTACATTTTTGTATTAAAATAATAATTAAATCGCTCAGCATTTCATATATTTAAAAAGTCCACTATTTATTCAATTAAATGCCATATCAACTTGTACATTGCCTAATAGTAAAATGTTTGGAAATACGCGTTTGCATTTTCGCCTTAAACACAGTTTTCTTATGGTAATCCTGTATAAATGAAAATTTCCCTTAATTCTATAGAACTTAACATGTTATTTTTATCACATGTAGAGGCGCTATTCAAACTTTTCCACTCGTTAGTTTTGATACATATTTGTAACATAGAGAAATAATTTAGCTACATATACCTCAAAGTATATGGATCGACTCAGAATCGATAGCTGAGTCGATTTAGCCATGTCTGTCCGTCCGTACGTCACTTGTTTTTGGGCTAGAAGGATGAAATTTGGTACAAGTACTCTTTGTTGCTCCTAGCAGAACAAGTGTAAACATTTTTTGAAATCCACCCACTACCACGCCCCCTTTTTAGAAAAACGTATTTTTTGGTTAAACCGTAAGGAATTTTAAAAAAGTGTCTGGGCAGCATATTTAGAGAATCATGATATATATATTTCGTCTATATAAAGTTTTTTGCCACGCCCACTTTTTGGGGGCGTTTTTAATAAAAAAAAGTTTTTTGGCCAAATTTTAAAATTTTCGAAAAAACTTTTGATGCACAATCATTGGTAGTATTAATTTGAACATTTCGTCAATAGACCATTTTAAGCCACACCCACTTTTTGGGGGCGTTTCCCTACAAAAACCATTTGTATGCCCTACCTCAAGGCATAGGTATGCAATACAAAAACGTTGTTTTTTGTCGAACCACAAAATGTTTTGATAAACTGTCTGAGCAATATGTTGTGACAATGCCATTTTCTGTATTTTATCGCCATAAAGCCTACATTTTGAGGATATTAATTTTAAGGATGGGATGGGATAGGGTGTATTCAACGATCCGCACAGCGATTTGTAGCCTTCTCATATGTTTAGGTTATATCTTACTTTTTTGTTGAAGAATAATTATTTTGAATACATAAAAGTAAATAAAATCTATAAACATGAAAATACGAAATTGCAAAATAAGGGTTGGAAGAGTTTGACATTTACCTTGCCATTCATAAAGATTTTACGTTCCACATCGCCCCACCTCATTTTGCAGTTGAAATCTAAAATCGGGAACACTGCCAATAGCAAAACTATCAAGAAAACGTATTAATAAACATGATTTGCGCATATTTATATATAATTCAATAAAATTATTTACCGAATGCGAAAACGAGACGTAAGGAAGTTCTTAAATGTGTTGACGCAGAATGGTGTAAATCGCACATAAAATCGAGATTTTTTTAATTGATCTGGGACACATAAGCAGTACCTACCTTTTTTTAATAAAAAAAACACAAACAACGCAAAACAAATCACTATATTGTCAAAATCGAAAATAGGCAAAAAAAAAACATGAGAAGGCTACAATCCGCTGTGCGGATAAAGAAAATAAAAAAAATAGGTTTTATAAAGATGAAATATAGAAAATAACAACATATTGTTCAGACGTAACATATTGTTCAGACAATTTATCAAAATCTTTTATAGTTCGACAAAAAAACAACGCGTTTCTCCTGGATATGCTATGGGGTAGGATATACAAATGGTTTTTGTAAGAAAACGCCCCTAAAAAGTGGGCGTATGTTAAAATGATCTAGGAACGAAATGTTTATTTTATCATAATCCATGGTTCTGCATAAACTTTTTTTTTCAAATATTTTTTTTATATTTTTTTTTTTAAATTGTACCGAAAAAGGTTTTTTTTACTGAAAACGCCCCCAAAAAGTGGGTGTGGCAAAAAAAAACTTTGTAAAGACGAAATATAGATATTCTGATTCTCTAAATATGTTGCTCAGATAAATGAGAAACTCTTAAAAAAATATGTTGTCAAACAAACTCGTAAAATTGTTGAACCGCAATCAACTTTGTCATATGGCAGATTGTTTATTTTTCTTTAATTAGTAATGATTTTAATTTGTAGTATACTCTTAATTAATGACAAACAAATTATTAGATATTAATTTAATATTAAGGGTATTCATGCAACTTCGTAATTTTATTACGTGCGAAAGATTATAATTTTACGACGACGTTTCATGAACGACCCTAAAACTGCACCACTAAATAATGCGGTAACCCACTGAATTCTATATCATTTTAGTAATTTATTTATTGATAGTATTTTGTTCTTATTGTTCTCTTTCCGTTCTCGATAATTTGTTTCAGTTTAGCGCATGTGTTTGATGTGTGAAAGTAACTGATTAAATGTCAAAATAGCATTTCATAAGTTTACCACATCAGTTTACGCACCCAATTCCTGTGAGAAAATTCCGATATTGTTAGAAAAGATTTCCCTTACAAATTTTGACAGTTCATTTATCACGTTTACAACGTTTACGACGACTTTCCGACGTTGCATGAATACCCCTATTATATATTATTAATTTTTATTGAATTATAGAGATGAATAAGAGTATGAATCTTATTCATCTCTATAATTCAATAAAAAAATTTACCGAATGCGAAATAGAGTACTTCGGGACAACGTCAGTATCAAATGAAAACTGACATTTGTATGAAAACAGTTTTTTTTATAATATTCTACATAGAACTGCTACAGGTTGTATGATTAATAATAGTTTTTCACAACTGAAATAATAATAATTCAAAACGGAAATCACTCTAGTCGAACTGACAGCTATAATTTGTATTAGTGTTAGTGCAAGAAGGGCTGAATCTGAGATAAAAAATAAGTAAATTCAATGGAATAAACAACTGTCAAAATCGGTCTTTTGACAGATCTGTACATCAAAAAAAAAAGATGGTTTTTTAAAATGAAAAACAATTAGTTTCTTCTTAGGCCCAGTTTTCAGTGCTTACTAGCTCTGTATTAAGCTAGATTATTTAATTTAGAGTTAACTCATAAAAGTTGTTGTTAGCTCGGTAATAAATTCACTTAAAAACATATTTTTTTAATTAACTCGAATGAAATCGCAATGAAAAACCGTCTATTGGTCATTGTCGAAACATTTTTCTAATACGTTACAATAATTTATTTTCGTAAATCTAAGGAAAGTTGGTTTACTGTTTTATTAAGATAATTTCGATCTTTTTTTTTAATTCAAGATTTAATTGCTGTTCTGTTCTTTCTTGTAGAATAGAAATAGGCATTATGAAACCTATTCCTGAACATAAAACCAAAATTGAGATGATCACATTATTAGCAACAACAAAAAACAACAAAAAGTGTTTTGAAAACATTTTATTTATAAAAAGGGTTAATTTTGTTATAATTATGCAAACAAATTGTTTGCATATATTATTAAATATATAATAATTTCCTATTTTATATGCCTATTATATAAAAAAAATATGTTTGTGGCCGTGTAATTTTGAGTGCACGCAAAACTTAAAAAAATAATAAAATAAAAATTTTGTATATATTTTTTCAATAAAATCACATTTCAGTCTTAAAGCAACAATTATTATACCAATCGAATTGTAGGTGTAAATTTAATTTATAATTAATTTAAAATAAAGCCGCCCAACTAGTGCCAATCTAATTATGTAATTTGGAAAATCTTTATGAACACCAAGAAAAATAAACGCATGCAAAAGACGAACTGGGGGGAATTGCAAACACATTAATTAAAATGATTTAAATCTCAAGATTTCATATTCCATTAATGGCCTGCTTTACATTGTCTGTCGATACCAACTTTAAGGCTCCAATGATTCCCAGGAGATTGTCCTCCGTGTATGGCTTGTCATGAAGTCCAGAAACGATTGGTACAACTTCGTTAGTGGGCATTGTTATAGCAATATTTGACATTAGACCCTAGGGAGTAGAAATGTATATAGGAATATGTTTAATTTTGTTTTTGGGTTTTAGTAACAATTAACAAACCTTTTCAACTTCAACGCGGAGAATGACTTTGTGATCCTTCTCATCGGCTTTTAGATACATTTCCTTTTCAACATGGAACTTGGGAGTCTTCCCAATACACCAGTCCCACGATGCAAATAAATCACGAATCTCGGTAATACCCGGAAACCATTTCTCAGTTGGATTGACCAGTTGAAATCCCCTTTGTCTCATGGTTTGATCGCGACCACCATCAGACAGCTCTGTGGCAGAGGTTCGAAGAAATTCATATCCAACAGCGGACAATAGCTGTGGGACATTCACAGCTTTGTTTACATCGTTAAGGTTCTTAATTGGTGATCTCACAGATGCCGTTGCTTTGCTAATGTAGTTAGCCTGAGAGATAAGATAAATAAAAAACAATTGGTAAGCTTTTTGTTTCTATGGCTGACTATATAATATGTAGATCTATAAATAAACGCTTCAGACAACAAAGACGAGACATTTTAATGTTTTTTTTTTTTTTTTTTTAAACAACCGATAAGAATAAAAAGTAGACGAGTGGCTATACTTACTTCTTCGCGTACTAAGGCCTCGCTAAGGTGTAGCTTGTTCGAGTTCACCAAAAGAGTACAATGGTGATATGCATTCGGGTGACCCAATTTCGCAGCGGTTCCAGATATCTAAAAATAAAAACAAATTAAACATTCTTAAAGTAATAATTTAAATTTGTTGTGAGGTAATTTTCCATTTCTTATCAAAACAAAAATATATGTAGGTGTGTTGCCTATAAAATACAAACAAGCTTGGTTTGTTTTGAGAGCTTTTTAGCTTTTGCTTATGATTTTAGTTTGCCACGAAAAGGGGGAGGTTTAGTGTATTTTTATTTTGTTTATGACCGGTAAAACAAACTATGTATGTATGTATATTTGATTAATTTATTAACTTTGCCGGCTTTGGCAATGAAACATTTAGCTTTCGCCAAATAGAAAATATTGTTGTTAACAAATGGCAGTTGGAGATAATGTGCGCACATGAAAAATGATTTAATTAGCGCATGTAGCGAAAAATATGTTTTTAAAATAAATATTTATTTTATTTATTTGTGTGTTGCTGATAATGATTTGTTTACTACACTAAACAGGGTTCAGTATTCGTACAACTGAGATATTTTTTTAAAATCTACATACAAATTGTTTTTTTATGATTTTAATTTATTCACAGCTCTGAATTTATAAATAGATGATCAAACAATAAAAAGACACATATCCATAAAAACAATAAGATCATCGAATCGGAACCTATTTATAATTTAAGTGTTCATAGCAATAGGTACCACGTTTAAGCTAATGCGTATTAACAATGAGTCCTGCGATTCTGCTGAATTGGTATTAATGACGTTTTCCATTGACGTTTTTCATTGACAGCCATATCATTTGTATGAAGACAAATTCATTGGCGGCCAAAGACTTTGCATCCCCATACAAAAATTATATGGCTGTCAAATTGTAGTTGACTCTATAGGCGTGTTCCACTTACGGATCTCTCAGAGATTTTCTTCCGCTGCCTCAGCTGAGAGTTGTTGACTGTTGTTCAGTAGATAACATTCTCAGCAGAGGGGAACCTTTTCTGTCAACCAAATCAGTTTTCTTATTTCGCAGCTTACAATAATGATAAATTACAAACATACTACAAACAAAAAGCTGTACTCTTTTATCAGAATGGTTGAAGAGGCGAATGCAAAAATACATAGGCTCAGTATATTGCAGAAAATCTCTACTTTTTTCATTTAAGCCCTTTATTCATGATTTCAATATAAGTAAAAATATTTTTGAAATGCGGCCACGGTTAAGCCTACCTTTAATCAAAAGACAAAGATTTCGATGGATGAAGGATGGGATGGGATAGGGTAATAATGGTTCCAAAAGAAACGCTCAAGACATTTCTCAACTTTGAAAACGATTATCACTCAGACGGTAGTCGAGCCCTCATGAGCAATCGCTCAATAATCGTCTGTGATTTGACGATTATTGTTTTAATGAAGTAAATAAATTGATATCTCCGACAGAGAAGACAACTATTGATCTTACATGATGCAAGATTTACCCATGGAAATGTTATCGTCAAACTTAGTAAGGCTTAGTTTTGTAACCCATCTATGGATATATGTTATAGGAAATCATAGATAATCGAGAGCTGTTCTCATATATTATATTATATTTCTTAATCTTTGGATATATTGGCAGATGGTTTTGCCACCCAAATTAACAACTTACGAAATTCCTCTACAGCTGGAATACCTGTTTCTATTTCTATATTTCTGCTGTCCATTAATGATTTTATAAGGACAACTAATAATGACAATTTTAGTTTTGCAGATGACAGTTATTTAATAGAGACTACTTCCACGCCTGTTACCGCTATTGCTGCACTCTAGCAGAGATGCGAACAAATGCTCTCTATATTTAGACCTAAAAAGGATTATACAATGGGGAAAGGAAAACCTAGTTCAAACAGCATTTACAAGAAAGAAAAAGTCTACAGATTCCGAAAATCAAAATGGATAACACAGTCAAAAATCAGAAGAATTGATGAATCTAAGTTACCCAGCTTTTTCTTCTCTATAAAGACCAAATACGATGAGGTCTTGAATACTATTCGGTCCGAAACATACGTTACAGACGGTTTTTCCCTTATTCAAATATGTAACTTTCGGCGCAGCGAAGACTTGTAGGAGATCTGCAGTGCAAATGGATTACTATAATGCAATGCATAACAAGAGCAAAATCAGCATCGTGAATTATTATGATGCCTTATAAATGCAAAGCAGGGCAAAAGTATCCATAACCTGGCATCACAATGAGCATTTCTTTTTTTAAGTTATGGAATTCAGCCATTATAACGACAGATGCTCGGAGGAGCTAAGAGAAATCATCGAAGCAGTTACAACTCACAGGCACACTGTCCATCTCGACAGACACGAACAACGCAAAACCAAAATGATTTTTGTTACAAAACAAGTAAACAATGAAACGAACTTCCAGAAGACGTATTCCCACCGATATAATATATACAACCCACTACAACTCAAGAGCAGGATCAATAAACACCTGCAGCTGCAAGTATCATCTCAGAGCGCTCCTGGAGCGCAGTTTCCAATTTTACTCTATTCTAAGTCCACTGTAAAGGTCAAGGCCACCACAACACAAAAGAAAAAAATCAATTCTCAGATATTTGGCATCATTGGATTATGACGTTTATTCCTAATAAAAACAAATAAATGGCAAAACAAAACCAAAGTTTCAAAAATGGAAACACTTTTTCTCAACTCAACTAAAAATGTTAAATGTAAAATAACTTTGAAAGTGGAATATTATGACAGGAGACACTGCATTACATGTATGTTAAACAAAAAATCTGCTCGTGTGGCTTGCTTGCTGTACTGCATCTAGAACCACTGCACAGTGCACATGTGTCTCGGGCTTAAAAATTCATAAACGCTGTGCTTTGTTTATTTGATTATTATTATTTTAATCGTCAACGAAATGTGGCGCATTTAATCCACAGCTAGGGCGACGACCCTACAAGTATAAAATCTGTTCCCGTACTTCTGTAGTAATAAAAAAGTAAATTTTCAAAATCCTTGAAACAAATTTACTGAAAATAACGGGAACGCATTTAAGTAAATTACAGTCAAATAATTTCTTTCGTTTGGCTTTTAAATAAAAAACGTTAAAGGTACAACACATATCAAAACAAACGACTTTTCACACGATTACTATTGAAAAATAAGGTAAGGTAACGGGACGAAGAATCTTACTGAATGTTAATGTAAATTCCAAACTATGCCAACTTATTTTTTAATTTAATTTTTCCATATTTATAAATTTCTCTTAACTTTTATCTATTCAGAATAATTATTCTTTATCGGAAAAGTAAAAAAATAACTGTTGTGTGCAAGAGTTGGATTGACATAGTTAATTCATTGTTTTGTTTCGCGAAAGAAAATTGAAGAACGATGAAGACTGAGCACTTATCGCACGTCCGCACATTCGTCAATCAGCTGTTTCATATCATATCTGAGTCCCTATGTGTAAATTTGTCAGTCATTTTCCCCCAAATGCCCAAATGTCACGCATCCGCATCTAAAATGATCGATTGACCAATGGGAACAAAGCTTCAGCAAGATATCTTACTAAAACTGAAACCAGGAACATGGCAAATAATTTAACCGATTTGTATGGACAGGTAGTTTTTTCACTCATTAGCTCTCGCTTTTACTAATTTTTGCGCACGGGATCGGCTATAAATAGATATCGGTAAGATTTGTACAATATTATGGATACTAATTACTAATGTACAATAATATTTTAGACTTATTTACTAACATCTGAAAATGTATTAAATTTTATAAATTTATCTAAAGGGTGTTTTTTTTTGAAGGTATAGAACTTCGAATTCAAATAATACACAAGAAAATCGTTTACATGTCCATCAATTTGGCTTTATTGGAAGGATTATTTTATTCCATTAATGTTTAAATATGATTTCGGGCATGTGGCCATCGCGGCTGGTTCTAATAAAACCAAGTATAGAGGTCCAATTTTCAACCTCTTTTTCGAGCATTTGGGCCCGTATATCGGCAATAACGCCACGAATGTTGGCTTCCAAGTTCCCTAACGTTTCTGGTTTGTTGGCGTAGACGAGCGACTTCACATATCCCCAAAGAAAATAATCCAATGGTGTCAAATCACACGATATTGGTTGCCAATTGACAAGTCTATTACGCGAAAGTATGCGCTCATCGAATGTTTCCTTCAATAAATCGATTGTGAAGTGCGCTGTGTATCATGTAGCGCCGTCTTGTTGGAACCACATCTCATCCACATTCATGCCATTCAATTTTGGAACAAAATAGTCGGTTATCATGGCTCTATACCGGTCTCCATTAACGGTAACTGACTCTCCAGCATCATTTCGGAAGAAGTATGGCCCAATGACTCCACCAGCCCATAGAGCATACCCAAACAGTCAGTTTTTGTGGATGTAATGGCGTCTCAAGGGTCTCATGTGGATTCTCTTTACTCCAAATGCGGCAATTTTGCTTGTTGACGTACCCATTCAACCAAAGATGAGCCTCATCACTGAACAACATTTTGCGATGAAAATCAGCCCATACACCAAATTCACGACGCATTGCATGGTCTCGCGGCATTAATTCCTGCACAAGTAAGGTCGTAAGCCAAGATCTTTGCGCAAAATATTCCATAAAGTTGATGGAAAAAGCTCCAATTGCTGTGCACGGTGGCGAATCGATTTATTCGGGTCCTCTTCAACACTTTGCTCTACAGCCGGCAATTGTTTCTTCGGTGCGCGTTGTTCGACGTCTCTGCGGATTCGTATAGTAAACGTAGTGCGAAAACGATCCATGGTTAACCGAATTAATTGCTCTGATGGAAGATTATCTCGACCATAAAATAGACGAAGCTTGCGGTAAACTTCGCGAACTGAACCATTATTTTCGACATAAATTTGCATGATGAAATGGCAAACCAAACTGAACATAAATGACGTTGGAGCTGCCCGATTTGACCACAAGATGTCTATTCGAAAAACCAACCTCTTAAAAAAACAAGTGGACAATTGACGACTGAAGGCTAGCATTTTGGTATACATCGACATATTCCTATTCTCTCTACTTGTCGCAAATGTGGCGCTATTCGTATAGAAAATTAGCACCAAATTAAAATTACAGTTTTTTATTAAGATGATAATTTAATCGCACAGCATTTCATATATTTAGAAAGGCCATTATTTTTTCCATTAAATGGCATATCAACTTGTAAAGGGTCCGCCAAATAACTTTTTTTTTTGAAAATGTAGCTAATATCCTCCTCTTCAATTTTTGTGAACAAAAATTCGTTGAACATGGCCCGATAACGATCGCCATTGAATGTAACGGCCACTCCTTGCTCATTTTCGAAGAAAAATGGCCCAATTATGCCTCTGGAACAAAATCCGCACCAAACAGTGACTCGTTTTGGGTGTATCGGCTTTTCAATGTATGCGTGCGGGTTTTCTGTGCCCCAAAGGCGACAATTTTCCTTGTTTACATACCCGCCGAGATCAAAATGGCTTCATCTGAAAAGATGACTTTTTTGGCAAAATCGGCATCTTCTCTAAGTCGATCGATATTTCTCAGCGTTGTTCAAGCGTATACACAACCATATTCGTTCAGCAAAAGGATACAACTAATTATCTGTCAAATCAGACATGAGCTAAGTGTTACCATTCACGAAATAAGCACTAGTTGAAAAAAAAACGTTAGATGGCGGACCCGTTATATGGCCTAATCGTGAAATGTTTCGAAATATGAGTTTGAAGTTTCGTCTTAAATACAGTCTTCTTATAGCAATCCTGATTCCTGAATAAATGGAAATTTCCCTATAGCACTTAGCATGTTCTTTTTATCGCATGTAGAGGCGCTTTTCAAACTTTTCCACTCGTCAATTGTGACGCTTATTTTAGCGATATGAGTAGGTACTGGGCTTTAAACTGAAAAACTAAACAAACTAATTTATACAGTTGTTGGTTGTTAACTGAGTCTGAAACTGTTATCGAAAATACAAAAAAATGGCTGACGGTATGCCATCGAGTAGTTAATATTGTCCAAATCAAGTATCGCAATAAAATCACAACATCAGTTAGTGTGGTAGAGAAAAATGAAACTGTATACATGAATATAACAAATAATCGATATTTTGTTTATGACGCTATATTAGGTCTGTTCTCATACAAATAATTTTTACTATTTATACCCTATCCCATAGGGGTATATTAGTTTTGATACTTAGTTTGTAACATAGAGAAATAATTTAGCTACATATACCTCAAAGTATATGGATCGACTCAGAATCGCTAGCTGAGTCGAGTAAGCCATGTCTGTCTGTCCGTCCGTCCGTCCGTCTGTACGTTACCGATTTTTAGGCCTTAAATTTTGAGCTAGGATAATGAAAATTGGTATATAGGGTCCTCGTCCGTGCCTACAGAACAAGTGTAAAAATTTTTGAAATCCGCCCACTGCCACGCCCCCTTTTAAGAAAAACTCAGTTTTTGGCCAAACCGTAAGGAATTTTAAAAAAGTTTCTGAACAACATATTTAGACTATCTTAATAAAGGGTGATCCATTTCGAGGTTCCCTACTTTTTTAAAGAAAAAAACACAGAAAATTCAAATTTAATGGAGAATGTTTATTATCATTTGAAAGAACATTCTTTGGCATTTATTTTTTGAACATTATGTCTATCAAATGTTGGCCGTTGCTACGTCGCAGATGGTCCATCCGTTAACTCCAATTTTCGATCACTCGTTCGAGCATTTCGACTGGTAACTGGCGAATGACACGCGTGATGTTTTCCTCCAAGGCCTGAATCGAAGCGGGTTTGTCGGCATAAGCTTTTGACTTTACATATCCCCACAGGAAAAAGTCTAACGGTGTGATATCACACGATCTTGGTGGCCAATCGACCGGCCCAAAACGTGAAATGATGTGCTCACCGAAATGTTCTCTCAATAAGTCCATTGATTGATGGGATGTGTGGGAAGTGGCGCCGTCTTGCTGAAACCAAATGTCGCCGAGATCACGAGCTTCAATTTCAGGCATCAAATAGTCGGTTATCATGGCACGATAACAGTCGCCATTGACGGTTACGTTCGCACCGGCATAATTTTTAAAGAAATATGGACCGATGATTCCACCGGCCCACAAACCACACCAAACCGTTGTTTTTCTCTGGATGAAGTGGCAGTTCTTCAATCTCTTCAGGTTGCTCTTCGTCCCATGGGCCTTATCGCTAAACAAAATTTGCCTCGAAAACGTCGGATCTTCTTGGAACTTTTCAAGAGCCCATAAAGCGAAGCGATGTCGCTTGGGAAGGTCGAGCGGCTTCAGTTGTTGCACAAGCTGTATTTTGTACGCTTTGAATTTAAGATCTTGACGTAAAATGCGCCAAGTCGTTCCATACGTCAGTCCGAGTTGCTGCAAACGGCGCCGAATCGACTCTCTACGGTCTTCGTGTACACTCTCAGCTACGGCCGCTATATTTTCTTCACAGCGTGCTGGACGTGGTCTATTCGGTCGAATATTATCCAATAATGAATGCTGGGTCTCAAAATGGGTGATGGTGTTGCGAATAGTACGCTCAGTAGGCCGATTATGTTGACCATAAGTTGAGCGAAGTGCACGAAACACATTCCTCACAGAACGTGAATTTTCATAATAAAGTTGAACAATTTGTAAACGTTGTTCACGCGTAAGTCTTTCCATTATGAAATGCCAAACAATACTAAACAAAAATAACATGACAGCATGACACGACTCACACGTGATCTGTCAAAAAAGGCTATTGAAAAAAGTATCTCTACTTGGATCATCCGTTATCTATATTTCGTCTGTATAAATTTTTTTTTAACACGCCCACTTTTTGGGGGCGTTTTCAATAAAATACTGTTTTCGGTCAAATTTAAAATTTTTCGAAAAAAATGTTGATGCAGGATCATTAACATTATTAATATGAACATTTCGTCTATATTCCCACGCCCACTTTTTGGGGGCGTTTTTATATAAAACCATTTTTATACACTACCCCATAACATATGCAGGAGAAAAACCTTGTCTTATGTAGAACCGTACAATTTGTTATGACATTGTCATTTTCTTTATTTAATCCCCATCGTGTTTTAAGCAATGTCCACATTTTGGGGATATTAGTTTTACAAATGGGATGGGATAGGGTATACAACGATCCGCACAGCGGATAGTAGCCCTCTTATATGTTTTTTACTTAAAACCATTTTCGTACCTACACAATTTTTAAGTGGAAAATAGATTTTTACAGTAAAAATGAATAAGAATAATACTGTACGGGAACAGAGACACGTTATCAACACAATATTTAAACATTCAATCAAAAAATCATGTCGAAAATTGTCGTTTTAGCAATGTTTGACACTGAAAATAACTCGATTCACGTATAAATTTTATTTATAACATATTTTTAAACAGAAAATCGTCTATCAAAATATAGATAAACTTAAAAGAATCTATTTTATATTCGCATCATAAAACGATTTAAAATTAAAAGACTGCTCCAAAATGACCTTGAAAATCCGCAAATTCATCAAAGTCCATTTACTCACATTGTACGGCATAGAGCATACCTACATACTAATATAACGATATACCTACCTACTATCTCCTAAAGAATTGACATTGTTTGTATGCAAATTTGCAGTCTTTCTATATTTTACGACAAACAACACACCCTGGCGAATACACAATAAAAATAAAATCCGATTATATCATACCTTTTTGCCACTGATAACAATGTCATCCCTGCTATTGATTTCCGATTTTATAGCCCACTCGCGAAACAGAGACCGCGTTAGTATATTCAGGTTATACTTCCGATTGTATCGTTCCCGTGGTGTAAAGAAGGTGCAATTCAAATTGCCCTTATCATGATAAACAGCACCGCCGCCACTGTTTCGTCGCGCCAAGACTATTCCTTTATCAACCAACTTTGACACGTTAGCTTCGGTAAAGGGATTCTGATGACGTCCAATGACCACGCATGGATTATTTGCCCACAACAAAAGCACATGGTGCCGAGAAAAATCGAAATTCTTATACAGCCAGTCCTCCAGAGCCAAGTTCGTGAATATATCGGACGATTGTGAGATAAAGACGGATTTCTTTATCTCCGAGTCGGGAATCTTCTTTACCTTATTATCATCCGATTGTTGGCGGCCGTTATCAGTTGTAGTGGCTGTTGTGTCAGACGATAGGAAACACTTGCGCACTGCGTTATCATGTTGCCGTACAAAAGTCATATTCAAAAGGCACTTGAGCGATTTCATCTGGCTAACCCGTCCGACCTGCATCATCATGGCGATAGTGTCTCGTTAAGCTTTTAGAGTTAAAGGTTTATTTTTTTCTTCTCCCGTTATGTATTAATTTCTTTCAGTGTTTTTCTTTTTTATTATTTGTGATTTGTTGATTATTTTTAGGTTTTTATTGTTTCACACACTCCCGCAATGTAGAAAATACACTCTCAAAGGAGTTTAGATATGATGTTACGCAAATATGTACACAGGAATTAATTTTGAAAAAAATGAATGAATGGCAGTAGATTTTTTTTATATCTTATATATCGCAATTTGTTTATTTATTTATCAATCAAATTGACTAGTAGAATTTTAAACTTTGTTTTTCTTTTTGTTTTTACTTGTTTTTCTTTGTAGATTTTCACTTACTATTGCGAACACTCACTTATACAACGGCGCACAACTTGTGTGTATAGTATCTATAAAGCTGTTTCTTATGTGTATAGTGTAATTAATAAAATAAAATGGAGCAATGCCAGCACTTAACAAAAAAAAAAAAAAAAAGAAAGAATATCTTTGCGCGTTCAGTCTCTAAAATTTAGTAAAATATTGTTTTTTTGTACGTGCAGAATCTGCCGACGTGACCGAAATAAGGTACTCGTGCAGGGCGATAGTTTGGTGCAGCCACTTCCAGGTTTGATGCAGGCCGTTGACTCGCAAACGAAGACCTAAGCAGTCTTTGCTAATGTTTTTATTCATTCCTTTGATACCCATCCAAAGAGTACAAAATAATTCATATAAAAAAGAGTCCCTATTTTAACTTCCTTCGATGAAATCCGTACGCGATACGAAATAACCGTAAACGATGGAAATCAATTCAATTACAACAAAGGACAGGAATTCACTTAACAGACAAACACCAACAAATGCCGCGATTACATTAAACAGAAACAGCACAGAAGCGAAAGCAAACGAACGCGTTTACGGAGAGAGTGCGACTACTTCCACCAAGGTGAGCAGATTGTGACTGAACTGTTGCGGACGAACGCTGCTTGAAAATATACACCCAGCATGATTTGAATTGAAAATAAACTTCTACTGCGACTGCGAGCTCTGAGACGAGAACGGAAAAGTCAACCACAACCACATTGACGACGACGAGTTTTTTTTTTTTTTATTTTTTTCATCTTTTTTTAAATTTATTTGTCGAATATTGCCATAACTTTTCCAAGGGTTGTACTATCCATGTTCAATATATTGTTGCGCATAGAACACAATATTCAATCCAAACACGTATGGGTTGGGTAGGTATCTTGTAGAAATAGAATATGTTAAACGGTTGTAATGAATTTCTTAACTCGTTGGATTATTATTTTTCTTACAACCAGAACAAGTCCACCTTTTTTTCTAATAAATATCTTAAGTCGTAATGTGACAAATGGACTTAGAATGATAAAATTCTGCTGTATGAATGACAAATAACGGGTGATCCAAGTAGAGATACTTTTTTCAATAGCCTTTTTTGACAGATCACGTGTGAGTCGTGTCATGCTGTCATGTTATTTTTGTTTAGTATTGTTTGGCATTTCATAATGGAAAGACTTACGCGTGAACAACGTTTACAAATTGTTCAACTTTATTATGAAAATTTACGTTCTGTGAGGAATGTGTTTCGTGCACTTCGCTCAACTTATGGTCAACATAATCGGCCTACTGAGCGTACTATTCGCAACACCATCACCCATTTTGAGACCCAGCGTTCATTATTGGATAATATTCGACCGAATAGACCACGTCCAGAACGCTGTGAAGAAAATATAGCGGCCGTAGCTGAGAGTGTACACGAAGACCGTGGAGAGTCGATTCGGCGCCGTTCGCAGCAACTCGGACCATGATAACCGACTATTTGATGCCTGAAATTGAAGCTCGTGATCTCGGCGACATTTGGTTTCAGCAAGATGGCGCCACTTCCCACACATCGCATCAATCAATGGACTTATTGAGAGAACATTTCGGTGAGCACATAATTTTACGTTTTGGGCCGGTCGATTGGCCACCAAGATCGTGTGATATCACACCGTTACCTATACTTTTTCCTGTGGGGATATGTAAAGTCAAAAGCTTATGCCGACAAACCCGCTTCGATTCAGGCTTTGGAGGAAAACATCACACGTGTCATTCGCCAGTTACCAGTCGAAATGCTCGAACGAGTGATCGAAAATTGGAGTCAACGGATGGACCATCTGCGACGTAGCAACGGCCAACATTTGATAGACATAATGTTCAAAAAATAAATGCCAAAGAATGTTCTTTCAAATGATAATAAAAATTCTCCATTAAATTTGAATTTTCTGTGTTTTTTTCTTTAAAAAAGTAGGGAACCTCGAAATGGATCACCCTTTATTTATTCATTACAACCTTATTTCTAGATTCATCTATGTAGATACACAACTTATTCTTATAAAACGATTCTGTCGCTCAATGTTTATATTCGAGCAATTTACAAGTCTATAAATAGGAACAAGTTTCATTAAAAAAATAAAAATCAATTATTTTTGGTTGGCTTCGCAGTTGCGCATCCTGCCAACCCAGTTTTCCAAGACCTCGTTGGCTGTTTTTGACTCTATGTCGCGAATAGCTTTCTGGTTTATCCGCATAATATCGATTTTAAAAGGCAACGCACAAAAAGACCTAAAGGAACCAAAAGCACCAATCCTTTTATAAAACCCGAAGAAATAAAAATGCACCTTCGGTCAAATTCGACCTACTATAAGGCCCAATCTAAGAAGTGATAACGAAGCGTTGCCTTTAATTGCCGAGTCAACTGGAGTGAACAATGCTAATAACGGTAATGCGTAGGCTTTGGTAAACTGTTGAGTTTTTGCGATCGATGTCACGTTAATGTTCTTGAACTCTCTTGGTCACAGAAGCTACAACGGGGACAACACACAACTAAGTCCCACGAGCTTGGTTAGAGGGCGAGGTGGGTGCTTCATTTCAGTCAAATAAAATTTGTTTAATAAACGGATATGTATTGTTTGGTCAGTGTTAAAATAATACACCACTCAACTTATATTTGGACCCTTTATTAGCAGGATACAACTCGACACTAGTGACTCAAATCGGGGGTATACACGACTGAAGAAACTAGTCACCACTCACCACTCACCGGTGTAAAAGAATACATTTTGGAACATACACGTCCTGAAATCGCCTGTGATTTGACAATTATTGTTTTAATTGAAGCAAATAAAGTGATACATATCGCCGAGAGCAAACACGGCTATTGATCTTACGTGATGCAAGATGTACCGTCGGAATGTTATCGTCAAACGATAATTCCTTTACGGAATGAGGGCCCAGGTTATTCTCTATTGGCGTTTTCCATCGGTAAAACTCAAGAACCCACTCTTTCTGTCAATGGAACATAAAATTAAATTCTGAACTATTTTAAAAGTATATTGGAGAACTGTCAAACAGCGGTGAGGTACAACAACAATCTGATATGCACAATCAATGACTTATTATGTATGGTAATAGTAACATGTTAACAAAAGGGCGACATCTTGCGCGAAGAGATTCACTTCCATTGCGACACGTAGCGTCATCTATTCATAATATGAAAAACTACAAAGAGTGATTTCAGATAAATTCTGCAATAACGATATATTTCCTTACTTATTGACTCATAAACTGAACAAGTTTTGTAAATATATTTCTTACTTAGGTATTATGATCATTTCCATCATTTGTTTGTGCAATGTGATGAAGCAAATTTTCTTTAGCTTACTAAGTTTTCCGCAGTGAAACAGTGGCGTGTCTGTTGTTTTGGAACATACGTGAAGTTGGCTACTAGCAGTCCATATATAATAAGTCAATGTGCACAATATATAGGAAGTGGATTCTGAAATGAAATCCGAAAGTCAATATCTCTCATGAAAACTGTCAGAAGAGTTTTTTTCGCAGCCAAATGAACAGTTTCAGAAAAGTTCTTAAGTTTCCCTAAGTTTCTATTTTATACCAATCAAAAACGATGGGAATTCATCATTGCTATAAGCTTCGAAGTAGGATAGTTGTTGTTTGACAGAAAAAGTTATCCTCTGCTTAGAACGTTGTGCCACAGAATCAAATAAATCTCAGCCATATAGCTGTAGGGGAAAATTTATAAGGGATCCATAAGTGGAACACGCCTAATAGAGAGAAGGTTAGTGGATCACGTCCATTACTCCAGAAGAAATAAATCTTCATGATTGAAAAAGAAAAGTAACTTTCTGGGCCTGTTTTAATTATAAATTAAACATTTTTAAATAAAATGGATTCAGTTGCATATTTTTTTTTTCAGTGCAGGGTTAATTTTGACTTTATGAGTAGTGATTCAATATGGTAACCTGATGGTAACCAATGATGAACACACCTGATGGTAACCAATGATGGGCACTGCATCCACTTTAAGCAACAGCTCAGTTGTCAGCTCTTTCCATCTCGGTTTACACATCAAATTTGTGTGATAAATTTCAAATATTGTTGTAAAACCCATACAAATTTTGACAGTTAACATCGCTTCGCAACTTTACCACATTCACCACGATTTTCCACCGAATCATTAGGTCTGTTCCCGTACAAAATAATATTTACTGATTCTTACTGATTTTTACTGATTCTTACTTAAAACCGTTCCCGTACGCAAGTTTTACATGCAAATAATTTTCCGCAGTAAAAATCAGTAAATATTATATTGTACTGGAACAGACCTATTATGTCACAATACCAATTCAAAAGTTTATGACGTTAACGTCTTAATTTACACACCAATTTGTGTGCTAAATTTCCGATATTGTTGTACAATAATATTTCCCATACAAATTTTGACAGTTAATTAACATTTTTTAAGGTTTAAACTTTAGCGCAATTTTCCAACATGCAAACATGTGGAAAGATAGTGTACATTGCTCAATCGCAAAAATGAACTTAGCGTTTTTGTATGGTTTCTTATTGGAAGGTACATACATAGATATTTCTGTATCTTTGTATAGAATAATCAACAATACTACACAGAGTCTAATCAATTCAATTATCATAAGCATAGTGATAAACTGTAGCTGAATGATAAAAGAGAAAAACATTCACATCAGTATATTTGTGTTGGTGGGTTGGACAAGTATGGCCAGGGATCCCATGAGCCGCGTTTTTCGTAGACTTTGAAGAGAAGAGGGTGTTGTGATCATAAATCACCACCATGTGGTCAGATAAAATCAGAAGTACAAAGGGGAACCTAAGCATTATCTTGTTTTTTTTTTCTTTAAATATATATTTTGTTTTGCAGAATTGTTTTGCACAATATTTGTCTGGTGTTTTTGTTTTATCTTTTTTAATCATTGCTGTTGTTTGGTCTCTGTGCTATTTTCAAATGTTATATATGATAACGTAGGTAGGTACGTGTGGATCTATAATTTTATATGACAAACATTAAATTGGCGACTGAAATGATTTCCGATGAAGAGCAAGCTTATCTATATGGGTCACAATAATGTGTATGTAATGGAACGATTTTTTTGTTAATAGTAGATAAATATCTAACCGTATGTTCATATAATATAAACAACCATAGCATGCATATAATGCTTTGACTTGACAACAGAATTGTTCATTTTAAATCATCTTAAAAAAAAAATTTAAAAATGAGAGCTGTTGTGTGGATCGTGCAAATGCTTACGAAAAAAACGAGGTCGACCATCGAGAGGTTCATGGATACGTATGCATGTACAGTGGGTTGCATGCGTTTTGTTATAAATATATTTGCAAACACGTATGAGAAGAAAAAATTGCATTTGTAAAGAAACAGTTGCATATTACTTTTTCTATACATATGTACATGCCTACTAGAATGATTGGAGTATTTAAAGAACAATTTTGATCTTGTCATAAGGTGCAAAGTCTAGACCAGGTCATTGCACAATGATTAAAAAAAAAAAAAGCAGAATCTACTATTCTCATGTGTTTTTCATTAAATATAGGAAAACAATGCAATCAATCGAACATTTATAAAAATAATATTCAGTGTTGGTAAACGACTCAGAATGTTTAACAAAGTCGGACGAATTGTGATTTTGAAAGAGCGTAAATAAAACATTAGGGGTATGCAACGTCGGAAAGTCGTCGTAAACGTGATAAAAATACGACGTGATAAATGAACTGTCAACATTTGTATGGGAAATCTTTTCCAAGAATATCGGAATATTCTCACAGGAATTGGGTGCGTAAACTGAGATGGTAAACGTTGTAAACTTTTGAAATGCTATTTTGACATTTAATCAGCAACTTTCACACATGAAACGTTTGCGCTAAACTGAAAAAATTTCGAGAACGGAAGAGAACAATAGGAACAAAATTCTGTCAATAAATAAATTACTAAAATGAGATTGAATTCATTGGGTTACCGTATTATTTAGTGGTGCAGTTTAAGGGTCGTTCATGAAAAGTGGTCGTAAAATTACAATCTTTTGCACGTAGTAAAATTACGACCTTGCATGAATACCCTTAATTATTTGTGAATTGTACGAGCTGATTAAGTAAAGATTTGTCGAGCATTTACATCTTTCGCTTGTTTTGTTGTAATCCACCACTTAAACACTCCCAGCCCTATTCACAACCGCATTATAAGGATTACATAAACGTTGTTCACCCATTACAAGCGGTGAATACCTTTACGCAAAAACCGTATACAAATTATGTAGGTGGAAATAGTTTTATGATTAGAGATATGCAACAACTTTAACAAGCGATTGGAAGTGTATGTATGTAGGATCCAATTTGACAGCACCGATATCACCGATTGCACTTGTAAGACACTTCTTGACTATGTATTAACTTTTGGTAGCCTAATGGCTGAAACACATGTGCAGAATTCTCCTTGCAGAAAAGATAGAACACACAGTTTTCAATGGGAGCGAACACATGTAAAATCTGCAAGCGTTGCAGTACTGCAAGTTGTCTCTATTTCTAAATCCACTGCAAAAATTCAATGGCACCACAACGCAAAAGAAAGAAAACGTAATATTAAGATATTTGGCATCATTGAATTGTGACGTTTATCCGCATAAAAAAAATAAAGAGACTTTTTCTTAGCTCAACCATAACTTTTAAAATTACTCACGAATGCCCCTACTACGAATCACAAGACGACTATATATATTTAAGAATATTGTTAACATGTCAAGTATGTACCATGTGGGCGCATTCCTTCCCTCAATACGGTATTGCTCGGACAATGGAGCTATGACCTCGGCTATGACCGCCTGGAATGGAGTAAAAAGGCTGCTGGAGGATCCCAACTGTGCACTGACAAATTTCGATCACTATTGGCTGTTATATGAAAACGTACAATAGCTGCAAATATTAAACGAAGATATAAAGTGTAAATGGGTTAAGCGACTGTTTGAGAAATAAATTGTGAATTGCCAATAATGGCTAGCGTAGGTATAGTAGCTACCATATGCATATTTTTTTATTTATTTAATATAATGAAGCACTACGAGGCAATTATATATCAACAAACACCACCACAGTAAGCTGAATGTAATGACAGGAGCCACTGCACTGCATGTATGTCAAACAAAAATTCAGATAGTTTTATCACGTTTACAACGTTTACGACGACTTTCCGACGTTGAATGAATACCCCTAATTTGAATAAACAATGAATAAACAATAATTAACAGGAATGTGTCCTCCTCTCCTGTCTCCTCTTATGTCTTCTTGTACTAAAGTTATGAGTTTCCGCATATTTATCTTTGTTTCTTCCTAAAATCCATTTCGGGCAGCTCATCTATTGGATTAATTCGCTTTTTATATATTTTCCTTCTTCTAGATATCTTACACAATATCATATACATATCCAATATATCCATTGTATATAAAAAATCACTTAACTGCGAATCCATTCTTTACTTTACTCTACTATAAAAAAAAAACAATAGTGAAATTACAATTGACATCAACTTTCCGTCAAATTTGAATTTAATTTCAGGATAATTCACCTACATCGGTGATTTAATTAACGTCAATTAACTTCAATTATGTTTTATTAGTAAGATTTTTCATTTAATCCATTGATTAAAGATAACTCACACTTTATTTACGTTTATAAATACGGCTGATAGTGCTTTTAATTGACCATTTAGATGAGCTTTTATTTCAACACTATGCCCCAACTAGCGTTACATAATTTAACCTAATTAATTTGTATAATGATCTAAAACCTAAGTAAATCGAAATAAAATATATATCCTACATGTATCAGACTCCTTTGAGTGAAAAAAAATTAATCAGTTGAATATTTTACATATTATCGTAAATTGTTATTGAAACATAGATACCTATGCAGCCCATATCAAATTCATTAACACATTATAAGGATTGCGCGAAGCTATGCATTTTTTTAAATGACTAAACCCAAAAAAATTTACTTACAACATTAAATAGAGAAATAGATAATAGATAAGCTTAACCGCGTTTGTTACTTGAATAGCGCCTTTATAAGACTGATCTAAGTATAGGTACCAAATTGAATGTTTTTTCTGTTTGTCACAAACGGTTGAGTTTAATATTATCAGGGTTCGTAATATGTATTATGTTTTATTAGGTTTGAGTTTGTCATATATACGTAAGCTAAACGCGTTTGGAGTTTCTATGAGGGTGTTTTTAGTATCGAATTATTTTTTGTCTTTGAATTTCAGGGTTGTCAATGACATATTATAAATTAAGTACAAATACTCTGAAATCCAAAAGGCTTAAAATAAGCAAGGGGCATTTTGAGCATTTTGAGCTCTTTGCACGAATATGAGACCACCGTACGTAACGTATTTTCACTCAAATAATAAAATACTAAAGGGCCGACCAGAATGCGTATCTGTAGCTGAGTGAAAAGTTAAAAACAAGCCAACCCGTAAACGCTTACACAATGTGCATCTTGGTGAATCTAGCGGTATTCATGCAACGTAGGAAAGTCATTGTAAACTTGCGAAAATTATGACGTGGTACTGTGAACTGTCAAATTTTGTAGGGGAAATCTTTTCCAACAAAATCGGAATTTTCCCACAGGAATTGGTTGTATTAACTAAGATGGTGACGTTAAACTTTTGAAATGCTATTTTGACATTTAAACATTCACTTTCATACTATGCGCTTAACTGAACAAAATTGTATCCATAAATAAATTACTAAAATGAGAATGAATACAGTGGGTTACCGCATTATATAGTGGTGCAGTTTTAGGGTCATTCGTGAAATGTCGTCGTGAAATTACAATCTTTCGCACGTAATAAAATTACGACTTTGCATGAATACAGTTGAATTCAGTTGTTTACCACCTTATGTCCCAAACACATGTGCAGTATTTTTGTTTGGCATACATACCGTGAGGTGGCCTCTGTCATTAAATTCCCAGGTTACTGTGGTAGTGGGCAAATTTTACATGTGTTCACTCCTATTGAACACTGTATGTTGTATCTTTTCTGCAAGTGTTAATTGTAAAAATGTAAACATTATTATTTATTGCTCTGTATTTGCTGCTATTATTTCGCCCAGAACCTCCTTGGAGTTTTCCATTTTAATTTCAGAGTCGATAACATTTGAATCCGGAACCGAAGGTTATGCATATCCCGCTTCCTCTGTTTTCAAACGCCAGTTGTCAAACGTAATTCGAAAACTTAGTGAGAACACCTTTTTGGTGAAAATGCAAATAAGCTCATTTGAACCTCAGTGAGAAAGTAGTATTAAATTGGGTTTCAGCCAAACTCAGCGTTCTTGAAAGTGAAATTGTATGGAGAAATGTTTCACGTTTAGGCTGAAACGCATGATGAAAGTTTCACAGTCAAATAAAAGTTGAAAGAATAGTTTGAGAGAGAAACTCAATCACACATTTCGCATACAAGGATTGCACTTAATTTTTTATTTAATTATTTTTATAAAAAAAAAAGTGAAACGGAGCAATTCATTTTCGGAGTTCTCTACTCCGCGAAATAAGCGAACGTACTTTGTAAAATCTCTTATCAAACATACCCAAATGTGACAACCATGGCGTTTAATGACAGCTGTCAGAATTCTTTTGTCAGCCTTTGTAGTTTTCTTGCGTTCGATATATCCACTTCGGATTATAGAAATTTCTAAGAAAAATGTCTGGATATCTTGCACGAAAGGGACCTCTTGTATTCTGTAAGTAAAGATAATTTTTAAATGTTCAAATCAAAACTAAATAAAAGGAATTTAAAATCAAAAAGCACCAGAAATTTATATTCAAAATAACGTGAAAAAATTGTACATTACATAACACATTTGTATTACAGCAAATTTGGGCAAATGGGCATATAACCTTTCTGGATTCAACCAATACGGTAAGTAAAACTATTTATGTCCTCCCTTAAATCAGATTACACGTGTATTATTTACATTTTCAAAAAATAGGTTTGCACCGAGATGATTGTCTCTATGAGAACGATGATGTCAAGGAGGCAATCAGACGCCTACCCCGTCAAATTTACGACGAGCGCAACTACCGCATCGTGAGGGCTTTACACTTGTCACTTACAAAGACCATTCTGCCAAAAGAGCAATGGACTAAGTACGAAGAGGATGTGAAATACCTCGAACCATATTTGAATGAAGTTGTAAGGGAGCGTGAAGAACGCGAAGATTGGGTCAAGAATCATTAAGTTGCGCTAATAGAAATACCTAAATAAATTAACTCTGTAAATTAAATAACGTCGTTCTAAATGGAGATTTGAATCGCGTCAATGCAAAACATTCGTTGTACACACTTAATTAGTTGATTTTGGTAGGCACAACGGACTAATCAATACTGCTGTTGCTGATCATATCGATGAATTTCTTGGGCAAAAAAATAGGATTATCCTCAGATATTACGTAGGGTATCTTCAAAAACTTGAAAATGGTTGTTTTCAGATATTTAATAGATTTATTGCATAATTATGAACAGAGATCAAGTCACAGATCTTACTTGATCTCTGATTATGACTGCTAATCAAAACAGGCGCCGGCTAAAACAACGTGAACGCATTCCCTTTGTTGACAACACCTTTGAATATCTTAATTCTTAACGGAGTTACATATATATTATGTGAGCAAAGCCTATTTTCATACATAAGAGCCCCATAAGTGGGTATGCTGTACTCTGTAAGCAACAGTATTACTTCACCTAAGTACGTTTTATTTTGGTCTTATATCTTCCGTAACTACACGTCGTATCTTCCGGGTTAATCATTAGATTAATACAGCTCAAGAAATTGAAATTATCTTCTTTTGAGTGCAGTCCCTGTCACTTATCAGACGCATCCTCGGGTGGCCGTGCGGCTGGAGGAAATGCAGGGTATGTAGGATATGATATACCACTCACGGACAAAAATTAGCTAGAGGTAGTCATCTAATAAAACCTATCCAGACGGCAGCGGAAGAATTTCATAGCTGCTCTGACATTCGTAAAACAGGCCATAATTTCAAGGGTAAGTCAGGCGTTGAATAGAGATCGTGACGGATGATCCGGGAGGCCAACGGCACCTCTAAATCACGTACTCGATACTGATAGTCCCGAGACCTACGGGTATCTGATAAATCGGAACGTGCCATCCAGGTTAAGGGGTTGTGCTTTGGCTTAATCACGGTAAAACCGTTTTGTTTCTAAGCAACCAAAAGCCTCCGAAAGGAATGATTATACTGTTGCGGACCATGCTCTACAAAAAAAAGACAACGATGTTCGCATCTACACCTGCAATGTCAGAACACTTAGCAGAAAAGATGCAACCGATTAACAAGGGGGTGGTCTAAACTGACACAAAGATCTAAAAAATACAAAGGGACGGGCAAAAGGATGATAAAAACCCCTTGAAATCTACGAACTGCGAACAGAAGCAGGAACTTTGTTTGTCAAGAGTGTAATGCTTCGAAGATATTAAAGAACGCATTGTAACAATCCGCATAAATACCAAATTTGGCAACACAAACCTTATATGCGCTTACTTTCTGACGGAGGAAAATTATGTGTCAACGAGTTCCTGGACAAAAGCTGCTTTAACCGAAGTACGTTGTTAAAATCATGATGGGAGATTTTAACGCAGAGGTAGGAATAGGGGACACTATTAGCAGTTTTGTTGAAACAACATCGGGTAACTGACTTAGGCTAATTGACATCGCTGCGAAACGAAATGCCACGATTGCCAGCACACAATTTCCTCAACTTCATATTTGTAAGGGTCATGACATGATACTCTACAGACCAACGGTCAAAAAATTTTACTAACATTGACCGAACATTTCCAGGGCTAACATTAACTCAGACCAATATCTTGTTGCAACTAAATTAAGACATCGAATGTCCACCAGCTCACAACAAATAAAAAAATTTAATGTTGAAAGAGAGCAATCGCAAAAGACCACCAAGTCATTTGCAGGCTTTATTTAAAATAATAAAACGAACAACATTTCCGTAAACGTATGCGAATTGCCGAAACCAATGGAAAGTGTTGCTTCGTTCATTCGAAATCTTCGCAGAAGCGATTGCATTAGATGAAGATGCGAAGAAACTTATTTGGATGCTACACTTTGCTGGGCCCAAGGTTCAAACAGTCTATGCGTCCTTACCAGACAAAGACGCAAGAGGACCCTTGGCGTCCGGCTACTCGAAATTTGAAACATGTGCGTATGATAGAGCAGTGTCAAAATTGTGAACTTTCTTCGAGCCTAAACAAAATGTATCCTTTGAGCAACATACAACTTTCTGAACATTAAATAGCCTGTAACTAGCGCTAGTCTGTGATGTAAATTTAATTGTTGGTAAAGGATTTTTGAAAAGTGTGGAGGTTAAAATTTAAGTTGTTGCTAAAAATTATTATTATTAGCTTACTTACTTAAGTGGCGCTACAGTCCGGGATGAACCTGGGCCTCAACCAACATGCCTCTCCAATTAGCCCGGTCCTTAGCTAACTGCCTCCAGTTGCGCACTCCAAGTTGGTTGAAGTCGGTTTCTACTTGTGCGCGCCACTTAAGGCGAGGTCTTCCTCTACTGCGTCCGACGTCTGGCTGGGAATCGAAGACTCTGCGAGAAGGAGTGTTGGTGTCCATTCTTTCTACATGTGCTAGCCATCTTAAACGTCCAATGCGGAGTTTTTTTGACTAGGGGTATGTCGCTGTACAGCTCGTATAGTTCGTGGTTGAATCTTCGTCTCCAAAGCCCGTCAACGCAAACAGGACCGAAGATTTTCCGAAGAATTTTTCTCTCGAATCGACCAAGGATTTCTTCATCCGCTTTTGATACGGTCCATGCTTAAAACAAGAACAAAAACATATGGCGGGCTGTGCCAGCACGACCCATGATTCAACTAAACAGATATCGTCTTTGGGTTTTTATTTTTGTTTCATTCTGCGCATCTATGTCATCGACGCTCATGGCAAAAATGCAACATGTATAGTCCGTACCAAATCAGTTGCCTAACGGCCGATTGCGCAGAGAGAGGATTTAAGAGAAATTTAAGATATTGTAAAATAAATTTTAAGAGACCTGCGCAGTGATTGGCCAACTGATTTGGTACGGACTATAATGATAATATTGTATAGTAAGCGCCAGTAGTGAATAATAGTGCGAAGATGTGTGTATGTGTGTTTGAGTTAGTGTTTGCACATTAAATTAAATAATGGCGTTTTCCATTGGGAAAAAAATCAATTTTTTTTTTGATCTAAAGACCGATTTTGACAGTTGTTGTGTTCCATTGGGCGAAAAATTTGATTTTTTTTTATCAGAGATCAATTTTGCAAATCTGAATTTTTCGGCAGATTTACCAATACCAATACAAATGAAAGCTGTCAGTTTGACAAGAGTGATTTTCATTTTGTTTTTTTACTACAGTTGTGATGTAATGGATATAGACACAAAAAATAAAGTTATACGTGAACTATTAAATTGATTGAATGAATTAAATGAAGATAATTTCTGTATTTTCAAATGTTTGTTATGTTTTTAATGTTGGCAGACACGAAATGACACCAATACAATGACAAATAAAATAAATCTGAATCGTGTTCCATTGACACTCAAAAAGATCAAATTTCAGATCAAAATCAAGATTTCCCAATGGAAAACGCCATAAGTTTGTTGTGGCAACGGAAATTGTAGCAACGGAAAAAAGAAAGGAAGGTTGGTTTGACAGTTTCATGAATGAAAGAGTAGTACATTAAGTCGAAAAGTCGTGTTTACTTATAGCGTTTTCGATTGGGATACAAAAAGCACTCTTTTTATACTCTAGAGCACTTTTATTACTCTAGAGCAATTTTTTCGTTTTCGATTGGGATACAAAAAGCACTCTTTTTTTACTCTAGAGTACTTTTGAAGAATCTGGATTCCAAGTCAGATTTACACCAACATGCACCAACACAAAAACATTTAACATCTGACTTATGTCAGTTTGAAGTTTGAATTTCGCAGTTTGATTTGTGTTTTTTGTTATTTCTGCGAAAACTATAATTAGAAACTAAAATATTTTTGGATAATCATGTTCTAAAATTCATAAGCTTTGTTTTGACACCAACTCGCCAATGGTTGAATTTATAAAAAAGCCGCAATGAGTAAAAGAAAATTTCATATGATGGTTTTCATTGATAGCTAATAGCTATAATTGCGACCTAAAGATAAACAATAAGCTGTCAAATGGCACACTTCCACACATACAAAACCAGAGTAACCTCTTTAATGTTCGATTGGGACGGGTAAAATCTGAAATCTGAGAGTAAATCTAAAAATCCCAATCGAAAACGCTATTAGTTAGTGATGTGTTTTGATTATTGGTAGAGTTTCTATAAAGCTGTACATTATAAGCTAACCAGGTAACTAACTAATGTTGACATTTGCGTTTTATTATTAGTAACGTCGAGTATCATTTTTTTTAGTTTCTATTGTTTATTTATTGAAAATATTGCTAATATGGATAAACAATAGAACAAACCTTATTTACTCAAACGTCTCATCGTGGGTTGCCAGAATTTAGTTAGTTTTAAGGGCCCAAACCACAAAAAAATGTAGCCTAATATCGTTGCCCAGAAAGAAGCCCAAAAATCGTTGAAAATATGTAATTCAGTTCTCATATTTTATTATAAAACAGGTACACTTGTATTATGTTTATTTAAGTAAACAAAACTTAAACAAAGAAAAAAAAAAAATAAACAAAATATCACAATGAATACTTATCATTATGATACACAAACTTAAACAAATACATCACAAATTAGTTATTATTATTGCTTTCTTTGATAAGAAAATATTCATTGTCATCATCATCATCATCAGTAGCCTCTGTATAAATTTCTGATGTAAATTTGCTGATCATTTCCTATGTTGGTATAAAATTTTTACAACAAATATTTTTAACATTCGAATTGATGCGTATGCGCATCGAGAGATTCCGTTGACAATCCGTTTCGCGGTTTGGTCTTAATTGAATTCATAAATGAAAACGATCGTTCTACTACAGTATTTCTCACTGGAACTTTTAGCAATTGTATTGCAAATAAAACTTAACTCCTTGAAAAATTGCTTCATTGGACCCATTTCTTACGTTAGATAACACCAAAGATTATGAATTCTATACAGATTACGCACTCCATATAAGAAAAATTGTTGTTTTTGTTCTTGTTTTTCATGTGTTTTCATGCACACCGCCCGCCCGTACCATGAAGCTACTGAGCAAAAGTTTCTGTTTTTTGTTCTCAATGCGTCATCTGTATAGAATTCATAATCTTTGATAACACGTAAGCCAAAAAATGTTCAATATTTTGTGATATCTCAACGTAAACACAATTTTCCAGTCAAATAATATTGATTTATTTCACTGATCTTCCAAAATATCGTCGTCTGCGGAAGCATTTCGATCGGAAGTTCTCTGAATCCGGGACATGTACGATTTAAGCAGATACTCTGACTGAAATTCCGAATTTTTGTAAAACGATATGTAGCCCAAAATTGTGTTGGGCGCTCATGGAAGAAATTTCTATCGTTTTTTTAAGTAAAAAGATAGCCCAAAATACGACAAAGCGTCAATCTGGCAGCACTGCGTATTCCGTAATCACATTCATTCCTCTCAACCGGCTTGTAAAGAATTTAATAAACAAACAGAACTTTTTTCAAAAACAAATAAAAACGGAACGAACAAAAAATAAATAAATAATCGATACTCATTACTAGAAAATTATTACAATTTACAAACTAAACACTCTTAAACAGCAATTAATCTCCTTATAGAAAAATCTATAAAAATGAATTCCTAACAACCAAATTTATTAATGCACCTGTAATTTATGTTCCATAAAACAAAATCCAAATGACAGACACAGTCCACTGGCCAGGGTCATTTCTCACTTCGTTACCTGCTGTTTACATTTGCTGGACGCCAGACAAGGGAAACTATATACTTGATAGATAAAGAAAACGACATGATTACCAACATTAAAATTGAAAATATTTCGATATCAAACACAAAACGATGACAGCAATATACACTCCCCAATCTGACAAATAGGAATGACAGAGATAGTCGTCAAGAAAGAAATGGCGATTATGTTCCATTACCATCCGTTCACTTACAAATTACTTGTCTGAGCAATGTAGTGAAAAGAAAGCCAAAGTTTGGACTGGTCCCGATTTTTGTATTAAGTTATTTAATAAAAATTGTCTTAAAATTATCAAAATATAGTGGAACACTTTATACCGTGTATTTAATATCCATTCGACTATCATTTTAACCCATAAGTCATCCAAATATCGCATAATTCCGCCGTGAAAATAGTCGGTGCATTTTTTGGTGAAGAAAAAAAAAAGCAGGAAAAAATTGTAAAATGTGTACCCAATGCAGAAAACCAATAAATCTATAGGTACGAGAAATGAAGAGAAAATCAAAACTAAAATGTACACGTACATTTGTTAGAGCTGTGCCCCTTTGTCTCAGGAAGCATTTCGTAAAAGTGTTGAATTCGATTAAAAAGAAAAAAACTAGTCTACTTTGATTTCGGGGGAAAACAACTTAACGTCATGGGAGTACAATCTAAAATGGGGAAAATCGGAATACGAAAAAAAAAATGCATTAATCTGCTTGTGCGTGTGGCTTGAGTATTAATTCGAATTTCTTGTTTGTTTTTTCTAGTGACACCGAATACCGATGTGTATGAGATTCAGCGTAGAACATCTAGAGATATAAAACATGGGCAAGCGTATTGCACCAGAGCCCCATACTGCGGCAGTGAATAGTGTAAGGAAGCGTAAGCGGGTTTGTAATGACAACCAGGACACCAAGTTGGTTGACACAGACAAAACGCCAACAGACTCCAGAAATGCGAATAAACATCCAGCCCAGTTAGATGAAACTAACTCGCCAAAGCCAGTCTACCACTTGCGTCCGAGTATAATTAATCACATAATACTTGAGGATATTGCGAATAAGAAGTGGCGTGTTGGCAAGCCTATAGGTATGTTGCACACTGTATGCACTATATAAATAGAATGTACTGCAGAGGAATAGTATCCTTGTTTGCTTTACATTAAAAAAAAAAAACACTTTACTTGATGTAAGACAGCTTATATCTAGCGCCATGTGAAGCGAATGCGTACTAAGACAAGCAAATTGACCACGAACATCAATCTAATTCGTTAATTTGTTTGTTTTTTTAGGAAAAGGAAACTTTGGGGAGATATTTTTAGCCTCAGACAATGTGTCAGTACCAGTGACAAATGAAAATGCAAAATACGTGGTGAAAATCGAGCCGCACTCGAATGGCCCTTTGTTTGTTGAGATTCACTGTTTGCTAAATACAGCTAAAAATGGTAAGTGCAAGGACAACATCGCTGCTCAACATGCAACTAATACAAACGTTTTGTTTAAATTGAAGGTGAACATCCACTGCCGCCAGGAATGCCTGAGTTCATTGCTTCGGGGTCTCATTATTTTGGCAATTCTCGTTATCGCTTCCTCGTGTTAAAACGTTTCGATCGAGACTTGCACTCAATTATCAAAAACAGACGTGTTAGTCAAAAGTGTGTTTTGACATTGGCTCTACAAATTCTCTATGTCCTGCAGCATTTACATGACAAGGGTTATTGTCACAACGACATCAAAGCACAGAACCTTATGATATCAAAGTGTACTCTGCGGAAAAGTCAATTGCAGCACTTCGGTAACACGAGCCCAAATGGTGGTCACGATAGTGAAGTGGCTAGCCAGAATGATGGCGAAAGTGGCAGTGAAAATAGCGATTGTGACAGTGGGAACAGTTCCAATGAAGAAGAAGAGGAGGAGGGCGATGAAGAGGCAGAGAAAGACGATGAAGAGGGTGATGTGGAAGATGATGATGATGATGAAGAATACAAATGCGAAGATGATATTTACAAAACTCCAGTTAACAGGAAGCAACGCTCAAAAACCATCATCCAATATAGTGGGTCGAATCCTGTAAGTTTTTTTTTGTTGTACTGCATTTGAGAGGACCTTTTCACGAGCATTTATTTTCTTAGGTACGTTCGTGCAGGAGGGATAAACGTAACTCAATATATGACGAAATGGTGAAATCCCACTACCTGAGACCTGCGAAGCGAATCAGTTACTCTGAGTTCTTTAATGAAGACAACTCCAAGGACAAGGATGACGATGATAAAAACTGTAGCTTTTATTTACCAAATCATATAAAACTAAAAAATGCTTCCATGAAAAAGCAAAGGGTCAAGAAGCAAATTAATGAGTCCTCCTCGTTCGAGTCTATCGATGACGCATCCGACGATGAGATTATTACCGAGGAGCGCGTATTCCTAATCGACTTTGGTCTAGCGTCGAAATTTATCGATAAGGGAGTTCACCGACCGTTTGTAATGGATCAGCGTCGGGCACACGACGGAACGCTAGAATTCACTTCTCGAGATGCACACATGGGAGCCCACTCACGACGCAGTGACCTCGAGTGCTTGGGTTATAATTTACTCTTTTGGTCGCAGGGCCATCTACCGTGGAAGGATGCGGCGGCACAGCATCAGAACGAGCGAGTACACTGGATCAAGGAGTACCTTATGAAGGATGTTAGGGAAATGCTGAAGCACATCTATGGCAAACCAGTTCCTAAATATTTGGGCGAATATTTGCAATATGTTGGATCATTGGCGTACCATGAACGACCCGATTACGACAAGTGCCGTCGTATCTTCGAACGTGAGTACATCTCGCTGGGCCACGACCTGAAAGAAATGCGGTTAAGTACCGAAGAACTGATTCAGACGTCGGTTAAGGTCAAGGATGAAATTGAAAACAACAATGTTCTCGAAATGAAGAACATTAAGAGTATTATGAAAAACTTGAGCGTTATCATGCCATTCCATGAAAGTACACTATCAAATCGAGTATCACCCAAGAATCTACGCTCCAAATCTTCCAAGAAGAAGTCGGCGAGGAAGAAGTTCTCATGGACAGAGATTTTGTCACAGGATCCCGATCAAATTGCCAGAGAACGTGCCGAGAAAGAATTTGATCGAGAGCCAAGCATAGACACTCCACTTATACGTTACAAGGGCAATCCAACATATGCCATTCTGGAGATCCAAAACCGACTGAAACTCAAAGATCGCATAGATGCTTACGTTCACTATCCAGATAGCACGGATGACGAAACTACACTATCAAACACTAAAACATGCTCTATGAAAAAGCGAACCATACTGCCCATCATTAACGAAGTGGAAACCGAAACGAATGTAAATTCTAACTTAAGTAATAGTAAGGCTGGTGCAGGAGCGCCGTCCAGGTCCACCCGAACAAAAGCTGGTCTAAAAACCTTTGTCAACAGCCAGCCAACAGGCAATACTAGTACAAAGCGGAGACCGGACAACTCATCGCATCTACCAACAACCACCAGCGCCACTACAACAACAACCATAACAGAGAAGCAGCAGCGTCGTACTAGGCGCTGTCTCATCAAGACTGGCAGCACAGGCGACTTTACGACATCGGATGAGTCTTCATGCAGTAGCATTAATTCAAACGGCATCGCCATACCTAATAACCAAGCGGCAATCAATATAAAAAAGGGAAAAGCACCAGCAAATATCGGTGGAGTCGGCAGAAGGCGAAAGGTTAACCGCAGCGATCGCAGCTCCAGCACCGACCGCAGTTCAAATAATTCCTCTTCAAATCCATGCAGCGGCAATGACGACGAAGACAGCAATTGCAGCGAGAATGCTGCCATGCTCTTTAGTCCAAAGCTGACGCGAAAAACAAAACTTAGAATGAAAATTATGAACGCTAAAGACGATTCCATTATCAATTTAGATAGCAGCATCGAGAGCGTAGATGTCGTAGGGGCAAGAAGGCGAAAGCGTAGCATACCCAAAAAACGGAAAAGTTCTACCAAGGGTGAGTTAATCATTGTTAGGTAAAACTTTACAAATGTTTTGTGGCTTTGATGATGCTCCATGTTGTATCATAATTGACATTATGTGTACATTTTTTGTTGTTGTTGTTGGTTTGTTTGTACAAAATTCGATGTCCATTGGTTTACCGGTGATTGAATGATCGCACTCACATATGATCATATGAAACAAACACAAAAAAATGTTTCATTTTCTCGTGCTTGCAGACGACTGCTTCGAGGACGATATGATAGGCGAAAGAGATTTGCGAACATTCAAGAAACGGGCACGCCGGGGCTGAATCGATTTCACATAGACACACCCATATATAATATATAAATCTTGCTAAAGAAAACAAATACTGTTTCTACATACTAGTGATAATTATTGAGTGTAAGATACATGTATCTTCAGTCGTGTACGTTCACATTATTGGTAAAAAAAAAAATTATTAATTACGATTATGCTAAATAAGGCCTCTATTAACAAAATTGTACACTTTGATGCGGTATCTATCCATCAAAAGCCTATAATATATTTAATTAGTATCTAGATATAATACACCAATAACGTAAATGAATTAAAAAATCATGAACAAATGCAAATGACTTTTTATTACTTCGTACAACACCGATGTGGGGAAAAGTTGGAGTTGTATGGATAGTTTGGTTTCTGTTGGAGTGTTTGAAGCCACCTTGCATGGGCTACTGAAAATCTCGGAATACTCAAACGACACATGTTGGTTGCAACACTTTTTGCTTCTCTTAATTCAATTCCTCATCGTCAAGCAGAGGTAAAATAGACCCAGTCGATAGCGGCAGAACTCTACAGTTGAAGCCCACGGTCGGTGTCGTCAGAATTTTTATTCAAATGTAAGTGTTCGTAATAGACAAAGATCCGCCACAACCGATGTGCTAGGTTTCTCGTGCCCACTAGGAAGAAAAACCTGATTTGATATAGAATGCCGACAGATTCTCGCAGACGAGACCTGTCATTGAGCGTTATAGACAAAGAAGAAGCGAAGAGTGGAGCACACTTGAATCTGCGGATATGGAAGAACCACTTCTGCAGACAATAACGAAAAATCTTCCATTGTCAGGCAGAACGAACCATTCAATATTGTCGGCTACAAATCACCCGACCTAAGTAAAGTGAGGATAGCAATATCTAAACATAAGGCTAACAAGGCTGCATAAAATGACGACCTTCCTGTCAAGCTTTATAAAGCCAGTGGAGATGATTTGGTAAGTAACATTCACATTTCAACATAAAGAGCCAACACCCGAGGCACAATCTTCCATAAAACGGCGCAACTACTACCATACGCTGACAATATTGATATCATTTGTCCGACTCAACGTGATGTCATAGACACGTTTGCCAGATTAGAGAAGAAATGGACAAAAACGGGTTAGCAGTAAATGAGCAAAGAACAAAAAAATAGGCATTTTATGGTGTGGGACTAATTGCTAGGGGTTGGGCAAAATCCTCATCTTTCAGTCCTTCTCGCGGGCGCCCACCTGAAAATGACTGATCAGCATGCCTGTTTAGTGTCAGCCAAGGGTCCCACTTAGATATTGACAGTGCGCTGTAACTCGTTGCAACGCACGATCAAAAGCGGGAACTATAAGTTTGAGGTGGGAGAAAACCCGTAAACCCAAATCCAAGGTGGAACAGCAAACGCCGAAGGATGCATGGCTAAAAAGGGAGTTTGCGAATTTCGGATACCGGGCTACCTCCGATCTCAAGATAGCCTTCCAGTGGTTAGACGGGTAGACCACGGGCGATTAATAAATCCCGCCTACTCGTGGGAAAAATTGAAGTACCTATAGAAAAAAACATAGAGAATGATGCCTCTACAAATCTACAAATGCATCAACAACTAGGGATGTTTTAGAACACCCTGTCGATAACGACACGACACGACACCTGCCAATCGGGAAGGGTCACAAATCAGCGATTTCGAGATGATGAGTCTAGAAGAGAAATTGTCTCATCTGAGCGACTCAACCTCGGAATCAAGTACTGTATACAGCATCAGTATACTCTCGGATGAATTGCATCCGGAATCAGACGTGCCGGGGACTCCTGGCAAATCGGCTCAAACTGATTCCAAGCGCATCAGGTTCACGCCAGCGGAACAGCGTCGTTTCAACAGAGCGCTGAAACAGGGTAGCAGCATAGAGCAAGCCCGCATCATTGCAAAAACAAAAGATGATGCTCTTCAAGAAGCCAAACGCATGACATCTGAGGACAACACACCACCTCAGTCCGAAGCGAAACGAGCTCGCACTGGGAAAACAACCACCTTTAGAGATATAGCGAGATATGTCGGAATTGGTGTCGTACCAGTCGATATCGATCGCAATCCTCTCACAAATGAACAAATGGTTCAGATACAAGAGAGGATTATGGACATCACGATCGAACTGCGCGACGGGGATGCAAAGCCAGCTTTCCGCGGGACAACTTTCAAAGCCGGATGGCTCTTGTTAGTATGTGCGGACATCACCACTTCAGAGTGGATGAAAACCAACTTTTTCAAACTGAAGGATAAATCCGAGTTGGAAGTAAAGCTTGTGGGAGAGAAAGACTTTCCGAAACCACATGTTGTCAGAGCTTTCTTCCCGCAGAGTACCGGAGTCACGAATGAGAGGATACTGGCAATACTAGACGGTCAAAACAAAGACCTGAATACGAGAACGTGGAGAGTTCTGCAAAGATCGGACGAGAAAGACGTCGCCCACATGGTCTTTGCAATTAACGAGTGTGCGATGCGTAGGCTTGCGGAGCTCAAGGGGATGGTCTCATATAGATTTGGACAAATCAAGATCATCCTTAACGGATCCGACAAGTCTGCAATTCAGGCCCAAAAAAATTGTGACACTGATACAAAGAGAAAGTCGTCACAAAAAACAAGCACCAGCTCGTCGCAACCAGTAGCCAGTATTAGTACTGCCACCGGAAGCGATGTAAAGAAGACTGGCTCACTGCCTACGACAGTATCGCCAAACGGGGGTTCGGAAACCCCCTTCATTGGACCTGAACCCTTCTGTGCAATCCCCAAATTAGCCATAAATCTGGTCATAAAAAACTGGGAACAAAACAAATGTTTTTCATACTGGGGAAACATCACAGGCCAAAAGAGCTATTCAGCCCTTCAAATCAGATGCCAATAAGATACTAAATCTTCGCAGGCACGATATCAAAAACTTAGTAGGCTACCTAACTGGTCATCACGGTCTGCGATATCACCTAAATAAAATGCATCTAGTCGACTCACCGGAGTGCAGACTATGTCTAGAAGAAGACGAAACAGCCGAGCATATTATATGTGAATGCCCGGCCCTTTACGGTATGAGAAGGGAAGCTTTCTTCAGGGAATTTTTAAGTCCCGAAGAACTGAGAAAATCTTCGGCTGATTCAGAGTAATTTCACTAAAACGCATTTCACTAAAATACATCTCAACGCTTGTATAGTTATACAGTGAATAAGTATTTATACAGCCTCTATTCAGGGTCGCACAATTTCTTATTCATAACATATTTCCCCATCCATTATAGTTATACAGGGTTTGTGTCAAATAAATTAACAAAAAGCTCGGCAGAGTTACCAAGGGATCATTTTTATGGTTGGGAAACTCATGGTGACAATTTTATTTTCTTTATTTTTATAACATATTGATGACTTATGTTGACTCAATAACATCGTTTACAATGTTGAGACTGTAGGTAAAAAAGAATTGCCATTTTAACAAATTAAACAGTGAAACACAACTACTAAAACTACACAACTACTATGTCTAGAAGAAGACGAAACAGCCGAGCACATCATATGTGAATGCCCGGCCCTTTACGGTATGAGAAGAGAATCTTTCTTCAGGGAATTCTTAAGTCCCGAAGAATTGAGGAAATCTTCGGCTGAAAGTATTATCAGCTACATTAGGAAAGTAGAAGCGCTACTAACCTAAAAAGCATCTGACGGCAAGCACAATAGATCTTTTAGGTCGATGTGTATACTACTGCTTAGGCATGTCAGAATTAAAAAAAAAAAAAAATTAAGTAAATACATTTCTTTAATCGCGTCAACACAAATAAAAAGTTAAGTGTTGGTTTGCCGTATGTGCATATGAATTTAAATAACGTATAAAATGATTCTGAGCAAATGTTTTAATAAATAATAAACTAGAAGAGGCTGAGCTTTAAGGTTATTATGATTTGAAAAAAGGTATTCTAAGTAAAACTTGATAAAAAAAATGAGAAACTTCTATCGATCCCTTTAATTTTATTTGAACCGTAAACTTTCAATTGCGATTTCCCAAAAAAGTGGAAATCGCGTATGCGTCAAACCAATTCTCAGCCGACGATAAGTCAGTCTTCTAGAGGTTTCTTAGGACGGGTAACTCACTATTACAGGTCTGCAATATATTTCAATGATTTTTCCTTCCAGCGAACCTAAAAAAAAAAACAAAAAAAAAAATGTATGGCCAACTCCCTCACGTCAGTTTTGAATTCACATTTCAAATCCTTTTCGAATAACAATTTTATTGAATTAAAAGTGAAGCGAATATTAAAAATGTTCAGTTGATGGATATATCTCACTAATAAAACAAAGAATCTGTGAAATGACACCCTTAATACAACGAGAAACAAGAATCACTCTCGTTTATGCAGAAATCTGGAATTAATATTCGAAAATATCAATATATCAAAAAACACTACAAAAAATTATTAAGAGTTCAAAAACGACTTTAACAATTCATTCACGAAACACACTCATTGTGCGAATCCAAGCACAAAAGTTTATTCCTATAGCCTGTTCATTTTAATTCGACTATTCTACTATTTCGTGTATAGCTTTGTCTCGCTTATTTTTGACAGGTTTGTTTTATACCTATCGCTGCAGTCGAAGCAAAAACGAATTTCGAAAACCGACTGCACAGCTGACTGTTTGCAAAAATGTTGTCTTTGTTGTAAATTTATTTGTATAACTTTTGTTTGTTGTTCAATATGGAAAAAAACTGAAAATCTTTTCACATATCTTCCAAAAGAAATGTGGAGTAATATTTGTCGCCTGTGTTCCAGCAGGGGTGATTACGATGTATTTTCAATTATTCCATCGTATTTACATGCCAGCCCTAATGAGTTTCTTCTGTGGCAGAAGCCAATAAACAAACTCTTAGAGGAGACGACTGGTTTATCGGTAATTACATGACATACTTCCAAATCCAAATATCTACAAATGTATATATATCTGATGGTTTCTATTAAAGATTGACGTGGACGATGGCTTGCCCCAGAAGATGTGTGCGTTGTGCATTTCATATCTCAAACATGCGGCAACATTTCGACAGCAGGCTATTAATAATGCCGTTAGCCTGAAGGCCGTTTCTGCATTAAGTGGAAGAAACAAGTCTAGTTGCAATGCAGCCCCATGCATAGCAGACTTACATGACGATAAAGCAAGTGTTTTGATCACCGCCAATGATCTCAACTTTAGCGAAGAACGAAAGACTGACACAAATAGACTCGTGAATATGTTGAACAACCAAAGCTCAAAAATTACCAAAAGTGACGAGTCTATGAAGAAGTTCTTGCTTAACAACAACAAAGGTAACAACAGCAGTATTAAAGAGAAACTACCAGCGGGCAATGCCGACGGTATAGCTGCCGTCGTCGAGAACGAAGACGTACTGGCCATGACCTACTTAAATCTTCTTTTTGACAAAGATACTAACGCATCTGCACGCAAGACGAAGCGCCCTGGCCACCAGCAACCACTTCATCGACGCCCCCAAGGCGACAATAATTTAGCAGCTATTTTCGATGAACTGACCAACACAAGTGATACACTGGGGGAAGAATTTCAGACAGCATCTAGTGATGAGAATGAAGCATTAGATCATAAGAAAAACTTTTTTTCATATAAAGAAAAGAACTTTGAGGAAGATGATATTATGGACCTCGATGAGCTGAAGGAGGCCAACATTGCTGTTAACATTCCGGAAACTTGTAAGGAGCGAAAATGTCGGGCATGCTTTCGTCGTTTTATGTTTGAAGAGTCCTACAAGGAACACATGGACGTGTGCATCGAGTATAAGTTTTTACTGTTCATCGAAGAAATTAATCTATTGCTAGATATTCGTCGCTGTAAGGCGTTCTCTCCACACGAATTCATACGACGAATGATTTTCTGCCTCCGCAAGACATGCCAGTGGCTGAAATCGTCATGCGGCGAAATACTGCTTCCCGATCTGCTGGTAAATGGTGAGACAAAAAAACGGCTAGAAAGCGATAATAAAAACTCGACCGCAGAAATATCCTCTGGTGGTAACTCTGACGAAACAACCGAAAGGTTTGCTCAAGATGGCAATCGAACTGTTGTTGAGAGAAAGAAATCTCTATTAGATATTCTAAAACAGGATACCGAACCGTTACTACTGCCGGAAAAGTCTGCCGAAGATCCATATCTCCAACTATTTAAAACATCAAACCAATTCAACAAAAGTACTCCAGATAGAAGTACACTTGAACAAGATAAAATCTCATTTACCAAGCCAACTGACGAGAATTCAAGTCTGACAAAACCAAGAAAATTTGAAAATATTCTGACCTTGATTGAGGCTACCGACAGCAGTGTAAAACCAATCAATTCCAATGTTTTTCTTCTGCAGGATCTGGAAAAGGCAAAGATCAATGTTGACGTTCCAATTAAAACTGATGACACGATTGCAGCAACAGTCGATGAACGTTCGAATTTTTTTGAGAAATTGAAAAATGCCACATTGCCGCTATCGCAGTTTGTGCCGCCCAAGAGAAATCCATTCAATAATATTTCGTTTCCCTCATCATATACTAATATGAATTTTAGCGCACGTTGCAATACCTGCAATACTGTGTTTGAATCTGTTGCTTCTCTGGAGGAACACAACGCAAACTATCACAACAGTCACGCGGCGAAGGCCTATGATGCACATAAAACGATTATTTCGCTGTTCGAGGACGATAACGCCCATATAGAAAACGCATAGTAGGAATACCACCCTACAAATTTAGAAACAAATATTTAGTGTTTCAAAATGGCAAGATTATATATTAGTATATATTAGATATTGGATGTAACTGCAATTTACCTATTTTCATATCAATCGGTTTTCATTATAACTTTTGAGTATTAAGACAAAAAACACTGGGAAGGCAAGGCAATACATGATTTTACAACACCCGCGGAAGTTGCAGTCGATCATTGACACACAGGGTGCTTAAAATTCTGGTCCCATATGGGGACTGTAAGACGTAAGTTGTCATAGTCCTATAAAAATATGTGCAATTTTACTTGGAGCTGTACAATCCTTTGACAATCAAAGTTGAAGACTAAAAACTAAATCCTTTCTCTTTTACAGTGGTGTTTATCATATCTACCATCTTGCTTCTCAATGCTGCGAATGATTATACCTGACGACTACAACGATTCCTGTAATACACATCGCTCATCCTGTTTCACCACAACTCACGAATCTCACGAAGTTACATTATTTCTTACAATGCCGGAGACTCCTCACCGACGCGAATGGATGCAAAATGTTGCCTAGCCACCAAGGCCAAGCAATACTAGCGTATAATGGAAATCTATTCGAAGACCGCCCATATGACCATCGTACCCTTAGGCCCACCAACATGAATATAAAAACGCCGAGAGTTTAGTACTTTTATTCGTATAATTCTACGAGTTTTTATTTTACCTTAACAAGTAGACTTTCATTTATGTAGTTCACACATTATGTTTATTGTACAAATGACCTTTGTTTTAATGTATTTGTTTCATAAGTATACGTGATTTTATTTTATATTGCATTCATCTATGTTCAAAAATTAATACAAATTATAAAACGACGAAATAAAATGTTATTTACTTTTCCATATCTAAATCATGTGTTTGACTTCATTAATAATAACCATATGCATGTCACCTGATAAATGCTTTAAAAAAATTGCGTGCCATCCTAAAATTAAATTTTTAAAAATGCGCGCCTTTTTAACGACTTCAGATTTCGTGGGGGAAAAATCGAAATTTGCCAAACTACCAGGCGCCCAGAATCAGCAGCAGCTATCGATTTTGGAAATAATTCACAGTTCTCTTGCAAATCAGCTTTTGAAGTTGTTACTTACATTTCAATACCTAGAGATGTGTGCACTTGGTAGGCTAGAGTTGTGCAAAAAGTAACAAATCTAGTACAATTGTGAAAAAAATTAAAGCGCTCTCATTTGAGGTTTTCAGATTTTGGTCTCAGATTTAAGATTTGTTCTGTCCCAATCACTAAACAAGAGAAATCCTTCATTATTTGTATTGTAAGATATTCTAAATTAAATATTTGTAAGAGGGCGTGGCGATCGCTTGGGTTTTTTAAACGAACACACTCGTTGCTGTTTAACATCTTTTCTGTGAACGAGTTCATTAGCGCGCGAAAACAATCGCGGGAATACAGACATATGACACTTTCTTACTGGGAAGTGTTTTTTCGCCATTCCGTCGACGCAACCCGATCCATCGCCACCGCCACTAGAAAAAAGAAACCAAATTAATAAACGTGAAATATATTCTTACTTTCAAATCTTGAGTTTGTGTTACGTTACAGATTGGGCAAAGCCAACGTAAAAAGGGTTTGCGTCAACATCTTTATTAATTTGTAATTGCTCGAGAACGCCTTCATATCCAGCCGCCACATTTTAACCTCGAGAACGCCTTTTTATCCAGCCGCCACAGATTAAAAGAGTCAAGCAGACTTGTGTTTATGCTATTGATCCAGTTGCAGTTTGTCAATGCAGAAAGTTTCACAGGTAAGAAGAAGTTCTCGCCTTATTAAACACGCATCTATCGCACAGGAAGAAATCAAACTGATGTCGCTGCAAGAAGGACGAGAAAAATCCGACACGGGTGAAGATGATCCAGACATGAATGCCACCATGCGGGAACATATCAGCCAGCCAGGCATGCCATCGACCTCGTCAGCCATTGAAGAACTTCAGAAGCAGATGCAAGAACTTCGAGCACAGTTGGAGGCTGCTACAACTAACGCGGCTGCCGAAAAAGCGGAACGCCTCCGTATTGAGCAACTGCTCATAAGCCGTCAGCCAGACAGTTCTAGTCGCGTCTCTAATGGAGCGTTTTTAGCCGCCACGACTTCTGCCATAAACCAGGATTTGGAAAGTCGTCCAACAGCAACCACAGCCACGTGCATGGGTGCTGGAACAATCCAGTATGCACCGCACACACATTTATCGCAGTCATATCCATTCCATTTGCCGCCAGCCACGACGACAGTCATGTGTACCAGTGTCGGAACAACTAAGTACTCATCCACATCGCAGCCAACACAAAGCTTTAGAATCCCAGTAGTGCCAACATTTCTGTCGCCTCTTGGAACCACGCAACCCAGCGGTCCGCAAGCGAACCCTTCCTCACAACCATTTACGTCACCGATGTTTACAGCTAGTGCTCTATTATCGCAACCAAGTGCTCTGGGTAATGGCCGAAGACTCCACGACTTACCCGCATTCACCGGTCGACCTGAGGAGTGGCCAATGTTCTGCACCGCTTATTTGGAGTCCACCGCAATGTTTGGGTATTCCAATGTGGAAAATCTATTCCGCTTACAGAAGAGCATTAGAGGGGACGCAAAGATGGTCGTGGAAGCTCTTCTAATCCACCCAGACAATGTAGACCGCGTAATGGCAGCTTTGGAGTTTCGATTCGGTCGCCCAGAGTGCTTGTTGCATAGCCAACTATCGATTGTGAGGGAGATCGCGCCGATTCCAGAAAGCAAATTGGAAATGCTTATTCCATTCGCCACAAGGGTGCAAAACCTATCCACATTTCTGGAGTCTAGTGGAATGCATCAGCACTTAGCTAACCCCACATTGATCGACGAACTTGTTAGCAAGCTTCCAATGAGTAAGCGATTGGAATGGGCCCAACAAAGCATCAACATCAAGCCGTATCCTACTGTGAAACATTTCGACAATTGGTTAAGCGAAATCGCAAGACTCGTATGCCTCGTCACTACTTCCTCGCTTCAACCATCTGTCAAAACTGAGAACAAGCCGAAAACCAGGAATATGCTGTTGACTTCACAGACTACTGAGGACCGATACCAATACCAGAACCGCCAACAAGGAACAAAGATGCAGCCAGCCGCCGAACAGCCTTCATCAGCCGCTGCGAAGAAAGATGTATGCCGCCACTGTCAAAGGAAGTTACATCCTTTAGCCAATTGCCAAAGTTTCACAAACTTGGACATCGCCGCAAAATGGAACTTCGTCAAGAAGAATAGGTTATGCTTTTCCTGTTTAAAGTTCGGACACAACGTTAGTACCTGTAGACAGCGGAAAGCTTGTGGAACTGATGACTGCTCGCGAGTTCACCACCCATCACTTCATGAGCCCAAACAGTCGCAGACCCCATCGACGTCCACTGATGATAACGAGCGAGCACCCAGAACATTACTGAGTTGCAACACAAACGTGAACCCAATAATATTCTTCCGTGTGCTACCAGTTAGGCTTTACAACGACGACATCATGGTAAAGACATTCGCTCTCTTGGACGAAGGCTCGTCCGTGACAATTATGGATTCGGATTTAGCGGCCCAACTTCGCTTACGTGGTCAAATGAGGTCCATTAATCTGCAGTGGTTCGGTAAGGAGACATCAACCAGGGAATCAGAAGCGGTTGACCTTCAAATCAGCGCCGACAAAGATAACGCCGAGATGTTCTCATTAAAAGGAGTCCAAACTGTCAGCGGGCTGAATTTGCCAATCCAAACTCTTACCGCTTCTGATGTTGAGCCATTCCTTCGTCATTCGGATATGATGTCACTTGCCGAATATAACAACGCTAAGCCAAAGGTGTTAATTGGACTAGAACACGGCCATCTAGGAGCACCAATACGCGTCATTAGTTCCATGGAGAATCAGCCAATTGTCACGGAAACGAAATTAGGATGGGTCGTCTATGGTAGATCCTCTGGAGAACCGGTAAGGGACAGCAGTGCTGAATTCATCCTTCATAGCGAAAAAGTTGAGGAGGTGACGAAGCTGGACCAGATGGTGACTGATTTCATCGAGTTAGACGGCTTTGGCAGTCAAAGGCCAACGAAGCAGTCAGTCTCAGCAGTTGAAAACAGGGCGTTGCGAATTCTTTCCCAAACAACAAGGAAAGTTGGAGTTCGTTATGAGACGGGACTACTGTGGAAGAATGACATGTTTGCAGTTCCATCCAGTGTCGAAATGGCGAAACAAAGATTTCTAATCCTAGAGTCTAAGATGTCAAAGAATCCAGAGTTTGGTGCAGCTTACAAAGGAATCATCAGGAATTACATTGAAAGTGGATATGCGAAGAAGCTGACAACTGCAGAGGCGGGTGCAAGTACTTCAAGGACATGGTATCTTCCTCACTTCGGTGTTCACAATCCGAATAAACCAGGAAAGATTCGTCTGGTTTTTGATGCGGCTGCTAAGGTGAGTGACACGTCATTAAATGATTTCTTACTTAAGGGCCCGGACGATCTAAAGCCATTGGTGGCTATACTGTTCAACTTTCGGATGCGGCCCGTTGCAGTCACGGGAGACATTAAGGAAATGTTTTTGCAAATCTTGATCCGGCAAGAGGACCAGGACTCCCAGCGTTTCCTCTGGAGGGACCAAAGAAATCAGCCGATCGATGTTTACATCATGAAGTCCATGACGTTTGGTGCCACTTGTTCTCCATGTTCAGCAAACTTCATAAAAAACCTCAACGCCAAGAAGTTCATTAACAAGTACCCGAGAGCCGTTAAAGCGATAGTTGACCACCACTACGTGGATGATTACGTGGACAGTTTTGATAGTGAGGAGGAAGCAATACAGGTTACGAATAATGTAATCTCAATTCACAAAAGTGGGGGGTTCCAGCTACGAAATTTCACCTCAAATTCAAAAAGGTTGTTAAGTGAGATTTCTGATATGGACAAGGATGGTGAGCAAATGCAGAATGTTGACATGAACATCGAAGCGACAGTAGAAAAAGTTCTTGGCATGTGCTGGAATCCAACTGAAGACATCTTTACCTTCCATATAAATTTCGCCAAAGTCAGCAAAGACATTATCATTGGGGAAAGATGGCCAACCAAACGTGAATTCCTTAGTGTGACGATGTCTATATTTGACCCACTTGGAATGATCGCCAACATTGTCATCCACCTCAAGTTGCTGCTCCGGACAATATGGATCCAGGGTATTGGCTGGGATGAGCTGATTCCCGCCGAAATTTTCCAGAAATGGACATCGTGGAAAGCCGATCTTCCATCTATAACTAGCAGCAAGAATCCCAGGTGTTACAGTCCTTGCGTTACTTCAGACAGCCGCACAAGTCTTCACATTTTCGTCGATGCCAGTGAAGAGGCCTTCAGTGCGGTTGGATATCTACGTATCGAGGAAGGTGCAAGGATTAACGTGTCCTTCGTATGTGGCAAGACGAAGACTGCCCCTAGGAAATTAATGTCCATCCCACGCCTGGAGCTGTCAGCGGCAATCTTGGGTATACGACTGTGCAATACAATATGCGAAAATCACAAGTTGTCATTGGAGTGTCGAATGTTTTGGAGCGACTCCAAGACAGTTTTAAGTTGGCTCAAATCAGACCCTCGTCGTCACAAGCCGTTTGTCGCATTCCGTATTGCGGAAATACTTGAAAGCAGCCAGTGCAGCGAATGGCATTGGGTACCAACTAAACTTAATCCGGCAGATGATGCGACCCGTGCGTGCTTTCCCCCAAAATATAAGGTGGACAACAAGTGGTTATTTGGACCGTCATTTCTCCAACTACCTAAGAACTCTTGGCCTGTTCCATCGGATGACGTCACGAGTTTCGTTTGCGAGGAAGAGATCCGGCCCAAGTATCTTTTGCATACAAACTTGGTGAGTAGCCCACTTATTGACTTTTCAAGGTTTTCAAAATACTCAAAGCTGCAAAGAGCTATGGCCTGGGTCATAAGGTTCATCAAGGCTTGTCAACGAAAAAACAGTGAGAGAGGAGAGCTCTCAGCCGCCGAACTCGTCGATGCTGAACAAGTGCTATGTTCGGAAGCCCAACACGAGTACTTCCCCGATGAAATCGCCCAGATAAGTAGTCAACAACACGTCGAAAAAACCAGTAGTATTCATAAGCTCACTCCTTACATGGATGATTATGGTCTCTTACGCGTCTACGGGCGCATAGATGCCGCCACCACCATACCCGTCGCAGCCAGGCGCCCCATAATATTGCCCAAATCTCATCGCTTAACAATGTTGATTGTGGAACATTTCCATCGCCGCCTCCATCACCAAAATGATGAAACTATAGCAACCGAAATCAGACAGAAGTTTTGGGTACCAAGTCTCCGTACTATCATTCGACGGGTCAAAAATGAATGCCAGTTTTGCCGAATCCGTTCTGCTTTGCCGTTGCCGCCGCTAATGGGACAGCTTCCCGAGGATCGTCTAACGCCCTTTGTTAGGCCCTTTTCTTACACAGGACTGGACTACTTTGGGCCAGTCATGATAACAAACGGACGTCATAGGGAAAAACGATGGATCGCCCTATTTACATGCTTGACAGTTAGAGCCCTGCATCTCGAAGTTGCAGCTGATCTGTCAACAGATGCCTTTCTATTATGTCTTCGCAATTTCGTCAATAGAAGGGGGGTCCCAATACGTATCAGGAGCGACAATGGTACCAACTTTCTTGGTGCAAAAAACGAACTTCTGACTAATATCATCTTCGACAACGAAGCTATCAAGACCGAACTATCTGGGAGAGGCATCGAATGGATTTTCAACTGCCCTTCCAATCCACATGCAGGTGGATGTTGGGAGAGACTAGTCAGATCCGTAAAGAGAGTTCTGGTATATACCCTTCACGAGTTAGCGCCTAAACTTGAAACTCTGATGAGTTCTCTAATCGAAGCTGAAAACATCATCAACAGCAGACCGCTTACCCATTTGCCAGTGTCAGTACAAGATGAGGAGCCATTAACACCAAACCATTTCTTATTAGGAGCACCAAATTCAACGCAAACACCGGGCCCGATTGATGACAGGACGTTGTGTGCCCGCAAGCAGTGGCGCATTAGCCAACAAATCAAAGATCGGTTTTGGAGAAGGTGGATGCGAGAATACCTACCAATGCTTACTAGACGCTGCAAATGGTTTAAGCAGGTGCCACCCATTACAGTTGGTGATCTTGTACTTGTCTGCGACGTTGATTTGCCAAGAAGCCAATGGAAGCGAGGAAGAGTCATCAAGGTATTTCCTGGGCAAGACGATCAAGTCCGCTCAGCCGAGATCAAAACCTCGTCGGGAATAATCAGAAGACCGTCAGTTAAACTAGCAGTGTTAGATGTCAGTGAGGCTTTGGTGGGACCAGAGCGCCTCACGGGGGATGGGATATTGTAAGATATTCTAAATTAAATATTTGTAAGAGGGCGTGGCGATCGCTTGGGTTTTTTAAACGAACACACTCGTTGCTGTTTAACATCTTTTCTGTGAACGAGTTCATTAGCGCGCGAAAACAATCGCGGGAATACAGACATATGACACTTTCTTACTGGGAAGTGTTTTTTCGCCATTCCGTCGACGCAACCCGATCCATCGCCACCGCCACTAGAAAAAAGAAACCAAATTAATAAACGTGAAATATATTCTTACTTTCAAATCTTGAGTTTGTGTTACGTTACAGATTGGGCAAAGCCAACGTAAAAAGGGTTTGCGTCAACAATTTGTATGTATTAGTCTGTCATTTGACAGTTTTTATGTTTTCCAGTTTTATTTGTAATTTTTTTCTTAATAAATTACGTACGATCAGAAAAAACATAAAAAATATTCACTTGTTATTATTCAAACAAAATTTGCACTCACTCATTCGACTTTACAATTTAATAACATTATCAGCTCAATTATCAAAATTCCCGAGAATTTTTCACATTTTATTCTTCTAGAGAATTAAAAATCCTCCTAATCTGAATCAAAGGGGAAAAAATGTTCACTACGAATACGGGAGGAAGAATTTCCTAAGTTCAAAATCAGTTTTTTTTTAGGAGAATTAGGGCCGTGTGCCAATTGCGATACAATTTTAGCCAGTGGATAATTTTTGACATTAATGTGGTGAATAGAGACTTCGAAATTTTAACCTGCTGAACAGCTCGCTTAAATTTATCTAGTGGCTAATTTTTGACATTTGGTATACCTACTGAGGAGTGAAAGTGATGGAAAGCATACCAATGTTCACATGTGTGGGAAAATAGCACAGCAATCAGATTTTAATAAAAAGCAAAGACTCTGCATTTCATATCAGAAAATGTAAACAAATCTTTAACATAAACTTAAATTGGGTTTTTACATATGTTTCGGCATATTTAGTATGCGAAATATGTGTAATTTGAACAAAGTAAAATGGATATCCTTAATAATGAACACAAATTGTACAACAATTATGTTTTAATTTCAATAATAAATAATTAAGGTTTTTTGTGTGATAACTCTAAAGTCTATTCACTATTTTTTTTATTACATGAAAATATATAGAAAGGAATTTTGTTCCAATTATTTTGGGAAATAATTAAAAATAGTAAAAGGTGGCGCAAAAGTAATCATCCTATCAGAAAATGCTATAAATTTTGCGATTGGCCCCTAATGGCCCCAATCAACTGTGGCGGCGGCCATTTACATGACATCATATTCTCGACTTGATGTAAAAAAAATTAAAAGACCAAATAAAAATAATCCACAAGAAGAATCAAAGTTTTTCATTTTTTTTTAAATTACAGCCAAAAAACATCGAAAGGTTTTTTTTGCGCCACCTTGTATTTAAATAATATCCCATTTAATCCAATTGACACAGCAAAAAGCCAAATTTTGTTTACCACAGCAGAAATGTCAAAAATTAGCCAGTGGATATAATTTAATTTAATTCTGTCAAAAGATTAAAAAGTAGTTAAAATAAATAGTGTCACATACAGAATGATGACGGGGGAATTCATAGTTATTGAACACTAAACCGTCGAAAATGATGGAGAAACTTAAGGTACAGCTCCAATCCACTGGAATTACCTTAAAACATCTAAGTGCAAAGACGTAAACCTTTGTAGTTCTCTTTTAAATGGCTACTTTCAAAGATTTCAAAGAATATTTTCATCGAAATGTGTACCTTTCCCTGCGGTTCGATAAAATCGAAAACCGCACATTTTAGGGTGAATAACTCATCAAGTTGTAGTCAGCATTTGGCCAATGTCTGTTATATTTTTTTGATGCATGTCTGTTTTTGTTGTTGGCATTTTTCGACGTGACGAATATTAAACTCACATTTCCATCAAATTTCCCACTTAGATTGTTGGCAAATGCAATCGTTTGCCGCTATTCTTTTGAAGTTTTTGATACCTTATTTTATCCTATGTATTTTTGCCTTTTCCGAAGTTTGTGAAAAGGCTATAATTTTCCGATGTCATATTATTCAGACTAGCAGAATTTTTGTTTGACATACATGCAGTGCAGTGGCTCCTGTGATAACATTCAGCTTACTCTTGTGATATTGACGGGACTCACATTCCTCGATTGATGCCCCCAAATTCATACTCATAGCGAAATTTCATATGCGAGTTAAAGAACATTTCGTTAATGACCGCCTAAATTGGTGAACCTTCATTGTGTTTATTCCCGATAAATAACAATTAAATCCGTGCGAAATTTATTTATTCGAATTCGAAATGAATGTCTATAAAGTCTAATTGGATCAAGTACCGCACTAAAAAAATAGTTCAAATTTGACTGCGAAAGACCAAGCACAATGAAGGTTCTCCAATTTAGGCGGTCATCCATCCATAGGTCAGATCCGGCTCGAAGGACCAAGCACAATGTTGTTAAACTAAAAGATGTTTTTCTACACGTTATAATTGCTGTACTTTATTAAATTGAATTGAAACAATAAGCGGTGATTGGTTCGTATGCTACTGCGGATCGTTGTCAACTGTCTTCGCCTCCCATGCTAGCTATGGGTCGAAAGTAGTCAGTATGTTGAAAAAGACCCATCAAAAAAAAAAAAAAAAAACTGATGAAAAACAAAAAAACAGCTTTTACCGGCTGTTATTAGAGATTACATAATATAAGGGAATGCGGAGTATTTTTGTCTCTGGTTGCATATTTTACTCGTAAACATTATTATTATATGATACCGTTCATAATAGGTACATCCGTGAGTAATACGCGGTCTCTCTTTCATTTTTGATATTTTTTTTTCATGCGGAATAAACGTCATAATCCAATGATGCCAAATATCATAGAAATACGTTTTTTTTCCTTTGTGTTATGGTAGCCATGTGTTTGAACCTGGAAATAGAGACAACTTGCATAAATTTAAATTTGTTCACTCCAATTGAAAACTGAATGTTCTATATTTTCTTCAAGGAGAATTCTGCAAGTGTGTTTCAGACATAAGGCTGTTGGAAATGCTGCCAGATCACGGATCTTCGTTTTTTCTTATTTATATTTAAGCATATATATACTTGGGAAAAATCACGTCTAGTATAATAACCTAATATGAGGCATGTTTTTTTGAGCGATGAACGAAATTCCCAATAGAAGCTTTTGTGTGCTTAGAAAAATTGTAATTTGCTGCATGTATCTATTCTGCCATTTGACTGGTTGTTTCATTAATATATGTATCAATTCAGGGGAAGTGGGTATGAAATTTATTAACAAAACCAGTCAACTCGCCTAGTTTTCTGTTGCTCATGATTTTTTTTTGGAAAAAATAGGTGGTCCTCTTTAATAACTTGAGGTCTGTAATTTCGCCTTATTTATGGTTATTTGTCTGCAGCTCCCAGGTCAGTGGAGTACATATTATACCGAATTCAAATTATCATTGACAATTTTCAATAAACACGATGAAGTCATTACTATTTCGAGCGTACAGCGTCGATGAGTGATAGCCGAATATCAATAATACTTTGCCATTACATAAACTGTCGAAACCCCGAAGATTTGTTTATCTCTCACTTCAAATTCGCATTCAGAATACACTTTCATCGTTTACAATTTATTTAATCAACGCCGTCATTGCTTTTGGTGATCTTATTTACTTGAATACACTTTAAAAATGCTATAAACTTGTTCCTCGTCTTTATCAAATTTTGTTTTTAGGTCATAAAAATATATTATAAGTAAGGGAAATAAAATTCTTCCCCATACAAAAATCAGCCATTTTTTCCTTTCAAATTAGTTTGACGTTTTAACGAAAGAAACAACGGACTTCTATTAGTTTGTTACTGACGTTGTGGGCAATTTTTTTTTTTTGTAAGTACAGTGCTACCTCTTTCCTTCTTTCTTCTTATTTTGTGTTTGACAGGCGACTGCTACCTTTTTTCATTTTAAATATTTTAGAAATAAATAAAGGTACTTACCAATTATTTTTCTCGGTTAAAATGACCGAAATAACATACTCGATTTTACCATACATGAAGTGTGTTACCATATACACATTTCATTTCAAAATCGCTATCTTGATCAGACATACAACGATACAACGACCTCTATTTTAGATAAGCGATCAAGCTCCATTTATTTACTTACAATTAATATATAATGTAACAAAGTTTATCAAATTATATAATATCTTCGATAAATAAACATAATTCTTGTATATGAAAATAAAAGGTGTTTTGTTTGATATATGTTGTATAAATTAAATCTTAATTTTAATTATAGCTGTAACTTAACCAGATTAATTTTGTTTTGCTATATAAATTTTCTAAATGCGTATAATTTAACTGATGGTGAAAAGCAAACAACAAAAAAGGAGAAACAATTTTAACTAAATTTAATAACATCTCTATTTTTATGAAAAGGTAAATTTCTCTACAATACAATAACAAAAATAATTGATCTTCAAAAAATAAATGAAATATCGAAGATAAGTTAAAAATTAACAACAGATTAGAAGCAACATGTATAAAAATGATTATATTTCTTTTTGTATTGACTAGGGCTTATTATGAAGCTATATATCTATGTAATTTAGTAAACAATTATTGTGTTTTGTTGTATATACATTTAGTGTGAAGCGACTTCAATTGGTAACTTTATTGCACACGATCGTTTTTTTTTATTAAAATTATTTTATAACAATGCTTTTATAAGCAGTAGACAAATTTTTGTTTCTGTTTTCGTTTTTTGGTCTTATCGTCTCTCTAGTACTTAACAATTCGAGATTCTTTGTAAATTCTAATGAAAATATTAATATGTTTATATAATTTTTTTTAAATATAGATAACTTTGTGGCAAACTAATGCTTAATATCATATGGGAAATATTTGTTTTATGTTTCGTGAATTTCAAGAGTTTTATGGAAAGGCAAGAATTAAGTTTGTTCGTAAATGAAAAACTATTTTTTTTTTGCTTAATCTAATAAATTATGTTATCTTAGTGATTATTGGCCAGCAATAAAAATAAATGAAAATTTCTTCGAGAAAATTGTACTTTTTCTCGTTATTTAAGTACAAATCTATCTACATACTATATTTTTCAATTATTAATAACTTATATGGACCGCAAGTTGGAAATTTCACGAGAGTTACAATTTTACTACTGTGCTACTGTATAATTTACTGAGAAAATGTGATTTTTTGTTTATTTCTATGAAAGCTGTTATATATAACATTTATAAAAAGATCGTCCTTAATAAATGCATTCGGCATTTCGTATATATTTATAACCTTTCATGTTAAATCGTTACTAAGACAATGGGGATATTAAAAAAAGATTTACCAAAGACAGTTTTGTCCAAAGTCGTTGCTATGTTGGCTTAATAAACAGATTTCATATTCATAAACATTTTCCCTGACATACACTTTTTTATTAGTTTTATTTTCGGACGTTTAACAGTAAAAAAAACAGCATAAACATCCATTTTGTTATTACATATTTGTGTTGTCTATAAATGGTGTAACATAAGGTTTAGGGTAGCAATGACATGGGAATAGCTTATGAAACATTTATGAATATGCGCTAATATGTTTAACAAACAAAAAAAGCACAGAAGAATATTAGCTATCGGTTTATATAGAAATTTGTTTACTAAAGTCCAGCAGAAATTCGGTGTGATGATAATTATTTCTTTAAAATTATGTTATCACGTAACACAGTAAAGACTAGTGTTTTGATAACCATAATCTTTTATTTACATTTGGTAAAATAAAATCATTTTTTGAACAAATTTTACTATTTGCCCGTAGTAAGATCAAACGTTACAGCCTCTAAACGCAAAAACGTAATTCATAAAACGTATACAACGTTGAATTGACTCTTTTAACCTTAAAGCGGCCCTTACACGGTCAATCGATTGACATCAATCACTAACATGGGTTTGTGAAGATGTTTATGCATGAGTCACACAGATTTGGTGAAGGCTGATTGACGAAAATCAAAGCAAGTTTGATTTTGCATGCGGATGAATGTGTGTAAGGGTTGGGTCCTTTATTGTGTCGCGGAAGAGAAAACATGACCGGCGCTAGCAGAAAATTGAAGGACGATGAAGACTGTGTAAGGGGTAGCGTCAATCCACACATACAAGATGCATGATGTCAATTGATTGACCGTGTAAGGGTCGCTTAACGCGTCTGATGATTGAAAAGTGCCTGTATAAGGGTGCGGTCTATCTATTATATCTATCTTTAAAAATCATCATGTGAATTTTGTTTACTCATTGCGGTTTTTTTTTTATAAATTCAACAATTGGCGAGTTGGTGTCAAAACAAAGCTTAAGAATTTTAGACATTGATCATCCAAAAATATTTATAAAAAAAACCACAATAAGTAAAGAAATTTCCAATGATAGTTTTTATTAGGGGTATTCATGCAACGTCGGAAGGTCGTCGTAAACGTTGTAAAAGTGATAAAATTACGACGTGATAAATGAACTGTCATAATTTGTATGGGAAATATTTTCCAACAATATCGGAATTTTCTCACAGGAATTGGGTGCGTAAACTGAGATGGTAAACGTTGTAAACTTTTGAAATGCTATTTGGACATTTAATCAGTCACTTTCACACATCTAACGTATGCACTAAACTGAAGAAAATTATCGAGAAAGGAAAGAGAACAATAGGAACAAAATTCTATCAATAAATAAATTAGTAAAATGAGATTGAATTCAGTGGGTTACCGCATTATATAGTTGTGCAGTTTTAGGGTCGTTCATGAAACGTCGTTGTAAAATTATAATCTTTCGCACGTAATAAAATTACGACGTTGCATGAATACCCTTATTATCTCTGTCACAAACTGCTCAGCTCCAGGGTTACCAAAGACACAATCTTTAGCAATTGTGTTTCACAGTTTCATTTATTCAAATGCTAGTTCTTCTTTATCAACAGACCCAACATTGTAAACGATGTTAATCAACATAATGCACACAAAATGTGATAAATGTGTAGAAAACATTGTAGTCGCCATGAATTTCGCAACCATACAAATGTGATTTGGTAATTCTGCCGACCTGTGGAACAGCTAATTGTAATAGATTTTCATTTTTTGGGTCTTTATTTTGACACAAACCCTGTATAGATATTATGTATGCAGTATGGGGAAATATTTAATGAATAAGAAATTGAGCAACCCTGAAGATGGACTGCATTAATAATAACGCACTATAAAACTATACAACCGTTCAGATGTGCTTTTGCGAATTCTAATCAATAAGGGTGTTTCAGCCGTATTTATTAGATTTCCTTATTCGGGGTCTCAGAGGTTGCCTAGTTAGGCATGCCTAAATATTTAGGTTGCCTCTAGGCAACGTTGCTTAAATTCTTATTTATAATCGATTTTCCATTGCTGCCTAACTAGGCGAAGTTTATGTCAAATAAAGTAGTAGTATTTACAAATCTAGTATAAAAAATTAAGATTCTTGTACTTTGTTTACATCAGATTTTCTTTTTTTTTTGGGTTTGACAGCATATGTTATTTGTAAACAAATATCTTAAAGGAAGAACATGGAGCTATATGGGCAATGTTATATTGCTGTTCGGAATCAGTTTGAGGATTCAACAGTGGAGTGAAAAGAATGTTGGAGCAGGCATAGCCCCCATCATCGAGTAAGCGTTTTGTATATTTTTGGTCTCCTACTAGTTGGAGAATTCATAATATTCACTACACATAAATCATTTACAAGTGAAATGAAGCTTGATTCCATTCTTATGAAAATATTTTCACTTTATTGCAAACCACCACCCAAAATCTCAAAATAAATTTCCAGATTGAAATTCCCGTAAACGTCAAAATGAAAATGAAATGAAAATTCCTTAGGCAGCCTCTAGGCAGCCTTTAGGCAGGGTTCGCTCGCGCTTAAGTTAGGCGGCCTTTAGGCAACGTTGCCTAAATGTGAAAATCGATTATAAATACCGATTTTGCACTTAGGCAGTACTTAAAGGTTGCCTAAAGTTAGGCAACCTCTAAAATACTTTTATAAATACGGCTGTTTGTGTTAAAAAAATATTGAAAATTAAAGATTCACATTAAATTTCTACACTATCACTTAATGCTTAATGAACTGTCATATCATTACGATATGACAAGAATTATGTGTATAAATCGAGGCTGTAAGCATTTGACGTAACTACTCCGTGATCTCCAAAAAATCGGCAAATTTAACACGATTCCTAACTTGCCGAAGCGGAGCTGAGTTTCATAACACTTTTTAAAAAGGTTTACTTTTGACAGATTGATATTTTCGTGGCCTAAGTATGGATTTTATAAAACGAAAAAGTGTAACTAAAAAGAAATCAATCGCTCTCTATCTCTGTTCAACACCTCCATAGTGTATTCATCTCATTCATCTTACAAATTAAACAGAATACAGTTTCACTTCTACCGCGTGTAAAGTTACACTCGTTACTTATTTTATCTATCACTATTTAGGTGTACGAATAGGTCCATTCAGGTACTCATTTAATTTGATGTGAAACTTCACGCGCACTGAGAAAATTGTAAAAAGTTTCGTTAATTTTTTCTCAATTTTCCTAACGCAGAATTTCGGCAGGTGGAAAAATTAAAACAGCCTCAAACTGTCACACTCTTGTGACAGGACACAACAAAACGATTCTTCCATTTATTCCAAACACACGCGGAAATGTTTTTGTTTTATAGATTTTTTGTAATTATTTGTATTCCTAAAAATATTCAAAAAATAGTCGTTTTTGTTTCTCGTCTCTTTCAACGTAGGTACCTCAAAATTTGGGATTTCTCATTTGTTTTTGCGAAAGCGTTCGGATAATTTTCGTTTTAATGAGCGAATTCTCTTTTGATGTTGGAGATTTGACATTTTTTATTTTTCTTTACACAAAAGTACCCGAACGGACATAATTTGTCTCCAAATTGACCTTACCATTTTCAAATTAAGAATGGTAGACATGTGTATAACCTTTCTAGAATAAGAAGCACAACGATCCGGGAATTACCCATCAAAAGAAAATTCCAGAGCCTGACGTTTTTTTTTTTGTATTGCCATGTTGAAAGGGGAGCTTTAAGGAAATGCCAAACACGCAATATCCCTAATGATCTCAAAATTCCAGGGTTGCACAAATTGATTTTTTTTTGACAAGAAAATGGTTGACTTTAAAAAAAACGATAAAAGGTCTGTTTCCGTACTTGTGCAATATAAATAACTACCTAATTGCTCGAATTTTTTTTGGAGTGGTGGTGCTCGCAGAGAGAGACAAGTCACGAACAACGAATAACTACGGGAACATGTTTAACTTAAATACCGTAAAATGATTCATTTCAAAATAAACGAGTTGTCACTTTTCCATAACTGCTGACAGTTACTTATTCTTACCAACGGACATTTCTGAAGTAAAATATTTTACTGGTTTTAAATTTGTATACGAAGTTAGTTTTTCCTCTCTATCTCTCTATCTCTCTTTTACTAAATTTTGCGTAAAAAAATCAGTAAAAAAAATATTGCACGAGAACATACCTAAAATGAATGGACATGGAGTAAACTAATTTTCATTGTCACCATCAATTTAAGCATTTTGTGATCCCTTTTATGGTTTCTCTATTGGTCACGTATTATACAGTAACGGTAGTGCTAAGTTGTCCTCTGTTTCGGGATTAAAAACGCACGGAAATGACAATCTACTCACAGTCCATATATAAAATGTCAATAAACTAAACAATTAATTAAGTTTTTTGTTTTGGTTTGGCTTACGAAATGAAGAGTTCCACATATTGATTGGCGACTGGTGGTGGTCCATTGGGCGATCCTGTTGAGTTGCCCTGGATTATTGGAGATGATATCGGTGTTAGGGCATATGGTGGTGGTGCTGCTGGAACCGTAACGATTGTTGCAGCTTTCATAACCCTTGTTGAAGCTAGTGCTCTTTCATTTACCTGAGATGCATGGGTTGTGTCTATGGTAAGTAGCTGTGGAGAACCGGCCTGATGCTGGGTAGGGATACTCTTGAGATGGTGTTGCGGTTTTGTGGAGCCGGTAACTTTAATGTTTTGTGGCGAAGAAGAGTTGGTCATAGGTACTGGGCCGGTAGCTGGTGACTGTTGAACGTGATTTTGTGTATGAGGGTGATATGCGGCCGCTGGGCTCGACAAACTTTGAGCTGTTACATAGTCCACTGGAAACTTTTGTTTGTTGTTGTTTAATTTGTTTGTGTTACAGTAAGACGCATGAAAGTGAACCGCGAATTGTGAACTTTGGAACCCTTTACTCTTAATATATTTGAAACAAAAACTATAAATTACATAGCATTATATTCGGCCATTCTTAACGTCAACGCTTGCGTGTGAAAATAGGCGTTATGTCAAACAATTTTATGAGGGGTATCATCAATTAAATTTCAAAACGGCCACAGTGCCGCGATCGTTAGTGCCATGAATATTGAGCAATCTTAAAAAAATTCTTTTCACTGAAGACCTGGCATTTTATGCGAGTAGTACTAATTAACAACTCAGCCGCTCAGATCGGCAGAATTTAGTTTACTTATGCTTTGAAGACTTAGGGTCGATTTTTCAATCACCAGATAAGCATTCAGATAACACTTAACAGTCAGATAACACAAAAATAAAATTTTCAATAGGCATTGAATAGCCCCCTCTAGGTATATAACAGTTATCTGGCGAATGAAATTATCTGCTCCTCAGTGAGCTGGGTAAACTTTAACTGACTGTTTATGAGCTGTCAACAATGAGAAAACTAGTCTGCTAGCTCTAACATATAAGATTGTCACTATATCTCTCTCTCTTTTTATTTCAGTTTCGTGAAGTTAGACAAATTGAGTTTGACAAAATCGTTCAGTTACAATCTAGGAGTTATTCAATGACTGAAAAACCAACACCTACTTAGCTAGTAGATAAAGAGTAGATACATGTATTCATTAGACAGTAATCAGACTGTTTAACTGACAATTATATACTGACAAATTATATACTCCAAGCTTACTCAACTTACTCAAGTTAAACTGGAGGTTATATATTGTTTAGATCACTTAAATTAATTCTACACAAATGAATGAATGGAGATCCCAGATTGGATGCCCATTATGTGGCGTCAGTGGCAGATATTTCATTTTACTCATATGAATTTCTAAGGCTTTGTAAGGATTAGATTACAACTTTAAAAGTGAACATTTTAGGTATTAGTGCGGTGACCCCACAGACAAGGCTTGTTAGACCTTGTCTATTTAAAGACATTTAAAAGTTTTTTTAAGGCCAAACGTACATTTTAATAATATTGGATGTGAAACTTCGGAAAATTGTGCGCGTCCTAAAAAATGTTATAAAAAATAAACGAAACAGAAATGTAGTTACATTCATTTGGCCGGTATTTTCTTCACGTAGAATTCGGATGCTGAGATATTGAGAGATATTAAAGGATGACAGTCTCGGAGTTTGGGTGAATTCATAATCGAATCATACTATTAGAGAACTGCATTAGATTAGGTTAGAGTGGCTGCCATCGATTCGCCAGCACACTTATAGCGTTTACGATTGGGATACAAAAATCACTCTTTTATTGATCTAGAGCACATTTGATGAATCTCGATTCCAAGTGAATTTTACACCTACATGCACCAACGCAGAACAATTTGACATCTGACTTAGGTCAGTTTGAAGTTTGCATTTCGTAGTTTGATTTGTATTTTTTGTGATCAGTGAAAATTAAAAAGTGATTTTCTGCGAAAACTATATTTAGAAATTAAACTACTTTTGGATAATCATGTTCTAAAATGCATAAGCTTTGTTTTGACACCAACATTTGAATTTATAAAAAAAGCCACGATGAGTAAAAGAAAATTTCAAATTATAGTTTTCAATGATAGCTATAACTGCGGCCTATAGATAAGCAATAAGATGTCAAATGGCACACTAACACACACACACGCAAATCCAAATCAAATTCTTTTATGTTCGATTGGGACGGGTAAATCTAAAGAAAAACGCTATAAATAATTAATTTTGCTTTACGTAAGGTGATTATCAAAATGGCCACGTCAATTCAAATGAATTCAAATGTCATTTCAATACATTTACTTCATATTCAATAGATGTTTTGCATGGTTCACTTCAACTCCAATTTGTATGTTACTACAGTGAAATTTGTTTTATAAAGAACACAAGTTGAACGTGAATACAGTGAATCTTCTTGAAGCGCCAACTGTTTGCTAAACATATCATCGTCTTCTTTCTTTTTTCTTTGAGATAGTCTTCTCGGTGTTGACATTGGGATGTTAATGTTTAATGCTTCTTATAAAATATTTTTGGAAACCGGATCCAGTGTTACAGTCAGGTCTGTACTTTTGACATAAATAAGCTAAACAATTAGCCAAGATCGAGAAGAAACAGAACGCGGGCAGACAAAATGAAATCAAATTTTTGACAGAATTTGAAGTGATACCAACAAACCAATCATTTTTGTTGATCACTTTACACAGAGCAAAGAATAGTGTGACAAAAAAGTGACAGTCAACTATCACCTTACGTGATTCCACCCCATTTTTTGGTAAATTGTGATAGCACGTGGATGTTGTGCTTTCTCCCTGTTACCTGTAGGAAAACCAATCTGTGCTATTAATGAATCGGAGGAGACTTCTTATTCCGGTGTTTGATGAATCGTAGAGATTTTGAAAGAAGTTAGCTCCAAGAGAAAGCTATGGTCAAGAAGGATAGACTGAGGTTTAGACTGTCGGAAGAAATCAAGCAACCAGTTCGTCATTTGTTTTGGACCCATCGGTATACAAATGGATCGAGTCATTTTGTGCAGGTTCATTACCTTCCCATGACGATCTTTCTAGGATTGTGACCTGCGGAAACTCTTATCAAAGTTTAACCTGGTAAGGGTGTAATCGGTATTGTCAGGAATATATGTTGTTTGTTTAGAATTGTGGAGTGGCCAGTTTCTAATGGCTGAGTTAGCTGTTATTTACAATTATAATACAATTTTTTGGCGCAACAGGCTCTTTAGTACCCAGGGCCTAGCTTTCTCACAACCATTCATGTGTGCGTGTGTACTTCTTGCACGATGGTGGGACCTCCTGTTTTATGCCGACTCCGAACGGCTAAGTTGAGATAAGCTATTCTTGACAATTGATACTACTCGGATGATTTGTCAGATCATCACGAGAGGAGGGCCAGTGAAAAATCATTTAGGTGTTGCTACGGGTGGGAATCGAACCCAGACCTCCTGCGCGGCAGTTCATCGCACTAACCATCGCGCCACTGAGCCCTCGTTAGCTGTTATTTGCTTGCCAAAAATATCAAGAGGTGAAAGTGCCGCTGAGGGTATTTTGCGAATTGCACGACTGATGCACGGCAATCACGTGACATTCCTCTGCTTCCAGGATGAGTAAAAGCTCGTGAACTCCTAGTTTTATTGAAATACCTTAGTCCAACTGAAGAACCTTTAAACTTTATACACACCAGCAGTTTCAACTTCTGCTACAAAAATGGGGGAAATGATTAAAATCTTTGCTAAAAATATCATACTCCACAACCTTCTCAGAAAATAATCCAGAAAACAACAACAAATACTTTGACAATTCACACTTTTTCCAACCTTTGCTTTGCCCATGGCGCTTTACAGCAACGTTACGTTAAGATTTTACGTTTTTTATTTTGAGGTGGAAACTCAACGCCAGGCAAAGCTAAATTGGGATAGGTAACATTGATTTCATATGGTTGAACTAAGTGCGTCAGCCAACGCAACGCACCAAAGCGTGATTGTGTTTCAGCCATAAAATTCGATTGTAGGAACTTGAGCAGATTTTTGACGTTTATGAATACACACTTTTTGCTAACAAAACGAATACATATTTGTTTTCTTTATGGTATACGCGGAAATGTGTATGTTTTACATGGAAATGAGTATGTTTAACATGGAAATGTGTATGTTTTACATGACAATGTGTATGTTATTAGATTATGGTTTGATAGGCAAAACAAAAACACTAAGGAGGAGTGATATAATTTTTGTTTGTCGTCTCTTTCACAATACTTCATACGTTTATAGCTTTCATTTTTCGTTACGAAAGCGCACGGTTACTTTTTGTTGAAATAAGCGAAAACTCTCTCGAAATTGGAGACTTGACAGTTTTAATTATACTTTACACAAAAGTACCAGAACGGACCTTTTTTTAATATAAACGTCATAATCATGTCTAAAATCATGGTGTGATATTCACCAACAAATCATAACTAACATTTCTTTCTGCGAAAACTTTTTTCTCGCGACGTGAAATGTTCACTTCCTATAGTTTTTGATTCGATTCGAATGTAAGGTGTTAGGTGATTAAAAAGAGAAAATTAAAAAACGAATATCCAAAGTTCACAGTTCGCTCTAATGGTACTCAAGTAAAGCTTACCAAATGTTGATGTTGAGGAGATATTGGAGTGGTTGCCATGTGTGCTGGATGCGCTGTGCCGTAGTAAGTTGTTGGCGAAACCGGTGGACTTGGGTATGGCCATAACACCAACGGAGGACTGTAAAATGCTGGGTGTCCACGATGTTGTGGTGGTGGTATAATTGCCGTTGGCCCTGGTCCAAAGTGTGGAAAGCTTCCGAATGGTGGGGGGCCTATTAACGTGCCACCTACATGCAAAAGAAAAATTCAAAACCAACCTTAATTTTCATCATAACTGAGACGGAAAAACTTATTCTTATAAAATTGATTTGCATGCATAGTTTTTTTCAAAAAAAAAAATCGTTTATCTTAATATTTCTTTTTTCATGTTTACTATTACGTTTTCACCACATTTAGTTAAAGTTAAATCTAGACAGCTTAGTCAGAATTTCGATGTTAGAAATGTAAAAAAAAATGTATTTAAAAAAATAAAAACACTCACCGTTTAGCCATTTAAATATTTTAAGTACAAAAATATTTACCATTGCCCAACCATACAAGAGTATAAAAAAGTACACACAACCACCATGGAAATGTAGTTTGTTCTATAATTTCCTTATTTTGATTCCGTTGATGAGGGACAACAACAACAACATTTTTGTTTAGATTCAGGAAAGTACCACATTATAATATAGAAGGAATATATTTATGCGTGTAGGACAAAAGGATGAATGCAGCAGCATCAGGTGCGTTGTTATTTTGCTCTGATTTGTTTGTACGTTACACGTGTAAAAAAAATAATAACATTCACAAATTTTTGAAATTAGTTGCGATGGCGCCCACCATATAATCTCGTTCGCGTTTTACTATGTTAAACAACTGCAAGGTATTCCAAGGAAACATACAAAACCCAGCAACCAAAGTGTATTATATGGAAGAAAGAAAATATATATATATATCTAAACAAATCCAATGGGTTTAAATGTAGAATTGGCTTCTAGCGGTAGACGACACATAACTATGAAATAAATAAAAAACCATTTGTTAAATTGTAAAATTCAATGCCACAACACAACATACACATACAGTAAATAAAACCGATAAATAGAGTAGAATATACGTTTGTTTGTTTTAGGAGAAAGTAAAGCTTGCATAAGTTCGCCATCGAATTCGCCTTCCATTAAAAACAAAATTAAATAAACCCACAATGCGATTGTTTTTTTTTTTTCTAAATTCCGCCGGTCCCTTAATGAATTGTTTGGTTTAAAAAAAAAAACACATGAATTAACCTTTTACAGTGCCAACTAAAAGCTATATAAGTTTAGAGAAACCATTTATCATAATTTTTTTTATTAGCAAACAATTTTATTTTCGAAATATAAGAGCAAATTAAAAAAAAAATCGTTATCAAAAATAATATCATTGGATGTTTTTTTTTGTCAGTGTATTTATATTATAACAGTAGGTTTAATTTGTCAATAGTGTTACCTCTCGATTTCCTTTGACTACTTCATTGAATTTATTTTCTTTTAAAAATATTTTTGCTGTTTTTCTGTGTTTTCTCATTGTTTTGTGTAAAATAAAACTCAATGGAGTATGTCAAACAAAATAAAATTAAAATGTGCGTCTAACGATCACCCAGCAGAGTACCACAGATGGTAAATGAGAATAAAATTAATGAAATAGCCAACCAAGTAACAATTTTCGTCATTCTATTCTATAAGTGTTAATTTACATTGGAATGTAACTAAAATAGTTTTTATATTGTTTTATTTTTTTTTTCTGTTTTATTCTTTTTGACTAACATATAATTTAAATGATAACCAAACACCTTTTTAGGATACACTTAGACACGTACAATGTAAAAATATATATATTTGTAAAAAATAAAACTATATTAATGCTAACTAAGAGTACAAACTATTATTTATTTATTTGTCTTTTGATTGTTGAAGCCAAATTATTTTTTTCAGTGTTTTTTGTTGTGTTTATAATTTTGCCAGTTGAACTAGCTAGAATGTTATGATGTTGTAAGTCACAGAGCCATCGAAAGGTATGTGCTTACTGCGCTTTGGAAATGTTATTTTTATGTGTAGCAATGGTTCTTGGTTCTATATAAACTGGGATGGGTTTTCTAAATTTTCTAAACTAATGGCATGTAAATTGACCACGCCCTATTAAGTGTCGGTACAAAATTTTGCTTAATTTTGAAATTATTTAAAAAAATAAATAAATATAAGAATTTTCCTAGCTTACATAGATTTTTCAGTCATTTGTGTGTGCGAAGTTATAGTTTTGCCACTAGGAAAACGTATGTACTAAAATTTTATGCCGATTCGAAATTTAAGTATCTTCTCGTAACTTGGGACAAAATTTCAAAAGAGCTGGGGGATTAAATTGCACCATTACCGTAGATAACGTTTTGAAAGAATTGCCTGATCACGATCACTGAATGATCGTCGTCAAAACTTATGAAAAACGATCCGATTTATGTTTACACCGAAATGCAAACAAACGATGACGTGGGTGGAGATGTTTAATCCGACAGACTAACTCGTTGTCTCTCTTTTCGTATTCCTGATCATTGTAGCATATTGCAAGTGAAACTCTTGGCGATCAAATCGATCTTGTCTTGGCTGAAAAGAAATGGTATATCTGCCAAGGATATTAACATTTCTGGATAAAACGATCACTAGAATCGGTTTCATTAGACTGCCGTTCATTTCTTGTTTAACTTGCATCATTGCATACATGGAACTAAAATACCAGCCTTACTCGAATAGGATAATCTTGCTATTTCTATCGCTACTGGTAAACTGATTTTCACACTGAATGTAATCAGCATATAAAGCCTTAGAAAGTAAAGCGGCATCACGTGGAAGATCACCAAAGAAAATTAAATCTAAAAAGGTCTAAGAAATTGGTTACGCTTGATAGACTTAATAGTAGCACCACGCAACAAGACTTGGCCTTTACGCAAAGGATTTCTAGAGGAGCTACATGAATAAAAGGGAGGAATAGACAATTCATTATCTTCTCTCAAACAAAAGTAGACTTCCCCTTGGAAACCATGTTTTCTGTGTTTTGTCGAACACGAAAGTCAAAAGCCTCCCCTGTTTTATTCAAAGGTTAGGATGGTTTCAATTGAGTAAATAGGGAAACAAGGTGGTATCGCCTTATCTAAAACCAAACAGTGAAATTTTCTTACGGTATATGAACTATAGACCCTTTGCTCAGCCACAAGGTGACTATATCCCAGAAATTGGTTATACAACATACGGAATTACGGTCAAATTAGGTTGGGTACTGTGATACACATGTAAAACTAATTGAAAAATTACAGCTTTAAACAGGAAAGGAGGCAGACACACTTACAAACTATCGAATAAGTGACATGTCTATTAAAAACAAAGGCTAGAGTATTGAAACACATTACCAGAAATCAGAGAATTGCTTAAAGACCTCGATTCAAATAGTGCTACACGTAAGAGAGTATCCTCTTCAGCTGCTCATGAAAGAGGAGTTCCAAATGCTGACTGTTTGTGCGGATTGTCCTACATCATCTTTCTAAACGGCACGGTACGAGAGGATTTTTCGAAATTTGAGTCTTAAGTTGATAAACTGGGATTCTCCAATAAGATTCTGTGAAAAAGCGAATCGAAACAAAGGAGACCTACAACCAATATAACATGTTCGTGTGTGACGATATTGAACATTATTTGAGCTACCTCTACATTGACATTTTTGGTTGCTTCAATATTTGTACATGGAATGTACGCACGGATTCAAATAATTCACATGCGGAGAGTCAAGTGGCGCGGTAACCAACATTACCATCAATAAGCGTTTTTCCTTTTTTTAACTTAGAGCACAACCTGAGTTGTGTCACGTTTCAGAGAACGGGCTACAGAGAAGAAGATTCAAAGTGAAATGTTATGTGGTGTTCATTGGCATTAATCGCTTTGGGCATATACACGGCCGCATTACCAGCCAACTTGAAGAGAGAAGATGCAAAATGGCACACACAAGTACCATATAATGGTGTTTTCCATTGATAATACTCGAGAGCTCAAATGGAGCATAATCATGAACATTTTGAATCACTTACAAGGCAATGTATTTTCGAATAGGGACGGATCGATGTTGAAAGTCTGTGGCGGCCATGTTGCTTTGGAGGGGGCCTAAAATTTATTATTCCTTCACTGAAGCCAAATCATCATAGCACGATTATCTAGTACGTCCAAATGTTTAAGCTTGCTATCAAAAAGAGTTCTAATTAGTGCAAACATTGCGGCCATTTTACGGCTGCTCAAAGCTCCAACGTATGGTGGCCAAAATCAAGACGACCGGTTCGGTTAGCAATAAATCAGAACTTTAACTCCAAAGGAACGTCCGATTGGCTGTCCGTGAAAGTGTGCAGGAAACACGAGGCAGTCGAATCCTCTCCGTACACAAGAACTCGGCCTTTCGCAGACTTTAACTGGCGATTTTTGCGAAAATTTTCGGCCTGCGCCAATACAAGATTCATGTATGGAATATGACGCTCAAAGTGAATGACCACTGTTTGTTCGCTGACTGAGCTTCTAAGAGTTTGGAAGAGGAGCCCAATTTTGGCCGATGCGCATTTTCCGATGAATAACTAGCCATTCATCAAGCAAAATTGCCGTCTGTTGGACGACGATAACCCACGCGAGGTTCATCAGATGGCAATACATCAACAAAAAAAGTTATTGTTTGCTACGAAATTTGGGCCGATGGCGTTATTGGTTATGCCATCACCTATGATAACCATCTTCTTTTGGCCAGAATCTAATGATATAGATTTGGGCGACATGTAGTTCCAGTATGACGGCATTAAATGCCACAAAGCCAACGACACAATGAACATTCTGGATGAACAATTCAAGGGAAGGGTTATCTCTCGTGGAGGGATGTGAATTGGACACCAAAATAGCGCGATCTGACCCCCTTAATGATTTTTTTTTTGTGGTTTTTTTTTTGAAGTCGCAGAACTATGCCAAAAACTCACAATCGACCGATACCCTCAACATTTGCATAACCCTGACCATTCCTCGAATTCGGTCGTTGGAGGTCCCCCTCCATGCAAGAAATTCCCCCCCACACACGAATGATTGTGAGAAAAAGCTAGGCCCTGGTTACTATCGAGCCTGTTGCGACGCCAAACATTTGCCCCAGTATTAATAAACGCTGAATAGCTAATATGTGACAAACTTTTGCCGTTTGCGCGAGTTTTTCTTTTGGGAAAAGCTGTCATATTAGTCATTGATTAGCTAAGCAGCGTTTTTGAATACAGGGGTTGCATTTTTAGTAGTACAAATGATGAAGTAGTATTTCTAAAACACGACCGTTTTTATGCGGCGTAAATATACAGTTGCCAGCGATAGTACAGGAAATGGTGGAGCAGTCCCGATTGTCGCATTATGTAATTTGAAGTCGGTCGTTGTCGAAGCCATGCTAGTGATATAAACAATGGTGTGTTACATGGGTCAAAATCGTGAATTCTCATATTTAATAATGATCCCAGACAGTTGTTCATAAAATGTGTGTTGCATATTAAAACGAGTCTTCCTTTATTTTTGAGGGAGTAGTTGACACTTGATAGATAGAGTACCTACCTTAACTTCAATTCAAAGTACCTAAGTCTTGTGAGTCACGGAAACATCTTCGATGTACACTCACCGTTGCCACTATACACTCAACATCATTGCTTTCCGAACATTTATTTCGTGCAATGATTTCTGTAAAAAGGAGAAAGCTACTCTAATTACACATCAAATAGGCAAAGCAGATAGAATCTTCACTGAATTAAAGCCAAGGCAACCAACAAGTACTCCATGAAGAGATATCAAGTAATAGAATTTCGCAATTCAGGTTTTAGGGCAGGAAAGTCCCCAACTGATCAAATCTTCACACTTTGGCAGATCCTGGAAAAACCCCAAGAAGTCAAAACCCAACACCTATTCATCGATTTTAAAGCCGCATACGACAGCATTTATAGAGACGAGGTATATAAAGCCATGTCTATGGAGAAATCCTCCTCCATCAGGGTCGGAAACGACCTCACCGACACATTCGATACCAAAAAATGATTTAGGAAAGGCGATGTCATGTGACTTCTTTAATTTGATTCTTGAGAGGATTGTGCAAAACTGCCGAGCCAACACCAGAGGGACAATCTTCCAAAAAATCGGTGAAACTGCTAGCATACGCCGATGATATGGACATTACGATTGCAAGTATAGAAAAGGAAGCGGCAAAAATGGAGTTAGCAATAAATGAGGTATAAGACTAAGTATATGCTGTCAACACGAAAGGACACACAGTATAGACGAATTTAACAGAACGTCACCATAGACAGATATAACTTTGAGGTAGTACGGGACTTTGTCTAAATCTGCTCCGCTTTTAACTCTGACAACAACAACTCGTCAGAAATTAAACGAAGAATTACTCTTGCCCACCACTGTTCCTTCGGGTTAAGATTCAGTAGTAAAGCACTCACTCGAACTACTAAGGAGGGAGATCCTATATATTATGTACCTTCCTTGACATTGAGGGTGCTTTTGACAACACTGGATATGACCCCATATCAAATGCTTTGACTCATAGAAGAATAGATCACCCCACCATCAAATGGATCAAAGCGATGCTTGAAAGTCGGAAAATAACTGCTGCATCAGCACTGAACGCAGTATCAATAACAGCCGTTAAAGGCTGCTCTCAGGGAGGAGTACTCTCACCCCTACTATGGTCTCTGGTTATCGATAACCTACTTCAAGACCTAAGTAATGCAGGTTTCAATATAATTGGATACGCCGATGACCTAGTCATCATAATAAAGGGCAAAGAACCAAACGAGGGTACAACACGTTTGCAAAACGCCCTTAAGATAGTCTTTCATCGTCCCTTGTACAAAAAGGAGAAAATTAAGTCCTACCCAAATTTCAATCAATGGTACATACATTGAGTATTCCAACGAAGTAAAATATTTAGGAGTGATCCTCGACAAAAAACTAAGCTGCAACTCCCACATAAACAACAAAATTCAATAAGCAACCAAAGCTTTCTGGGCTTGCCGAAAAATGTATGGTAAAACCTGGAGAATCTCTCCAAAGACCACACACTGGATCTACACGATCATGGTCAGGCCCATTATAAAATACGCTTCAATAGTATGGTGGAACAAAGTGACCCAAAAAACAACTATAAATAAATTAAACAAGGTACAACGGACTGCCTGTTTGGGCATTACATGCGCTATGCGTACCTGTCCCACAGCGGCAATAGAAGCCTTAATAGGACTAACGCCCCTCCACATTTATATAAAAAAAGTGGCAATTCGCAGCTCAGCAAGTTTGACACAAGCGGAAGAGTTAAACATTAGCAAACACCTAAAACTAAGTGAACTTCTATCCGAACTTCCAGAACTTGACATGATCTGTGCAGTTACAGAACGCTTACCAAAGACACGGAGACACAAACGGCCTAAAGTGGTATACAGATGATTCTAAAATGGTCTCAGGGGTAGGAGCTGGCATACATGGACCAAATAGAAACATCTCAATAGCTATGGGAAAAGCTATTCCAAGCTGAGCACCATGCCATAAAAGAATACGCAAACCTAATACACAACTCAGGTATTAAAGGCGCAAACATCCATATATTCACGGACAGTCAAGCAGCTATAAACGCCCTTAGCTCAAACATTATTGACTCCAAATCAGTACTACACTGCTTCAATTCCCTCCAAACACTTAGCTCCAGGAACAAAACCAGACTATGGTGGGTCCCCGGATTTAAGGGGATTGAAGGTAACGCTATTAACTCTGACAACAACATCTCGTCAGAAATCAAACGAAGAATTACTCTTGCCAATCGCTGTTTCTTCGGGCTAAGAAGGCAATTTAGTAGTAAAGCCCTCACTCGAACTACTAAGGAGATCCTATATAAGACCCTGATCTTCCCAGTCCTGCTCTACGGTGCTGAAGCATGGACCGTTTCAAAAGCGGATGAAGAAATCCTTGGTCGATTCGAGAGAAAAATTCTTCGGAAAATCTTCGGTCCCGTTTGGGTTGACGGGCTATGGAGACGAAGATTCAACCACGAACTATACGACGTTGAAGATGGCTAGGACATGTAGAAATAATGGACACCAATACTCCGGATCGCAGAGTCTTCGATTCCCAGCCAGACGTCGGACGCAGTAGAGGAAGACCTCGCCTTAAGTGGCGCGCACAAGTAGAAACCGACCTCAACCAACTTGGAGTGCGCAACTGGAGGCAGTTAGCTAAGGACCGGGCTAATTGGAGAGGCATGTTGGTTGAGGCCCAAGTTCATCCCGGACTGTAGCGCCACTGAAGTAAGTAAGTAAGAAGGTAACGAACAAATTCAACAATTGGGCGTCTAGTGGAAAAATTTGAATGCACAGGCACAGCACAAAATTTTTCCGTGCCAGTGAGACAAAGAAGTGCCCGTAGTGTCGAGAATATTGCTGCCGCTGAGGCTTCAGTTGAAGAAATCCCAAATGTGGCTCTCACACGTCGTTCTCAAGCGTTGGGCATCTCTGTGACGTAGTTGTGTCGAATTTTGCGAAAAGATCTTGGCCTACATCCTTACAAGATTAAATTGACGCAAGAACTGAAGCCGCTTGACCACCAGAAGCGTCGAATGTTCGTGAATTGGGCTGAGCAACAACTTGTGACGTAGTTGTGGCGAATTTTGCAGAAATATCTTGGCCTACATCCTTACAAGATTAAATTGACGCAAGAACTGAAGCCGCTTGACCTCCACAAGCGTCGTATGTTCGTGAATTGGGCTGAGCAACAACTTGAAAATGATTCGGATTTTCATCGAAAAATCATCTTCAGCGATGAGGCGGCTCATTTCTGGCTGAATGGCTTCGTCAATAAACAAAATATGCGGTATTGATCAGGCAGCAATCCACACGTACTCCATGAGTCATCATTGCATCCCGAAAAAATTATGGTTTGGTGTGGTTTATGGCTCGGAGGCGTCATTGGGCCGTACTTCTTCCGTGATGATCAAAACCGACACGTTACTGTGAATGGGAATCGCTACCGTTCAATGATAACCGAATATTTTTGGCCCCAATTGGATGATATGGACTTGGAGGATATGTGGTTCCAACAGGACGGCGCCACAAGCCACACAGCGAATGTCATAATCAATTCATTGGAAACCAAGTTTGGAGAACGTATTATCTCACGAAATGGTCCATTCGCTTGGCCGCTCGGTCGTGCGATTTGACGCCGTTAGACTATTTCCTGTGGGGCTACGTCAAGTCTGGCCAACAAGCCAGCGACGATTGATGAACTTCGTACGAATATCGAACGTGAAATTGCATCAGTATCGGCCGATTTATTCTTGAAAATCGTCGAAAATTGGGTTCAGCGTCTGGACTTCTGCAAGCGTACCCGTGGTGGCCATGCAAAAGAAATCTAGTTCCATACATAATGGCATCGAACGTAATTTCACTTTTGTAGCGCTCTTATTGAAAAACCCGATATATATAAGACCCTGATCATCCCAGTCCTGCTCTATGGCGTTGAAACATTGACCGTATCAAAAGTGAATGAAGAAATCCTTGGTCGATTTAGAGGAAAATATTTCAGTCCCGTTTCCGTTGAAGGGCTATGGAGACAACGATTCAACCAAGAACTATACGAGCTGTACAGCGACATGCCCCTAATAGAAAAAAAACTCCGCATTGGACGTTTAAGATGGCTAGGTCATGTAAAACGAATGGACACCAATCGACTCCCGGCCAGACATCGGACGCAGCAGAGAAAGACCTCGCCCAAAGTGGCAAGCACAAGTAGAAACCAACCTCAACCAACTTGGAGTGCGCAACTGGAAGCAGTTAGCTAAGAACTGGCTAATCGGATAGGCATGTTGGTTGAGCCCCAGTTCATTCCGGACTGAATTTTAAGTAAAATCATCAAGCAAAATTGAGTCAAGTTTAGAAAATAATTCTCACCTTGAACAATAAAAAAATATTCAACAGGACGTTTAAAAAATAACACAACATTCTTAAACTTACGTAAACATATTAAATAACAACAAATTTCATTTATCAAGCTATCTAGCCAATTCTATTGTTAAGCTGTTTAAAAAAATGTAATCTAATAAAAAATTTAAAAAATGGAAGACCTCTTCAATCCGAACCATTGCCAATCACAAAAGATAACCACTCACCCAGGTATCACTATTTTAATTCCTTAAATAAAATTTAATCACATTTCACAAAGTAAGTACAAAAATAAATTCGCTTACCACGGAAAATGCGGCTACGCTAAAGCAATAAAGCGTCGCTCACTTTTCAATTGTTTTTTTTTTTTTTAAGTACAAGAACAAAAGCAAAAAAAGGTGCATTACAGAACAGAAAGGACAAAAGTTTAAGACTTTGCGACTTACACCACCAATTACAAATAGTTATAAAAAAAAAATATCGATATATATGTATTTATATAAATGTAAGTATTAATATAATATTTATGAAAGTTAAAAAAAAAATACACGATGATTGATATTTTATATTCATGATTGCAAAAAAGTACTCGTTATCAATTTTGTTTTGTTTCGGTTTTCTAATTTTCTAATTTCAGTTTTATTATTCATTTATTATAAAAATTTTATTTTGCAAAACTTCCAAGAAGATACCCAAAAGATCGAATAAAATCCAACCAATTAGCCCAACACCTGACAAAATTAATTTCAGAAATTTATGCAAAACGAAAGTTCTGTTTAGAGGTTCTAATGTGTGTTAACGTTCAAATAATGTCATGATGTGTGTGTGTGCTTTTTTGGAGTTTAAAAAAATTTCTGAAATTAATTTTGTTAGCCTCATTCAATTTATAACCCGATTTTGAGCAGGATATGCTTTCACAGGGTTGGTGTAACCTGCTGCAAAAGCATTTCTCGCATCGTATTTCCCAAACATCTACAACATTCCTCCTCTTTCGATTTCTCCGAAAACAATAGAAATCACAAGGTCCTTCGGATGATTAACCAACAAATATAAAACTAAAATGCTTTCGTTTTCTTTTAGAAATAACATTAAGTAGGTACGATAATTGTAAGATTATGCTAAGGCCCGCTTAAAGCTAGTGTATGCATGATATTTAGGGGATTCGTTATTTTAAGTAAAAAAAAAAATCAAAAAAAAAAAATTCTAAAAATAAATTTATGCCTAAAATTAATATTGCCATAGAATTCTCGATTTGCAATAGGAGGGGGGAGTGGGACACGGAAGGGGGATAGGGATCTCAAACCCCTGGATTGTAGAATGTGTACATGCCACCAGCTGGGGGACGGGTGAGAGTGCGCTTCGCCGCATTATTCACTTGGTTTGGATCATGCTGGAAGGCATTGTCATAAGATCGTTTCATGGATTGTGCAATACCGGCCTGGGTCACTCCAGGACCGGCTGAGGCCGTATGCCCAGTGAACTGAAAAGCGGACGGATCGTAGCTCAACTGAAATGGCTGAAAGAATGGGTGCCTCTGCGGCATCAGTACATATTGAGGTTGGCCCCCGGATTGGCTGGCAGCAACAGCTGTTTGCGGCGATGGCAGCAGATACGGATTTATCAGGTTGGAATACATTGGAGCTGCCTGTTCCGCAGCCATAGCCGCTGCTTGGCGTGCAAGCAAATTCTGCTGGGCAATGAAGTGCGCTTGCTGTTGTGCAATTAGAGCCGAATTAGCCGACATTGGAGGTGGTATTGACAGATTGAATGGCATCGACGTTGCGGCGGCGCTTGACATATTGGAATGATGCTGGTTATGAATAGCTGCGGTTAGATTATTCGCAGACGCACTATGATGGCCATTGTGCATGGGCATGGCAGCTGCCATTTGTGCGGCGGGAGAATGATGCGAAAGGGAATGATGCCGAGTGATGAAGGGATTTAGGTTAGCAGCACTGGCAGCAGCAGCAGCAGCAACAGCCGCAGCCTGTGAATTGGCTGCCGACAAGTGTGGATGAGAGTGTTGTTGAGCCATGGCTGCAGCTGCCACCGCTGCGGCAACAGGTGCACTCGATTGAATTGCAGGATGGGCACTATTTGGTTGTGCTGATGTCTGCTGTGGTTGTGATAACATACCCGGTGATAATAGAGATGGTTTTGATCCGTGATGATGATTCACAGGCGATTGCAGGCCTCCGTTCAATACCATGTTCATGTCATCGCCGGAACATTGAAAAACTTCGATGTATCGGTACTTTTTACCGAATACCATAAATTGGTTGTGTTTGCGCTGGGCGCATTGACGAGCTGCTTCTTCAGAGTCCATTTGAATGAACGCCTCTCCACTTGGTTGACCCTAGACAAGCAGGAAGTTAATGAAATCTCCATAAGCAAACAAAAGACGAGCTTTTCTATTTACCTGTCCATTGATCACCATATGTACTCCTTGGAACATGATGTTTTTGGCAAAGTCATCAAGAAAATGTAGAATATGTTCAACCATGGCTTCGTAGGGGAGTCCCCTAAGACGAATGCAGCTCTTTGTCGTTCCCGATGTTATCATGTGCTGTGTTGGGGATTCGAATAAATAATTTTTTTTTTTGTCTATGTCCAAATGCGAGAACTTACTTGAGGTAAGAGAGACACTTGCATCGTCGGTAATTGAGCAATTAGTGGCGGTTGTGGCGGTTCGTATGTTTTGGGGTCCATTGACCTGTTCAATACCTGTTGAACCTCAGCCGTTGTTGATCTAAACAGCTCTATATAGCGCTGACCAATCGATTCTCTGTGACGTGACAAAGCTTTGGAAGAGTCCGCTTCTGAAGCGAATAGGACAAACGCATCACCTGTCGCCCGGCCGTCGGGCTTCTTTACAAACAAAACACCCTCGGTTGCGTCCAAAACATTGCACGGATCTGCGCCCGTTGTGAAAAAGTCCAACTGTAAAGAGATGGTGTGTTTGTAAATATAAAGTCCATTAGTGATACAGCAACATCAACTCAACAGACACCAACAACATTTTTTTTTTAAGAACGGCACACCTTAGTAGTTAAAATCACAATTTTAACGACTATTGGCGAAGTGTGAGGTTGGCGTCAAAGTCAACGTTGCTGTGACAATCTGTTCACTTACCACCTGCTTTGCTGTGCAGTCATAGGGCAAACCCCTCATCCGGATTATAACTTGTGCCCCCTTAGACAGGAAGGCTTGCGCTTCATTCGAAGCGCCGCCAGCAATCGAAAGAAAATCCTCTCCGGTTGCCCGATACACCTCGATGTACCGATTCCCGATATGATGCTTGTGTCTTTTCAGCGCCATATCTCGGTGCTCTTGTGAAACGAATCGAACTAATGCTTCGCCGTTACGGCGACCTAATGGCGATAAACAAAGTGCTACGCCACCCCTGAAAGTTGACGATAAATATAAAATTTTCTTAAGCAAATAGTATTTGCAAATGTTTGCAGATTCCTACCACCCAGAGACCGACAAGGTTGCAGCTTGAAAGTGTAGTTTAACAGTAAATCAGTTTGTAACGCAATAATTTATTTTCTAAGGCAATAATTGGAACAGGGTCTTGGGGAAAAACATCATTCTCAAACACAAAATATGTTTTATCGGCTTGTTCGCTCATTCCCCATCCAAGTTAAAGACTCTCGACAGCAATATAATCTTGAGACCTTTGCCCTGTTATCAGAGCAGAGCAGTGGAAATAAAACTGATCGAACGCCATCGTTGGGGGAAAATTGAGAAACAACCGATAGAAATATCTTATTCGAATCGAATGTGAATCAATATTTACTTACTTTGCAACGTTGAGTCCGCGGAAAAATTTTGCAATATCCTGATCGCTGCTCTGCCACGGTAATCCTCTAGCTCGAACTATGCAGGCACCATCAATTTCGTCATCAATTGAACTAAATAAGCGAAGAGAACGTTTTTTTTTTTGTTAAAAACAATAAAAAAAATCCAAATAAATTAATAAAACGAAAAAGAAGAAAACAGTAAACAGTGCTTGTTGCATTTGCTTATCTCGACATGCATACTTTTAAGGAATTACTCGGCTTATATCGCTCTGGATTACATGTACCTCTATATACACACACGGGGTGCTACTTCTCACTTTAATTCTTTCGAATAAATGCCAACAAATTCATTTTTCCGTAAGGTTTGGACTTGGCTCATCGTAAAATGTTTAACAACTCAACACTTTTATGTCAATTATGCACGATAAGCTGAAAAATTTTTTTTCTCGAAGCACACACAGACCTCGCTCGTTTTATCGATTTTAATCGGTATTAGATGAAATAATCCTAATCATATAAAAGTGTCGATAAAGCAATCGAGTTAAACAATAAAAAAAAAAAATAATGTCAACAGGTATATCGTAAAGGGTTTGCATTGTGTTAGGAATTACACTGCTGACACTCACATTTACAGGCATGACACTCTTTTAGATCAGTTTCTCAGATAAATTGGCTGGAGTTTATGAAGCTGAAGCGATTATTATGTGGAGCGATCTCACAAATCCAGATAGCGATCGGTGGTGGATAACGTTCGAATTGAAACTGTTTTGAGTTTGGATTGGGTTCGAATAAGAATCTATGAGTTCTCACTCAAAGTATGAACACGACTGTCGGTTGGGTACGTGTATAAATAGACATTTGCTGCTTTTCTTCGATCGACAAATGTTGATAAGGCTAACCTCCATAAAGTAACTCAAAGAAAAGAAAATATGAACACAAAACAAGAGTGCATACCTTTTTATACTTTGCATATATATACATTATAGATATACTTGTCAACTGTTCTTGGTATTGTTGGGAATTAAAAACACTTACCAGATTCCTGGCTCCAGGTTCATATTAACAATTTCGTTGGTCTCAAACTTGTGTCCTTAAAAATGAGAGGAGAAATTCATTTGATGATTGTTTACAACAAAAAAAAAAAAAATACAATTACCTTCTGCTAGTAGGGCTTGAATCACTGAGACCATATCTCGAGATTCCTTGACATAAAATTCAGTATCATCACACATAGCTATATTGAGTTCTGTAAAGATAAACAGAGGCATACTTTAAATTATCAGAGTCAGATTTCAAGATGAACATTTAAACATCCATATCTTTGCAAATGATAAATAAATTTGAGTTGGAAAGAGAAAACGATCGTGATTCATAATGTACATGTATACATATCCCTCTATCGTTTGAGAGCTATATTTTATTTGTTTGCTGAATTTAAGAGCACGGGAATAAATTTAAGATACATCCAATCTAGATATGATGTTTATCAGCGCTTAAGAGATAATTCAGTGTCGGGCAGAGAAAGAGATTTAAATGACAATTTCAGTAAGAACAGTGGGGTACAAAAATAAATAAAATAAAAGGTCCGACACGACTCTGACAAACTTCCCCAGGAATGTAGAAGAGTATAATATTTGATATGGAGTTTGAACAAATCCACTTTCGGTAAAACAACCTATTTGCTGTTTTAAGATTTTTTTTATAATTTGAAGTGTAGTTTTATAAATGTTCTCACATTCTCACGGCGATGACGAACAATATTCCGCTGTCAGGCAGAACGAACCATTTAATATTGACAACGACAGCGAAAACTGCCAACCACCCGACCTAATTGAAGTGAGGATAACTCTAAACTCAAGCTTAATAAGGCCGCCGGAAATGACGGCCTTCCCGATGAGCTTTATAAAGCTGGCGGACATGAATTGCTAAGCATGCCTGAAGAATGGAACCTCAGCATCCTTTGCCCGATCCACAAAAAAGGAGACCCTCTGAACTGCGCCAACTACAGAGGCATAAGTCTACTCAACATCGCCTACAAGATCCTATCTGCCGTAATATGTGACCACCTGAAACCGTTTACCAACAACCTGATCGGCCCTTATCAGTATGGTCTTAGGCCAGGAAAGTCCACAATCGATCAAATCACATCGGCAGATCCTGGAAAAAACCCAAGAAGTCCAAATCGATACCCACCACCTATTTATCGATTTCAAAACTATACAGAGCCATGTCTAGTTTTGGTATACCGCCCGTTTGTGTAGGATGACGATGGAGAATTCTCGCTGCACCATCAGGGTCGGAAACGACCTCACCGACACATTCGATACCAAAAAAGGATTTAGGCAAGGCGAAGCGCTGTCATGTGACTTTTTCAATTTGATTCTTGAGAGGATTGTGCAAAACACCCGAGCCAACACCAGAGGCACAATTCTCCAAAAATCGGAGCAACTACTAGCATACGCCGACGATATTGACATCATTGGTAGGACTCAACGAGATGCCATAGCCACGTTTGTTAGTATAGAGAAGGAAGCGGAAAAAATGGGTTTAGCAGTAAATGAGGGTAAGACTAAGCATATGCTGTCAACACAAAAGGACACACAACATCGACGAATTGGACAGAACCATTGACAGATATAACTTTGAGGTAGTACGGGACTTTGTCTACCTCGGCTCCGCTATTAACTCTGACAACAACATCTCGTCAGAAATCAAACGAAGAATTACTCTTGCCAATCGCTGTTTCTTCGGGCTAAGAAGGCAATTTAGTAGTAAAGCCCTCACTCGAACTAGTAAGCAGATCCTATATAAGACCCTGATCTTCCCAGTCCTGCTCTACGGCGTATCAAAAGCGGATGAAGAAATCCTTGGTCGATTCGAGAGAAAAATTCTTCGGAAAATCTTCGGTCCTGTTTGCGTTGACGGGCTTTGGAGACGAAGATTCAACCACGAACTATACGAGCTGTACAGCAATGCGGTCGTTCTAGAGAAATCAGTCATTGTAATATAATCGCGTTTTAAATCTTCCGCTAGGTGTCGTTTTATCTTGAGTTGGAACCAGTGTTGTCGGAAGCTAATAAATAAAAGTCACTAGGCCACCTTTCAAAAGTCGCTAGATTCGTTGAAATTCTGAAGTCGCCAGAGAGATAATGGTACAAAAAATAATTGAAAAAGTTTTTTTCTTTAATTTTTTAATGACAGACATTTTTATGATAAATGAAATTAAAAAAGAGGAATTCAGCCTCATAATCACCAGAATCACAAATGGAATTTAAAATTCATCATCGATTTCTTCGATTTCATCAGCTTCAATTACTTCCACAGTATTTTAAAAAAAAGTAAAATTTCTGGCAATTCATAATTATAACAATTTGTTTAAGTATTTTAAGTTGATTTTATCTATAAGCATTACAGAATTTAAAGTTTTTGTTTTAAATTTGTTTCTGAGCTTACTTTTTACGAGATTCATTATTCGCTCTACTTCTGTGTTAGAATAGGGAAGTGACATAACCGTTCGGGCACGTTCAAAAAATTCTTGAAATGAATTGCAACCCGCTGCATTTCTGTACCTCGAAAATTCTCCCCAAAATTCCAAGCAATCCTGAAGCTCTTTCCAATACAAAAAGTTAATATTTTCCCATTGCGTTATAAACATGTTTCCATGTCTTCATTGGGAAAACATTAACTTTTAGCCAAATCAATGAATCGGCCTTTTAATGGCTTTAAGTCATTTTGAACCGATAGCAATCACATTTTTCTAAAGCAATCTAGTTGCTTGGAAGTAGCTAGAAGTAGCTCTACATACATAGTCGCTAGAACAGCAACCGTGGTTAGAACCGCAATTTCAAAAACGCCTCTGTAGACCCACCAATAACACCCATAACCGAATTTTCAGTCAAATCGACCGAGTAGTTTGGGCTCCCGTCTCAATAACTGACTCCAGAATCCAGGCGGCAGGCAGACATACATTTTTTTAAAAATTATTTTTTTTGGTTTCGAGATACCTCAAAACATAAGAATTTGTAAAAATCTCAACAACAAATCTTCGCGCCATCACAATACTTTCTTATACTACGTATACTGGGGAATTAAGAATGTACCATTGGATATCAAGCAAAACGATTGCTCGAGATAGCATTCATTACGGCAATAGTTCCTTTGTGGTGGTGACACTTTAAAAAATTCACCGATCAATACGACACGGACAAACAACCCAAGATATTACAAAGATTATTGTATATAGCTAGTTCTCAAACTATAAAAAGTGTCCCAAAATTCTCGTCATATTTGAACTAACCCTTGCCATCAATTGTGCGTAAACTGTTAGTTCATTTTCGCTTTGATGTTAATCGCCAAATTAGATGTATTTAGGTTCAGAGAACCCAGATGTGATTAAACACATCGTTGCTAACAGCTCCAATTGGCCATATCTACTTCTTCTTAACGCTAAGCATGCGGCTTGGGGTGATACAATTTCAATCACCAGAGATCGACAACCGACCAGCAAGAAACCCCTGGTTTAAGGAATAATGCAGACAGATATTCGCAGCCAAAAACAAAGTCTACAAGGCAAAGCCGCAGGTGAGGACGAGAGCTCCCATTTAGTTTTATAAGCAAAGAGGAATAAAAGAACACCGGCTTTTCAGAAAAAGAAAAAAAATCAAGAAATGCATGTGATCGAAGACATGTCACACGTCAAAGCTATTCGGCGTTATCATAGTATCCGTTCCGAAAGAAAAATTCTCCGATTTTGTGCGGATCGGAGAATTTTGCTTCATGGTAATCGCTCCGATCTGTTGTTCGGAACTTTTCTCCGACAAAGCGTAAGGCACATCGGCAGTCTACGTTTTATTGCGATGCGTTACATTTTTTGCATCAATTTCTGACAGCCACACGTCAATTTCTCTCCGATAGTCTCCGACATTTATTCGTCGCGGAAATATTTGTAAGTGCACAAAATGTAAGCTATAAAATAAATTTATTTAAGTTTTCTTGTTGAAAACTGGTGTTTTAGGCAAAATTGGAATGAAACAACTAGCAGCAAACAATATGAGTGCTTGGTTGAGTTGATGCGTTGATGTTGATGCTCGTAATTTCACCAAGAGCAAGAGGACACCGAAGAGGTTGCTGATTTTTGCTGATGTCAAATAAATGCGTTGTTGCAACTTCAGAAAACAGATACTGGGAACTAAAATTCAGTTTCTGACTCTACGAACGGATACCATGATAGGGCCGATTGTTACAGAATCCCGTGGAGACGAGGAAGAAAAGATCGTAGTTAAGACAATGTCGGTGCTGATAATATGGAAAACCACTTCTGCAGACTGTTAAACGGCGATGACGAACAATCTTCCGCTTTCAGGCAGAATAAACTATTCAGGATTATACCGAATGCCAGAATCCGAGTAATATTAACTTAAGGGTGTTTTAGAGGTTGGTTTTTCGAATAGAGATAAAACTGACATCTTGTGGTCAAATCGGACACTCTAATAACATTTATGTTCAGTTTGGTTTGTCATTTCATTATGAACAGTTTGACAAATGCGCTTGCAAATCGTGCAAATTTATTTCGAAAATAATGGTTCAGTTCGCGAAATTTACCGCAAGCTCCGTCCATTTTATGGTTGACGTAATCGTCCATCAGAGCAATTAATTTGGTTAACCATGGATCGTTTTCGCACTACGTTTACTATATGTGATGATACGCATCCGCAGAGACGTCGAACAGTGCGTACCGAAGAAAAATTGCCGCTGTAGAGCAAAGTGCTGAAGAGGACTCGAATGAATCGATTCGCCACCGTGCACAGCTGTCATCCAATCGTCCATCAACTTTATGGAAGATTTTGCGCAAAGATCTTGGCTTACGACCTTACAAGCTTGTGCAAGAATTAAAGCCTGAAGACCATGAATGAGTCGTGATTTTCATCTCGATGCTGATTTTAATCGCAAAACTTTGTTCAGTGATGAGGCTCAGTTTTGGTTGAATGACTACGTCAACAAGCAAACATTTGGAGTGAAGAGAATCCACATGAGACCCTTGAGACGGCATTACATCCACAAAAACTGGGCTGGTGTAGTTATTGGGCCATACTTCCTCCGAAATGATGCTGGGGAGTCAGTTACCGTTAATGAAGACCGGTATAGAGGCATAGTAACCGACTTTTTTGTTCCCAAATTGGATGGCATGAATGTGGATGAGACATGCCACACAGCGCACGTCACAATCGATTTATTGAAGGAAACATTCGATGAGCGCATAATTTCGCGAAATTTCCTTGTTGAAATAATTCGAAGACACATTGCAAGGGTGGTGGCTAGTTATAACAGGCAGATCTTTGATGATGGTTATTTTGCTCTTTCCTTAGGCTTAGGCGAGAAACCGCGAGCGTTCCGCATCTATCCCAATAACATCGAAAATGTTCCAGTGGCTCTGTCAAAGATCACAACAATGGAGCCTCTACATTGGGCGCCATTGCTATGACTCTAGGTAAGCCGCGCAACAACAAGCGTCCTGCGCCCTTCTCACCACCAGCGAAGTTCCTCAGTGTGTTGCGTAGTCTAACAACAGGAGGCATCATTGGACCATAGTTCTTTGAAAATAAGGCTTGTTAAGCAGTGATTGTTACTGTGTTACTATTGCGGAATATCGCGACATGATAACCGAATTCTTTCTACCTAAACTTGATGGTATTAATATCGACCAAACAACTTAAAACGGTGTTTTCTATTTAATTGAAATCTTGCGTACAGTTTGGGATACCTTTTACTAAGAATCAGCGAATCAGAAATCAGCGTTGGGCGTCCTGAAACCTTCCGCAACCGCTTTAATGTAACATAGTTGGGCCTCCTCCGAGATCGGATTTGTTTAAGAGGTAACTACGTTCAGGCAAACAGCGAGTGTGACAAGGCGAAACACTGGAGTCTCTAGACCTATCAGGTCACCTGAAAACATTGTGACAGTGAGATCTTCAATCGTGCAATCCCACGGCGTACTGTGAGCACACATGCATCTGCCTTTGGACTTTCTGATCGTTCAGTGAGAAGAATTCTTCACGATGACTTTCAATACCATCCGTACAAATTGACGATTGTGCAGAAACTCTTCGAAGGGCTTCTTGAAAACGTTCCAGAGGACGCAATTGTTTTTTTCATTTGAGTGGATGCATCAAAAGACAGAATATTCGCCACTGGGCTGAGACACCAACTCCCGAGAATTGTATGAAAGGCCTTTGGACCTAATGTGAAATTTCCTCGGCCGGGACTGTTGATACCTGTTGTGTGAATTGACACCGGAAAGTGAGCAGTTGAAAGACTTTTTTCACGATTTGATGAATAAGACTTAGAGCCATTTCACACATACCCGGCAGCCGTCTTACCGGTACCGACTAGCCGGTCGTTGGGAATAAAGGGGTTTTCAACAGGGACGCTACAAAAGTAGAGCGACAGGGACAGCAAACGACGCCATATTTCTTTCTTTTGACATTTTTCTTCAGTAAGGTTTGCCATTTCATGATGGAAAGATATACGACCCAACAACGAGTCGAAATTATTAAAATTTACTACCGAAATTCGGAGTCAGTAACGTTAAGAGCGCTACGTCCAATCATGGTCGTCATAATCGTCCTAGCAGATCAACAATTGAGCGTATAGTGGAAAAATTTGAATCCACAGGCACAGTACAAAATGTTCCCGTGCCAGTGAGACAAAGAAGTGCCCGTAGTGTCGAAATATTGCTGCCGCTGAGGCTTCAGTTGAAGAAAGCCCAAATGTGTCTCTCACACGTCGTTCTCAAGCGTTGGGCATCTCTGTGACGTAGTTGTGGCGAATTTTGCGAAAAGATCTTGGCCTACATTCTTACAAGATTAAATTGACGCAAGAACTGAAGCCGCTTGACCACCAGAAGCGTCGTATATTCGTGAATTAGGCTGAGCAACAACATGAAAATGATTCGGATTTTCATCGAAAAATCATCTTCAGCGATGAGGCCCATTTCTGGCTGAATGGCTTCGTCAATAAACAAAATATGCGGTATTGGTCAGGCAGCAATCCACACGTACTTTCACTCATTGCATCCCGAAAAAATTACGGTTTGGTGTGGTTTATGGGCCGGCGGCGTCATTAGGCCGTACTTCTTCCGTGATGATCAAGACCGACACGTTACTGTGAATGGGAATCGCTACCGTTCAATGATAACCGAATATTTTTGGCCCCGATTGGATGATATGGACTTGGAGGACATGTGGTTTCAACAGGACGGCGCCACAAGCCACACAGCGAATGTCACAATCAATTTATTGGAAACCAAGTTTTGAGAACGTATTATCTCACGAAATGGTCCAGTCGCTTGGCCGCGGCGGTCGTGCGGTTTGACGCGCGCCGTTAGACTATTTCCTGTGGGGCTACGCAGTATCGGCCGATTTATGCTTGAAAACCGTCGAAAATTGGGTTCAGCGTCTGCAAGCGTACCCGTGGTGGCCATGCAAAAGAAATCGAGTTCCATACATAATGGCATCGAACGTACTTTCACAGGAATAAAGAATTTCATTGATATCCAAAACAGTTTTTGTTTTATTTAAAAAAACTTTTGTAGCGCTCTTATTAAAAAACCCGATACATTCTTATGGGCGTTCACACCTGCAAACCGAAACCGTCGCCGGTTAACCATAAGAATGTATTCCCAACCACCGGCTAGCCGGTACCGGTTAGACGGCTGCCGGGTAAGTTTGAATGGCTCTTAGGGACCATTTAGTTCCAACAGGACGGAGCAACAACTCACACTTAAAGGGCATCGAAAAATTGTTATTGAGTTCTTCGATTATGTTTTGGTCGTCATAATTGTCCAACTGAACCAATTTTACACTATTGGACATTCTTGCAACAACCGAGTGCGTAGAGCTTGTAATAATGAGAATATTGCTGCGGTAGAGAGTATTCGTGAAAACCGTGGTCAATCAATTCGTCGCCGTTCTCAAGGTTTGGGTAACTCTTATGGAACGTTGAGGCGTATATATTTAAAAATGTATAAAATACAGCTCGTTCCAGAATTGAAGTTGATTTACTTTGGTTTCTGTTTTAATTTCGGTTTGTGGGCCTTGGAAAAGCTTTAAATTGATCCATTTTTTTTGTCGAAAAATTGTTTTTAGCGATTAAGCTCATTTTTGGTTAAGCGGCCACGTTAATAAGCAAAATTGCCGTACTTGGGCTGATAAACAGCCTGAGGCTATCCAACAGCTACCGATGCAAACCCAACAAATGCACTGTGTGGTGGGGTTTTTGGGCAGGCGTCATCATCGGACCGTATTTCATAAAAAAAAATGCCTAAGGAGCGCGTATTATTGTCGATAGAGATCCCTACAGAGAAAATGTTTGTTGCAAAAAATTCAAGATATTGGTTAGCTGACTTGTGGTTTCAACAGGATGGTGCTACATGCGCTACAGCTATTTACGAATTGCTTTATTGAGAGAAATGTCACTGTCTTGGCCACCCAGATCTTGTGATTTGACTGCATTGGATAACTTTCTATTGGGATATGTGAAATCTCTCACCGATAAACCCGAAACGATTGAAGTCTTGGGAGATAAAATAGCTCGTGTTTTTCATGGAATACCGGCCGATATGTTTGAAAGAGTGGTCGAAAATCGGACCCACAGAATGAAACATTTAATAGTTAGTCGTGGGCAACATTTAAAGGAAATTTTCTTTAAACATTAAATGGCATGAAGCAAACTAACACCTTAAATAAAGATTTCTTTCTATATATTGGTTATTTTGTGTTTTATTTAAAAACAAAAGTCAGGAATTCTTATTAGAGTTAGCAATATTGACAGTGAAGGTAACTTTTTCAATCAAAAGTTAAATTCACTCCGATTGGTAATTCATTTGTTTTCCTTTGCTAATTGCATTATTTAATAAAACTAGATCATGTATATACAGAAAATATTGTTGTCGTTCTTTAGAATAATGTTATAAACTCAGCTTGTGCCGCCCACCATCTCAGATCATAAGAAAACTTATTTATCAATAAATATTGACTTGTTACAGAAATGAAATCAAGTAGTTGAAATATGAAATGCTCTGGACAACAATTTAAAACTACTTGCAGTTGGTTCTATCTTTAAGTGCCGACATTATTTGTCGTTCTACTAATTGTTCAATTCAATTAGACCGAATCATGACTTCTGATTTTCTATATAACAGTGTTAGGATAGCCATGACATCAATGATCAACACTCTGATATAATTTATACAAAAAAAAAATTGTACTCCAAACACGATTGTAAAACATACTTATCATGTATAGATTAGCTTACCTTTTACCATATCAGCAATGCACTGAGGAGCAGCTACTGTTGGCATTTGTAGAATCTTTTTAATATCTTTCATTGGGACAAGTGCTTTTGACAAATCCCCAGACTTGTGCTTAATATATTCTTTACGTAAATCACTAAATCTACAATAGTACGAGGGTAGGTCTAAGTCTTTGGCACAAGCTTCTGGATGCAGACATTGGCGTATTGGAAATTGTCCATCGGTGATGAGTTTAAAATTAGATATTGATTCTGGATCAATGGAGAGAGAGCGCAAATATTCATCAAACTGAAAATAAGAAACAAAAAATTAATAAATATAGATAGATAGATTTTTTTGTTGATATTTAAATTAAATGCAGTGGTCTTCATCAAAGGATTCTACACGCTTTGTAGCATCAAAGAGTATAGAACTACATGGAGTACGCATCACAGCTTACAATTTTGTAGCCGTTTCTGACGCGGGCGGAAAGTGCGAAGGGGAATTTTCGTCGTTCGCATATGCTATGCTGTTGTTTAAAGCCGGGGCAGCAATGTGAACACTGGGGTATCAATATCAGTACCCCACATAGCAAATTTTAATTGTATGAGATGCGCACTCTATGTAGTTCTATACTCTTTGGTTTTTGGTCATTTTATAAACTGCAAGTCATTTATGATTTTTTAATCGATACATGTTCTAGAGACCTTGCCATTTCCATTAGTCAAGCTTGAGTAATATAAGAAAAATTAAAAAGATATCGTTAGTATATTGAGAAACATAAATTTGAACGGATACACCGATGGCATGTGTATAAAAAAGCGATTGAATATCCAACTTCTCTATTTTTATCCATTAGATGTTAAATAGCTTCTGGCAAAATATATTCATTGTAATTGGATACAACGCCAATGTGAACTCTTCTTTGGTTGAGGTTACTTATATGTGAATCATATGGAACCCGTATATTATCTCAAGCTTTTCGGTGAGAAGTTTTAAGGTGAGGTGCATTCGACTGACTGACAATTTTCTAATGAAATAATTGACCGATCTTCGGAAATAATCGAGTTGCTTGACTATGAATCTGGACGAGGCTGTCCAAACTGTTTTATAAGTGCATTTTATATGCCTTTGAAAGAAGTTCTGTTACTAATGAACAGCGCAAAATATGTGTTGGAATCTTCGGCACAAAAACCGGTCTTTACAAACGGGATCGATGACTTCTTAAAGAAATTTTAGCCGAAATAAGATCCTTGCTTCAGGCCCTAAGTAGGACAGAAATGATTATGGGTTTATATTGGGTCTCAATAGTTAGCACTTTTTTACTTAATTGCCGACTGAATCAATAGCGAATGACAACGGTTTAATTTCTGGCGAGATTGTCATAATTTATGGCAGGGCGCATCTAAACATAGTTATCTTGCCTAAGTGATGTTATAGCTGCCCATTGATTACGTTCGGTCTTACGAAAGAGACTTTAATTGAATTTTTGGCTCATTTGCTACTTCTTTTTAAAGTAAAGTGTTTTTTTTTATAAAATTCTTATTCTATGTTACGCAGTTCTCACTCGATTTCCAAACAAAACTAACAAAACCAACAATTAAGCAGTCAGATACGCTTCTTGCAGAATCCGAGGATTGTAAGCTTGCGAAATCACTAACGCATGCAGTCCATGCATGTGTAATATGTGAACCCTAAGAAAAGAAGGCTGAAAGATGTACCTAATGGCTTTTTCATTTAGCGCAGATTTTGGTATACCGTTTTGGTATACCGTCCAAACTCTTCCGTTTGTGTAGGATGACGATGGAGAATTCTCGCTGCACCATCAGGGTCGGTAACGACCTCACCGACACATTCGATACCAAAAAAGGATTTAGGCAAGGCGATGCACTGTCATGTGACTTTTTCAATTTGATTCTTGAGAGGATTGTGCAAAACTCCCGAGCCAACACCAGAGGCAAAATTCTCCAAAAATCGGTGCAACTACGATATTGACATCATTGGTAGGACCCAACGTGATGCCATGGCCACCTTTGCTAGTATAGAGAAGGAAGGGGCAAAAATGGGTTTAGCAGTAAATGAGGGTAAGACTAAGTATATGCTGTCAACACGAAAGGACACACAACATCGACGAATTGGACAGAACGTCACCATTGACAGATATAACTTTGAGGTAGTACGGGACTTTGTCTACCTCGGCTCCGGTATCAACTCTGACAACAATTTCTCGTCAGAAATCAAACGAAGAATTACTCTTGCCAATCGCTGTTTCTTCGGGCTAAGAAGGCAATTTAGTAGTAAAGCCCTCACTCGAACTACTAAGGAGATTCTATATAAGACCCTGATCATCCCAGTCCTGCTCTACGACGCTGAAGCATGGACCGTATCAAAAGCGGATGAAGAAATCCTTGGTCGATTCGAGCGAAAAATTCTTCGGAAAATCTTCGGTCCCGTTTGCGTTGACGGGCTATGGAGACGAAGATTCAACCACGAACTATACGAGCTGTACAGCGACATACCCCTAGTCAAAAACTCCGCATTGGACGTTTGGCTAGGACATGTAGAAAGAATGGACACCAATACTCCGGCTCGCAGAGTCTTCGATTCCCAGCCAGACGTTGGACGCAGTAGAGGAAGACCTCGCCTTAAGTGGCGCGCACAAGTAGAAACCGACCTCAACCAACTTGGAGTGCGCAACTGGAGGCAGTTAGCTAAGGACCGGGCTAATTGGAGAGGCATGTTGGTTGAGGCCCAGGTTCATCCCGGACTGTAGCGCCACTTAAGTAAGTATATCTTCAGAAAACTACACATGAAATTGTTGAACATGTGCCAGATTTGCGCGATACAAGTTTTGTCTGGTTTTTATGGGATCCTTTCTTGATCCCATAAAAAAAAAATATAAATATATATCTACAATTTGTTTGGGGTAACACGATAGTTAGTACCCAGGGTTGAGTTGATATCGGCATTTCTTGACAGTTGATAGTACTCGGATGATTTGTCAGATCATCGCAAGAGAAGGTTGACAGTTGGAATACGTTTATTTGGTGGAAACACTATTTTCTAACGTTAAATTTCGTAAATAAAAGGACGAGTTTTGGTTCCGTGCAAACGTACTAGTTTAATTAAAATTGTAGGGCACTTTTTAGTGTTTAAATATTTTTCAATCCTCAGCTTATCCTTGGATTGAAATTCTAGCCTGCACTGTGATATAAACCATTAGCCTGTAAATATACTTATGATAGCTGTTGAACTGTGTGAACCAAATTAAGCACACGTTTCCGTTGACAAGATGTCTGGGAAAATTATCTCGTTGCGTGAGATAAGATGGATTATACATAAATACACGTCCACAATGCCAATATCCTGTTTAAAGAGCAATCATTTCAATTAAAATCATATAAAGCCGATCAAGTTTTTTCTTTTTTGCACGTCATCGCATAAACTCATGTAGATAGACGTGTATAAAAAAGATAATATACACAACAACTTACGTGTGGTTTTATTTAAAATTAATTTAAATGCCATGACGATAAACGATTATTATGCATTTTTTTACTTTTCACTCTAATAAGGGTTATGAGGTTTTATTTTAATTTTCTGACGTTAAGAACATTTTAGCACTTTAATAACCCTCTCCGGCTAAACTAATGACCTAGGGGGATGCACAAGATCTCTACTCATATACATATACTTGCATTGTGTGTAAATATATATTTTATTTATGCAAACGCAGTGCAGTGCTTCGATGCCGATTGCACTCACAAAGGCTGTGAATTCTTGGGAATAATGTCAATAACAGAGATCGAGATGTATTCCTTGTTGACTTTTTAGAACTTGAAATCTGCACATGACAGCATTTTCAGCAAATATTTGATTATTGACCATACAAGTTCTGACATTTTTAGGGGATATTTTTATACATATTTACCGAATAAAAAAAAAACTCATTTTTACAGCCTCGTCACTTTTGCAATCAAACTATTTACATATTTGCACGTTGCATGAGTACATACAACTAAGGAAATTATTGGACAAGTGAAGTCTTAAAGGCACAACACTTATCTAGCACACACCAATATAAATATCTTATCACAATGTCGTTCGTTCAAAAGCGGTATTGCAAAACAATTAATACGAAGCAACTTTATACTACAATACAATAAACAATTTCGATTTAGCAACCTATTCCTGATAATACCTGCACTCAGATTAATTGAAGTGGCTATCTTGGCACCCCCGAGTTTATTAATGAATACATAAATTTATGGCAGTCTTTATGATGATTTAGATGAATTGTTGAATAATTGCAAGATTTGAATTCGCCGCCATTTGTGTGTTTGACAGTTTAGGGTTTATTCAAAAATTTTGGGATTGAGTCATCATTGGACCATAATTCTTTGGAAATTAGGCTGGTCAAGCCGGTATTGCCACATGATAACCGAGTTTATCATGGATGATAACGTTGTAGGTGACATGTGGTTTTAACAAGATGGTGGTACATGAAATTAAAACAATTCAGTTCGATTCGGTGATCAGTATTGGCACCTTTCATGCGATTTAACGTAACTAAATTTCATATCGGCCTTTTTGGCAATATCATTGCGGAAGATGCGACCAATAATCTTGGGAGATCAAGGCTATTAGAAGCTCTAGAAAGTATTTGGAAAGAAGCAGATGTTTTGGGAATTGGTGACGCTATGACACTAGCAGAGTATTTCACAATTTTGTTTGAACTCTATCTTCTAATTTGAACATACAGCAAACTGATTTGTAGGTACTGCAAGTTCTGTGCTTTGAACATCAATATACTAAGAAGGAAATCAGTTTATTAGAACTCTTTTATATTTACTTGGTGTTTGAAAATTTCCCCAATTTAAAATAGCATGGTCAAAAAATATGAAGCTTATCTGTAAGCTAAATACTATGTAAGCAAAATTAAGCAGTGTTATCATTTTAATGATAATACAAAACATACATCTTAATGACCCTTACCATTCCATTCCTGCTCTACGGCGGCATCAAAGCATGGACCGTATCAAAAGCGGATGAAGAGATCCTTACTCGTAAAAGGTGGGCTAAAAGAGATCACCCTGTTGGAAGATGCTCTTATTTTTGCAAAAGGCCCGCCAAAGCCAATGTCAAATCCATTTTGACATTTGTGGACTAGACAGATGGAGAATACAAGTGAACAAGTAATGGAGAACTCCCCAAGAACGCGGAATAATTGTGTCTATTTTTTTGCGTAACAGTTCGTCTGTAGTGTTGGCGCAGCGCGAATTCCGTCGCCGATTCCCCGGCCGTCCAACACCGACTGCGCAAACACTGCGCCGTTTGGCCACCAACCTTGAAGAGTATGGGACCACACGAGACGTTGGTAAGAGTGGCCGGGCCCCGGAGCGCCCGTTGTGCCGAGAATATCGGCGCTGTTGGGGAGGATGTCGAGCTGTCGCCTGAAACATCGACCAGACGCCGTACCTCAAAATTAGCCATCAGCCGGTCGTCCCTAAGGCGAATTTTCGTCAAAGACTTGCGCATGTTCCCGTACAAAGTTCGTGCATCAGCTGCTACCTGTCGACCGCCAAACGCGTGTAACATACGCCCAAGCCATCCTTAATCTCGAGGACGAATTGGACGATTTTTCGACCAAAATCATAATGAGCGATGAGGCTCATTTCCACCTCAGCGGATACGTGAACAAGCAAAACTATCGCTTCTGGTGCACCGAAAATCCACGAGTAATGCACGAGGAGCCATTACACTCGCTCAAAGTTACTACATGGTGTGCTGTTCACGCTGGAGGAGTCATCGGACCATTTTTATCGAGAACGCCGCTGTTCAAACGACAACAGTGGACGCTGCGCGCTATAGTGTCATGTTAACCGAGTTTTTTCTGCCGCAATAGGACGAATTAGGACTGGAATACATGTGGTTCCAACAGGACAGAGCAACGGCACACACTGCGTGAGCCACAACCGATATTCCGAAGGCGGCGTTCCCGGGTCGCCTCATCTCTCGTTTTGGCGATTTGTACTGGCAAGTACAACCCCACAAAAAATGTCTGGAACGGTTAAATCGGGCTTAACCGTTCCAGACATTTTTTGTGGGGTTTTTTGAAGTCACGTGTTTACGTGAACAAGCCCGAGTCCCTAGAAGCCCTCAAGGACAACATTCGACACGAGCGCGAGAATCAGTCGCCCGAAGTTCTCGCCGAAGTGATGAAAAATATCATAAAACGAGCCCGTATGGCAATCAGTTGTGATGACGCCCATTTGGCCGATCTCATCTTCTCGACTTGACCAATAAAATTCTAAAGGTTCAAATAAACAAAATCAAAAAAAGAATCGAAATGAGAGCCAAACAACATCGGATGACTTCTTTTGGCCCACCTTATATAATGCGTTGAGGGGCTATTTAGACGAATATTCAACCATGAACTTTACAAGCTATATATCAAGATAGGCATGGTCAAACAACTCCAAGTTATTCCTTTAAGGCCAACTCTGCATTAAATTTAATCAGAGTTAACTCATGAAGCAGTTTTTCAGTGGAGAATTAAATGTTGGCTCATTATGGTAACACTGATGATTTATCAATTTTGCTATCAAAAAGTCATCAAAATATATAGAATCTTTAACAGCAGTGTTCTTACTAGTCTTTTTCTTCTTAAAACAATTAAACTCAATATTTCAAACATTTTCGAGTCGCTTAGATCTGCATCTTCATATATCGTACATGTACGTATTTTCTAAAAATTTATTAAAATGTTTAAATAAATGGAATTGAAAATAATTGTTCACTTGTCAATCTGTCAAAAACATTTCATCATTAATTCCAGAGTTAATTCACTTAGCTTCATGGATTCGAAGTTAACTCTGGATTGACTAAAAAACCATTTTCTCGAGTTAACTAGAGTTTAATCCTGAAACTAGGATGATCTGGCACTAAAGAACGGAACCTAATACTACGTTCTCACTGGGTTTCAAATGAGATTATTTCCAATTTCACCAAAAAGGTGTCCTCATTAAGTTTTCGAATTACGTTTGACAACTGGCGTTTGAAAACAGAGGAAGCGGGATATGCAAATACTTCTGTTCCGGATTCAAATGTTCTAACTCTGAAATTAAAATGGAAAACTCCAAGGAGGTTCTGGACGAAATAATAGCATCAAATACAGAGCAATAAGTGAACCATCAATTGTTGTATAAATAATAAACTGAAAAATACATTTTTCGGGAGAAAGTTTCCAATGTTTGCATTTTTACAATCAACCCTCCTTTTTTTTTGTCACATGAATCCCATCCAATTTGACATACTAGCTGTTCCATTCCAATGAAAAAAGGTTTGTTTGTTTGTTTGACCTCTTATTTTTTCATATTAGAAACCACATTTCCAACAAATGTGATGGTATTATCACAATACGGAAATTTGATTTTGTATGAGAAATTTAATCGTATTTGCAAATTGATTTCCGAAATGAGCTTTTTTGCTCAGTGAGAACGTAGTATAAGATGGCTAGGACCTGTAGAGCGAATGAACACTAACACTTCTGGTCGCAATCTTCGATTCCCACCCAGTCGGACGCACTAGAGGAATCCCTAGCCTTAAGTGGATGTAGGAACTGATCTTAACTAGCTTGAAGTGTGCAACTGGAGTCAATTAACTATCGGTTAATTGGAGGGGCAAGTTGGTTGATGCCCAGGGTGTTTCAAATAAATTGTGTATTACCGTTCCCCAACGTTGCTCACAGGATGATACTTTGCATAAGAATCCTATATGGACGGACGGACAGAGTCGACAGACAGACATAGCTAAATCGACTCAGCTAGTGATTCTGAATCGATCCATATATGTTTCTCTATGTTACAAACTATGTACCAAAACTAATATGCCCCTATGGGATAGGGTATAAAAAAGAAGGTAGAAAGGATTGGTAGGTAGGAAGGTAGGAAATTGTCAAATATGCAAATTCAATAATTTCATTATAAATCCACAAAACGACGAATAAAAAAATATAACCTCAAAATAAAATTTTTTATTGAGATTTCTTAATATTTTTCGTTTATTGGTAGGGAGTTGTTAACTCGCATAGAACTAGTACTTTAAAGTTAAAAGCGAAAAGTTCTAACACAGGTTACCATTTACCATTTACTAAACTGTCTGATTTTTATCAATATTTCACCAGACTACCAAAATATATACCGCAAATGGGCAAGTCAAATAATAGCCCTAAAATAGTACCAATGTGTAAAAAAAAAAAAAAAAAACGATAAAATTCATGACATTTGCATTGTCAGTTTTTTAAATTGATTCTAACATTACGATGATAGCGGAGCCTTAAAAAAGTGGTTTTTGGAATTCCGTCCGTCGGTCCGTCTGTCCGTAATGGTCTCCCCAGCCTAAACGGCTTGACCGATTTTCTTCAAACTGCGTATCCAAGCTTGTTTTGGTCATAATTCTAGGCCATTTTTTTTTGTTTGCTTTTAGCCATGTTAATAACGGTACATGCCATATAAAAATTACACATAATCTCAATTTTCTCGAAAACGGCTCTTACGATTTTGAAACTTTATATATACTATAAGCATATTAGTTCCAACAAAACTGCATACCCAGTTTTTTTTCGAGAAAATCCATATAACGGATTTTGTCATTTAGGCCATAAAAAGAAAATTGTTAATTTTTCGCAGACTGCTATGCCAAATTGAATGACATTTAATATATATACTACTATTACAGTTTTAAACAATTCCACATAATTAGTTGTAGCCCAACTATCACTAAACGGAATTTTCAGTTTTGGCCAATAACGAAAAATAATTATTATTCACATAGAAACCGATTCCTTCGAATTTCGGAGTAAACGTTCGTATAATCACATTTTGACATTATTTATATCATTTTAAGCATAAATAATCAAAATGCGTACTATTTGATCTAACGCCTAACACGCTGTGAAAGAGAAAGTTGCGTACGACCCAGTCGTGCACCCACCACTCGTTTCAATTGAATTCAGAATTTCTTATCGATCTCATGACTGGGACGTTTTTCATTCATTCATTCGCTCTTTCTTTTGTTCTTTCATACAAAAAGTTGACATTTCACGTCAACAGCTGTGTACATATAAATTTCATAAACAACGAAATTTTGTTTTTATTGTTTGCAATCGCTTCCATTCACAAAAGTCTATTATGGGCAACTTGAGTAATTGATAGTACTGAAGTAAACGTAACGGAGAATTTTGACATTAATTTCGGATTATGAAAGAACAAGAGAAAGAGCAAATGAATTCGTTTTTTTGTAATTTAGCAAAAGTGAACGAAAACTGAACGAATCAGAGCGAAAAGCTATTATGGCAGTATATTACAAATTGCATGTGTTTGCACAGTGACGGAAGTGGTCGTCCGCAACCATCTTCTGTTATAGTTCAGCCTTTAAGGCTCAATTTCAATTCGCTTTTTCGTAAGTGAGCAAAAGTGAACGAAAACTGAACGAATCGAAGCGAAAGCTATTATGGTCGTATAATACAAATTGCATGTGTTCGCATTCCCACAGTTACGGAAGTGGTCGTCCGCAACCAGCTTATATTATAGTTCAGCCTTTAGTCATACCATAAAAGTTTTCCGGATAGGGCTTCTGTAAGTTTGTAACAGGATGTCATTGACGTTCACCTGATATTTGCTGTCATATAAATCTCGTTCTCGGATTTTCCAGACATGTTGTTCAACCGTCTGAAGTGCCTGATCATGATCATTTGTTGCCAGTTCGTCAGCTATTATTGGTAGATCATCGGCATTATGCTGTGAGATCAAGGCCTGCTCTGCTATTTTCATGAAGTCAGTTTGAATTGTATATTAACAATTTCTCACAGTCTATCCAAAAAATTGACTTTGAAAACTTGCTTAATTCCCTTGGACAACGTTTTGTCATCGGAGGGGACTTTAATGCAAAACATACATTCTGGGGATCTAGATGCATATCACAGAAAGGTAGGATGCTTTATGATGTAGGTAGAAAGTACAATACCGAATTTCATTCTACGGGAAAACCAACTTACTGGCCAACTGATGTTAGAAAAATACGGGATTTGATCGATTTTTTCATTGTAAAAGGTCTGCCGTCCAATCGAATCAAAGTTGAAGAATGCTTTGATCTTTCCTCTGATCATTCTCCAGTCATTTTAACAACGAGCGAGTCACTGATTATAAATGAAAAACCACCCAGATTAACAAACGCGAAAACCAACTGGGAAGGTTTCAAAAATGATATTGAAAATAATATCCGACTGGGTGTATCGCTTAGAACCCCGTTGGAACTCGAAGTCGCTGTTGACTCATTTACCAATACCATCCAAAAAGCAGCATGGAATAATACTCCTCAACCGAACAAAATTGTGAGCTAAAGTAAAATTAAGTACCCCCGAGAAATACAGGATTTAGTAAGACAAAAAAGAAAAGCTCGTAAAAGATGGCACTCGTGCCCCGCAAGATAAAACACATCTCAATCGGTTGGGTAATTTGCTATCAAATACGATTAAAAATTTTAAAAACCATGCAGTAGAAACTTATCTGCAAAGCCTAACCGCTGGAAAGGAATCGAATTATTCGCTCTGGAAAGCAATTAGAGTCATCAAACGGCCAAAAATCGCTGTGCCGCCAATTAGGGTAACTCAAGACGTTTGGGCAAAAAGCGATAAGGAAAAAGCAGACGTTTTTGCCTCACATCTTGAGGAAACATTTAAGCCATTTGATGGTCCAGCGCAAAATGAAAACATTAATATATTCGAGAGTACAACCGATAATAATATAGTAAGATATGCAAGTATTGCCGAGCTTAAACGGGAAATACAGAAACTAAAGCCTAAAAAAGCTCCGGGTTATGACCTGATTACAGGAGAACTTCTTAAAATGTTGCCTCGGAAAGCATTAAATAAGCTTCTTTTTATTATAAATGCAGCAATCAGATTAGAATACATACCAAGACAGTGGAAAGTCGCGGAAGTGATTATGGTTCTAAAACCAGGAAAATCACCGAATGAAATAAAATCTTACAGGCCTATTTCACTTCTTCCAATAATTTCAAAAGTTTTTGAACGGATATTACTCGGTCGCTTACACCCCATAATTGAACAGAAACGTCTTTTACCTGGCCATCAATTTGGGTTTAGAAGTAAACATTCAACGGTGGACCAAGTACATCAAATTACAGATGTAATTGAGAAAGCTTTCGAAGAAAAGAAAATTTGTTCAGCCGTATTTCTTGACGTGTCGCAAGCCTTTGACAAGGTGTGGCACAAAGGCCTTACTTATAAACTAAGTCAAGTTCTGCCAGAACAATTATATAAAATCCTCGTGTCGTATCTTGAGCATAGACTCTTCCGTGTGAAACTTGGAAGCGAATATTCCGAGTTCAAAGAAATAATGGCAGGTGTACCGCAAGGAAGGAAGTCCTTGGTCCAATCCTGTACCTCCTATTCACTCGTGATATCCCACAAAGAAACGATACAATAGTTGCAACGTTTGCTGACGATACTGCTATACTAGCAGTTGGCACAACAATAAAGGAAACAAATATCAAATTACAAAACGGTCTAAACGAGGTTAATGAATGGACTAAATCCTGGAGGATTGCACTTAATGAGAGCAAATCGATCCATGTAGATTTTTCGTATAAACGGACAAACAATTTGCCTGTATTTCTAAATACGGTTCGAGTCCCGTTTGCAAATGAAGCGAAATATCTCGGTATGACACTCGATGCAAAATTAAAATGGAAGTCGCATGTTAAAAAGAAATGCGAAGAACTTAAGAATAAATACAGAGAACTGTACTGGTTGCTCGGAAAATATTCGAAGCTTAACCTTGATAACAAGCTGCTATTATACAAGCAAGTGCTAAAACCAGTTTGGGCATATGGTATACTACTATGGGGTTGTACCAGTGAAACGAATCTAAACATTCTACAAACTTTTGAAAACAAAATGTAAAGATCATTCGTCAATGCGCCGTGGTACGTAAGGAACGAAGATCTACGCAGAGATCTGGGTATTCCCGCGGTTAAAGATGAAACACAAAATTTGCACGAAAACATAAAAAAAACGTTTATTAGGACACGTTAACACAACAGTCCTCCAAATTCTTGACGAAACAAATATATTGCGGCGTCTTCAAAGAACTAAACCCTTAGATTTGGCCCGATAATAACAAACCGCGCTATAAATTGCGGAAAAGCAGGAACTCTCAAAGGAAAGTTACCTGCCAAACATATTATATACTCGTGATAAAAAAATTGCTGAATAAGTCGAATACTTAGTTGCAATAGAAATACAAAATGGGTGGTGGTTTTAGTTTTATGGTTCTATGAAGATTTCCACCAGCCCACGGAAAAAAAATAGTCTATCCAATCATTGGTTCCACAGGCACAGACTATCTTTGATCGATTAGTGTCTAATTACCATCTGGTTGTATCAGAGGTAACGCCATTTTCTACATTTTTTTTCTTCAGGAGCCGAACATTTTCAAAAAGAGACTCAGTGTCCCGTTGTTTCCTGAATGAATGGATATATGGATAGCAGATCAAATTACCACTTCAAGAGATGGTGCTCTTTTGGCTCATTTTACGACATCATTTAGGTGTTTTGTTGTGGTAAACGCTAGATTTCAAAATACCTCCAAAACATGTCTAGTGAAATTCACGCTGATGTCTGCGTTAACCAACAGACCGTAAATTGGTGAAATAAGCTCGTTGCTAACTTAATTCTCTATCTGTCAAAAAATTGTCAAAGACAGTAACATTTGACGCCATTTGCAAAACTTATGACACATTGACATTATGTCATCTCATAATTTGACCCATTTTGTACATCCACATAATTGCTTCGGGACCAAAAATGGCCTTTGTATAATGTTATATTTTGAAATTTTTCATATGAATAAAATTTACTCTCATACGGATATTTTTATTATTATCGTATATACAACTTGTCCCCTCGTTGTCAATGTTTCTTTTAAAACTTTGTCTCCAAACGAGTACTCCATACATCAGATAGATTATACAAAACTTCAATGATCTTGTCAAGTATTTGCAGTCGATCTTAATTGCATTAGGCATAACTATTTTTAAATCTCGTTTTATATTACGTTACAGACATTCCACAAAGAGACAAAATCTACATATGAACTATCGTTTAGTACGAAAAGTAATAATACAACTTAATGGTTTGCAAATCAATCATCTACGTGAGTACTGGACAAATATTGACTTAACAATCAATATCCGCAATCAAGCTAATGACTTGCAGATGTGTAGTGCAATTCTCACAATGAAAATGCAAGCTTGTGGCATTTCATTTTTTTTAACACATCTATTCAACCCTTTTTGTTGAAAAAAAAAACTCATCCGAACTATACAAATGCATATCATTCCAATCATTCCAATCAAAACTGTGGTGGATTTATCTTCATCAAAATCTTTACAGTAGCAAGTACAGTACAAAGTACAAGCCACGTAATCTATCTTGTTGTTTACTTGAAAAGCAGAGCTAACACACTAGTTTAGCTTTCGATAAGATTAAGCAAAGTACAACCTCTTGTGTATCTTATCGTCATTGGCCACACCGTGGTTTTTCTATTTATAGATAGTTTTCACTGATTTTGAAGGACATGAATCTTTAAAATAATTGGGAATAAGTATAGGGGGATGAATTTTCAATGTTATTTGCAATCTTATAACTATCAAGCTGTTGCTTTAATATCTATAATTAAGAATCTACAACTATGATACGTATAGATGCTTATTTTTCAATGAACTTTATAATTTTTATTGAAAGCAGTGGTTTGCTAAGATATAATGAATGCTATTGAGATTAATGTATGTATGCTTGGATAAGCCAAGATAAATCAATTTTTTTCGATGCTCTCCCCAAACATTGTGTAAATGGGTCTAACTTAGTTATTAAATTCGCGCTACAGTCCTGAATAAACCTTGGCCTCAGCCGTCATGCATCTCCAATTACCCCGATCACTATCTAATTGTCTCTAATTTGTTGAAGTCGGTTTATACTTGTGCCCGCAATTTTAGGCGAGGTCTTCTCTACTTCGAGCCTTCCAAGCTCGGAGAACAGTTGTTGGCAAGAGCAATTCTTTGTTTTATTTTTGAAGATATTTCGTTACCAGACTTATAGCGAAGCCGAGAAAGACAAAGTTCCTTACTACCTCAGAGTTATATCTGTCAATGGTGACATTCTGTCCAATTCGTCGATTTTTGCAAATCTTTCTCTATACTAGCAAATGTGGCTGTGACATCAAGTTGAGTCCGACCAATGATGTGAACATCGTCGGCGTATGCTCGTAGTTGCACATATTTCTGAATGCTTGTGCCTCTAGTGTTGGCACAATCCTCTCCAAAATGAGTCTTAATTAATTTTTAGTATCAAATGTTTCGAGACTTATGGCTCTGTAGGTAGCGCAGTTTAGAGGGTATCCTTTTTGAGATTCCAGTCTTCAAATATACTTTGATCTGACCAAATTTTGTTAATGAATTGGTGTATTAATCTGAGTCCTGATAATAAAAAGTCTGACGTGACTTCGGCAAATTTTCTAGCTCATACAAATCATTTTTTTCGGAATTAACATTGTAGATACCAAAAGAAGGATATAATATACAATGTAAGAATGAAAACGTAACTAAACAAATTGCTGCAGCAGTATTTTTAAAGATATCTTAGAGGTTGCTCAACTTTAAGACACCTCTAAGTATCACCTAAGTGAAAAATCGATTTTCATTTTTCTATGTCTATACAAACCTCAGCCGCTTTTGGCCAATTAATTTGTGCTTGCCTGATGGTTACAATAACTTTTGTGGACAACCTGGACAAATTACTAAAGTTAACGTCTCACTGTGTAAGAAACAACATTTCACAGGAAAATTATAACACCCTCATTAATTAGAATTCGCTTAAACACATATGAATACAATACAATGCATAAGTTTTTATGCGGCCTTAATAGAGTTGTTCATGAAACTATCTCCCTCACAAGTGCGTTGACTCTTTTTGGAGGAAAAAAATTTAACAATGAGATATTTTATATGTCGGGAGATATGGTTCATGAGACTTCTCCCTGAAACGTGCGTTGTCTCTTTCATTAAAACGTCAAAATCACTTAGAGGAAAGTTTGTTTTCATACAGTTGATGTCAGTTTGTCATTTGACAGTTTGCCACTGACATTGTCCTGAACTACTCTATTGAGCGTCGCACAAATTCTTATTCATAAAATAAAAGTCATACAGTGTGTGTCAAATAAATTACCAAAAAGAGGGAAATCTATTACAATTTTACAGCTCGACAGAGTTAGCAACTACTAATTTTTATGGTTGCGAAACTGATGGGGAAAACATTGCTTTTTACACTTTTTTTGACTTAATAAAATAGTTTTAATGTTTTGAAGAAGAACTAGCATTTGAATTAATCCACAAAAAAAGAAACCCTCTGAACTGCGCCATCTATACCAAAAATGGATTTAGGTAAGGCGATGCGCTGTCATGTGACTTCTTCAATTTGATTCTTGAGAGGATTGTGCAAAACTCCCGAGCCTACACCAGAGGCACAATTTTCCAAAAATCGGTGCTACTACTAGCATACGCCGACGATATTGACATCATTGGTAGGACTCAACGTGATGTCATAGCCACGTTTGGTGGTATAGAGAAGGAAGCGGCAAAAATGGGTTTAACAGTAAATGAGGGTAAGACTAAGTATATGCTGTCAACACGAAAGGACACACAACATCGACGAATTGGACAGAACATCACCATTGACAGATATAACTTAAAGGTAGAACGGGACTTTGTCTACCTCGGCTCCGCAACAACCACATCTCGTCAGAAATCAAACGAAGAATTACTCTTGCCAATCGCTGTTTCCTTGGGCTGAGAAGGCAATTTAGTAGTAAAGCAATCACTCGAACTACTAAGGGGATCCTATATAAGGCCCTGATAATCCCAGGCCTGCTCTACGGCGCTGAAGAATGGACCGTATCAAATGCGGATGAAGAAATCCTTGGTCAATTCGAGAGAGGTATTCCTTCGCAATAATTTCCGAAACTAAAATCAGTTTCAATCGGAACTCAATTTTCTGTCGAGGTATTCGTTTCGGACCAAAATAAAAGAGCATACAATTGCGTTCGATCGATTCCGCAGCAATTTTTCGTCGGCATACTTCGGAGGAAGTTCAACGCATAGCTGTCAAAAAAAATTTAACTTAACGCATATCAGCGATGCACGATCAGGTGCGTTACTTTTCGCCGGAAGATCTGTCCGAAATGCTAATCAGAACGTATACCTCGGTAGAAAATTATCCGATTTCGAACGATTGACCGAAACCAATTTTTTTTTCTTACAGAATAGGACCCCAAAAAGTGGGAGTGGCAAAATATAGATTATAAGTTTGTTTAAATATTTTGTTAGTAAACTTTTTCAAACGTCTTCTAAACTGTTTGATCAAAAATAACGTTTTTCTGAAAAGTGTACACTTGTTTTGTAGGCACGGACAAGGGGCCTATATATTTCATTATCCTAGCTCAAAATTTAAGGCCTTATATCAGTGGCTACGTTTACACCGTGGACAATAACCGGGACTAAGCCTATTTTTGGTGTAAGACCCATCGGTGTAAACACCTCGAACAAGTACTTAATTGTTAAGGTCAGTCCACTTATTTAGGTGACCTGGACTAAACTGTTTATTCTACCTTCGCTTAGATGTCTCATTAAATTCATATGAAGTGGTATATTAACTATTATAATAGGTTATTGTCCACGATGTAAACGTAGCCATTGGGGCTGATCTTGGGAAAAAAACATTTAGTCATGTACGGTGCAAACAGAAAATTTCGGAGACTAAATTATTTAGTGCCGGACCAAATATAGTCCACGGTGTAAACGTAGCCAGTGACGCACAGGCAGACGGACGGGACGGACAGCTAGCGATTCTGAGTCTATCCATATACTTTAAGGTATATCTAGCTAAATTATTTCTCTATGTTGCGAGCTATGTGTCAAAATTAAAATACTCTATGGGACAGGACATTACAGAAACCTCCGCTTTACCAAATAAGCAATCGAGTTACACTTACTGATTTATGGGACAATTCTACTTACTAAGAATTTCATTTCGACATTGATTCTTTGGAATTCTTGTAGTTCGTTGAATTCTTTTGTATTTTTCATAGACTCACTTACGAAGGTATTCCCCGAATGTAATTACTTACAAAATACAATCTGTCAAAAAACCGCAGCTGTCATATAATATGAATTGATGCTCAGCTTTAGTTCTATTACATTTGTAAATTATATTTTATTACATTAAACACCCTTTAGTTAAGAGAAATCTTGGCTAAGAACAATTTAAGTAATCTTACTCAAAGTAAACCTAAATATTTAAGATTAAGAATCCTTAAGCCTTCTTTGGAACAATCATAGTATTCCTTTATAACAATCTTATCTCAACTGTTCTGAATAACGAAATCTACCTCATAGTCATAAGCACGTGTATTAGATTATGACACACACACAGACCAACGTCAAAAGAAAAATTTGCATAATTTTTTTATTTTTTTTTTTTTTATTTTATAATTTCGTTTATAAAATGTCTTTTACAACTAAATTGGTGGATGAAAATATCAATAAAGACAACGCCGTGAATTTGAATCTGTTTGGCACATTAAATTTGTGTTAAAAGCTTATTTGCGTATAATAAATGCAAATTATAAATTTATATTGTTTGAGATATTCTGTCTCTTCAATTAAAATCTTATTTCACGACCGATAACGAAATCCAGCAGTGTTGTTAAATTTTTTAAATCGTTAAATTTATTTTGAAATTAATCTTCAACACTTTTGTAAATATTGTAAGATACACAACAAATCTCTGACGGCAATTTTTTTTTTTTTTGATTTTAGAAGATATAACAGTGTTTATATTAAGTTTTCAAACAACAGAAATATCTCGAACCATTTATATATTCTTTTGCATCCTCTTCCTGCGAGGCTGCGCAATTGAACTTTCGACACGTGTTTTGGTGCATGTTTATAATATTGTTGCGTGCTTTGAGCAATTTGCTTACTGATTTTCAGTCTCCATTAATTTAAGGTGAACTTTAGAAAAATAGTTTTGAGCGACGTCGTACGGAACTGTATAGGAACTTCTATTGCGTGGCCATTGAATCATTCGCTTAAATTTGAATAAACTTAGATGTGACTTAGAATAGGCGGAAATGTTCGGGTACAGAGAAACCTGTGATGCTGTCCTTACGAAGAACTTTATCTACTGAGCAAAAGAAAACTGTCAACGAAATTGACAGCCCGCATGAATTTGATAGCAAACAATTTTTTTTTGTTTAATTAGGGTTTATTCATCTTAATTATATCTGATAATTATATTACACAAAAATATTTATGATTAAATGGCGTCAAAATTGAATTCATCTTTATAATATAGGCTATCGTTTAAAAGTATAGTTGATTTACAGAACAGAAGACGATGCAATTAAAATGTTATTTTAAAAAAAATATAATCCCAACAGTAACTGAAAAAATAAAATCTGTCATTAAGATCACCACTGTGAGCGAAGGCCTATATTTGAGGGGTAGGGTTCTTCACAAACGTAATATTCCAACAAATATGTTCCATTTTAATGAAATAACAATGATCTGTTCAGAAAAATAAAACTTGATAAATTATATGGATACGTTCATTTTTTTATGGAAAATTAAGAACTCCATAAATGGGGTGCGACATATTTTATATCGGTATGTCAATATGGAACAACTTAAAAAAAAAAAACGATTTCCATATACATATGAGGTCATTTTATTTAATTTTGTCCTTTACAATTTGTTTCGGCTAATTTTTGAATATAACATCAATCAAGTGGCAGCCTATATAGACCAAAGAGAAATGTGCCCTTTTTGCTGTCTGTTCCATTGTTCCCCTTTTTCGATCATCTAGGGTATAGCGATGATTTCGGGACCAACTTTTGCCTTGAGCTCGTCAATAGTCTGAAGTTTACTGGCGACATTTTGCATTTTAAATAACCCCACAAAAAGAAGTCCGGAGGAGTCAAATATGTAGATCTATATGGGCAGTTGTTTTTTTAACAGCACACGACGAGAGAATTTTCTTTTCACAAGCCGCATTGTTTGATTTGCAGTGTGGCACTGACGCACTGTCTTGTTGAAACCGTTACCGTTTAAACCATTTTCAAACATTCCCATCGAACGTCTTGCCTTCTTCGAAGAAAAATGACCCAATTAAGGCGTTTTTTGGCTAACGCCGACTTTCATGGATCCCGTGTGTATCCTCCGTTCTCCAAATGCTGCAATTTTGCTTGTTACCGGCGAAAGAGAGTGTGAACTAGATCTCATCGGTCATGAAAATTGTCTTCCAAAAATAAAGTTCAGTGTCAACCATTCGAGCAGTTGATCGATTTGTACGGTTTATCGGCAATATTCTCTAAGTCAATTGAACTTTATACGGAAATGAAAATCATTCTTCAAAATACGCCGTAAGCTATTCCACTAATGTAAAAATGGTGAGCGCGGTGACGACACGGCACATGTGTGTTCTTGGAAACATTTTTACTGCATTACGATTTTGACGTGTTTTTTTTTTATTTTTTTGTGATGCGATTCATGGTTGAATTGACGTTTCAAAATATGTTTACCCAAGGCAATCAGTTCATAAATGTCAAATTTATTCAATGTTAACATACCAACATAAAATATGGCGCACCTTGCAAATATATGTATAGCTATGGTCTTAATTGGAAAAGTTGTAGAATTTTGAGGAAAAACCAAAGGTTATGGATCAGTTGTCATAGCACCAGAAAAATTATACTATTTGGTACGATTTATTCGAATGTTACAATAAATGGCGCCCGGTAAAGTGGTGATATATGTTTTTTTTTTTTGAAAACGCCAAATATAGGTCAACATTAGTCGCGTTATTGCCGATATACGGCCAGAAATGTTGGAAAAAGTCATCGAAAATTGGACCTCCCTATAAGACTACGTCCGAGGCAGCCGTAGCGGTCATATGCCAGAGGATTATCTTTCGAAAAAAGTAAATTTCATGTCAATTTAAAAAAAATCATCTTTGTTTTATTCCATTTCAAAGTTCTATTCCTCTAAAAAAAAAACTCCCTTTATATAGGCTAAGTGCAAGAGAGAGAGAGAGAGAGAGAGAGAGAGAGAGAGAGAGAGAGAGAGAGAGAGAGAAAGAAAGAAAGTTAGACTTAAACAAACTATATTCACGTAGGCTTTTCCCAGTAGAAAATAATGGGTGCAGTGGCTGAGTGGCATACTAAGTGCGCTGAAGTAATAAGCTCGGGGTCCCGGGTTAAAAAGTAAAAACAATTTTCCAGCTCTTGCGAAAGTCTGACAATCATCCAATAGTAACACTGTCATGAGAACCTTTTATAAGTGCCGTTCATATTCAGCGTTAAACAGGGGTTCTCCTGTGGTAAACAATTAAACATAAGAAAATCGCACACACAAATGAAGGGGAAAGCTAGGTTATGGGCCGTAAATGCAAAAAATTCTTTTTTTTTTTTGCAAAACAGGTGGGAAGTTTTTTTTTTTTAAGTATATAGATGGTTAAAAGCTGAAGTAGCCAAAGTAATTAGACTGTCAAACTACAGCCAATTACAATGCCAACCACGAACAGACTGGTATCTACCCTACCCAGGCTAGTATCTACCCAAGGCCTAGCTTTCTTACAAACATTCATGTATGCGTATGTACTTCTTGCACGATGGTGGGACCTCCGATTCCGAACAGCTTATTTGAGATATACTTTTCTTGACAATTGATAGTACTCGGATGATTTGTCAGATCATCACGAGAGGAGCGCCAGTGAAAAATCATTTAGGTGTTGCCTTCTGACCTTCTGCACAGGAGTTCATCGCGCTAAACATCGCGCCACTGAGCCCGCCAGACTACAGCCGCAATAAATAAATCTGGAATCTGTGGCTCAGCGAAGCTTGAGTAATCATACTTTGTTGGATTTCAATGACCTAAAAGACACCCAGTAGCAACTCATAAGCTCTCTGTCAAACTTTTGTTTCAAGCAAACAATAACACGAACTTTTAAAGGACGTATTTCCACCAATATTAATTTTACAACAATTCAAGAGCAGTGTGAATAAACATCTAAAAGCATTATCTCAGGGGGGCTTCTTTTGCGTTCGTGAAATGTGAACTTAATCTATACAGAAATAGGCCTTTTCTAAAGCATTAAAGAGCGTGTGATTTGGCTCTTTTCTTGGAGTGTATTTGAAGCAGTGATGGGAATTCTACCACTTTTTACAATGTTGGAAATCCTACCAACCTTAACTCTAAATCTACCACATTTTGCACATCATTTATAATGTTCCCTTCATTATGTACTCTTCCTTCAATATTTCCGTCGCAATTGTTTGTTTTGGAAGAATATTAGCCGGATCCAATGCACCACTGCATTAAACTTATTAGTTCAATTGTGTGTGTGTGTTTCTGTTGTCCTGAGATGAACTGATTTTAGTTTTTTTTTTTTGGAAAAAAAAACATAAGTTACTTTTGTTTTTAAGTTATCTTTGTTTATTTTGTTAGTTAATTCAAATTTTTTCATCTACCACTTTTGTATCAACTTGTTTTCTGGCTATATAGCACTAATATGCATTTGTCAAGTCCCATCACTGATTTGAAGCCATTAGTCTACTTAGATGACAAGCCAAAAATGATCTTAAACTTTAGATACGAATTCGAACTAATGCTGGAAGAAATGGTTGAAAATTTGACCTCAAGGATAACGATTTCCGTTAATTCGCTAAAGCCATAAAATGGTAAATCTTTGAGACCTTATACAATAATTAATTCAAAATATTTAAAAGTTTTAAAAAAATTAAAAATGACACAAAAACTTTATATCGTATTTCATTTTAGAAATCGTCCCAAATACGATAATTCCGACACTATGGCAACGCTCCACATTAGACACACAACCGACAAGTTGTTTCATTATGCTGAGATCTTTAATCTAAAAATAAAACTCACCTCTTTGATCGCCTCGTTAAGGGGCTTCCCAGCTGCTTGTGCAATTGCTATTGGAAGATCAGCACTGGTCGGTGGTCCATTCATAATTTGTGGACCATCCCCCAATAAGGGCGATGACGGCACTGCTGCTATTGCATTCGTTGTTGTGGGAGTAGTTGCAGTCGTGTTCGAATTCTCCGAACTAGTCGAAATGGATCTGTCTTTGCCGAATTGTCCAATCGGCCGTACCAGAATTTGTTTCACGCCAATAATCTAAAATGGAACAAACAAATAAAAAATAATCGGATATACAAAAAGTGCTCTGTTATTGTAATCGTAGGCTTGTTTATGTAAAATTCATCAATTCGAATTAAAAATTCGAAGACTATATGTAAATGACCCTCTATCCACAAGCCAGAGAACAGTATGTACGCATGTGTACATTTGTTACGCTAAATGGCATGCACTTTGAAGAAGGAGCGCGGACTTATTTGATACGTGTAGGTATAGCTCTTGCCATACAAAATTTAATATTTATTAGTTCATGGTTAATTCAGTGGTATACTGAGTGAGAACGTTCACTGTAATAAAGGGTCAGAATTTGGGGTTATAACCTGCACATACATACTCATTATTCAATAGTGCCATCGGGTGTTGTGTTTTTTTTTTTTTTTTTTTTAAATAAAATCTGAATAGCAAATTAGAGAGAAGGCAGTTTGTCGGACGCCAATGCGTCAAAGTTAGCTGCTGTTGTTACGAAATGCTGCTGCTGCTGCTGATTTTTTTTATTGACAAGATCTAAAAGCTTTTTTTCGAAGAAGATCCTTGTAAAGATAATAGTGTTGTTAGGTTCCTACTCAGAAGTGCCGAGTCATTTTTTATCATCCCATATGGACTTATATAGATCTTGATTTGTATGACGCCACAACAGCTGATTTGATCTGACATTTGATCAAGGTGGATACAAAAAAACGCCCGAGGCAGACATATTTAAATAGTTTCTTGAGTTTCCTATTCCTCTGCTAGTAACGGTTTATAAATATTGCATAACTTTGACATTTATTAACCGATTGACTTGAGTAGACCTGCTTTTGAAACTCCAATTCAGCACAATTTTAACCATGAATCGCTTCATATCGAATCGAAACAATGCGCCGTAATATTGACTCTGAACATTGAAAATATTCGTTCAGAATTATGTTAACTTAACGTGCTTAAAACTCAATAAAAAGTGTAATTGACTCAACTAAATCGCCAAAAGACCGCCCACGTCGCTTGGAATACGACCAAACAGTCGCAAATTTTGATCACCGAACACGACTATTACCAAGCAAAATTGCCATGAAACACCGAAATTTGCGCCTAATAGTGCATTCACACCGAACCGAAAACTGAGTTTTCGCAAAAACACCTGAAACCTTCATCGAAAACCGAATTTTGTCAAATGTCAAACGAAACCTGGTCAGAGGTCGGTGTGAAAGCATCCAGTGGTTTACGTAAACTTTTTGCCAAAAACTCAGTTTATGATTCGGTGTGTAAGCACTATAAACCTTCATTGGGTAATTTTTCTTCAGAGAAGGTGTAACAATACCGGTGGATGTTGAGTCATTATGTCTGCCCACAAATGTGTGAAAAAGGTCTGGATCGTTACGGTTTAAACAGTACCCTATGCCACACTAATAATCAAACAATACTAACTGGTCATTTTTTATGAGTTAAGTTTTTTTCAGGTTGGCAGCACTGGTTAGTAATGGCGTCCAAACGTCATCTGACAAAGTGAAAAGTTTTCAGTAGGTATACTCTGCCATTTTATCATGGAAAGACTTACAAACGAGCAACAATTGCAAATTATTGAAATTTATTATCAAAATTCGTGCTTTGTTTTTTTTTTCTGCTGTTTTATCGAAAAATTGTGTTCAGCGATCTTTCGCATCTGTAGTTATGAACAGCCACATGCCATACAAGAATTACTGATGCATCCCGAAAAAACGGCAGTTTGGTGTGGTTTATGGGTTGGTGGCATCATCGGTCCATTTTTCTTCAAAGACGACCGTGGAAGAAACGTTACCGTCAACGGCGACAATATCGAGCCATGATACGCGACTTTTTTTTTTTTTTTTTGTCCCAGTTGGCTGAGTTGAACTTGGTTAACATGTGGTTTCATCAAGACGGTGCGACATGCCACACAGCTCGTGAAACAATAAAAATGTTGAAGGATGAATTTGGGGAGCAGCTTATCTCTCGAAATGGCCCTTTGAGTTGGCCGCCAAGATCATGCGATTTAACCCCTGTTGATTATTTCTTCTGGGGTTATGTAAAGTCGCTAGTCTATGTGAACATGCCGAACACGATTGAAGCCTTACAGGAAAAAGTGACGCAATATTGGAACTTCCGAATACACCATTTGAAACGGAGCAGCGGACAACATTTATTAAAAATTTTGAATATTTAATACAAATTTGAGTGTTTTATTCGATTTTAAAAAAAAAAAATATGCTTCAAAAATCACTCGTTATTTCTGTAGCGAAAATTCCCTGGATTGGGCGTGTGCTGTCAAAAAATGGCGACATTCACTGGCCACACAGATCTCCAGCTTTGCCCAACAGGGGTCGTTAAGAGTATCTATTGAAAAAGGTTCGAGTCGAAACGTGGCTGTCACTTGATGTACGTCACCGGGCTCTGACATAATACGTGGGATATATGAATTAACAAGATGCGATTTAAAATTATGTGCGTTAACTTATGAAACACAGCAAGAACAAAAACGAGTGGAAAATCGTTGCTTAAAAATCAGCTATAATTGAATCCCTGTTGTGCAAATATGAAATAGTGTGTGGAAAGGTTTTTGTATGGAGAAGGGTCGGTGACGGCCGACGGGTAGAGGTAGAGGTAGAAATTTTACCAACTTAGATCCAAAAAGAAATATTTCAGTCCAGAGGGATTCTTCTTTATTGGAAAGGGCTACAATTTTGAAAGTAAATTCATATAATAGCAGAGACGTTTGCTATGTGACTGGCTACACGTGCATCTCAATGACATTCATTTACATGAATGTGGTGGTACAGCCCGGAATTAACCTAGACAGTTTGAACACGCTGAAATATGAAACAACCCTCTTATATTTTCGTGTTTCTGTCCTCTGGTACCTAAGTTAAGGTCTTCACTCTACCAAATGAGCATTTTTGTAAAAATAACATGGTTTACAAGTGAAACATTCGTGTTCATACCGCGAATTGGTTCATATAATAACTTATAACTGGAGAACGCTTTTATTCCAATAAACGTGCAACCAGGCGACATGAACTAAGAATGGAATTATTCCAAAATCAAAGCGCAATAGAGTAAATTTTAACATTCTAACAAGTTTGTACGGAACTGTCGTCGAACTAGCTGTCATACTCATGAAGTGTGTTTTTATCGTTAAATCATCTTCACCAAGAGGCTCATTTCTGGCTTGACGGGCATGTAAACAAGCAGAATTGTCGTTTTTAAAGTGACCACAACTCCATTACATCCCGAAAAAATCACTGTTTGGTGCGATTTACATACCGAAGGCATCATCGGCCTACTTGTCTTTAAATCCGAAACCCATGCCAACATTACCGTGAATGGCGAATGTTACAGTCAAATGATTCGTGATTTTTTGGAAATCATTTGGAGGAGAAATGATTCCAACAAGACGGCGAAACATGCCATACAGCGCATTCAACCGAATCATCTCAAGAAATGTACCATTGGCCACCTCGTTCGTGTGATTTGACACTTCTGGACTACTTTTTGTGGGGGTACATCAAATTTCTGGTCTATGCTGATAAACCAGCAATGATTGATCACTTAGAATCAACACACGACGCACTATTGACGAAATAAGACCGGGTGGCGGGTATGCTCGAAAAAGTGGTGTAAAATTGGACCGACAGGATGGCGTTCATAAGGCGCAGTTGCGAAGGCCAGAAATTTTGTTTAAACATTAAATGCCATGAAATTTGTGAGATAATAAATCCAACATTTTGGTCAACAAAAATGTTATTTAGCTTTTCAAAAATTACATGAGGAGCATAAGTCAACAGTAAAAAGAGTTTTTATTATGAAACTTATTGGAAAACAATTGGGTCCACTGGGCTGCTGGGTCCACTGGCTTACTGGAGTAATGCATTACTACATAAATGAAATTGGAAACAGCATTAGCATTGAGTGAAAGTAATGCCAATGAAAAAAATTTAGCATTGATTTTATCAATGCCAATGAAATCGCAATGCCAATGCATTACTCCCATGTCTGTACCATATACAATTAGTACAAATTAGCGCAAAAACCTTATCTCGGCTTATAAAGGGTGGTTAAATTTTAAGGACCGATGTTGATTTTGAATACCACAAATTATTTAGGAAATTATTGTCATTTCTTTTTATTATGATAATCTTGGCATGGTTCAATTATGCATGGAACAAAATATCGGCCAAATGGCCGCCGCGACCTCGGCGACACACCTCCATCCGATGGTCCAAATTTTCGATGACGCTGAGGCATAATTGAGGTTCTATGCCGTTAATGTGCCGAATTATCTCATCCTTTAGCTGTTGAATTGTTGCTGGTTTATGGACGTACGCCTTTTCTTTCAAATAACCCCAAAAAAAGAAGTCCAACGGTGTCAAATCACATGATATTGGCGGCCAATTGTCATCGCCACCACATGAGATAACATGGTCATTGAATTTGTCGCGCAAAAAGGCCATTGTTTCGTTGGCTGCGTGGCAAGTGGCACCATCCTGTTGAAATCACTTATCGTCCACATCCATATCTTTCAATTCGGGCCACAGTTACTGCCTGATTGGCCTCATTTTGGAAAAAAAATACGGCCCGATGATGCCGCCAGACCAAACAGTCACTCTTTGTGGGTGCAATGGTTTTTCGACAATCACTCTTAGATTTCATTCGCCCAAATGCGGCAATCCTGTTTATTGACGAATCCACTGAGGTGAAAATGTGCCTGATCACTGAAGATGATTTTCTTCGAAAACTGATCATCCACTGTTGCCATTTCTTGCCACCATTCTGACCATTGAGAAATGTCAAATGAAATGCAGAAAAAACTTGACGTTTAGATGTAATTCACATTCAACATCGGCCCTTAAAATAACCACGCGCTACTTTCAGACAAATCAAAAAAAAATTCTCGGTTCGGAACTTCCGACATGGGACATTTTTGTTTCTATCGATGCCAAACATAATGTTATCGATAATTATTATTACTCCACTATCCGCAAACTTTTCGACGTGACTTTATTATTTAAATAGTCGTCAGCAAAAACAAAAGACCTCGAACTATTCCAACGATAACTGCAAGCGTCTGCAATTAGAGATTGTTTTTAGATTAATCGTACGGCCACCTTTGACCGCATTAACAACACCATTCATGTATTTGCACTGATCTTACCAGACAGGTTCAGTGGTGTTTTTTTTTCCTCGTGCATATTGTCATTTTAATGCAAATTAAGACATCATTGTATAGGTGGAGTAGAGTAAACAGAATGGCAGGTCCTATATTGGTGTTCATGCGAAATCACTTTCAAATTACATGTGGCGAATACAATTAACACCGGTAATTGCCACTAGAAGTCATAATGGACGCAATTAGGCACCAATTACCCCTCAGCTAATTGCTACAGGACTTGCAGATTGACAGATTTTATGTGTCAACTAATAAAAGTCATTTAAAAATCTCGTTTCTATCTGTAGGCAGGATATGCAGGATAGTTACGACAAATAACTCATTTCAAATGATACTTATCCGATCAAAAAAAAAAAAAAAAAAAAACGTCAAACCTGCTGACCCAACTTATCCGAAGCGGAAAATTATCGTTTCTTATCGGTTTCGTGATTTTAAATTACCATTCAAGTAAAACAATGGGCAGGTATAGTTTTAGAACAAATTTTACTAAACGTCTCATTAAAAACAGGTCAAACCTTGAGAGACCAAAACACACTTATCTGTGCTTCTTTCTTGCCGATCTCGCTGTTCAGAACAGTACGGGCCAATTAAATGTTACAGTTGACATGTGCAATTTCATATCTGAATGCCTCGGAAACATCTAATCACCGTTCGCATGTATATTAGCTACAACAGCCAACGATATCACTTAGTCAGCATTTCTAGTATTCTTCTCTATTTATTTGCATGCAAGATAGGCTAACAACAGCTTTGAGCGAGCCAGACTCGATTATATACCACTACTACTTCTTCGATAAAATTATACAATATAGTTTAAGATAATGTTCGTTTAATAGTCCCCCGGCTTGTGACACACGAACGGCCAATCTCGGTGTCATAGGAAAATTACACTTTTGGCTAGGACCAGCATCTGAAGGCACTGGAAATTTACTCGCTTGCTCGCGCGCCGCCGCAGATGTGTATTCGTTTGTTAGTTTTGAGTTTTCTATCTGTTAGATGAATTTGATTGCATGACGATGATTACTGGTATAAACAAGTGTATTTTCATTTCTCAAGTGAATCATACTGTGCGTTTGGATATGCACACCTTATTGCTGTAAAGAGCTCTAGCTGTGGCATAGTAAATATTTCATTAAGTGCAGTATATCGGCGGCACTGAATTGCCTAATGACTGAGCTAGCTCTCTGGCGTAATCAGTCACCAATGGAGGCAACGCGCAGGAGATATCAATATTCTCTTATTGACTATTTCAGAGATAGTGTCTCTTGATGACATACTGCGAATGGGAGTGAGAAAGCATGACATCGGTGAACAACAATTAAAATGTTTTCACGTGCTTCCGTTTTTGTGTGTAAGAACGGCATTAAGGCAAGGCGTACACACTACTTAAGGGGGACAGCAACGAAAGTAAAATCGCGAGACTTCATTGCGAGTGCACATTAAGCGAGTTGCAAAATTTATAATGGAATATTATGCTTATCTAACGAATAATGAATATAATTAAAATTTTCGTTGTGTATACCTACTCATGCAAAGCAAAAAGATATTAAATCTGATTGAATATGTATTATTAAAATTTAAGTTTTGTTTTGGTTTTATTTAACAGAAAAATAATATATGCGAACGTCATAATTATATACACGCAACACGGTCGCTGTCAGTGTAAAGTTGAGTCTAACTTGAGATGCCACCTTTGAACTGAATAAAAATAGTAAACACGCGAATTCTCTTTTGTTTTGTATTTTATTTAGTTTGGAATTATCTTGTCCCAATTCTTTTGGTTAATTATGTAAAGGAATTAAGTAAAATTGAGTTGCGAAATGTCAAACGAAAATGACAGTTTTGAGACCGAGATGTTTGTTTTCATTATGAAAAGATCACTCGTAAAGGGTGTTTCTTTTCGAGGTACACCAATACCTCGCTTTGCGTCGTTTCGTTTTGCGATTTTTCGAAGTTGCGTCTTCACTCTGCGTCTTTAGATTTTCGAAGTAGCGTTGTTTTGGGTTCGAGTCTTAATTTTTTTTTCAATTTTTTCAAAGTTCAGTTTTAATTAGTGTGCTATGCTTTTTGCAATGTTTCAATTAGTGTTTTGGGATTTAAAAAAAAGGTTGTTTCTGGTTAGAAAAAAGGTAAATATTTTCCTTATTTATTTATTGGCAGAGTTATATTATTTTTTTAACATACACTTTTAATTTAGTCAAATGAGTGGAAAATGCGCTGCTGGAGACAAAATTAGGTATTCTACGACGATTTGATAAGGGAGAGAAGGCTGTGGAAACAGCAAAGGCTGTTGGTCTGGCTGCAACAACTGTCAGAACTATTAAAGATCGAGATAGGGATAAAATAAGAGAGGCTGCAAAGTCTGCATTAGATGCTAAAACGATGACCCGTACAAGAAGTGCTTTGATGATCAAAATGGAGTCCTTGCTTTCTATTTGGATTGAAAATCATGTTGCGCAGAGAATACCATTAAGTAAAATGGTAATTCAGACAAAAGCAAAAACCTTATTTAATGACATAAAAAGTAAAGCAGTATCCAACGGTAATGCTAGTGTAGTGATACAGACAAGAATGAAACATTTGAAGCTAGTCAGGGCTGGTTTGAGAGATTCAAAGTTCGAGCAAATCTGCACAGCATTGCTCTTAAAGGCGAAGCAGCCAGTGTTGCCGGAGAGAAATATTAAAAGGGAGGTACTGCAGCCAAATAAGAGGAGTATTTTGAAAAAAATAAGAGACAGACAATTTTTAGTCTTTAAAAATAAGTGTGTGCACAACATCTTTGTATACTCTGTCCCATAGGGGTATGTAAGTCTTGTTTGTAACATTATATAACTTAACGTATATCAGCTAGCCATTCTTTGTCGATCCATCAATGTCTCTCTGTCTGTCCGTCCGTTCGTTTGTGTATCACCGATTTTTGGACCTTACATACCTGAATTTTGAGATAGACTGTTGAAATCTTGTGTGTAGACTCTCTTTCCAACGAAGCAGAATAAACGTCTTTTCTGACCAAATCATAAGAAATTTAAAAAAAAAAGTGACAGAGCAAGAAATTTAGACTATGTCATTATCTATATTTCCTTCATATATAGTTTTTGACCAATTTTTCAGGAGTTTTATTAAAAAAAAAAATGAGATTTTCGCCAAAAAAAAAAAAAAAACATTTCGTTGCCATATATCATTTTAATTCAATTTTTAGGGGTGTTTTGTTTAGCCTACCCAGCGTTGCAAGACGTCCCGATTTGGTGGGACGTCCCGATTTTTAGCCCAAAATTAAATTTCCGCTCGGGACAGGCACAGTCCCGCTTTCAAGATATGTTTATTCCTCTCTTTCAAATATCATAGCAATCATGGCAACTATGAATGTTAATTGCGTTATGACGAAGAGTGAAGCAATAGTTTCTGAAGTATTGACAAAATAATTTTGAAGGATGCTATTCAAAATTTTAAAGAATATTCATTCTATTTGATTTCTACGGTTGCCAGCAATATGTCTGCGATATTTTAGTTTCGAGATAGGCATACAAAACAAATTATTGGATTCTGTAGAGAGTAATGATGAAACAGCTTACCAAATTAATAACAAAGGTACTTAGTGAAACATTGGATAAACATAGCTTAAAATTATCTCAAGTAACTTCATATGAAGCTGACAATGCAAATGTAAACTTCGGTGCAACAAAAAAGATAAGTATTAGAAAAACATACTGACTACTTATGCTCTTTATGTCCCGCTTTGGACGTAAGAATCCCGCTTTTATCAAAAGGTTTAAAAATCCCGCTTTGCCCGAAAAAAAAATCTGGCAGCGAAAATCAGCCATAGAAAAACATTTTTTTGTCGAACCATAAAATATTATAAATTGTCTGTTCAACCATCCCTAAAACAAATGACCCCAAAAAGTGTAAATATGTCTAAAACTGAATGGAAAAGAAATATAGAAAATATCACATCTGATTAAGAAAGTTTATCTTCGTTCGACAAAAAAATGCCTTTATCTATGGGATCGTTTTTACAAATAGTTTACAAAAACGGCCGCAAATATAGTGGGTTAAAATGATGTATAGACGAAATGTTCATAGAATTACTTACGAACCTTTTTTTAATTGTACCTAAAACCGTTGTTTACTAAAACGACCGAAAAAGGGGGCATTGCTAAAAGAGTTATATGTTTGAATTATAGGTTTTGAGATTTTCCAAATATGTTTTACAAAAACTTTTTGAAAGTTCTTTACCGTTTGGCAAAAAAACAACGTTTTACTGAAAAGCGGGCGTGATTTTTAAGGCCTTAAAATTGGTGATGGACAGACAGGCTAATTCAACTCAGCTAGCAATTCTGAGTCGAACCATATACTTTAAGGTATATTGTTAAACGATAATGATCTTTACATCAAAGGTATTTATTGCGAAAATACATTTTGCATGTTTAAAAATAGAGCGTCATGTTTTTGAAACGAGATGGCATGCAGTTGAACGATGTAAAACATTTGATTTAAAAATAAAAATTGATCACAAATGAATTTCAGTTTTATTAAATAAAAAAATTATTAAATCAAAACAATTATACAGCTATGGGATAGAATGAAAATCACTTTTTGATGACAGTTTTGAATTTTAAGTGATCTAAATTATTTTGGTTGACATTCACCTAGCTGCAAGTGTATGATATTTTAGGTCTTTAAAAAATAGGAGTACGAATGTCAAAGGAGGAGTACAGGAGTACGGAGGTGTTGAAAGTAGTACAATACTCCTATGGGAGTACTTTCGGCAAGGCTGGAAGCAGCTAACGCTGATATAACTGCTGCAGAACTCTACCCAACAGAGTTACTAGCGATAATAAATGAAGGTGGCTATGATCCGAAACAAGTCTTTAATGTTGACGATACTGGGTTATTTTGGAAACGTCTACCTAACAGAACATTCATATCTAAAACAGAAAAATCTGCTCCAGCATTTAAAGGATAGACTGACCCTTCTTCTTGATGATAATGTAAATGGTGATTTCAAATTTAAACCACTCCTCATTTGAAAATCCAAGAGCTATGAAAGGTTGTTCAAAGAATCTGCTTCCTGTCCACTGGCGAGCAAACAAAAAAGCATGGATGACAGCATCATTATTTTAAAACTGGATTTCAACTTGTGCTATTCCAGAAATTAAACAAGGAAAACTTAAACTTCAGGGCTTTGGTCCTAGTAGACAATGCTCCTGGCCGACCAGTTTATGTTGATGAGTTGGCAGAAAAAGTGAAATTTTTATTTTTGCCGCCTAATACGACATCAGTTATTCAGCCGATGGATCAGGGAGTAATATCGACTTTTAAAAAGTTATTACCTTCGACGAACATTTAAACATCTTTTAAGTGAGACTGTTGGACAAGAAAAGCCAACCATGCTAGAGTTTTGGAAAAAGTTCAACATTATGAAAGCCATAGAAATTATTTCCGATTCGAAGGAGAAGGTTAAACCATCTTGCATGAATGGTGTTTGGCGCAAAATATGACCTGAATGTGTTCACAAAATATGCGCTGCAGAAGTTGAAGCTGTTTGTCATGAAATTTCTAATTTAGAAGGTATGGAAGAGAGTGACATTAATGAATTCCTAACCTCGCACAACCAAGAATATTGTCTAATGAAGGAATATTGCAACTGGAATTGCAATTTGCTAATGAAGAAGATGACAGTGACAGTTCATTAGAAATCTCCGAAGAACAAAATTTAACCTCCAAACAAATTTCCAAAGCGATGTGTTTGATTGACGAAGCTATGGAGATTTTTTTTAAAAACGATCCTGACAGCGGAAGACATTTTAAAGTGTCCCAAGCGGTAGCTACGAATATCAAGGAATTTTGTGTAATGTTGAAGAAAAAACCTGTTCAGCAAACATTGGACCAATTTTTTGTGAAAGAAAGCCGATTTACAATAACAGCCACTATGGACTCATCAGACAGTGATAAATTTTTATTTTGTTTTTAATAAATTAATTGAATATTTTATTTTGTTTTAATTGAATTTGTTTTTTTTTATGTATGTAATAAAATTTTGTATTATGTATTTTAATGTTTACTTTGTTCAATTTTCTTCTTAATAAGTAGTATTTTCGTAACCCTGGAACCTATCTTCGGTATTTACATGGTTTGCTGTAGGATATCATAATTCACTTTGCGGCGTGTTTTTTTGGAACGTAACCACGACGCAAAGTTAGGTATTGGTGACAAATTCAATATGAAAAAAAAAAAAACTCTTGAAGCTAAAAAATAGTGCTGCCAGATTAAAAATCAAACCTCTAAAAAACACCATTTATATCTCGAGGAATCAGTGTCCGTTTTTTTGACAATTCACGTTGATTCATTGATTTTATTCAGCCTGGATATTTATCCAGTAGCCATAGCCTGGATAGAAAATGTGCTACCAAACCAATTTATTTTATTTTTTATCGAAAAATGCCATAAAAATGCTTAAAATGGCCATAGGTACGACTACAAAATAGGTTGCAAATCAATTTTTATAAATTAATTTGATGTTTAAATGTTCAAAGCAAATGTCAATTTTCAATTAAAGCTTAGTACGCAGCTCGCGCTAAATTTTATCTTTACTACTCTCCACTTGTTTTCTCCAATCCAAAGATAAATGCTCGCTAAATTCGTACACAGCGTATAGATGAGTCAGGGAAATGTCATGCATTCGCAGATGTCAGTAATAATAATATTTTCTTTGTTAATAAAGATGTCGTCTTCCTCAAGAAATTCTTCCATCAAATATTCTTCTTCATTTTCTTCCATTTTGTTTTTATTTTTTATTAAAATTTCGCCGATTTAAATGCCTCGCACATTAATTTCGCGAGATAAATAAGTGGAGACCTTTCATCCGCTGAGTATAACACTTTTCGTATAACACTTAATATTGTTATACCCTACCTACATTTTGTGTGTCCCATCTTTATAAAGTTTAGAATTTATCTCGCGAGCTGCGTCCTGCACTGATAAATTTGCTCGCTAAATTTTATCTCTGTAGAGATTTTTGTATGGGAGATAAAATTTAGCGCGAGCTGCGTACTGGGCTTAAAAATGAAACAGCTGGACCGATTTGACAGTTCTTTTATTTTTCAAATATAATGTTGGCAATAGTTTAAGAAAAGGTTTTACAGAAAAAAAACATTAGAACATTCAGGGACAAGACAACGTCTGTCGGGACAGCTATTTTATATATATAACGGGTCCGCCATCTAACGTTTTTTTTTTTTCAACTAGTGCTTATTTCGTGAATGGTAACACTTAGCTCATGTCTGATTGGACAGATAATTAGTTTTATCCTTCCGCTAAAAGAATATGGTTGTGTATACGCTTGAACAACGCTGGGAAATATTGCGACATTACTTTGAAAATCATGGTAATGTTGCAGAATGTGTGCGAAAATTGCGTACGGATTTTGGAAGAAGAGAAGCACCGTCAGCTCCGTATGTTCGTTATCTTGTGAAAAAAGTGAAAGAAACTGGCATCCTCATCGATAAACCAAAGCGTGAAAAGCCAAAAACAGTGCGTACACCCGAGAATATTGCTGCTGTGGCAGAAAGTGTGCGTGAAGCACCATCAACATCAATTCACCGTCGTTCTCAACAATTGAACATTTCGGAGACATCATTGAGACGAATTTTGCATAAAGACCTTGGTATGACGCCATACAAAGTGCAATTGGTTCAGGAGTTGAAGCCAATTGACCATCCAAAGCGTTTTCGCTTCGCTAAGTGGGCCTGCGATCGACTTAGAGAAGATGCCGATTTTGCCAAAAAAATCATCTTTTCAGATTAAGCTCATTTTGATCTTGGCGGGTATGTAAACAAGCAAAATTGTCGCATTTGGGCACATAAAACCCGCACGCATACATTGAACAGCCGATACACCCAAAACGAGTCACTGTTTGGTGCGGATTTTGGTCCACAGGCATAATTGGGCCATTTTTCTTCGAAAATGAGCAAGGAGTGGCCGTTACAGTCAATGGCGATCGTTATCGGGTCATGTTGAACGAATTTTTGTTCACATCAGGACCGCGCTACGTGCCACACAGCCGAAGCTACACTCAATGTTTTGCACCCTGTTTTTGAAGATCGCATTATCAGCCGCAGAGCTAATGTCGTTTGGCCACCTCGGAGCTGCGATTTGACACCGTTGGACGATTATTTGTGGGGTGCCGGACAATATTCGTGAAGCCACTGGTGAAATACAGCTGCACACAATCGATAATGTGCTTAAAAATTGGACCGATCGTGTAGGCTACTGCATGGCCAGTCGAGGCAGCCATTTGAATGAAATTATTTTCCATTATTAACCGGAAGGATTGTACTTTCAAATAAAAAAAGAAATTTGAGAAAATATTCAGTAGTTATTTTTTTATAGCATTTTCAAAAGTTATTTGGCGGACCCTTTATATACGTTAAATAAATCTAATTTTTTTTCACAAACTAAAATATTTTTGTTATATGACTCTTATTTTTAAATTATCCTAAATTCTGCATTAAGAAAAAAAACAACACTTTTCTTCGTCATCCTATTATAACTTTAACGGAACGGTTTCGCGAAGTTTCACGTATAAGACTCTGAGCACAGAGCAACTTTCAGTCCAAATAATCAGCCCTATGAACCCATAATAACTAAATTTAAATACATTTCAATTATTAGATGAGAATATGCTATTTTCAACAGCTTGTCTTATCGTTTGGGTTCAACAACTTCACGTATTTTACGTAAGGATATGATTTAGATTTAAATTTATCCATTTCTAAGGTCTTAACACATTAATATACAATATTGATTTGAAAGTCCCTATAGGAAATTCAACTCGCGCAAGAAGTTTAAGAGCTTCCAATTCATACAGGCAAAACAACGGTTTGTTGTGGTTTATGTAGTGGGTTCATCAATCCATTTTTTTTAAATTAGGACATTCACAAAGGAACTGTGAATTGGGCACATTATCGCGATAACGTGCTTTTTGCTGCCTGAAATTGACACAGGTGATCTCGACGTCATTGTTTTCCACCAAGACAATGGAAACAATGACTTTATTGCGAAAACAATTTGGTGACTGGAGAATTTTCCGACTAGATCAGGTCTAGAATTTTTTTTTTGGCTGTAATTGAGAATTGGAAGCCAACATGTTTCGCGTCATTGGTCAAATACCACTCGAAAGGTTTAAACACGTCATCGAAAATTGCAACACAGAGTCAGAGTCCATTGAGTAACAACATTTCAAAAAAAAAACCACACACACACATACACAACTATTTTATTGTTTGCTAAAATGTTGGCTTTATACGAAAGATAAATGCATGAAATTGTCTGAATGTAACTTCGTGCTCATAGCTAAACTAGCGCCATACCGTGTGTCGATTAAATTTATGACCATTTTTTTAGCGCAAAATTGCATTCACTTATAAACCTCATTTCTGGCTTAATTGATATGCAACAAAACTGCAGCTTCTAATGAGCTTTTCGGGAACTTATTACACTTAAAAAATTAACTGTGTAATTCGGAATACACATCGGTGGCATCATCAGTCCTCATTTCTTTAAAAATTAAGAAGGAGCCAAAATCTCTCGCAAATGTGCTATGACCGACTATTATTTTTCTCAAAACATTGACGACATTGATCTGGAACACCAGCACCAATTCAGATCGAATTCAAATTATGACATGCTCGCAACTCTACAATATTTTATGCTTAATAAACCCCTTAACTGGAATATCAGGGTGTTTTTTTGTTGGTTTTTCGAATAGAGATAAAACTGAAATTTTGTGGTCAAATTGGGCAACTCTGATGTCATTTATGTTCAGTTTGGTTTGCCATTTCATTATGAACAGGTTGACAAAGGAACAATGCTTGCAAATCGTGCAAATTTATTTCGAAAATTTTATGGTTGACATAATCGTCCATCAGAGCAATTAATTCGGTTAACCATGGATCGTTTTCGCACTACGTTTACTCTATGTGATAATACGCATCCGCAGAGACGTCAAACAGTGCGCACCGAATAAACAATTGCCGCTGTAGAGCAAAGTGTTGAAGAGGACCCGAATGAAACGATTCGCCACCGTGCATATCTAACAATAGGAGCTTTGTCCATCAACTTTATTTAAAATTTTGCGCAAAGATCTTGGTTTACGATCTTGCAAGAATTAAAGCTGCAAGACCATGAATGCGTCTTGATTTTGGTGTATGGGCCGAAAATGAGATTGATCTCGATGCTAATTTTCATCGCAAAACTTTGTTCAGTGATGAGGCTTATTTTTGGTTGAATGGCTACGTCAACAAGCAAAATTACAGCATTTGGAGTGAAGATAATCCACATGAGACCCTTGAGACGTCATTTCATCCACAAAAACTGACTGTTTGGTGTGCTCTATGGGCTGAATGAGGATAAGATGTGGTTCCAACAAGACGGCGCTACATGTCACACAGCGCACGTCACAATCGATTTATTGAAGGAAACATTCGATGAGCGCATAATTTCGCGTAATGGACCTGTCAATTGGCCACCAAGTTCGTGTGATTTTGTGGATATGTGAAGTCGCTCATCTACGCCAACGAACCAGAAACGTTAGGGGACTTGGAAGCCAACATTCGTGGCGTTAATGCCGACATACGGCCCCAAATGCTCGAAAAAGTGGTTGAAAATCGGACCATTCGAACCAGCCGCGGAGGCCACATGGCCGAATCATATTTAAACATTAATGGCATCCTTCCAATAAAGCCAAATTGATGGACATTAAAACGATTTTCTTGTGTTTTATTTCAATTCGAAGTTCTATACCTAAAAAAAAACCCTTTACAAGGAAAGCGATTCCATGTTCTGCGCAAACTACCGAGACATATACCTGCTAAATAGCGCATATAATATCTTATCAAGACAATAGTAGAGGTGAAGACGAGAGCTGACAATGAGCTAACCACCACCAATTCATCGATTTCATGTTTAGTTTTGGTATACCGCCTAAACTCGTCCACCTGTGCAGGATGACGATGGAGAATTCTCGCTGCTCCATCAAATTCGACAAAGACCTGACCGAAATATTTGATAAACAAAGGTTTTTCGTGTGACTTCTTTAATATAATTCTTGAGAGTATTGTGCAAAGCCCCGGAGTCAACACCAGATGTATAATCTTGGATAAATCTGTAGAATTACTAGTATACGCCGACGATAATGACATCATAGTTCGGAATCAACGTGATGTAACAGCCACGTTTGCTGGTTAAGGGAAGGAAGTGGCAAAAATGGGATTAGCTGTTATTGTGGGTAAGACCAAGGATAGCTGTCAACACGAAAGAACACACAACATAGACGAATTGGACAGAAAGTCACCATTGATAGACATAACTTTGAGGTAGTGAGGTGCTTTGTCTACCTCGGCACCGCTATTAACTCTGACAACAACCTCTCGTCAGAAATCAAACAAATATTGCCAACCGCTGATTCTTCAGGCAAAGAAGGCAATTTAGTAGTAAAGCCCTCACTTGAACTACTAAGGAAATCCTATATAAGACCCTGATCATCCTAATCCTGCTCTATGGCGCTTAAGCATGGACCGTATCAAAAGCAGATGAAGAAATCCTTGGTCGATTCGAGTGAAAAATTCTTTGAAAAATCTTCGGTCCCGTTTGCGTTGACGGGCTATGGATACGAAGATTCGACCACGAACTACACGAGCTGTACAGCGACATACCCCTGGTCAAAAAAAAACTCCGCATTAGACGTTAAAGATGGCTAGGACATGTAGAACGAATGGACACCAATTCTCCGGCTCGCAGAGTCTTCGATTCCCAGCCAGACGTCGGACACAGTAGAGGAAGCAGGAGAAGGTAAAGCGGTATAGCGATGATTTCGACACGAATGTTTGCCTTGAGCTCATCAATGTTCTGAGGCTTGCTGACGTACACTATTCTTTTCAAATAACTCCACAGAAAATCTGGAGATCTGAGCCAGTCAATGTCGCCATTTTTGTTAGTATTGTTTGACTTGCGGTGTGGCATGGAGCTCCGACTTGTTGACACCAGTAAATATCTAAACCTTTTTAACAGATTTGTGAGCAGACATAATGAGCCAATATCCAACGATAAAACGAAGAATTACTCTTGCCAACCACTGTTTCTTCTTCTGTCTAAAGAGTTTTAAAAACCTCACTCGAACAATCCTATAGAAGTCCCTTATCATCCCAGTCCTGCTCTACGGCGCTGAAGCATGGACCGTATTAAAGCGGATAAAGTAATCCTTGAGGGCAAAAATGTTTCGGAAAATCGTTAGTCCCGTTTGCGCTGACAGGCTATGGAGACGAAGATTCAACCAAGAACATTACGTATAGCTACATAGACCTGGTTAATAAATAAAAAACAGCACATTGGACTTTAAAATGGCTAGATTGGCATGTAGACCGAATGGACACCAATACTCCGACTCGCAGTCTTCGATTCCCATCCAGAGAGGCGTGTTGGTTGAAGCCCAGGTTCATTCCGCACTGTAGCGCCACTTCAGTAAGTATGTTAGCATAAAATGATGATTGATCATCGTGCAACTAGCTTATATCATTATTAAAACTTGTAAACAAAAGCGGCCATAGGATAGAGCCGTGTGTTTTTTTATTTTAAAGTATGTAACTCCAAATTGATGAATTTGGACTTCCTGAGTTTTTGTCCATAATATTCAAAAGTGTTATTTTTTGATCACTTGTGGACTTTCCTAGCTAAAATCCAAAATACTAGAATCCGATTATGTTGATTATTAAATTTTTGCATACTAGAGCAGACATGATCTTCTACGATATATTTATTGTTAAAGAGACCTTTTTTGTGAATCGGATTAATGGTGGAAAAAAAACCTGAAATAGTTGATAGTAATTAATTTGAAATTAAATTCAACACCACTATAAAAACAACAAAACAAGTAAACAACAGACAAAATGTAGTCACATTTAAGTCAACACAATTCTGGCCACCCTGCGTTAATGAGATTTTAATGGAACCCTTTTCTAGTGAATTTATTGACGAGCATTCGACCTTTTTTGCTCAAAGGTTGAATAAATAAACAACCCAATGTGTGTCGATCGACCTGAATCCGATCTACTTTTGATTTTACCTATTTCTACAAAAGGGGAAATTACTTTTTTGACGTTTCTGTTCTATATACGTATGAAGACAAATTGTATGCATGTAGTTCAACAAGTTTGGTGGTGCGCTAAAAGATGAAACTTCCTTTCTTCACATAGAATATGCACATTTAAATTAGTTGTTTCATGTTGTATGCAAACCATTTATTTTCAGGTACGGAAACGGAAATAGACATAATTACACGTGTGTCAACATGCAAACAAAAAAAAAACCTTACATTTCATTTGAATGTATTAGTGTACACAAAACAAAACGACGTTGCGATTATTTTAGCTGGTATTTCTAGAAATTTAGTTTCCTTTATTTCCACTGCATGCTAATGGAAATATTTTATAACATTTTTCAGTTGTACAGGTACTGTTTCTGTTGCTAAGATAACGCATATTATTATCCACATTTATGATGATATATACATCTGAGAATACACAATACGAACGAACTAATGGATGAAATGCTGCCATTTTGCAAAGATCACGAAATTTGACACTTATTTTGTCTGTAAGATTTTCTGTACTAATTGCGAATGACGAAAAAACAAAAAGATGGCGATAGGGGCGTTGCAACAGGGAAAAGGTACAAAATATGGTGGGCAATATAGAAATTGTAAATATTTCATCAAAAGATCTCTAAAGACTGCTCTTGTTTTATTGAGGTTTGTTTAATTGTATTTATTTAAATTGAGATAAAAGACAGACCTTTAAATGGGTAAGACTAAATTGTAAGAAATTCAGTGTAAACGTGTTAATAATTTTTATTCTTATAACTTGCTATTTACATTTAATTCAAATTTGCAATTTTAGGTTGTGCGTCGTTATGACGTCGGTATTTTTTTTTAACAGATGTAGTTTCGGCGCCAAGAAAATGGACCATCAAGAGGCTGGTGAACTCTTTTGTCGACAGGTGCTCGGCGGCCTTGCCATCGAAATCCCACAGTTTTGACACAGAAACCAATTGCTGTTGGTAGCTGCTGTCCATTCAGGTCACTTCAGGCTTAAATGGGTATCAGCCAGCAGACAGTAACTACAGACAGCATCGAACTAAGATTTAAATTAGCTTTTATATAAAGTTCATATTACAAGTAAACTAAACCAAGCAAACTTGCCGATCCGCTTGGAAATCTGACAGAATATGTCTGAATTCCAAAACGTAAAAAAAAACGCATTGTGAATGAACATTGCTTTTCTGATGCCAGGATTTGTAGTACCAGTGCATTTGTTATAGATCAGGCAGAACGATCCATTCAATAATGGCAACGAAAGCGAAAACTGCCGACCTAAGTGAAGTGAGGCAATATCTAAACTCAAGCTTAATAAGGTCGCAAGAAATGACGGCCTTCCCGCTGAGCTATCTTTAAAAAGCTGGGGGAGATGACTTGGTAAGTAACATCCACCAACTCGTAAGCCAAATCTGGTCGGATGAAAGTATGCCTGAAGAATGGAACCTCAGCATCGTTTGCCCGATCCACAAAAAAGGAGACCCTGTGAACAACGCTATAGAAGCATAAGTCTCCTCAACATCGCCTACAATATCTCATTTGCCGTAATATGTGAACGCTTGAAACCGTTTACCAACAACCTGATCGGCCCTTATCAGTGTGGTTTTAGGCCAGAAAAGTCCACAACCGATCACATTTTCACACTTCGGCAGATCCTGGAAAAAAACCCAAGAAGTCTAAATCGATACCGATCACCTATTTATTGATTTCAAAGCCGCATACGACATCATTAATAGAGACGAGCTATACAGAGCAATGTCTAGTTTTGGTATACCGCCCAAACTCGTCCGTTTCTGTAGGATGACGATGGAGAATTCTCGCTGCTCCATCAAGGTCGAAAACGACCTCACCGACACATTCGATACCAAAAAAGGATTTAGGCAAGGCGATGCGCTGTCATGTGAATTCTTCAATTTGATTCTTGAGAGGATTGACCAGAGGCACATTTTTTCCAAAAATCGGTGCAACTACTAGCATACGCCGACGATATTGACATCATTGGTAGGACTCAACGTGATGTCATAGCCACGTTTGCTAGTATAGAGAAGGAAGCGCCAAAAATGGGTTTAGCAGTAAATGAGGGTAAGACTAAGTTTATGATGTCAACACGAAAGGACACACGACATCGACGAATTGGACAGAATATACAGATATAACTTTGAGGTAGTACGGGACTTTTTCTACCTCGGCTCAGCTATTAACTCTGACAACAACATCTCGTCAGAAATCAAGTGAAGAATTACTCTTGCCAATCGCTGTTTCTTCGGGCAAAGAAGTCAATTTACTAGTAAAGCCCTCACTCGAACTACTAAGGAGATCCTATATAAGACCCTGATCATCCCAGTCCTGCTCTAGGCGCTGAAGCATGGACCGCATCAAAAGCGGATGAAGAAATCCTTGGTCGATTCGAGAGAAAAATTCTTCGACAAATCTTCGGTCCCGTTTACTTTGACGGGCTATGGATACGAAGATTCAACCACGAACTATACGAGCTGTACAGCGACATACCCCTGGTCAAAAAACTCCGCATTGGACGTTTAAGATGGCTAGGACATGTAGAAAGAATGGACACCAATACTCCGGCTCGCATCAGAGTCTTCGATTTCCAGCCAGACGTCGGACGCAGCAGAGGAAGACCTCGCCTTAAGTGGCGCGCACAAGTAGAAACCGAACTCAACCAACTTGGAGCGCGCAACTGGAGGCATATAGCTAGGGACCGGGGTAATTGGATAGGCTAGTTGGTTGAGGCCCAGGTTCATCCCGGACTGGAACGCCACTTAAGTGTGCTTAAGTATTGTGTTGTTGGAATTCAGACTATAATTCGAAGGGTGGAAGATCAGGAAACCATTATCAGCTCTAATTGTATATCATTCGAGGCCCATTTCGACAAAAAAGAAAAGCAATATTGTCGAATATGAAGTGACTCTAACCCTGAAATTCTCCATTAGATAGAAATGGAATTACACCCATATCGGTACACAGTGAGGTGTGCAGTTTCATCAAACTGCTTTGTCGGGAAATACATAATTTAAAAAAAAACTGAATTATCTTTTAAATGAAATAGGAAATACAGTCCTTAAATCTTTCAAACAATTTCCGAAAATATCTAATCGGAAGTCACTTAGATTACGAGGTATCCGTTCCGGAACAAAATAAATGAAGCTTACAATCGTGTTCGATGGATTTCGCAATCCGCATTCCGCAGCAATTCTTCGTCGGACAACTTCGGAAGAAATTCAACGCATAACTGTCACAAATCACTGACTTAACGCATTTTATCACCGCGTGATCATGTGCGATAAATTTCTTTAAAAGATCTGTTCGAAATACTAATCGAAATTTATAGATATTTATCCGATTTGTTAGAAATTTTCTTCCAAACGAATACCTGGATAGACCTGATAAATTATGTGAATAACAAACAAAATTACTTTAGTTTCAAATTGTACCAAAATTTATCAGCAAATCAGCACGAAACAAGTGCTAAATGTAAAATTGCACTTCGATTAGAAAATTTAATTTCTTAATTTCTTATTATTTAAAATTGAAAAGTATGTCAAAAAAAGCTTATTATTTTGATAGAACAAGTTAAAGCCATAATTCGCATAACATAGGACGATTACAACGTAACTCAATGATTGCAAGGTTGCGCAAAAGCCTATTTTCGCTTATCTGATTACGTTTCCGTTTGGAAAACAAAAAAAAAAAACATATGAGAAGGCTACAATTCGCTGTGCGGATCGGTTAATACCCTCTCTCATCCCATCCTTAAAATTAATATCCCCAAAATGTGGTCTTTATGGCCATAAAGTATTGAAAATGACGTGATCACAACAAACAACGTTTTTCTATTGCATATGGCTTGGGGTAGGGCATACAAATGTTTTTTTTGTAGGAAAATGCCCCCAAAAAGTAGGCGTGGGTTAAAATGGTCTAAGGACGAAATGTTCATATTAATTTTATTAAAAGTTTTTGCATCAAAAGTTTTTTCGAATATTTGAAAATTTGACCGAAAAAGGTTTTTAACTAAAAACGCCCTCAAAAAGTGGGCGTGCCAAAAAACTTTATACTGACGATATAGAGATATTACGATTCTCTAAAGACAAGATGCTGCACAGACACTTTTTTTTAAAATTCCTTACGGTTTGGCTAAAAACTACGTTTTTCTAAAAAGGGGCTTGGCAGTGGGCGGCTTTCAAAAATGTTTACACTTGTTCTGCTGGGAGCAACAAAGAGCACTTGTACCAAATTTCATCATTCTAGCTCAAAATTTAAGGCCCGAAAACTGGAGACGGACCGACGGACGGACAGACATGGCTAAATCGACTAGGCTAGCGATTCTGAGTCGATCAATATACTTTGAGGTATATCTAGCTAAATTATTTCTCTATGTTACAAACTATGTATCAAAACTAATATATACCCCTATGGGATAGGGTATAAAGATATGAGAAGACTATCGACATTATTTCTTTATAAACCTATTGTCAAAATTGATACATATACCCTATGGGATAGGGTAATACCTGGATAGGAAAGATCTTAATCGTTCCTGAAAGTGTTTTTTTAGTTTTTTGAACTGTTAAACATAGGTGAGGTGAGTAACAACAATCTGGTTATACAATACAAAGATTTCAATGATTTTCGAGAGGAATTGTGAGAGTTCCATTGTTGCCAATGGATTGCTTTTAAAAGATTTCTGTCAATTCTTAGAAGACCGCAAGAGTTTCTTCCAAAAAGGAATTCCGGAAGTGAATTGCCCTTTTCAGAATTGTCAAAGTTCCATTGTTGCCTGTGATTCCTGTAAATTGTTCGAATACGTCAAAAGTTATTTCCAAAAAGAGCTAAAATGTAGAAGATGTAGCGACTGTATCTTTAGGAATTTAGCCACTCCCTGTTGATTAAGTAATGATTTGAATAAATCATAAGCACTGGCGGCTTTATTTTCATGGGAAACTTTAACATGCTTGTCAGTGCTGAAATAATATGCGACGCGTGAGTGAAAAAAAATAGCAAAACATTTTTCGTTATTTTGGGGCTCTGATTGAGTAAGAAAAACGATCGGAAGAAGAAAAAATCATTTCGATACTTCATATAATTAACAGAACTGTCATACACCCATAGGAGATTCTATAAATTTTACTTTTAAGCAGTAAACGCTGAAAAAAATCAAAGTCGTTCTGAGTGAAATATTCTTCGGACTCCGCGGTTAGTAGTCAAACGCTGTAATCGCTAGGCCATGGCACCAACTCCCGTCAAATAACGCTTGTCTTAAAAGTCGGCTTAGTACAGTGATCACTTCTAGGCAACGTTAATAACAGGATTAGTTTGGCGACACATTGAAAATCACGCGTTGGAACAACCCGAGCAACCATCCGGAATAAAAATACATAAAATAAAGCCCCAAAACGTGTATGAATGCGTTAATCTCTAGAACTACTGGACGGATTTCGATGTGGTTTTCACTGTTAATATCTGCAATTCCCTGGAAATGATATATTGTCTTATCACTTCCAGGTCTTCGAGGTCTAAGTGGCAAAAATCAAATTTTCTGTCATTAAAATTGTACCCGGGAGAAGTCTGACCGGGTTGCTAGTCCGGAATAAAAAAAAAGTAGCGGTATAGGAACCCAAGGTCATAATTTTCTAGTTTAGGGAATCAACGTTTCTATATACAACATCGAATGTAACCAAAAAAAAATACAAATTTTTGGCGCAACAGGCTCGTTAGTACCCAGGGCCTAGCTTTCTCACAACCATTCATGTGTGCGTGTGTACGTACTTCTTGCACGATGGTGGGACCTCCTGTTTTATGCCGACTCCGAACGGCTAAGTTGAGATAAGCTATTCTTGACAATTGATACTACTCGGATGATTTGTCAGATCATCACGAGAGGAGGGCCAGTGAAAAATCATTTAGGTGTTGCTACGGCTGGGAATCGAACCCAGACCTCCTGCGCGGCAGTTCATCTCACTAACCATCGCGCCACTGAGCAATCGAATGTAACCCTATCATTAAAACTCCTGTCTCACACAAATACAACAACATCGTTTGATCATATTTTAATCAAAAATGCCCATCAAGAACCCATTATTTGCTGAATGGTAAAAAACAAAACTAACCACACCCCCTTAAAGCTAAAATATATTTCTTCGACTATCTCATCAACCCGTAAGCGTATTCTCACAGCTTATATAGCACTTACCTGATTCGACACCGCATCTATAACAACATAGACCAGCAGAATAACTTCCTTTTCGTCCGATCCCAGTCCTTGTCCATTTTGACCACATGTGGCTACATACATAGATACAACGTACTCAGGTCCTTGCATTTTTTGTGTTAAATTTAAAAAAAGTTTTTAAAAAACTAAAACTTATCAAAAAGATAATTTCTAAGCGCGATAATTTATTGTGAAACACTAAATTTAAATATCAACATGATATGCAATTTTATTCATATGCGTTATGACCACAATGTAGGTATCTGAAAAGAAATAAGGGAGGGCATTAATAAGATGATAAGCTGATAAGTTGATAAGCGGATAAGTTGATAAGTAGAGATAGGATTTTGGCAACTTTGTTTTTTTTTTTTCGTTTATAATTAGAATCGATTTTAAACAAAAATATTTGATGTACCACTTATTATGTAACGGGTCCGCCATCTAACGTTTCTGTGAATGGTAACACTTAGCTCATGTCTGATTGGACAGATAATTAGTTGTGTATACGCTAATTATAATTGGTTGTGTATACGCTTGAACAACGCTGGGAAATATTGCGACATTACTTTGAAAATCATGGTAATGTTGCGAATGTGTGCGAAAATTGAGTACGGATTTTGGAAGAAGAGAAGCACCGTCAGCTCCGTATGTTCGTTATCTTGTGAAAAAGTGAAAGAAACTGGCATCCTCATCGATAAACCAAAGCGTGAAAAGCCAAAAACAGTGCGTACACCCGAGAATATTGCTGCTGTGGCAGAAAGTGTGCGTGAAGCACCATCAACATCAATTCGGAGAAATTTTGCATATAGACCTTGGTATGACGCCATACAAAGTCCAATTGGTTCAGGAGTTGAAGCCAACTGACCATCCAATGCGTTTTCGCTTCGCTAAGTGGGCCTGTGATCGACTTAGAGAAGATGCCGATTTTGCCAAAAAAAAATCATCTTTTCAGATGAAGCTCATTTTGATCTTGGCGGGTATGTAAACAAGCAAAATTGTCGCATTTGGGGCACAGAAAACCCGCACGCATATATTGAAAAGCCACTGTTTGGTGCGGATTTTGGTCCAGAGGCATAATTGGGCCATTTTTCTTCAAAAATGAGCAAGGAGTGGCCGTTACAGTCAATGGCGATCGTTATCGGGCCATGTTGAACGAATTTTTGTTCACAAAAATTGAAGAGGAGGATATTGGCAACATTTGGTTTCAACAGGACGGCGCTACGTGCCACCAAAGATTATGAATTCTATACAGATGACGCATTGAGAACAAAAAACAGAAACTTTTGCTCAGTAGCTTCATGGTACGGGCGGGCGGTGTGCATGAAAACACATGAAAAACAAGAACAAAAACATATGGCGGGCCAGCACGACCCGCCATAGAACAATTTTTCTTATATGGAGTGCGTCATCTGTATAGAATTCATTATCTTTGGTGCCACACAGCCGAAGCTACACTCGATGTTTTGCACCCTGTTTTTGAAGATCGCATTATCAGCCGCAGAGCTGATGTCGTTTGGCAACCTCGGAGCTGCGATTTGACACCGTTGGACTATTATTTGTGGGGTGCCGTAAAAGATAACTGTTACGCCGACAGCCAGAGACAATTGACGCTTTAAAGGACAATATTCGTGTAGGCTACTGCATGGCCAGCCGAGGCAGCCATTTGAATGAAATTATTTTCCATTATTAACCGGAAGGTTTCAAATAAAAAAAGAAATTTGAGAAAATATTCAGTAGTTTTTTTTTATAGCATTTTCAAAAAAAAAAAAAAAACAAGTTATTTGGCGGACCCTTTATTTGGTTATGTCAATAAATTGAATTTGCAGCTCAGTTCCACTTACAAATCCCAATCCGTACGAGAATCCCAAAATATCCGTAAGTGGAACATGGTTCCTTAACTGACCAACTGTAATCTTTCTTTTTTTTTAATTTGGTGATGCTAAAACTTGTTTGATTCATCTACTCACTCTTTCTGCAAAAGAAAGGCTACAATCCGCTGTGCGAATCGTTTAATACCATATCCTATCCCATTCTACTTTTAAAAGAAAAAAGTTGGCGTGAAAAAAAAAACTTAATGGGGTTGAAATATAGAAAATGGCATTGTCACAACAAATTGTTCAGGCAGTTAATCAAAATATTTTTTGGTTGACAGAAAACAACGTTTTTCTCTTGAATATGATATAGGGTAGGGAATAGAAATGGATTGTGTAGGATAACGCCCCCAAAAAGCAAAATGTTTATGTTAACATTACCAATGGTTTTGCATCGAAAGCAGTTTCGAATGATGTAACATTTTACCGAAAAACGTTTTTTACTGAAAAGGACCCAAAAAGTGGGCGTGACAAAAAAAAAAAAACATGACATGGACGAAATGTAGATGTTGAGATTGTCTAAATATGTGATTCAGACACTTTTTCAATTTTTTTAAACGTTTGGCCACTAAAAAGCGGGCATGATAGCTTCAAGTTTTTGAAAATTTGTACACTTATTCTGGTTCGTCGGACAGGGAGTCAATATACCAAATTTCATCACTCTAGCACAAAATTTAAGGCCCAAAATCGATGACACACAGAAGGACGGACCGACGGTCGGGCAGACCTGGAATACAAAACGCCCCCTACACAAGGTGTGTAAACCATCAAATTTTATTATAAAAATCAATCCTGCGTTCGTAAAACGTTCTGCACATTATGTGATTTTTATATTCTTGAACTTGTCGAATTTTGCGTAGGGACTCGGTTATGTATCTGTATAAAATCTAACTGTCCTTGGCGCTTAAGATAAACGACCATAGACAACGCCGTGTGTCCGCTGATTGGGCTTTGTCCGAAATTTGGTAAAAAAAAAAAAATAATCTCAAGGAGACGAGGTCCATTTTCGGGTGAACGAAGTAGTAAATAGCAAAAGTGTTGCATTTGGACGATACCACAAGAGTAAGAACGGTTTTCTTCTTTCAAAACGAAACTGAATTGCCAGTCCACGCAAGGGCGACAGGCTACACAAGAGTCTTTGAAATCCAGCCAATCGGTATACGCAGTAGAGGAAGACCTTGTTCAAATAGTCGGGCACAAGAAGACGCCGAACTCAACCAATTTGAAATGTGCAACTGGAGACCGAACTATTGGAGAGCCATGTTGGTTCAGACCAAGGTTTATCCGCGGACTATAGCCCCACTTAAGTATGTAAGTGTTCCCGAGTTCCTGAAAACATTGAAGTGAATTATGTAAGGAGTGTTAAATGGTCTCAGCATTTCACAACATTTTCATAAAAATGCTTCTTAGACAATCGTTGACGGGCCAGATTTTTTTTATAATTTAGACGCACTCAAAGGCAATTTTGTAGCACAGCTCGAACATCTAAGCAGAACCAATATAAGACCCTTTTCATCCCAAACCTGCTCTACGATGGCAATGAATGGATCGTATCAAAAGCGGATGAAGAAATCCTTGTTCTGCGTTCCCATTTGCGTGGACGGGCTATGGAAAAGATGAACTTTATGAGTTGTACAGCGACTTAGACAGATTCTCAGTATTGGACTTTCAAGTTGGTTAGGATATGTTGAGCAAATGGACACCAACAGTTCGGTTCGTAGTCTTTGGTTTCACCGTTCATTCCGGACTGTAGCGCCACTTAAGTTAAGTCAAGCGCACTCAAAGGCTTATGAATATCTTCTATATGCATTTGTACAGTGAGGGCGTTAAGGAAATCGGATGAGAAAAAACAGATCAAGACTGGAGACATTTCGACGATGTTCGAACGAAACTAATGAGTTCGCTATTGCAATATCTCCTATGAGTTTTTTTTCTCCACAAAATTCTATCCAACAGTTCTGCGTATGGCATTGGGAAACTCTAATAAATTACTACTTAGGGGTTATCTGAATTAAAAATGATTAACATCGGTAACCTCTTTCTTTATGATCTCAAAACAATGCATCAAAAGTCAAGTTTTCAAAAGTTGTGGTTATTTTTAGTGAAATCATGGACAACAATATGATGAGTTCACGTACGCTTGACATCATCATTTTTTAGATGCATTGCGTACAGAAAATAATTAATGCTTCATGTAATTGTGTATTAAGTTCAGAGAGTAACATTTAAGTGGACAGTGCTGCTATTAAAACACATTTCTCGCTGATGAACATGAAGCTTGCACAGTTTTATAGAGAAATCATTTAGTGGCATTAAATTTTTTTTTTCAAGGCTTTAGCTAAAGGTAACCTTTAACTTGTAGACTTGTTTTTATTGCCCTTTGGCGAAATAAAAACAATGCAATATCGTCTGTATATATATTTTTATTTGGATTCATGTAGGTATTTTTGTGAGAATGGACTTTGAACGGCTCTTCATGAAACGGAGATTGATATAATATGTAGATATCTATTGATAAGATATACTTTCAAGATTGTAGAGATTATCTCGTGTGAAAATGTAGTTCAAGATAACATGATAAACTAGTTTTCAAGATTTATTAGCTGCACCTTTCAAGTTTTTTGTAAATTGATTAAGAAAAGAGGCGCCCTAATTCGGCTTTAGATTGATTGACAAATGCTGTAGGCTACAGCTTATTTTACTTTTTTTTTTTTAAAAAAAAACCAATGACCACTGTCTTTAACAATCCCCAAGAGAAGAAAACCTCTCAACTGTGTATAGGAATTCCCAATATTACCGTCAAGATCCAATCTGTCGTAATATGTAAACGCCTGAATGAAGGAAATCTTGGTCGTTTCGAGAGAAAAATCCTACGAACAAACTGCGGTCCCGTTTGCATCGACACCCTATGGATATAAAGATTCAACCACAAACATTATAAGTTTACAAGACGTAGACCGGCTATAAAAACATACCTTTGGATTTTTCAAATAGCTAACACATGTAGAGCGATTGGACACCAATACTCTCGTCTGACCAGTCAAACAGTTGGTAGACGCACTAGTGGAAGACATTGCTCGAGCAAGTAGTAATACAACAGGCCTAGCTTTATGTACTCAATTGTAGGATGTTAACTTAAGACCAGACTTACAAGACAGCCATGTTGGTTGAGGACAAAGATCACCCTGGAATGTAGAGCCACTAAATTTAGTAAGGATAGCATAAATAATAAGCGCGTCCATGATCCGGCCCTTAGTCTTCGATTTGCAGCATGATGGTTTATGCAATCGATGAAGTCCTAGGATTAAGTGGCACACACAACTAGAAACCGAGCTCAAAGAACTGGAAATACGCAACAGCCTAAATTAGAGAGGCACAATCCTATTTATTTGACCATATGGGTGTAAGTTAAGTTTTCGACTGATGTGTCATGTGTCATTTACTATAACCTTCAGTTGAAATAAAGGTGAAAGCCTTTTCCATTGGTAAACAAATAAATTGAGAACTTTCAAAATGTGCATTCTGATAATTCCCAGACTGAATTTTGCTTCTGAATTTTATTTCAGAAGAGCCAAAACACTTCCATTAACTTAATTTTTAATCAACCTGTTTACATTATAATAACAATGATAATTACGTAACACATGTTATCTTGATATTCATAAGGGGATATAGTCGTTTCAAGATCTTCAAAAAGGTGTAATCCTAAAAGACCGCTCAAGACATTGTACAACTCCTTAACTTGATGAATCGATGAATAATGTCAGCACCAAAAGTTGAATGCCACTGATCATCAACTTTTGGTGCTGACATTACTAAAAACCTGGATTTCTCCAGCAATCCCAAAAGAATCCTTAGATTTAGTAGAAAAATGAGGCCTACAAGATAATACAGGAACTCCAATATTTAAGCAGGAACAATAAAATCGTCTATTTAAGCATTATTAACATATGTCACCCTTTGATTGATGTTCGGTAGTTTAACCAACGCCTAAAATCCAGGAACTAATAAACGGCGATGGGGACCAAAAATAGGCAGAACTAAAAGCGAAAACTGCGAGGCTAGAAATATTTAATCGGAAACAAACAAGTGTACTGAACATTAACGAGATATAAAGAAGGTATCTACCAGGTGGGCCAAAAGAGATCACCCTGTTGGAAGATGCTCTTATTTTTGTCAAATCTGTTTTGACATTTGTGGACTAGACAGATGTAGAATACAAGTCAACAAGCCATAAAGCGATACACTCCCCAAGAACGCGGAATAATCGTGTCTATTTTTTTGCATAACAATTCGTCTGTAGTGTTGGCGCAGCGCGAATTCCGTCGCCGATTCCCCGGCCGTCCGACATCGACTGCGCAAACACTGCGCCGTTAGGCCACCAACCTTGAAGAGTATGGGACCACACGAGAAGTTGCCAATAGTGGCCGGCCCGGGGCACCCGTTGTGCCGAGAATATCGCCGCTGTTGCCAAGGATGTCAAGCTGTCGCCGGAAACATCGACCAGACGCCGTGCCTCGCAATTAGCCATCAGCCGGTCGTCCCTAACGCGAATTTTGGTCAATATCTAGCGCATGTTCCCGTACAAAGTCCAGTCCGTCCATCAGCTGCTGCCTGTCGATCGCCAAACGCGTGTAACCTTCGCCCAAGCCATCTAAAATCTCGAGGACGAAGTGGACGATTTTTCGACGAAAATCATAATGATGAGGCTCATTTCCACTCCATCGGGTACGTGAACAAGCAAAACTATCGCTTCTAGGGCACCGAAAATCCACGAGGAGCCATTACACCCGCTCAAAGTTACTGCATGGTGTGCTGTTCACGCTGGGGGAGTATCGGCCCATTTTTTTTCGAGAACGCCGCTGGTCAAAAGACAACAGTGGACGGTGTGCGCTATAGGGCTATGTTAACCTAGTTTTTTCTGCCGGAATTGGACGAATTAGGACTAATGAAAGAGTTTTTTGATTCACATGGTATAATGCAATCTCTCGGCTTTGATGAAAGAATTGTGGAAAAAATTCTCCAACTAATTGATTTTAAGAAAATTACAATTCTGTGAAGTTCACCTAACCTAATTGCACCTGATTGGTTATCAGAGTTAGGTAATTGCAACCTCAGGAAGTGTATAAAACAACACCTACAAATTAAAATGATTTAAATCACTCGATCCAAACGATAATTCAACCTCTAGGCAGTCATTAATAACATTTTGATAGGATATCGCACATGGGACACTGGCTTGGAGGTCATTACTTTAATATAAAAACTTAATAAAAATGAATTATCAAAAATTCATTAAAAAAAAATATGTTTAATATAACTTAATTAAGTGTAATATAATTTTATTAAATTTTAAGGAATTAAGAAAAATATTTTGATCCGGGTCTTTACTTTTATAAATATAAGTTATCGGAAGCATCAGAAAACGATGAAAACGTATATTCTGACAACTCTCAGAACACAACCGAAAAGTCGAAATAGAGTTGTTCATGAGACTATCTCCCTTCCAAGTGCGTTGTCTCTTTTTTTAAAACGTCAAAATCAATTGGAGGAAAACAATGTGATATTTTATATGGCGGGAGTACTAATTTTTGGATAATTTGCTTTGAAACATGAAAATATAAGTTGTTCAAAGTGAAACTCAAATTATTAATACACAACGATACTAAGAGAGTGTGTATAATTATAAAATAGAAATAAAAAGAGTGAAATTGATAACCAGTGCCATTGCAAAGCGTGAACATAAATCCGAGTGCAAACGAAGTTGATTAGTTTTCGTGTAGTAAAGATTATTATGTTCTTATTTTCACAAACAACAACAACTCTGAATATTTTTATTTTGTTTATAAATTGTTCGGTTCTCATTTAGGACTTTTACACAATTTTCAAGCAATTTTAAAAAATGTTCAAAAAACAACCCCTGTCCCTTGCCAATGAATTTGCCATCATACAAATGTCAAATGTATTTGTTTTCCTACAGATGCTGTCAGTTTGTCATTGACACTGACGTTGTCCTGAACAACTCTATCGAAATATTTGTATAGCTAATGACGACTGGAAAAGTTTGCCTGCTTTCCGCGGTGGTAATCTTTATACTAAATCCCTCACAAAAACATCTGACAAGTAGCCATTTATTTCGATTTTTTATTAAATAATTTTCAAATTTCGTTAATTATTTTGTGTTCTCTAAATTCCCTTAAATTTAAAACTCAATAAAATATGTTCTATTAAAAGAATAAATTTGATATTTTGGTTACAAAACTGCGATCTTTCAGTCATCAATTCCCCAATAGCTAAAAAACAGATAACTTAAAATCAACAGAAGAGAGAGCCGTATATTTTCGCTTTTGTCCATGTATATCTACTCCCAGTATATTCTATTCGTTTTAACGTAATTTTTGTATAAAAAAACTTAATAAATCTAATATAATCTAATCTAGCAATACCAATAAGAGAATTTATGGCGTTTTTATTTGTAAAAAAAATAGGTTATCGGAAGATTTTTACTCTTCGGAAGCAAAATTCATTCATTCAAAGAATGGTTAGAATGCGCGTTTTGACACTTCTCAGGTACTTCCTATAAATGCACTTCCTATAATGCGAAACGCATTAATAAACGAGTGGTGGGTGCACGACTGGGTCGTACGCAACTTTCTCTTTTACAGCGAGTTGGGCGTTAGATCAAATAGTGCGCATTTTGATTATTAATGCTAAAAATTATATAAAATGTCGAAATGTGATTATACGAACGTTTACTCCGAAATTTGAAGGAAACGGTGTCTATGTGAAAAATAATTATTTTTCGTTATTGGCCAAAACTGAAAATTCCGTGATAGTGATAGTTGGCCTAAAACTAGTTATGTGGAATTGTTTAAAACTATTATAGTAGTAAAGGGTGATCCATTTCGAGGTTCCCTACTTTTTTAAAGAAAAAAACACAGAAAATTCAAATTTAATGGAGAATGTTTATTATCATTTGAAAGAACATTCTTTGGCTTTTATTTTTTGAAGATTATGTCTATCAAATGTTGGCCGTTGCTACGTTGCAGATGGTCCATCCGTTGAGTCAAATTTTCGATCACTCGTTCGAGCATTTCGACTGGTAACTGGCGAATGACACGCGTGATGTTTTCCTCCAAGGCCTGAATCGAAGCGGGTTTGTCGGCATAAGCTTTTGACTTTACATATCCCCACAGGGAAAAGTCTAACGGTGTGATATCACACGATCTTGGTGGCCAATCGACCGGCCCAAAACGTGAAATTATGTGCTCACCGAAATGTTCTCTCAATAAGTCCATTGATTGATGCGATGTGTGGGAAGTGGCGCCGTCTTGCTGAAACCAAATGTCGCCGAGATCACGAGCTTCAATTTCAGGCATCAAATAGTCGGTTATCATGGCACGATAACGGTCGCCATTGACGGTTAGGTTCGCACCGGCATAATTTTTAAAGAAATATGGACCGATGATTCCACCGGCCCACAAACCACACCAAACCGTTGTTTTTTCTGGATGAAGTGGCAGTTCTTCAATCTCTTCAGGTTGCTCTTCGTCCCAAATGCGGCAATTTTGTTTGTTTACATACCCATTGAGCCAGAAATGGGCCTCCTCGCTAAACAAAATTTGCCTCGAAAACGTCGGATCTTCTTGGAACTTTTCAAGAGCCCATAGAGCGAAGCGATGTCGCTTGGGAAGGTCGAGCGGCTTCAGTTGTTGCACAAGCTGTATTTTGTACGCTCTCAATTTAAGATCTTGACGTAAAATGCGCCAAGTCGTTCCATACGTCAGTCCGAGTTGCTGCGAACGGTGCAGAATCGACTCTCTACGGTCTTCGTGTACACTCTCAGCTACGGCCGCTATATATTCTTCACAGCGTGCTGGACGTGGTCTATTCGGTCGAATATTATCCAATAATGAATGCTGGGTCTCAAAATGGGTGATGGTGTTGCGAATAGTACGCTCAGTAGGCCGATTATGTTGACCATAAGTTGAGCGAAGTGCACGAAACACATTCCTCACAGAACGTGAATTTTCATAATAAAGTTGAACAATTTGTAAACGTTGTTCACGCGTAAGTCTTTCCATTATGAAATGCTAAACAATACTAAACAAAAATAACATGAAAGCATGACACGACTCACACGTGATCTGTCAAAAAAGGCTATTGAAAAAAGTATCTCTACTTGGATCACCCGTTATAAACAAAACATATGAGAAGGCTACAACCCGTTGTGCGAATCGTTGAATCCCATCCCATCCTTATAATTAAATATCTCCAAGTGAAATATAGAAAATGACATTGTCACAACATATTGTTCAAACAGTTTATCAAAATCTTTTATAATTCGACACAAAAAAAACAACGTTTTTCTCATGCATTCTCATCCATAGCATTATGGAGTAGGATATACAAATGGTTTCTGTAAGAAAACACCTCCAAAAATTGGGCGTGGGTTAAAATGATCGGATGAAATGTTTTTTCAAACGTTTTTTTTTCGAATTTCCTTAACGAAAACCGTTTTTAACAGAAAAGTGGGCGTGGCAAACAATATTATATGTACGAAATATAAATATATATATGTATGTATAAATTAATATACATACTAAGATTGTCTAAATATCTTGTTCACAAACTTTATCAAAATTCCATACCGTTTCACCAAAAAGAACATTTTTTTCTTAAAAGTGGGCGAAGCAGTGGGCGGATTTTGAAAATGCTTACACTTGTTCTGTACGAGGATCCTCTATACCAAATTTTATTATCCTAGCTCAAAATTTAAGGCCTAAAAATCGGTGGCGTACAGACAGACATGGCGTAATCGACTCAGCTAGCGATTCTGAGTCGATCCATATACTTTGAGGTATATCTACTTAAATTATTTCTCCATGTTACAAACTTTACATCAAAACTAATAAAATACAGTGCCGCTCACTTGAATAGCACCCCCCTTTGCTGTGAGTTTTAAGCTTAATATCTTCAAAAATAATTATGGTAATGACTTGTTTTTTTTTCTAATGAAAGTTTATTAAATTCTGTAAATAAAACAGAAGGAATGGAATTCATATTTACAGTGGTAATTTTTTTATAGATTTTGAAGCGATATGACTCAAAATATACACATCACATTTTGGCTCACTTGAATAGCACCCCCCCTCTATTATCAGTTTTCGTGTGGAAGCCAAATCAGGTGGTTATGCAAAAGTATTTTCTAATAATCATTTAATTAATTTAAGATAATTTTAGTTAAAATGGGTCGTGGCAAATCACTGACAAAGGACGATAAAGCTAAAATCAAGGCTTACAGTGAGTGTGGCCTGTCTATTCACCAAATAGCCAAAAAAACTCAACGAAGCCGCAAAGTGATATCCACATTTTTACGGAACGAGTCCAACTATGGCAAAAACATGAAAGGACGAACAGTTAGTGCCGTTACCCCAGCTGGAAAAAGAGCAATTCTGCGGCTCGCGTCAAATTCGCACGACTCTGCAGCCAAAATAAGAGAAAAAAGTGGTGTTAAAGCAAGCGTGTCCACAGTAAAGCGGATTATTTCGAAGGCTAAGCACTTAAAGCGATTGAAATTAAAGAAAAAACCACCGCTTACCCCATATCGCAAAGAGCAACGCCTTAGTTTCTGCCGTGCTAACATGACATGGAGCAAGGAATGGTACCGTGTTGTTTTCTCCGACGAAAAAAAATTTAATTTAGAGGGTCATGACGGTTTTAATTATTACTTTCATGATTTGCGGAAGGAGGAACATCAATTGGATCGTTTGCACAGTCGAGTTGGCGGTGTTATGATTTGGGGAGCCATAACGTACTATTCCACTTTGGAGTTGCAGTTCCTAACTCCTCGTATGAACGCTCAGTCCTACATTGGAGTACTAGAGAACGTTATCCCTTCCATTAATGGATTATTTGGTGACTTGCCGTGGAAATTTCAGCAGGATAACGCACCAATTCACAATGCCAGAGTGGTAAAACAATTTCTTGGGCGTCAAAACATTTTATTGTTGGATTGGCCACCATACTCGCCAGACCTGAACATCATCGAAAATGTTTGGGGATGGCTTGCTCGGAAGGTGTACGAATCAGGGAAGCAATACTCCAATAAGGAGGAGCTAATAGCAGCAATTAGAAGTAGCTGGGCCTCCATTTCGCTGGATTACATCAAGAAATTGTATGATTCCCCACTTAACAGGATGTATGAGGTTATTTATAACAAAGGCGGAAGCACCCGTTACTATTTTTTTTTTTTTTTTAAATTAAAATTCAATTCAAAATTTAATTCTTAATTGTGTTCCTAATAAATTTTTAAGTCCAACAGTGTGAAAACATTTTTAAATAATTTTTTTATGAGGGGGTGCTATTCAAGTGAGCCAAAATGTGATGTGTATATTTTGAGTCATATCGCTTCAAAATCTATAAAAAAATTACCACTGTAAATATGTAAATATTTACAGAATTTAAAAAACTTTCATTAGAAAAAAAAAAAACAAGTCATAACCATAATTATTTTTGAAGATATCTATTAAGCTTAAAACTCACAGCAAAGGGGGGTGCTATTCAAGTGAGCGGCACTGTATATGGGATAGGGTATGAAAACGACATAACTTATATCTTACCAATTTATTTGTCTACAATTTCGGCCGCTTTGGCCTAAATTATTTAAGAATAAAGTTTTCGATTGGGCAAAAAAGTGTTCTTTTTTAGTTAGATCAATTTTGAATCACGATTATAAGCAAGATTCACAACAGATTGTATAAACATCAAAATATTGGCGTCATCATCCATTGGTAAACAAATTCAAATTCCCCCCTAAGAATTTTCAGAATGTAGGTACCTAGATTGGGACAGTTCTCAGAAGCTTCCAATAACATAGGCCATATTTCGGATTGAAGATTACAACTGAAAAATAAGGTAAAGTAATGTGAAACGCAAAATCTTACTGAATGGTAAGGGAAATGTCAAACTATGTCCACCCTTCAGTGATTTTCCTCCAATGTCATATGACTAAAATGGTGGATTGACCAATAAGAACAGACCGTCTTTAAAATTAGGTTACTAAAACCGAAACGCGGAAAACGATTATATTCCTCTACCAATTGAACTCGTTATATGTATTTGACAATTTACAGGCGATCAATTTTATTGTTATTTTATTCTCTATAATTCAAAGTTATCACAAGTTCCCTACAAAATCTCTTTATATTTCGAACTAAATCAATACGGTTTTATGCACTTGGTAATTCGAACAAAAAAATCATTGCTATATAACAAAACGACGCGTTAATTCGAACTCATCGGCGTCCAACACTAGACAATTCAAAGTTGCAGAGAAAAAGAGGCGGAAAGATTGTAAATACATTTTGCGACAAGTTCAATCTTTTATCAGACTTTTGTCAGAACAGCAGTTAATAAATAATAATTGATCAATTCGAAGTTTTATTTATTTTATCTCACAAATTTCGAACCATTTGATATTTGAAACACTCGATAATTCGTAATATTTTAAGAGTCCCTCGAGTTTCGAATTAACGAAAGTCGACTGTATATGTATTTACATTGATATCAATCAATTATTGAACAAGTTTTATTTATATTGTCGATATTTAAATCTCTAATAAAAAAAGCAAAATAAAAAAAACTGTCAAATAACACAACAAATTAACATCAACCAAATCTGAAAGTCCAGATCAATGCCCTAAATTCCAATCAAAATGTTATAAAGCTCAGGCCACATGTGTTGCACAGTTATTACATTGCTAATTGCAAAGTATTTACCCAATAACGCCGGATTCTTTCCTAAACTGAGAGCCGTACACAAAAATAGTGACAAGAAAATAATGTTTATGAAAACTACAAACATCAATATCGCTTATCTTTTATATCAACAGAAAACTACTAGCAATGGGTATATCCATTTCTATTCATCAGAATAAGAAATGATGTGCACTCTATTGATGCATCACATATGTAGTGAAATTAATGCAGAATATACCTACGGGGTTCTAAATGATGCACCATGTGTTCAAGAAAATTCTATGAATCAGTTATTGACATTGCGATGTTTCTATATTTTTTTCCTTATAAATAAAACCATGGATAAAAGCCTTCCCCAATATTATTTGACAGATGGCGTTTTAATTAAATAAAACATTAGACTCGTTATGAAATTCAGATTTAGTTAGATATCTTATAGCGTTTTCGAATGGAGCATTCAGATTTTTACGCCCACAATCGAACATAAACGAGAGTGGTTCTTGATAACGGTCTGTATTAAACATTTTTGACAGCGTGTTTGTTTTGCTTTTCTATAAGCAATTTTCCCTTTGGGTTATGTTCTTAAATAATAGCGAAACTAATAGTGTTTTCCATTGGTAAAAACATTGGAGCAAATTTATAGTCACTCGCAGCCGTATTTAGTAGATTTCCTTAGGCGGTCTCTCAGAGGTTGCCTAGTTAGGCATGCCTAAATATTTAAGTTGTCTCTAGGCAACACTGCCTAAATTTCTTATCTATAATCGATTTTCCTTTGCTGCCTAACTAGGCGAAGGTTATGTCAAAAGACGTAGTAGAATTTACAAATCTAGTATAAAAAATTGAGATTTTTTTACTTTTTTTACATCAGATGTTTTTTTCGGGTTTGACAGCTTGTTATTTGTAAACAAACATCCAAAAGGAAGAACATCGTCTATATATTATAGCAGCCATCAGACCACTTCTATTTTATCCTTAAAGATTGGATCGCACAAGATTGATTACCTTCGCCGTATTGGGTTTAGAAAATCTATACTTTTGCATAACATATTTATCTTCAAGTTCCATTTGATTAAATCTTGTTTTGACATTATTGGTCTCATACTTGTTGGCATGTATGAATTTATAATATTCTTTCAATTTAATTCATTCACAAACGAAATGTAGCTTGAGTCCATTTTTATTAATTAGTTTTTTTTTTATTGAAAATCACCACACAAAAACTCAAAACAAATTTCCAGATGAAAATTCTCGCAAAAGTCAAAATGAAATGAAAATTCCTTAGGCAGCCTCTAGACAGGGTTCGTTCGCGCTTAAGTTAGGCGTCCTTAAGGCAGTGTTGCCTAAGTGTAAAAATCGATTATAGATACCGATTTTGCACTTAGGCAGTATGCAGTAAAATGCTTTTATAAATACGGCTGTCGATGTTTAAGGGTTTAACACCACGCTAGTTATGAGGTACTTTAAATTAAAAGCTTGTTTTAACTTATTTTCAATAATAGACACTTTTTAACGGCGCGCTAATTCCTCTAAGAAATTAAAGTCAAACTCACCTAAAAAGTGACAGTTCTGACAATCAAGCAAACCCAATTTTAGTAAAACAATCTCAAAGATACATAAAAGTGGCAATCAAAAATATTTCAGCTGGTTTTGCGTTTGCCGGCTTTGAAAAAAACAAAAAAAATCTTAATGAAATGGAGACTGGCTATATGAATCGGAATATTTTCAATCAGGAACTGCACGGTGGCTTTGTCGAATGTATATCGGCAGTAAAATTCTCCATTATCAAGGTCTTCAAAAGGAATGGCACGACTTTTATAAACTGTTCTCATAAACTCAAAATCCTCAAAAATATCAAAATCTTCGTCCGAAAACATTTTAACGAATTTGTTTGATCAAAAAATTACAGATGACATAAAGCTAACTCTTCATTAAATATTTAAAGTGCGGTTTCGGTCTCTTTAACTTTAATGCAGAGTAACAACGCTAAAGTATGATTATAATTATCAAAACACGTTTTTGTTGTGTTCCATTGTGCATTGTCTCAGATCAATTTTGAAGATCTAGATTTTTCGGCAGATTTACCTACCCCTCCTTACACTAATACTATAATAAAAATGATAGCTGTCAATTTGACTAGAGTTATTTTCGTTTTGATATATTATTATTTTTGTTGTTAAAAACTATTATAGTCCGTACCAAAACAGTTGGCCATTCTACTGCGCAGGTCTCTTAAAATGTGTTTTACAATCTCTTAAAATTGCAAAAACAAGCATAAAGAGACGAAAATGGGCGGAGCCATAATAAAAAACGACGTATACCCTGCCTTGTGTTCAAGATCGCTGTCGCGATCTCACTGAGGGTGGTTTTTTCATTTTCCTTATTTTATACTGAAATTAGGAGCGGAGGAAAAATATAGACCATTATATGTCAACTTTACTTGGACGAAAATATATTGTTTCGTTTTTTGTCTTGTTGGTTCTTTGTAGGCGTATGATGTGATCACGGTCGGATAGATTAAGCAAAACATTACACATGAATTGATTGTGTGACTGTATCTGTATGAAGGTGTACGGTTTTAGATTTAAACCCTATTTGCTCATTATGCTTTCGTTGATCATTATTAATTGTGTCGTGCATATTGATCAGAAAATTGCAGTGTCACACCAAATTTTTTTTGTTTATCTCATTGAATTTGGGCGAGGTAGGTAAATTTAATAAAAAAAATTACAATTTGGGAATTTTTTGGAAGCGTAAACGATTTTATACCCAATAACAATAGGCACGATTTTCTGTCACAAAAAAGAGGATGGGGTATTAAACGGTTCGTTAAAGACAAAATGGTGAACGTTCTTGCTTCTTCAATAAATGCAATTTTTAAAACTTATTGAACTACCCACCACTTTTATATTTGTAACCTTGATTAAAAGTGTAAATTATAGCAAGATAAAATTGACGATGAATTGCAAATATAAAACAGATTTACAGCGAGCAGCAAAACAAAACACCAGTACCAAGCACACCACCCATACAGGTACCTAGCGCTAAACCACGAAATGTTCAACCATAAAAAGGGTTGGGAACCCTTTCAAATACAATCGGACTTCTAGGTAGAAATGTATAAAAGTCGACCTCATAATAAAAAAATTAAGTTTATTTAGATATTCAACAGCATTTTAGTTCTAAGCACTGTAAAGTTGGGTTACGCATTGTAAATTACAGGCAAAAACGCTTAGTGATTAAATCTCTTTCGCGTCATTTTTGTTCTCTTAAATCCTCTCTCTGCGCAATCGACCGTTGGCCAACTGTTTTGGTACGGACTATAATAGGTAATCAATAACATCGTAGCCTTCGTACTAATAAACGCTGATTAGCTAATCAATAAAATAAAATTTTATATGGTTTAAAGTTATTTAAAAAAAAAAACCTTTAAATATTGAAAAATGAAATTGCAAAATAATGGTTGGCATATTTTAAGGTTTACCTGACTAACAATGTAAGATTTTGCATTCCAAATCACCTCAGAGTTTGAGAAATCTACAATTATTGGCATGTTCTCAATGGCCGCGTTTTTATAACAAGATTACATTTTCTTATTAAGCCAGATATGGATCAAAATGTAGATATTCATATAGATTTATACGAACGTTTATTTAGGTATTGCAAAATGACAGGCGAAACACTCAGGTAACAGCAACGTCGGAAAGTAATCGTAAACTTTGTAAATGTAGAAAACTTACGAAATGGTAAAAAGACTGACAATTTTTTTATGGAAAAACTTTTACCACAATATGGGAAATTACATCTTATTTATTATTTACATCTTAGAAGTAGGATAAGGTGTTTTGGCTAGCAAAATCGTATCTTTATAGTCAGGTAAACGTCAAACTGTGCCAATCTTTATTTAAATTCATTTTTCCATATTTATGAGTTTTTGTTGACTTTTTTCTATTTGCAATAATAAGTCTTCATTAGAAGGTACAAAATAAATGAAATACATATTTACTAATTCTTACTGATTTTTACTTATTGCCGTTCCCGTATGCAAAAATAAGTAAAAGAGAGAGCTCACGAGAGAGCAAATAACTACCCTTCCATAAAAATCTGTAAAAAAAAATTACTGCAGAAATTTCAGTTGTTAATAAACAGTAAACAGTCAGTTGGTATCGAAAAGCGACAACTCGCTTATTTTGACAGGTGTTTTGTATCATTTGTTCTTTCAAAGACATACAAAATAGGTCTGTTCCCGTACAAAATAATATTTACTGATTCTTACTGATTTTTACTTAATGCCGTTCCCGTACGCTAAAATAAATAAAAGAGAGAGCTCACGAGAAAGCAAATAACTACCCTTCCATAAAATTCTGTAAAAAAAATTTACTGCAGAAATTTCTGTTGGTAAAAATCAGTTAACTGTCAGTTGGTATCTAAAAGTGACAAGTCGCTTGTTTTGACAGGCGATTTATGTCATTTGTTCTTTAAAAGGCATACAAAATATATAATTTCACTGTTTTTTACTTAAACGCGTTCCCGTACTTTTTGCTAATTTTGTCTCTTTCTGAGATAATTCACCCCCACTCTAAGAAATTTGAGAATTTACTAATTTTTACTGCAAAAGTACGGGAACAGACCTTATTACTGGAATTAAAAATATTTTCATGACAGATCGAAACAAATATCAGCTGTTTTTCTCTATTTTTTTACGTCAAGCACTCCCCCTCAAATTTCACTTGACTAAAAGGCTCCATGGACCAATGAAATCACAGCTCCATCTTAATTATCTTAATAAATCTGAGTTCCGAAACTCGGCAAATATTGTTCCAGCGAATACAAAATCTCAGCTGAGACAGCGCAGAATATTTCAAAGGAACCGCCTAATGTGTTTTATTTCTAGCATAAACCTGAGATTTGCAACACGGCAAATTTATTTATTTACTAGCTGACTAACTTAAATTTCCATCAAAGCCGAGTGACATTTCCAAACGGTAGGTAGGTACATATATCCAAACATTAAAAAAAAAAAAAGGTCAGCTCTTTCAATCTGCAATCTGCACGTTCCATGTAAATGCATAAAAGTTTACTAGTTTATGTGAAAATCTTTAAATTTCCTATAAGCCACCACTTAAAGGGACTTAAACCCGTCCCTTTCAGTTTTTCACACCATTTTTCTATTAAAATTACCCACGTACTACCTGTGTACCTACACCTTGGATTGACCATTTGAACATTAAACCTGTTAAGCGCATCCATACGACATTAAAACAAATAACGCAATACCATGTAACAGAATTTTTTAAGTCATCGTCGAGCAGGTATTAATTCTTAAACTGGTCCTATTCCTAGTTCTTGAACGAATAATCTGGAATTCCCCTCTCATGCCACTTTATTACATCAACATTGCGATTATATTATGTACTTGCATTCGTACATCATACCTGTGCGTAATCAAAAAACATTTACGATCCATTCTTAGTGGATTTACATGATTCCTGTCCAACTGTCACAGGAACAGAAATGTTGGTACACAAGTCAGACAAGGACGCCTGTAGGATTTTAAGTATGTTAAGTTAGCTCATCGTCAACAGTTAACACGTGTCACCACACACTGAACAGTCAACAGATATAAAAATGCAACAGGTTGCAATTGCATCGTAACGCAACCACTCTTTCGAAAAGAAGAACGTTTACGTTTACCTTCAACTCGAGGATATTTTGGATTTTCTAGAGCAAGTGTGCGGGGCAACAACTCGATATATATATTTTTTTTTCATACCAACACAATACCAGTTATATACACACTCTTCTGTGTACAATAATAAAACAGCATTGTTTCTCTTTCTATCCAATTGAGAGAAAACACCTTTTCTCAGGTGTTCAACAGCTTTTTTTGTGATGATCTATGTCGGTTGGATTGTTTTCGGAAACACAAAAATGTACGTTTCTTTTTTTTTTTTTCGTTTTTTGCTCATTATCCCATAGCCAGACACATATACAATTTTGATTTCTTCATTTTAAACAAAATTAATTGCGGTTTTGTACAGTTTTCTACATGATCTAACCGAGGAAAACACAAGAAAGTTTGCGTAGGCAAGGCGAGCCCAGTGATAATTTTTTTTTTTTTTTTTACTAAAACAGGTACTTGCCTCAGAGAATACAAAAAAAGGAAACAACTCACCTTCGTTGTGAAAAAATATTGATAGATGGGAAAATGTTTTCTATTTTTGTTGATTTTCTTAAAGATCTTCAGGTGTAGGCCTATACAGCCATGTTTTGTCCACAGATCCGGGCTTAAGTTTAGACACTTTTGTTGCGATTTCAAATTAACACACGATATACGTACACTGTGATTAACTTTCGAAACGTAATTCAATTATTTTTTTAAAACTCGCCTTCCGTAAAAAAAAAAAAAATTTTTGCGTACAGAATTCGACACCGTATACCTGTTACAGGTACTATTCGTGAAATATTAGTTAACTGCTGGTGAACTTGTTGAGTACATTATTTTGTCAATAATTACCGATACACAGTGAGAATCAACGGATTGTGGTGGTGTAATATGCACGAACGTAACGGAACGATGGTAAAACGTCGACTGGTTTGGTTCAAGTAAATAACTTTTCTTCTCGTAATTCCATAAATCGAGTTCATTGCTTATTACCCACGAATACATTGGCACACCTGGGACCTGGGTTTAAAACAAAAAAGTTGTGTTGCCAACGAGTCCGAGTGAGAAAGAGCGTGTGTGGTGTTCTTGAACGGAGCGCGCGATGGCGGTTTTACCTGTAATCACACGAATGTGTTTGTTTGTATGCAATATGGAAGGCCAGCGCCAGGTGTAAAAAAAATCGTTTTTTTCTTCTCACTCTTATTGTTCAGTAGAGTTATCTCTTTTCCTTGCATGACTTGAAAATAAATGATTGTTGTGGATGAGTGGCCACAGTTGCGATCTACGTGCACACAGAGTAAAAAATGATGGGTGGTGATAGTTGTTTCGTTTTTGATCGAATGGCAATTAGATGTACCTATGGTCTACTCGCTCATGCTAAAAGTTAACTGTTTTTCGTTTTTAGTTTGTTCACCGTGAATTGAGTTGAAGACCGCAGCGGTGAGTAAGTAGAACTACGATCAAGAAAACTTTACGATCATGAAAAAAAAGTTAGGCAGCGGTGTTACCACTGGATGATTTTTTTTTCAGACAAAAATAAATCTGCTACATTTTTTAACTTTACTTAGGGCCCAGTTATAGCTATCATTGAACAACATCATTGGAAATTTTCTCATAAAGGGTGATCCATTTCGAGGTTCCCTACTTTTTTAAAGAAAAAAACACAGAAAATTCAAATTTAATGGCGAATGTTTATTATCATTTGAAAGAACATTCTTTGGCATATATTTTTTGAAGATTATGTCTATCAAATGTTGGCCGTTGCTACGTCGCAGATGGTCCATCCGTTGAGTCCAATTTTCGATCACTCGTTCGAGCATTTCGACTGGTAACTGGCGAATGACACGCGTGATGTTTTCCTCGAAGGCCTGAATCGAAGCGGGTTTGTCGGCATAAGCTTTTGACTTTACATATCCCCACAGGAAAAAGTCTAACGGTGTGATATCACACGATCTTGGTGGCCAATCGACCGGCCCAAACGTGAAATTATGTGTTCACCGAAATGTTCTCTCAATAAGTCCATTGATTGATGCGATGTGTGGGAAGTGGCGCCGTCTTGCTGAAACCAAATGTCGCCGAGATCACGAGCTTCAATTTCAGGCATCAAATAGTCGGTTATCATGGCACGATAGCGGTCGCCATTGACGGTTACGTTCGCACCGGCATAATTTACACACTCTCAGGACGTGGTCTATTCGGTCGAATATTATCCAATAATGAATGCTGCGTCTCAAAATGGGTGATGGTGTTGCGAATAGTACGCTCAGTAGGCCGATTATGTTGACCATAAGTTGAGCGAAGTGCACGAAACACATTCCTCACAGAACGTGAATTTTCATAATAAAGTTGAACAATTTGTAAACGTTGCTCACGCGTAATGGTGGTGGCAATCTCAACGCACGCGACGAACGCGACGCAGACGGTTTCGCATTGAAGTGTCAAAAATGGTGAGGATTTGAATGGTGGTGGCAATCTCGACGCTCACGACGCGACGCGATGCGATGTCACTTGATTGACAGTTCACCATTAGCCGTCGAAGATTTTGTTTGTTTTTCAATTCTCACAGAAGAAAATTTAATTAGTTGTTAGTCACACAACACAATTATTAATTCAGTACTTTTAATTTATTTTGTTTATTTATAACCTATGAAAGTAATCTCAAGATTCTCACAAACATACCATCTGACAGCTTTCAAACTGACATTCCAATGCGTCGATGCGCAAGAAAGTTGAAGTTGAATCAACTTTTCTGTGTAGCTAACGTCCATTGCGTCGCGTCGGCGTTCAGATTGCCCACTTATACCATCTGACGCAGAAAGCTGTCAGATGGTATGTTTGTGAGAATCTTGAGATTACTTTCATAGGTTATAAATAAACAAAATAAATTAAAAGTACTGAATTAATAATTGTGTTGTGTGACTAACAACTAATTAAATTTTCTTCTGTAAGAATTGAAAAACAAACAAAATCTTCGACGGCTAATGGTGAACTATCAATCAAGTGACATCGCATCGCGTCGCGTCGTGAGCGTCGAGATTGCCACCACCACTCAAGTCCTCACCATTTTTGACACTTCAATGCGAAACCGTCTGCGTCGCGTTCGTCGCGTGCGTCGAGATTGCCACCACCATAAGTCTTTCCATTATGAAATGCCAAACAATACTAAACAAAAACAACATGACAGCATGACACGACTCACACGTGATCTGTCAAAAAAGGCTATTGAAAAAAGTATCTCTACTTGGATCACCCGTTACTTCTGGCGGTTTTTTTTTATAAATTCAATCATTGGCGAGTTGGTGTCAAAACAAAGCTTATGAATTTTGGAACTTGATTTTCCAAACATATTTGGGGGTATTCATGCAACGTCGGAAAGTCATCGTAAACGTTGTAAACGTGATAAGATTACGACGTGATAAATGAACTGTCAAAATTTGTATGGGAAATCTTTTCCAACAATATCGGAATTTTCTCACAGGAATTGGGGCGTAAACTGAGATGGTAAACGTTGTAAACTTTTGAAATGCTCTTTTGACATTTAATAAGTCACTTTCACACATCGAACGTAGGTATACGCTAAACTGAAAAAAACTATCGATAACGGAAAGAGAACAATAGGAACCAAATTCTATCAATAAATAAATTACTAAAATGAGATTGAATTCATTGGGTTACCGCATTATTTAGATGTGCAGTTTTAGGGTCGTTCATGAAGTCGTCGTAAAATTATAATCTTTCTCACGTAGTAAAATTACGACGTTGCATGAATACCCTTATTGTAATTTTTAATTGTGGTTATCGAAAAAAATCACTTGTTATTTTTTACTGATCATGATTTATTTTTGTGAAGTAATGTTTGTCGTTCCACCGAAATGAAACGGAATTTTCCTACGATTCCTATAAGCGGCTATGGAGGTAAAATTTCAATTCCATCATCATGTTTTGTGTTCCAATGAAGTTGTTCAATGAAAGCTATAACTGAGTCCTAAGAGTTTTGTTGTATGAATATTACATACCTTTAGGATTAATTTCATACCGTTATCATCAAATTTTGAAGACTAACGGCGAGAATTTCAACTAGGGTTGAAATAATGAAGCTCATCAGAATGTTCAACGTTTAATGCCTCTACTGAGAATTGCAGGCATACAATTGTATAAATTATTCCACACTTCCTTTTGCTAACTTTCTCCCCAACGATGAATATATGCCTAGCTTGACAAAAGAGTTTACGAATGTTCGCAGACAACAATGAGATCTACAAAGCTACAGTGCAAGCGAAGATGAGATCTATTGAGCAATCGCTCAATAACCGTCTGTGATTTGACAATTATTGTTTTCAGTGAAGCACATAAAGTGATATCGCCGACAGCAAAAACGACTATTGATCTTACGTGATACAATATGTACCGTCGAAATGTTAGCGGTAAACGATAATCACTTTATGGAATGAGGGCCCTGATTCCTTTTCAGGAGGACACATTCAAATCCTAGTTAAATCAGAGTCAATGTTGAGAATATGGAAGAACTACTTAGCAGACTTTTAATTTTCAATCACAATATTATGTCACCGACTAAAAAGCAGGTTGAAGTGAGGATAGCAATGTAATATGATTAAGATAAACAAAAATGTCAAAAACGATAGGATTCGCGTACCTAGTTATGTAAAGCTGTGAAAGATGGCTTGATACAGAATATAGACCAACTCAATGGATCAAATATAAGCATCGATTGGTCGATCTAGTTATATAAAGCTGTGGAAGATGATTTGATAAAGAATATAGACCAACTCAAACGCACTGTGGCAAAGAGGTGCACACCATGGTGGAACGATAACCTAGAAAGTTTCCGTAAAAGAGTAGGAAAACTTTTCAATAAAGCCAAACGCACCGGTAAGTGGGACCGATATAAATCTCTACTTACCCAATACAACATAGAGTTGCGTAAATCATAAAGAGCGTCCTGGCGCAAATACTGTGAGGAACTCGAAGAGCTTCCGGCGGTGGCGCGTCTACAGAGGGCACTCTCGAAAGATCAAACAAACTGCATGGGATTACTAGTCAAATCTGACGGTAAAATCACATGCGACCGGGAAGAAACGTTGACCACACTTCTTCAGGTACACTTTCCGGCTCCACTATCACAAGTGAGTTTCATGAACACATGATAGATGACTCACCCCCTAGAAACCTGAAAAGGATAAATAGTTTATCCGGCAAACTTTTCACTCCGGATAAGGTCAAATGGGCGATCAACTCATTTAAACCATACAAGGCACCAGGGACAGACGGAATCTTTCCTGCTCTTATACAAAAGGGCTTGGACTTTTTCTTACCCACTATGGTCGCCTTATTTAGGTTTAGTTTCAATTGGGGTTATCCCCAAACCAGGCAAACCAATAGAACTACCTTAATCTTACCGTCCAATAAGCTTAACATCGTTTTTCCTGAAAACAATGGAAAGAATACTAGACGTACAAATTAGAGAGTGCTTAAATGAAAGCACTCCTCTGCACCCATGTCAATTCGCCAACCAAAAAGGTAAATCAACAGAAGGAGCACTTCAAAGTTTAACATCACAAATAAAAAGTGCATACGAAAACAAAGAAGTAGCTTTATGTGCCTTCCTAGACATAGAGGGTGCTTTTGACAACACTGGATATGACTCCATATCAAATGCTTTGACTCATAGAAGAATAGATCACCCCACCATCAAATGGATCAAAGCGATGCTTGCAAGTCGGAAAATAACTGCTTCATCAGCACTGACCTCAGTATCAGTAACAGCCGTTAAAGGCTGCCCTCAGGGAGGAGTACTCTCACCCCTACTATGGTCTCTGGTTATCGATAACCTACTTCAAGACCTAAGTAATGCAGGTTTCAATATATTTGGATACGCCGATGACCTAGTCATCATAATAAAGGGCAAAGAACCAAACGAGCTTACAACACGTTTGCAAAACGGCCCTTAAGATAGTCATAGACTGGTGTAGTAAAGAAAGTCTTTCTATAAACCCCAGCAAGGCTATCATCGTCCCTTTTACAAAAAGGAGGAAATTAAGTCCTACCCAAATTTCAATGAATGGTACATACATTGAGTATTCCAACGAAGTTAAATATCTTGGAGTGATCCTCGACAAAAACTAAGCTGGAACTCCCACATTAACAACAAAATTCAAAAAGCAACCAAAGCTTTCTGGGCTTACCGAAACATGTATGGTAAAACCTGGGGAATCTCTCCAAAGACCACACACTGGATCTACACGATCATGGTCAGGCCCATTATAACATTCAATAGTATGGTGGAACAAAGTCACCCAAAAAACAACCATAAATAAATTAAACAAGGTACAACGGCTTGCCTGTCTGGGCATTACCGGAGCTATGCGTACCTGTCCCACAGCGGCTATAGAAGCCTTATTAGGACTAATACCCCTCCACATTTATATAAAAAAGTGGCAATTCGCAGCTCAGCAAGTTTGACACAAGCGGAAGAGTTCCAGAACTTGACATGATCTGTGCGGTTACAGACCGCTTACCAAAGACACTATGCTTCGACAAGAGATTCTCAACGGAGATCACAACCAGAGAAGCATGGTGTAGCAATAACCCACCAAACTGCCAAAACGGCCTAAAGTGGTATACGGAGGGTTCTAAAATGGTCTCAGGGGTAGGAGCTGGCATACATGGAACAAATAGAAACATCTCAATACCTATGGGAAAAAACCCTATTGTATTCCAAGCTGAGCTCCATGCCATAAAAGAATACGCAAACCTAATACACAACTCAGGTATTAAAGGCGCCAACATCCATATATTCACGGACAGTCAAGCAGCTATAAAAGCTCTTAGCTCACACATTATTGACTCCAAATCAGTACTACACTGTTTCAATTGCCTCCAAACACTCAGTTCCAGGAACAAAACCAGACTATGGTGGGTCCCCGGACATAAGGAGATTGAATCTAACGAAAAAGCTGATGAACTAGCCAGAAAAGGATCGGAAACCCCCTTCATTGGACCTGAACCCTTCTGTGCAATCCCCAAATCAGCCATAAATCTGGTCATAAAAAACTGGGAACAAAACAAATGTGTTTCATACTGGGGAAACACCCCAAGCCTACGACAGGCCAAAAGAGCTATTCAGCCCTTCAAATCAGATGCCAATAAGATACTAAATCTTCGCAGGCACGATATCAAAAACTTAGTAGGCTACCTAACTGGACATCACGGTAAATAAAATGCGTCTAGTCGACTCACCGGAGTGCAGACTATGTCTAGAAGAAGACGAAACAGCCGAGCATATCATATGTGAATGCCCGGCCCTTTACAGTATGAGAAGGGAATCTTTCTTCAAGGAATTTTTAAGTCCCGAAGAACTGAGGAAATCTTCGGCTGAAAGTATTATCAGCTACATTAGGAAAGTAGAAGCGCTACTAACCTAAAATACATCTGACGGCAAGCACAATAGATCTTTTAGGTCGATGTGTATATAACTGCTTAGGCAGGTCAGAATTTAAAAAAAAAAAACTCATTGGATCAAATCTTAGCACCGATTGGTCGATTTAAAAAAAAAAGTGAATCCATTCATCAACAACTTTCACATCACACCGGACATGCATAGTGTAGATAATTTTACACAGATAACATTGCGTCCGTTAACGGGTTGATCAGGCCATTGTGTAAATTCCCATTGGGGGTCCACGTGTCTCACTGGTTTTCATCTAGTACTCTTATGCCCACCGGGTGTTTTAATAAATTCCAATTCTTGGAGCATCAGCCTTGTTTTTTCTCAAAACCATTCATGAATGCATGTCTACAAGTGCACGCTTACGGGATCTACATTTTTATGTGATAGATTTGGTTTATAGAAATAATGCTAAATATGAGAGTTCCAGGCCATACCACCGCCAAATGCAAATATTTAGAACGGTTTTTAAGTTTTTACCATTTAACATCACAAAAGTTACTGCGATGAACTGCTGCGCAGAAGGTCTGAGTTCGATTACCAGCCATATCAACACATAAATGTTTTTCACTCGTCCTCCATTTACGAAAGTCTGACTCTATCATCCACCTAGTATCAAGAAAAGCTTATCTCAACTCACCCGTTCAGATTCGGCATAAAACAGGAGGTCCCGCCATCGTGCAAGGTGTACCTGATTGGTTGTGAGAAAAAGCTATTTGCTATTTAGCATTTAACATGGGAACGAGGTACTTAAAAGGAAGCAATTAATAAAGTCATGGGATCATGAAACCATGCGTAATCCTAGGAAAATATTGTAAGCCATATTCTCAGAATTCTGCACGGCTTGAAGGAAGAAAACCTTAGAGATCATATTATAAACCCCGAAATGTAGGTTTAGTATAACAAATTAGTTCTCAAACTTGTAGCCGTTGATGCAGCTTTAGAAAAATTATATTCCTTCGAGTATAACATCGCCCCATGGAGGTAGAACATTTAAAAAAAACCCAGTGGAGTTGGAACTTCTCGCACCGCTTAGATTTGTGGAAAATTAAAAAAAAAAAAAAAACTCGGTCGGAATTTTTGACCAGCTGCGATTGTAGTTGTAGCAATACAGAAATATTCTCGATGCTGCAAAGAAATCGATGTTCCATATTATGTAGCCTGTAGACTTTGTTGTTGGGTGATTTGAAAAAGATGTGAAACAGATGATAGAATCTATAGAAACCCAGTGTGAACATAAAAAAATATCCACATCACTCTGTTGACTAGATGAATAGCGTTGATTTCCTCCTGCAATCTTTGATGTCGAATTTGGTGTTTGGCATTTAGTACTTGAGTAGTGTGAACAAAAATTGGAGATATCACGAGTCTGCTACACTCGTGATATCGCCAATTTTTGTTCAAGCTCTAGGGGCTCATAGTTGTTCGAAATGTCGACATTATTCGTGTTTTATCGATACTTTTCGGTAATTTTACTTACCTACTTAAGTGGCGCTACAGTCCGGAATGAACCTGGGCCTCTCCAATAAGCCCGGTGCTTAGCTAACTGCATCCAGTTGGTTGAGATCGGTTTCTACTTGTGCGCGCCACTTAAGGTGAGATCTGGCTAAGAATCGAAGACTTGGTCCTTGTGTTCTACATGTCATAGCAATTTTAATCATCCAATACGGATTTTTTTTTTACTAGGGACATGATGTCGATGTACAGCTCGTATAGTTCTTGAATAAATCTTCGTTACCATAGCTTGTCAACGCAAGCGGGGCCGAAGATTTTTCGATGAATTTTCCTCTTAAATCGACCAAGAATATATTCATCCATTATTGATATGGTCCAAGCTTCAGCGATGGGATGATCAGGGTCTTATAAAGGCTCTCCTTAGTAGTTCGAGTGAGAGATTTACTGAATTGGTTTCTTAGCCCGAAGGAACAGCGGTTGGAAAGAGTAATTCTTCGTTTAATTTCTGACGAGATGTTGTTTTCAGAGTTAATAGCAGAGCTGAGGTAGATAAAGTCCCGTACTACCTCAAAGTTATATCTGTCCATGGTGACTTTCTGTCCAATTCGTCGATGTTGTGCATATCTTTAGTCTTACCCCAATTTTCTGCTGAACCCATTTTGCCGCTTCCTTCTCTGTACTAGCAAAGGTGGCTATGACATCACGTTAAGTCCTACCGATGATTTCAATATTGTCGGCGTAGTTTGGCACAATCCTCTCAAGAATCAAATTAAAGAAGTCACATGGCAGCGCATCGCCTTCCCTAAATCATTTTCTAGGATCACATGTGTCGGTGTGGTCGTTTCCGACCTTGATGGAGCAGTGAGGATTTTCCATTGTCATCCTACACAGACGGACGAGTTTGGACGGTATACCAAAACTAGACATGGCTTTGTGTAGCTCGTCTCTTGAAATGGTGTTGTATGCTGCTTTGAATTCGATGAATGGGTGGTGGGTATCGATTTGAACTTCTTGGTTTTTTCCAGGATCTGGCGAAGTGTGAAGATTTGATCAGTTGTGGACTTTCCTGGCCAAAAACCACACTGATAAGGGCCGATCAGGTTGTTGGCAAACGGCGTTCACATATTACGGCAGATAGGATGTTGTAGGCGATGTTGAGGAGACTTATGCCTCTCTACGTTCATCAGGGTACATATTCTGTAACTTTTAAAAAAATAATGCTTACGATGATTGCTGGGAGCTTTACACAACCTGGATTACATATACCATGTACGTACAGTGCACAGGGTCTCATTACATCTTAACCATTTATTGAATTCCAAAAACCATAAGCTCTTCTTATAGCCTTAATCCTTTACTGATACCACAAGCGTTTGTTTTTATTAAGACAAGTGGGCGTTATGTTCAAAAGTAATTTGGGAATGAAATCCAGAATCCGAAATTGGTGGCAATGTGAATGTTCCATGGTGGATTTTCGTTGCAGAAAATAAATTGTTGATCCAAATTTTAGGGGAAAGCCTGTGGACCATTTCTGGCATGTCAGCAAGCAACTTAAATAAAACGCAACCATTAAAAGCGATTTTTTATAACGTAAAAATTAACATAAGACTTTCTGCAAAAATATAATACACGTAGTAGAAAATTCACGGTATATGGAATGTGTATTCATAAGATTATTTCATTTTTAAAATTTCTGCTAAGCTCTTTGTGCGGCAAGACTATGCAGTTGACAAGAATCTTCTCTGAAGGCACTTGGACAAAACAGCCTATAGAAAGAAAATGATTAACTATCTAGCCGTTTTCAGAATATCATAACCTACCCAGTATTGTGATTGATGGGTTTAATTTCCCTTCCTTATTGAACAATGGACGGTTTTCCATTTTGGCAAAAGGTTTATTCGGATCTGGATCGCTAGGAGTACCTTCTACTCGTGCCCAGCTTCCGATTGTCGACCCACGTCCCACTGCAAGTGCCAAATCGATAAGTACCTTCAGAGTAGCTTAGAAACGGAAAAAAATAACCCTTACCAATACTGTAAATGACAAGTGTGTGATCCTTTATGACAGCGTTCTCCAAAATAATTGATTCACGAATTCGAACACCAGGGCCAATGGTCACACCCGGACCTATAGAAACGTTTGGTCCAAGCTAAAAGTGAAAACATTATCAGTCATCAATTGAACATACATTCTCAGAGAGCCCATACTGTTGCTGTGAAATGTACACTTGCGGTTGGATGTATGTAAACGTCGGCTTGGATATTGCAAATTAAGCTGCCGTCTGCCTCATCGGTCTTCTCACCAGCGTTTACAAGACGTTCCGGATGTGTCCTCTTGTACAGATCTTTAACGATTTCAACTTATTTAGTGCAAACAAAAGACGTTAAAACACAAATATCAACCTAGATAATGCCGGTTGGCATAGATTGCCGATCCAGCGGTTTTAATTTGTGACCACCAATTCGGAACTGCTATGGCGAATAGCTTATTTGTGCCTGCAAGCGGGGTTACAACTTCTTGTTCCCACTTAATGTGTCCCAAGTCTTTTCCATTACCATTCGAGCCATTGCTATAACTACACTCGTATCCTAATTCTTTGGAATGGTATATATCTGCCAGCTTTGCGAAGATATCGGTGGAGCAGACGTAAACACCACAATTAATAAAAGTCGAAACATAAGAGCTGGGCTTTTCCACGTAGTGAGTCACTGCACCTGTCGGACTGTCAAACACCAAGCAGCCGTAATGTAATGACTGTTGTCTAGTGGCCTCTGTACTCATAATTGTAATCAATGCACCCTCTGGACGACTTGTATGGAATTCGTAGAGACTTTGTAATGGAAAATCAGCACACACGTCGCCGTTAAGGATGAAAAATGCTTTCGGATTGCCAACTCGAATCTGGTCCCTAAAGTGATACATACCACCTGCTGTTCCCAGTGCTGTGAACTCTTGCAGATACCTAACGTCATACATACACATATCTAACATTGCTTAGTCATTACCCAAATGGATGCTATCTTACCTTATATTAATGCTATACAAGTTGTGCATTTCAACGACAAATTGTTCCATTTGGGAGTATGGGTAATAGCCTATAATTAGGATCTCCTTGAGGTCTTTCAACTCCAGACATGCTTCTATGTGATGTTGTATTATCGGCCTACCGGCTACTGGAAACAGGGGTTTTGGGGTATCTAGAGATAAGGGTCGAAATCGAGTTCCTATGACAAATGAAAATATTAGATTTCATCACAATGAACAGCATTTATCTATAAGGTTTAAACCTTTTTGTGGTCCACCAATAAGAATTATGGCTTTCAGCATTTTATTAACACAATGTAATTCAGTTTATTTCGATAAATTTGCCGACTTTTGAATATTTTTGTTTTTGCTGAGCACAGACGTCAACGTTTTTAAAACCAATCAGCGAATGACGACGCAGCACAATTCACAATAGTGAAAAGTATGGTGGCAGCTGTTTGTTTTAAAGTAGGAGTGAGACAAAGTTAAATACTTATGACGCCTACCATTGCTAAATATATTAGGTCTGTTCCCGTACAAAATAATATTTACTGATTCTTACTGACTTTTACTGATTTTTACTTATTGTCGTTCCCGTACGCAAAAATATGTAAAAGAGACAGCTCACGAGAGAGCAAAAAACTACCCCTCCATAAAAATCTGTAAAAAAATTTACTGCAGAAATTTCTGTTGGTAAAAAACAGTACACTGTCAGTTGGTATCTAAAAGAGACAACTCGCTTGTTTTGACAGGTGATTTATGTCATTTGTTCTTTAAAAGGCATACAAAATATATAATTTTACTGTTTTTTACTTAAACGCGTTCCCGTACTTTTTGGTAATTTTGTCTCATTCTGAGATAATATACCCCCACTCCAAGATATTTGAGAATTTACTAATTTTTACTGAAAAAGTAGGGGAACAGACCTATTATGTTATCGAAAGCATACGGGAACTGTCAAAACGTACTTAATAATAATTGTAAGATGGGAATTTCGCTTTTGAAGTTAATATATGAAGAGACGTAGACTTTGAAAACAAATTGGCATTTTGAATATAGTATACTACAAGTCCAATACCTCTTGCGGTAAAATGTCAGTCGAAGTTGTAGTCAGTTTCCTATCTCTTCCTTACTTGATCTCTGACTTCGACTGGCATTTTACCTGATCTCTGGTTGTAGTACCACACTGACATAATCTGTACGAAATATTACGCGTATTGCACAGATATCTTCAATGCAATTGGAATACTATTCCTCATATGGAAAATGGGAAATTTTCTGGAATATTATTTAGATATAACGAAATATCGTATTAATCCACATATCGTATTGTAAGCTTGTGAAATGTTAACAACAACTTCGAAAAATGGAATTAAGCTGTCTTAAACCGCCTGATCCTGCAACATGCCTTGGTAGGGCGGTATGGCGTTAACGAAAAACAGTCGTTCAGAAACAAGACAAGAAAAAAGAGAGTGTACGAAGTAAGGTTCTTTCACCCGGGGTTTAGATTTGCAAGTCTTAAATTTATTACTTCTTCAATGGAGTTAGTTTTGTGAGTGTATGTGTAACTTTCAAGTTAGAACCCAACTTCATGCATGAAATTACCTGGCATTAGAATACAAATGTTATACCCGTCAGAAAAGTGACAGATATACGATAATCACAGAATGCACTAGTGTAAAAGAGATAACATACCAAGTGTTAAATTTACATTCATGGAGTTGTCGACCTAACTTGCGAGCAAAATGTTTTGAATAATCTCCTTCAAGGAAGAGCTCATGTGTACACATCCACTAACACATAAAAATACCATGAGAGTTGAATTTAATACTGGCAAATCTAAACCCCAAGGCAGATGCAACAAAGCGTATGCGTATTTCCTTTGCTAAGTTTCTATCGGGCTATATTTGGGTCGGTACTAAAAAATTTAGTATCTGATTTTTATTTTTATCCCGTACAGGACTAAGTTCCGGTTATTGCCCACGGTGTAACGCAGCCGTTATAAAAATAACTAAGCAGGTGTTTAGTTTGGTTAACATGTAGGTGATCAAGTTACATGTTCTAGAAAAGTTTCGAAAACAAAAGGGTCTCTCAAGTTGAAAACTTATAACACGCGCCATGTTGTTAAAAGCAACATATCGTGGTAATGCCAAAAACTCGATACAGGAGATGAACACGACGAAGACGGTGACGGTGACGCGTTGAGATGTCAATATGACGGTAAGGATATGAGTGGAAGTGGCAATATGGACGCTCACGACGTGATGTTCGTCATTCGTCGATGAAGATTTTATGGCTGAAACACAATTACGCTTTGAAATGTCGCTTTCCCGACGTTACTCCCAACTAGCCTTGCATGCTTTGACATAATCACATGCTCACCGGTTTCAACTTCTGCTATACAAAAATTGGGGAAATGATCAAAATCTTCGCTAAAAATATCGTACTCCACAACCCTCTCAGAAAATAACCTAGAAAACATAACAACAAATATTTTAACAATTCACACTTTTTTCAACCTTCGCTTACCCACGACGCTTTAAGGGCCGATCAGAATGCGTATCTGTAACTAGTATCTGT